>NC_061167.1:35604929-36104929 GCF_022113875.1 Hydra vulgaris | reverse complement strand
ATTGGTAATAAACAACCTAACCTCTCATGCTTCATCAATAGAGAGGCAAAACCGCCTATAACCCTAATTTTTACTTATAATAACATTCTCAACCAACTTAACAATCTCAAACCAGGCTCCTCAGGACCAGATAACCTATCTTCATTTTTACTTAAATCTGCTCGCTTTGAGATTGCCCCATCGCTCTTCAACCAATTCAAACGCCTCATAGAAAACCTGACCAATGGAAATCAGCAAACATAACACCGATTCCAAAAATTTCTAACCCAGATTCGTCTAATGACTATCGTTCATTTGCCATTACATCCACATTGTGTAAAGTTTTTGAACGTATTATCACCAAATTGATTGTCCGTCACACCAAGCACTTATAGATTTTCAAACAAACAGTTCGGATTCTTTCCAGGCCGAAGTACAATGGATGCTATTAATCAAATTATAGAGGACTGGAGTCATGCAAAAGATAACAACAAATCAATTTATGCAATATTCTTTGATTTTGAAAAAGCTTTTGATCTTTTCAGTCATGACAAGCTATAAAGTTAGTAAACTTACTACCTAGCTGGCTTACCTCCTGGATTGCAGCTTACTTATCTAGTCGTCAACAATGAATTAAAACAAATGATCACACCACTGAATGGAAATTTATTAAAGCCAGTGCGCTTCAGGGTAGTGTTCCAGGTCCAATCCTGTTCATTCTATTTATTTCCAATATTAACGTCTATCTTCCACCTGAAACCATCCTCAAAAAATATGCTGATGACATACTGACCTATATAGTTAATTATAAAATTCCTCCAAACCTACCTCAATCCATTGTTGATGGCGTCGCTCTTTGGTCTATGGTACACGGAATGAAAGTTAAGGGCCTTAAACTTAAAATCATAACAATTATTCCTAGGTGCTCCGAAACTCAAGCTTTAACATCCCCTGTACTCAATTATACTGAACTTGAAATAGTCAGCAGCCACAAATACCTTGGAATTATGCTCAATGAGAATATTGACCGGGATGAAAAGTGGAAAAAAGTTCACAACAATATAAAATCAGTGCCATATCTACTCAAACGTCTTAAACAACTTGGACACACTCAGTCAAACCTTTTACAGGTCTACCGATCTTAGGCTATTAACCACTTGATAAATAGTGATCGTACTCTTACTTCATGCAGTGCTGCTGTAAAAAGAGAGATTTAACATTTTCATAAAAATGCCCTACACATTATTGGAGTTGATATAACCAATTCAAGCAGCTTCAATATTCTTTTTGACATTTAAGAGTTACTAGATAGGATCTGTATTAATATACTCAAAAAGGTCCTTGCAGACTCTTGTCATCCTATAACCACTAAATTAACTCACACCAACAGCAGAAACCCTAATAGATTCCGTATATAACCGTATATAACCGTAATAGGTTTCCGTATGCTCTTAACACTGCAAAAACTACTACATACCAAAAATCTTTTATTCAAAAATATCTCCGTATCCCTCGTGATGGTGTCAGTGACCTTTACCTCCCGAGCATTATTGGGATATGATATGCTGAAAGAACCCAACAGATCTAAGGTTTATTTACCTGTTTGAGAAATTATTTTTATTTAAAAAAAAATGACTCGTTTTATCATTTTAGAGTAAATATTCAACAAAAAATAACTTATATTATATCAACCTCTCTCTATATATAGCTTATTTATTGAAAGGTTGATAAAAAGATAGGTATATAAAATATGAATATACAAACAAAATTGTTTTATTTTTGCTTCGTTTAGCGAGAAATCATTTGTCTTGTAGACGTTGAGTTGAAATAGTTGGAATTCAAGAAATTAAGTAAACAAAAGCATACAGGTATAAACAAAATAATAGTGGAGGCAGGTAGATCGACTTTAGTTGAATTGTTCTCAAATCAGAACCAGACTTTTTCAATGCGTTAATCGTAGGAATACAGCATGATCTATTAATTAACATGAGCATAAGATTCAACTAAAGTCTCTTATTCAAAAAATTATTGCATAATGTCATTCTGTGACATTGGTGGGAAATGCAATAAAGTTTGTTAATACATTGGATTATAAATTTTCAATGCCTACTTTTGCCAAAATTATTTTCCTACAAAATGAAAAATTGTTTTAACTAAAAAAATTAAAAAATAAATTCCGTCTTAAATATTGTAATTCCAGCCGTAACTGCAATAACCTAAAAGTCACAAACTTAATGGAATTCTATTCGCAACAGAATTTTGGTATATCCTTAACTCTAACGAGAAAACTTCATGACCGAAAATCTGAAGGCAGCCGCTTCACAATATACCTTAATTGCTGGATCAAGGTCTTCTGGATCTGTATCTTCATTAACCTCATTTTCTAATTTAATAAGTATAGAACGTTTGGCTTGAGTTTTTATTTTCAACTACTTTGAGTCTTTGACTATATATGCATCATTGTCCTAAATAAAATGCAACACTTTTTCTCTAGAAATGCTTTAATATTTAAGGCATTTTTCAAAACATTAAACAATTTCTTCACATGTATGTGGATGTTTTGCAAGATAAAAAATAAGGATAAAATGGTTTTTTGAATTTGCGAAGAAAAGAAAAAAAAATTTCTTAAAAAGACCCAGTAAGACCTTTTTTAGTTTAGCCATCAATGTACATACAATTAGTGACTCGATCGTTGAAAACGTAGCAATTAGAAGATTGGGATGTCTTGCTCATGATATACAGCCAGTTGTTAAACTTGCATATGATGGTAAATTTCATGGCTTACACATATGCATGGCTTACTTTAGAAGGTATGTGAATTAGTGGAAAATATTTGCAAATCTTCTGTTGCATTGTAAAAACTATTTAACATATGTGGTAAAACTGTGATCAACGACTGTTCTACAAAATGAAACAGCACTTACATAATGGTTCAAAAATTTCTGAAAATAAAGACATCTATTAAACAAAGTGCTGGGTGACCTTAACATTGATTCCTTTGCAAATTGTAAACAGATAATGCTTTAGGATTTTGTCAATCTTTTAGAAGCTTTTGCTAACAAAACTGATAATCTCCAGACAGATGCACTTTCTCTATCCAGTGTTATACCTTCGATATTTAATTTGGAATGTCACTTTGAGCAATTTAGAGATTTTGGCGTCATTGTAAATGCAATTTTTTTTTAAACTTAATTTTCATCAGGCCTAGGTGATAATCATATAATCACTAAGCCATTTATTTGCATAATATATATGAATAATTATTAAAGTCAACACACTATCTATCCATTAGTTTTTATTTTTATTAAGTTTGAGGAACTTTTTTTTATTTTATTAATTGAAGTTTTTTAAAATTTTAAAGAGATAATGTTAACTTGTAGTTGTGTTTTTTTTTTTTTTTTTTTTTTGGATTGAGGGGCTCTGAACCCTAGCCACGAAACTGAGTGTATATTGTTACATTTAAATAATCTTTCTATATTTTTGTGTTCGCTTATAGCACTCAGCCCTACTTCTTTAAATTATATATTCCAATATTATTTGTAATTTATTTTTATTTGGTTCAAAATTAGAAAATTTTGAACCAAATAAAAACTAGAACTAATATTATTTTAACACGAATTGAATAAAAAACAACTAACTTTACCAAACTGAGTAAAAAATAGAACTAAAATTATTTACCAAACTGAATAAAATCTAGAACTATATTTTTTTTCCAAAAAAAGATATAACTGAGCATACTTTACCAATAAAACATACTGCATATATAATGCATACTTTACCATATAAAACAATCCATTCTTACCTTGTTCAAAGTTTTATAAACAATCTGTATAAGATTTCTACGCTTTCCAAACAATAACAAGAATTTGACCAAAAATGGAAAACAAGTTATTAAAACTTTTGAGAACACACTAGCATTGATTTGCATTTTAGTCAAATTCCGAACAGCTGAAGTAAATTCATTACTAGAATGAGAAGTGATTGTGTTAAATTGGTACCCAAAACCAACATCACCAACTATATCGAATGACAGATTAGACAAATCATCCAGAACAGTTAGGTTTGTCCCACTTTCTTTATCGCATGTATATGACCAAAGCTAAAAATACTAAAAAATTTTAGTATATTTGAAAAATTAAATTTGTTAAAATTTTTCCAGTAAAAGGAACATTATTTTTAAAGAAGCAAAAGACAGGGAACATTTAACTACCGGGAAGATTTGACCATTCAAATATTTTCCGGTAGCATTTTTTGAAATACTATACAGGGTCAGATAGGCAGAGATATGTCCAATCTTTTTGTCTGATTTTGAAAGAGAGGAAAGCGTGCGTTTAACAAGTATAAACAAATGCACAGGGCATAAAGCATACCAAATAAAACAAATGTTAAAAAGCGTAATCCTAAACTTTACAGCTTTGAATATTGAAAGTAAAATTGAATTATCATATAAAAATTCAAACAATAATAACACAAATATTGATATTTTTCTATCAAATTTTGTACTTATACCTTTAAAAAAACTTCACAACTTAAAATATCTGTGATTCTCAGAATATAATCTTAAGAAAAATAGATTTAAAAAAAAGTATTTTTCTAATGGTTTTTATTACTCTATGACATACAACCATTGTAACAAACTATAAAACAGATGTAAAAAGTTGACTATGCTGAAACTCTAATTAAACAGTTTTTTAAAAAAATTGCTATGATTTACCTAGTAACATCAGTAAAGTATTAATAACCTGGTATAATTTTTTTCCCAATAAATACCCAATCATCTTATAACTTAGCTTTAAAATTATTTTTTAAAAATACCTTTTCAAAACATTACCCTAATTACTCCTATATATATTTTATTTAGAATACTAAAATATTTTACGATTGTGAATATTGTTTATTGGTTGTTATAGCAAATCCAGGAAATTTGCAACGTTCTCAAATTAAAAGCAATTGTTAGCAAAAGCTGATTTGGATTGCCCTCAATACTATATTGAAGTAAAAAATTATAAGACATTATAGCATAATTAGTTATAAGAAAAAGTCTATGACTTAATACCGAATGGTTTTTTGTAATATAGTCAATTGATTACGAATAGGAATAAATCTAAATGTATTACACCTTTGATAATATATAGCCGTTAACCTGAACAAAATCATGGTTATTGTATTCTATAATTGGTAAATATGTTTTCCAACTAATAAAATTTTGATTAATTTTTTTTATATATTATGCTGTCACATAAGTTTATTTTAAATTAAATGCCTGCTCTGGAAAAATGAAAAATTAATTAAAATGTATTATGCATTTTCAAATTTTATGAATAGTTTTATTTTTTTTTTGGTTTTTTTTTGGTTTAACCAATAAAATCAAGTATACTTTCTTTAATTTCTGTGTATACCACTTGTCATATAATACCAAAATAGAGATGTGTCATATTTTATTTCGAAGTAATACGGAATAATTTTTATTGCAGACTTGTTTCTTCAAACGTAAAATTTTGTTTTGATGAATTTCTTTTTGCCTCGATAAATGTAATAATTAACCTTCACATGGTTTAACTTTTTCAAAGACTGTATGCATAAAGTATTTCACATGTAGTCTCTAAAAATTGCATATAAACTTTGATTTGTAAGGTTCTTCACCAAATGCCTGTACAAACTGAATACATTTTTTGTATGTTAAAAGCACTTCATCAGTCAGCCTGGTTTAACTGCATATAAACTTTGTTTGCATAGAGTACTTTACAAATAGTCTGATGAAACCGCATATAAACTTTGTATGTATAGAGTTCTTCACCAGTAGTCTGGTACAACTGCATTTTAAACTGCGAGTTTTGAACTTGCAACACCAAACAATTGGTTTAAATCCAATAAGTTGTCACTAAACATAGAAAAAACCAAGTACATCCTTTTTTACTCCAGCCAAAAAAGATACCCCTCTCATTACCTCTGCTAAAAGTATATAATAGAAAAATCATATAAGTAGATAATAAAAAAACATATATATATATATATATATATATATATATATATATATATATATATATATATATATATATATATATATATATTATATATGTATATATATATATATATATATATATATATATATATATATATGTATATATGTATACATATGTATATATATATACATATATATATATATATATATATATATATATATATATATATATATATATATATATATATATATATATATATATATATATATATTTATATATATATATAAATATATATATATATATATATATATAAATATAACATAATATATATATATATATAAATATATATATATATATATATATAAATATATATATATATATATATATATGTTTTTATATATATATATATATATATATTTTATATATATATATATATATAAAATTTTGTATTAAAGCACTTTTTAGTGATATATAACTAGTATTCGGTCAATATAAAAATTTTAATCCATATACCTAGTTGTAACAGATTACTGGTGAAGTACTTTATGACTAAAAATTATATACATATATATATATATATATATATATATATATATATATATATATATATACATATATATATATATATATATATATATATATATATATATATATATATATATATATATATATATATATATATATATATATATATATATACTATATATATATATATATATATATATATATATATATATATATATATATATATATATATATACATATATATATATATATATATATATATATATATATATATATATATATATGTATATATATATATATATATATATATATATATATATATATATATATATATGTATATAATTTTTAGTCATAAAGTACTTCACCAGTAATCTGTTACAACTAGGTATATGGATTAAAATTTTTATATTGACCGAGTACTAGTTATATATCACTAAAAAGTGCTTTAATACAAAATTTTAATGATGGTAAAATTATTAAAATCGAATTGTTCTACAAAAGGTTTAAAGGCTTTATGTACCAAATTTTTTAGAATATAGATTTGTTGAAGTAGCTGCAGTCAAAATTAAGTTTTAATATATTTAATTTATTACAACTTCTTTAATTTTTTTCTGAATGTATTCAACTTGGCTACACATTTATATTGGCTTCTCACTACCGGGCGTATCTTGAGAAATAGAGGGATTTTGTTCATAAAAACTATTAAATTTATCTAAATCTTAAAAAAAAATGGATAAAGTTGAGACAAATCAGCATAATAAATATAAGACAGTTGGTTATCGAATTGTTGACATTGATATTTTATCTGATGTAATAATTAACTATGTCGCAAAAAATGTTTACAATCTGAATTAAATCTTTTACTAAAAGGGTTTAGCTAAATTTTAAATATTTGCTTTAAATGCAACAAAAGAATTGGAATTTACATTTCAACGACATGTTTTAAGGAAAATAATTTTGATGTACATAGACGAGTTTATTCAATGCGTACATGTGGTCAAGATTTTTCAGGATCGGAAAATCTTCTTTAGTGAACATTCCTAAATCTATGACTGAAAAAAAATTAAACTTTTGTTTCTGATTGTGGTACAATTGTTGCCAAAGTAAATGATGCTGTTAAAGAACAGTAATTGATGCTGTTAAAAAGGTTTTTTATTATAAATGTTGTTTATACTAAAGTAGCAGTTGATGGACAACGTCATTTATTTTACTAATTAAATAAAGTTGTTACACCAGTATCGATGGACACGGGGAAAATTTTTGATTGCGAACTAATGAGTAGATCATGCAAAGCATGTAATCTAAATTTGAAACTGAGAGAAAGTAACTCTAGTTTGTAGCTTGGAAGTCATAACATGCATTTATAATAACTTATTGCAGCTCTGCAATTAGTTAATTTCCATGCATTAGTCGTTCTATTTTAAAAAATAAACTATAAGTTATACACCTTATAGTTAATTTTGTGCACACTAAGTTTATGATACTAGGTTTTTATAAGCTATGTATCTTTCAGTATGTATTACGGAGCTTGAAGTTAAGACAACTTTAGTTTTCTTTTTGCCCGAGTCATGTAAATCTTTTATTCATGTACTTTGTAATAATAAGAATTCTGTAACGGTTAAATAAGTATGTAAAAAAAATACTTTTAACGTAAAAATAGCTTTTTAAATCGCCCTCACCATAATAGTTAAAATATGTTAACTATAATAGTGATGGCAATTTTAAAAACTATTCCACGATAAGGATACATATTGTCAAAACACTTGTCAAAATACCTTTATGGTAAGACTTAAAATATGAATGAAAGTTTAAATGAGATGAAATGCTGTTTCAAATTTTGTTGTAGAGAAAAATATTTTTCAAATAAAAGTAGACTTTTATTTGAAAAATATAACATGATTTCTGTTATATATACTCATCAAGGCTATTCAACTATGATCAAAAAGCGTTTAATCTTTGCAGAATATCAAAATCTAACAACATTTAAAAAGCGACAACAATTTATTTGTGTATGTAAAAAAAAAAGTAGATGCAAAGAACAACTTGGAATGGTACCTTTATGATCCAATGTCTGTTCATATAAATAAAAGATTTTTGATTGAGTATTTGACATTGATTAATTAATAAAATTATGAATGGTAATATTTAATCCTTTCATGCACTAGGTTGTTGTACAACAACAAATTAAAAAAAAAAATCTTTAAGCAACGCGCATATGAAAAGGCAATTGGTTTTAGTTTATTTGGTGGTATAAGGTTTTAGCTAAAATACACACATTTGGTGTGTATTTTAGTTTAAACTTTACATTACAAGCGTTTTTAAATAGCGTCTGGAGATATAAAAATACATTCTTATTTAAAGTTATGGGTGTTTACTTTTCTTTTACTTAAAAAAGTATATGCTTAATGCAATAAAGTTAAAATAAAAGATTTTTTTAATCATCTTTGAACTGTCATTTTATATTTTGTATTAGCTTTTGCATATAAAGTATTTTAAATAAACCAGTGAAATAAATTATTGTCGTATAACAGCCCTTCAGTGGTAATCAATTTTTGCAAATACCAGTATTTATAAAATTATACTTAAGAGCTACTGCTATTTAATTTTGATCTTGTCGTACTGCTATGTAAAGTTACTATATAGTATATAATTTATAATTTACATATTGTATATAATATATAATGCTTATTTCAATTTCTATTTTATAAATACAATTAAACTATTATATATACTTATATATAAATTAAAATTTGTATCTATGTGTCTATAATAGTGTTGATAAAAAAAAATTATTTTAACAATATGTTTTCACGTAAAATAACAATATTTAATAATATGTTTTTACATAAATATTCAGACAGCATGTGAAACTCACATGCATTTTTACTTTGCGAAAACACATTATTATTAAGTTATAATGTAATGTATGATATTACGATTCTTTTTAGTCTAATAATAATGGTTCTTGTTAAAAACTTCTATAAGAGTTTTGTTTCCAATACAATGACAGAACTTGATAATAGTCATTTATCTTATCTGAGTGATGATGAAAACTTTATACCAGAATCTGTTATTGACAATGATTGCGATTATAGTGTTTATGAATCATCTTAAACTGATTCAGCTGATAGTGAAATAGATGTTAATACCTTCCGGAGAAAAAAATGAGACCAAGTTTTTTAAGTTTTATTTTCAAAATAATAAATGAATAATAAAATTGTTCAATAAAAAATAAAGAGTAAAACTTTATTTTTAAAACAAAATATTGATCAATATCCGGTCACGTGTTCTTAGACTTCATACTGACTCCAAATAATCCAAGGAAAGTCCGTTCCAAACTACAAGAACTGCAACCTCTTAATCATCTAAATTTTTTGGTTTTTTCTTTTCCACTGCTTTTTTCATTAACCCCACACATTTTCAATAGGGTTTAGATCCGGTAAATTAGTGGGCCAGGAAGAAACTTCCCATTTATGTTCTGTAAACCATTCAGAAACTGATTTTGAAGTGTGGCACGTTGCCCCATCCTGTTGAAATGTAAAACTCCTTGGGAAAAGATTTTTTAGAGTTGGCTTAGCTTTAGAAAGTATTTCTTAGTATTTATCACTATTCACAGTGTGCTTAATTATAAGCGAATGATGTTTTACCTTTGGAACTAATCGCCCCCCCCCCAAACCATGACACTGTCTTTGAACTTTGGTTTGTCAATTCTTGGTCGTTTCTTTGCCCATCGTCCTTCTCGAGTTCGAAATAACTCGAAGCAACTCTCATTACTAAATACCCTTTGATTCCATTTTGTTCTTAAGTGTTCTTCACACCATTTTACCCTATTTTCGTGTTAAACAGGAGTCAATAGGGATTGATTTTTGGGAACAAAACTGAAGTACCCACTTTTTTTTTTTTTTTTAATTTGCATTCACTCCCAACAAGGCTGCAAGCAACCACTATTAAGTTGGGAGTTACTAGGAAAAAAAAGAACAGAGTTATAGAGCAAGGAAACGGTTGACAGAAGACTTGAAAAGTTGAAGGTTGTATGAGTCAGGAAAACATGAAGATGGGAGAGAGTTCCAAAGGATTGAAGTTTTTAGAGCATGCAGGGACAGATACAGTAAACGAATGAGACTTAGCTGAATGACGAGTAAAACGAGAATGAATTTTAGTTGATGGAACTAGAGATGATAATTCCTTTGAGCAGTGACCATGATAGTATTTGTAGAAAAGAGAAAGAGATGCAAATTTACGACGATGGGAAAGAGGCTCAAGCTTAGCAGGTAGTCCAGGTCCAATAAGATTTACAATGCGTTTTTGAAGCTTGTCAAGAAAAGAATGTGAATCGTTAGAAGAACCAGCCCAAATATGACAACAGTATTCCATACAGAGACGAATAAGAGATTTTTAGAGGTAGAGAATGGAATCAGAAGTAAGGAAATGGCGAGCACGATAAAGAGAAGCAACCTTAGCAGAAGCTAATTTAGCAATCGATTGTACATATGATTTCCATAAAAGTCAGTAGTAAGCGATAATCCAAGAAAACGTAAAGAAGGAGGACTCAGTAAGAGGATTGCCATTCATTAATATAGAAATGTTGACCATATTACGGTAGTTGTTTGCAGTAAACAACTGGGTTTTGTTGGAATTGAAATTCACAAGCCACTGTGAACCCTAAGCTATTACTGAAGTGAGATCGGATTCAAGATCAGCTGCTTGTTCTAGGCAATCGAAAAGAGAAGACTTTTTGTCGAGACAGGAGTATAAAGTAGAGTCATCAGCAAAAAGAGCTACTTTAGATAAAAGGTTGTCAGGAAGATTGTTTCTGTAGATAAGAAACAAAAGAGGGCCCAGGATAGAACCTTGGGGAACCCTAGAAGTTACTGGAAATAAAGAAGAGTGTTGGCCTTCAAGGATGACTTTAATAAACCGGTTAAAAAGAAATGATTTTATAATCGAAAACTTTCCCAGAAACACCATATGAAGCAAGCTTATGGAGAAGACCAGCATGCCATATTTTGTCAAAAGATTTAGATATGTCGAGAGCAATAACCCTAGTCTCATCGCCTCCATCTAATGCACGATAAAATCTTTCAGCTACAGCAGTTAGCAAGTCGGCCGTAGAGCGATAGGATCGAAAACCGTAATGATTATCTGACAGTAGTTTATTTGACTCAAGATGAGATGTGAGGAATTTGTTGATCAAAGAATCAAAGACTTTGCTAATAACATAAAGAAGACTGATCGGACGATATTTGGAGGGGTCAGAATTTTCTCCAGAGTTTTTGAATATTCGAACCACAGATGCCATTTTCCAACAAGCAGGAAAACAAGACTCAGTTAAACACTTGTTAAATAGTTTAGAGAGAATTGGAGAAAGTTCTGGAGAACAATTCTGCAAGACTATGACAGGAATGTTGTCTGGACCACAAGCTGTAGACGAGTTTAATTGAGATATGACTTTAGCAATAGAAGCCGAAGTGATTTGAATGTCTAACAATGGGTCAACCTGTTTGACTGGAATGGAAGGAAGAGAATGTCCATAAAACTCAAGAGTGGAGTTAGAAGAAAAGTTCTTTGCAAATAGTTCTGCCTTATCCTTGGGAGAGGTAATAAGATTAGCCCCATGAATAAGAGATGGAATCTCTTATTCATGGGACTGATCTTATTAAAAGTCTTTAGAGCCTAACTTCTGTGATAAGATGCGAGATTTAGTAAATTGAGAATAATAGAGTTTAGCATCAGAAAGCACATTTTTACATCAATTTCTTGCTATAATAAATAGCCGTTTGTTCTCAAGAGAGTTGTTCTTTTGAAAAAGATAAAAAAAATGATTACGACTGGATATAGCAGCCGCACAAGAAGGAGAAAATTATGGAGTAGAATGAGGCTTGACTTGAAACCGACAAGAAGGAATAAAAGCTTCCATTCCAGCCTGAATCCAGGAGGTTACGTAGGGTTACTTTGGTTAAGATAACGAGTAATGGTTCTGGGAGCAACCTTAGAACTGCCTTTTTTAATTAATTCAATTTGAATATCTCTGGCGGATCGTGTGTCAACTTTTGGAGCTAATTGAATCAATCGTTGTTGGTCCTTTAAATTAAGTTTTCTTGGTCTACCACTTCCTTTCTTTCTCTCCAAGCTCATTCCTTCCCTTATTTTCTTTAAATATCTTGCAACTTTTGCCTTAGGTATCCCAGTTAATTTCATCAAAGACTTTAGATCTTTATGACCCCTTTTAAAAAGATAGTCAAGTGTCAACGCTGACGACTTCATTTCTAAAATATATATTTTTAGGTAATTCGGAAATAATAAAGAAAACATAAAAGTTTTGATGAATATATATATATATATACACACCTGATAAATTAAACAATGGGTTTCATGAAATACAAAAAAAGTCATTGAATGAGTTGCCAATAATTGTAAAAATACGAACAAAAGTTTAGCATACGCGGTCTCATTTTTTTTTTGTCCGGAAGGTATAAATGAAAAAGAAAACTTTACAGAAAGAAACCAACAAAATTCAAGAAACATATTAAGCCATTAGTGTAAGTGGCATAAAAAGACACCTAGTGAAATAACTGTCGATATTCTTGGAGAACATTTCTAGCTCCACCTGAACCTTGAATGGCTTCATATCAGTATCTTAAGCAGTTTTTGATGATGATCAAATTAATTTAAAAACAGAACAAACAAGCTTTTACAGTCTTCAAAGAAATGGTGCGACTACTGATGTCACTAATAGCGAAATGGATAAGTCTGTTAAAATACTGTGTATGATGGCTATTATAAACCTTCCTAATAAATGTATGTATTGGTCTCATAACACTCGCATACCTTTAATTGCAGATATTATGTCAATAAAAAGACTAGAAAAAGTTGCATTTAACTTGCCCTAGTCTAAATTGCATTTTGACTATGACAAGTTATTTAAATTCAGGCCAGTCTTTGAAAGTATAGTATTGTGCTGTAGGTCAATTGCAGCTGAGAAAATCCACTCAAGAGATGAGCAAATAATTTTACAAAAGGAAGATTATCAGTGAAACAATATTTACCTAAAAAACCTAAAAACGGGGAATTAAGGTCTGGGCAAGATGTGAAGTTTCTGGAATCATATATGAATATGAAGTTTATACAGGGAAATCAAATGTTGTGTTTGATAATGACAGGTTATTAATGGGTGGCATTGTTGTATATATACTCACAAGGACCTTAGAAAAAAATAAAAACTGTAAACTTTTTTTTGACAACTTTTTTTCTACATTAGGCTTGATATTGAAACTCGAAAAAGAACGCTTGTGGGCTATAGCAAGAATGCGACATGATAGAACTTAGAGAGCTAAGGAAGCTTTATGTCACAAAAAGGATTTAAATAACGAGGCGAGGTAGTGTTGACTATGCAGTCAATGCGAATTCTGGAATTACCATAATCCAGTGGTTTGACAATAATATTTAACAACTTATATCAAATTACATGACAAAAGATTATGGCAAAACAACCGCTAAAAGATTTTGCGAGAAAAGTATAAGTTTTATCTAAATAATATTGCTAAACTGTAAATAACAAGAATTAAAAAATAAAGGAAGCTAATGATTTGAACATGTCAGAAGGCAAAATTCACTTTTTCAAAACAGTAAAGGGGTTCCGAAAATATGATTTATATAAAAACGTAATTGAAAACATTAATTTTATACGCAAATTTTTATTAAAATAATTACTTTTAAAAATAATGAAAAGCTAAAGTTATTTAATGTTGATACAATAAAGAAATTTAAAGCAATTTTAACACGCCCCCATTAAACATACTTAATCTAGTGAGCAAAAACAATAGAGTTTAAAAAACCATCAAAAAAGTATTGTACTTAGTTATTTTTTGGCTTTATATACTTTTGGGCTGATCCCTAATCTAAACTTTTAAATAAGGGATCGACCATAAACTACGCAACCCTAAATATCACAAATGAATAAAACAAAATAAATCAAAATTTTTTCTCGAAGAGTCGTATGTTATATAAAAAATCAAAATAACTCATTAAGTTCAATTAAAATTGCCACCCTAAAGAACTGAAGATATCCCTCTACTTTTTTGAAAAAAAATTTAACTTAACATTATTTATGGGCGATCCTTTAGTGTTTTATAGTCTATAGTTTTTAATGGTCTAAGATCTTTTTCGCTCTGCTATACTATTTTGCTATTATAAAATAATAATAAACTATGATACTATTATAAAATTTATGCTAAAATTATTGATTGAAAAACTTTCAAAATTTTTAGGGGATGTCTTTAATCCCCAAAAATGACACTGGTGACAGCGTACTAAACCTATAAAAGATATGCGTTTAGGAGAAAAACAAACCTAATTATAAATCCCTTATAAGCTCTAAGTATGGTGAAAGGGTACGTATGCTAATTTTATTGCTCTTAAAGCAACTTTTTTAAATGAGTTATTTAAAGTAAATATATTGAAGTAAAAAAATAATACGAATAAAAATGATCAGTGTGGAATAGATAAGTATAAAATGGTAAATTTGGAAAATACCCGTATTTTAATGGTCCGGAAAGGTAGGATATATATACAGGGAAAAAGTATAGAAAAGTTCAGTGTGGAATTAGACTAACAAAGACCCTTACTTTTACGGGTTAGATTAGCTAGTATAAATTATTTGCCCAAATATAAATGAAAAGTACAACAAAAATAGGTGTTGATCTTTGTGACGTGTTATTAGCAGAGTATTGTGTAAAACAACGCATTGTTATATAATACATGTATATCTTTTTTCACTGTATTGGCATATCAATTATAAACATTTAGTTGTTATACCGATGTCACATGTATTAACTAAGTGTTTCAAAAAAGAACCAGTTGACCTTAATTGCATTCCAAACAATAATAGCTGATTCATTGTGTAAAGCTAAAAACTTTGAAAACCCATTATCTCAAAGTCGAGGGCGTTCATCAAAAGATTTACCTTTACTAACAAAAAAAAGCTAGGCAAAGGTCACTAACTATAACTGGTTTATCAAATGATATTAGACAAAATGGATGCAGCCATTTCCCAGTTTTTTATAGAAAAGCAAAATCCTTGCAGATGTTGCAAGACTGTTTATACAACAATTCTCTATACAAAGTGAAAAGTTTACCTATGTTGCATAAAAGAACGCAATTGCTTTAATAGTTATCATGGAAAATGTGATTTTTGAATTTGCTGTAATTTATTTCTATGATTTGATAAACATACTTTATATACTTGATAATGCATCAATTTTTAAAACTTTGTGACATCAAAAAATTTTTGTTTTAAATTTTATTGCATCTATTTGTAAAATTGAAACAAAAAGTTTTACGATACAGTTAGAGTATTTTAATATATAGAAAATTAAAATAACAAAAATGCATTTTTCTTTAAACTCTCCATTTTAAAATTTTCAGCATAGTTTAAATACTTTGTTTTTTATAACAATTTTAGTTTAGTTTGTAGATTGCTATGTTGTTAACTATTTGCAAAAAATGTGTTGAGTATGGTCAGGATAGGCTAAACATTTATCTAATAATTGCTATTTATTTGGTAACCATGGCTACTTTTAAACTTATTTTACATTATTAAAAATCCTGTTATTAAGTTGTTTCACAGGATGTATTTGGTTTTTTGTTAAAAAGATCTTTTTCAATAAATTTTTTTTTGAGGGGTCACCTTAAAACAAAAAATTTAGTTAGAAAATGAAAAGCTTCCAAAACAAAACTCGAATTTAGCTTTCGACTAAGTTCAGGTTTTTCTTAGTAGTCTTTTTTTTCTTTTTTTTATGAAGTTTTTCTATTCTTTTATCATATATCAGAGTTAAAATACTTGTTATTATACCATTAATAACAGTGGTTTTGCTCAACAAATCTCAATATCAAATATATTTTTTTTTAGATGACATAACGATAAATCTAAATATCAAATGTATTTAGATAATTTAGATGACATAATGCCATCTAAATTATCAAATTGCTTTATAGGCAATTTGTATAAATTATCAATTTTGTTAAAAAGTATATATAAAAAATAGTACTCTTGTTAAAACTTTACTTTTGCTCTTTCATCTAATTATTGGTGATTGCATAACTGCTTTTTTAAAATCTATGTTCAAATGTTAATATAATAGATGATCTTCCTTAAACATTTCTAATAACTCTAATAACTTCTAATAACTAAACATTTCTAATAACACTTCACTATCTATATCGTAAAACTAAACACTTACTGTGTTTGTTTTTTTTTGAGAGTCTTGGTAATCAAAATCAAAACAAAACTTCTAGTATGACAAGTTAAGAAAACTTGCTCTGCAATTAGACATAAAGAAAACATGTTAATAATTTAAACGTCTATAGAGCATAATATTTTATTAATTATAAAACTCTATTGGGTTGACGAAAGACTCTAAACTAAACTAATAGTTTGAAACTCTTCAAAACAGAAGATACATTTATAAACTTGAATTGTTTGCAAAATGTTTTACATTATCTATATATCTTTAACATAGTCCGTTATCCTCAACTGTTATATAAATATATATTATATATAGTTATTGTCAAAAAATATACAGTTATGTTTTAATGTTATCTGAAACCATTTTGAACTTTAGAAACTTACTAGATTATCATGTGCGAATAGTGAAGTTGACAAAAAAGTGTTATAACAAAAAAAACACTGAAAGATCAAAAAAAAAAAGATATTGCTATATTGAAGAGCCGAAACACTTAGATGTTAAAGTGAAATATATATATATATAAATATATATATATATATATATATATATATATATATATATATATATATATATATATATATATATATATATATATATATATATATATATATATATATATATATATATATATATATATATATATATATATATATATATATATATTGAAATATTGTTGTATATATAATTTAATGAAATCCGCTTCCAAGTCCGCCGTTACCAAATGATAAAAAGCAAAAATTTGGAAATAAAAGTACTAATCTTATTATGATATCTGCTAAATATAATTTTCCTACAAAATTTGGCAATTTCATAAAAAATGTGAATAAAAACCATCTGGATAAGTTTGAAAACTATGTGAGCATACCTACAACAATAATTCGATGTGAGAACAACATCAATTTTAAATTTTAATAAACTCAATACAAAATTTACCAAATGTCATATGAAAATCATGTCATATGAAAAATGTCATAAGAAAATCAAGTTTAATTGTTCTTTTTTTTCAACAATAATCTAACTTTATATACGTTTCCAAAAAGAAACACCTTTAAAGAACACAGACATTTGGTACAAAGTTTGGTTTCGTAAAATGCGATTTTCGCATACCAAGTACAAGGGGATATAAATTTTGTATACTTCAAGGCCAAGGGCATTATAATTTACAAGAAAAACATTTATAGATCTTTTTACTTAAGCACATAGTTTTTTTTTCCCATTTCTTTAAATTAAAAACAGATAACCTCATTACGAAGATAAACTTTATCAAAATTTAATTGTTTTTACGAGTAAAAAAAATCTTATACACAAGACTTGTTTTGATAAACTTAATTTATCATTATTTTAAAATTTATTTCCTTGTTTTAATTTAAATCATATTTTTTAACAAAGCGCTTGTTTCTCTTTTTAAAAAGTTGCGAATCAGATTGCATATTTTTGCCTATTCGTAGCCTTTATAGGGTTTTAAAATATTCTTGTGGTGTGAAAAAAACCACTGCTTGAAATGGAAAAAAACTTTACATTACCAAATTGCTTTATAATATGTCCAACAACATCTGTAGAGTAGTTCAAGATCATCTGTACTTTCTTTTCCAAAAACAACCTTTTTTTTTATCTAATAACATCTGTCTATTATCATCTGGAAATTCAATGACCCTTAGCAACATCTTTAGGACGATGTAACTATATCTGGTAATTTTTTTGCAAGTCCAATAATATCAGGAAGAATTTTTTCCAGTGTAACTACATCTGAAAAAAATTTTATATGTAACTACATCTAGTTAAAAAAATGCATTTTAATTTAATATTTTTTTCAAGATGTACTTTATCTGAAAAAAATCATATATGTAACTCTGGTTAAAGTAACATATATATTAATTTAATAATTTCATTAAGTCATGGAGCTATTTTTAATATAATTTAAAAGATGTATTTACATCACTAGTATTTACAGATGTAGTTGTACAGATGTAGTTATTCTTAACATAATCAAAAAGATGTAACTACATCTGTAGTTATTATACATTAATGAAATCTCAGATGTTGTTCGACAGGTGTTATTATACTTCAGTGCATGAGCAAATATTATTGGACAGATGTAGATACACCTCATCATATTTACAGAGGTTTTTGGACAGATGTTATTAAACATAGCAAAAACTGATGTTGTTAACCTGACCCCTTAAAAATTTTATAGATGTTTTGTTGGACAATCTTCCGTCTGACTTTATTTTTCCGTGAATCTTAACAAGTCACTTTTTTTTTAATTTTTTTTTTTTTTTATTTAATTTAGGTGCCCCCAAAAAGTCCTTGCAGCATTATCACAGAGCACCGCAGATAAGCATATATTTGGAAGCTCACGCCTTCTTCCTAACCGACGTCGCAAAACTTGCCCAGAGGTGAAATTTAAACTTCGGATCCTTTGTTTCTTAGGCAAGTGCGTTATCACTGCGCCACGGCTGCTCAAAATTACTTTAGAAAGTTACTTTAGCAAGTTACTTATTTTAGGAACTTACTTACATTACGAAGTTACTTACTTTAGGAAGTTATTTACTTTAGGAAGTTACTTACTCTAGCTAGTTACTTCCTTTAGGGAGCCGTAGCGCAGTGGTTAGCCTAACTGTTTCAGAAGTTAGAGATCTGTGGTTCAACGCCACCTCTAAACAAGTTTTATAACATTGGTAAAAAAGGTGTGAACCTCATTTCAAATGCTCTTCCGCGGTCCTCAAGGATAAGACCTTACATACTTAATAGAGCACCTAAAACAAACCAAAAAATTAAAAAAGTCACTTGGAAAATGGCGTACCAGCTTAGCGCATACAAATATTGGTAATGTTTTTTCTGTTGCTTAAAAATAGCAGGAAACCAGTGTTAATTCAACTTCATAAGCATTTGTAACTATATAGAAAAAAATACGATTATTTATATAAAAGATAAATTTTTAAGTTATACAAAAAAACATTTTTACAATCAAGATGTTTTAAACTTTTGTATTGTTTATTGGTTAATCCTGCGTTAAAAATCCTTGAATTGTTTTTGCTTCAAAAAAATATTTTCGGCTTATAACAACGTTTGTTTTTATATAACATTTGTAGGGTATACTCAATCAACCCACCTAGGCAACATTTGACTGGCAACTGAAATAAAACATTATTTCAAATATCTAATCTTTTATTTAAATTTTTTAATTAGAAGCCTTAAAAATATGTTACAAAAAAAAATTAACAAAAATGTGGTAATAGAAGCAATTTTTGATATTTATTATTAATTAGTATTCTCCAATATTCGCTGTCTGAGCAATCCGCTATATATTTTAATGTTACAAAATTTGCACTGAAAAGAATAAAAAGTATAATGAAAATGTTTACAAGGTTATTTTAAAAGATTTCCAAGCATTTTAGTCTCTGGAAATAGTAAATTCAAAGCAAAGCCATTGTTTACTGCTGATAAAGTAATTAGGTTAAAAAATGACAGAAATAAATTACAGACTAACTTATAAAAGCATATGCAAGCTTGGTTTTGATAGATATTTGATACTAATTGAAGTTTTCCGCCGTAATAGGAAAATGGATTTGGAGGCGAACAAAATATTTGAGGTTTAACGGCACGACACAAAATTTTGTTTCTGAGAATACAAGCCTGAGGAGAAGCAGGTTTTAATATACATAAAGTAGGTCAATTTTTTGAAAATTATAATTTATTTTTTTTTAACTCCATCATGGTGAAAAAGTCTTAAAAACTGTAAAAGTTGTATCGGTATGTGGGAAGAAACAAGTTTCACAGATAGATTCATCAGGACGTGGTAAATAAGTAATATTGTTTGCATTATAAAATTATTATGTATTTGGAAAGTTTCTTGTTTCGGTGTACGTTGTTTATTAGAATTCATATCTTGAATAGTTTAATGATAGGAATTCTGACATCTAACATTACTCTCAATAATAGTGGAGGATGGATAACCTTAGTATAATTTCCTTCTGTGCTTCAACACATAGTTAATCGCATCAACTGTACCAACTATAAAGTAAAACTACATTTATTAGACAACCACAAACTTCATTTGTTCATAGGAGTATGTTTCAAAAGCTTTTTTGCCATATCACATATACATATTTTATACAGACTCTTGATGTTTTCTTTTAAATAATCAAAATGTACATTTAATGACTGGCTTAAATCAAATACATGAAATCGTTAATATAAAAAATGTTCGACAACTAACAAAATTTCCATTTCTTGTTTAATATAAAACTATAAACTCTAAAAATAAGTTAAAATTCTAAATGAAAAACAACATTATGTATTTATTTAATTTATTTTCTTATTTTAACAGATCAGCATTTTTTAGCATGTATTTATATGCTAAAAGAAGTTGTTTATATTATTATAACAAAATAAATAAAATTATCACTAAAAAGCAGCATAACTTACTTTCATTAGCAAATTAGTATGCTTTAAAAATGCAGGAAAATAATTTTTCAGCTGTTGTGAAGTAAATGCTCCATTGAATAACTTTCTTTGCCAATGATGGTCTTCGTAATTTGAACCAAGCATGCTGTTTCCAATTAATGGTGCCAAGATTTTTAATGTAGTAGGCCTTTGAAAAAGTTTCCCATCTGCAAATATCTTTTTAATGAATTCTGGAGCAATTAGATAAACATACCTGGGCACTGTAAGTAAATTAATAAAAAAAGATATTTAAAAAAGGGTTAGTTTTTAAATATATTTTATTATATATCTTTTAAAAATCTCTGATCTTTAAAATAAAGAATAAATTTTTGACGGTCATAGCTTTTCCCACATTCTGTTAAATCAGTTAAATCAGTTAAATTATTGTTTTTGCTAAAACATTGCATAAACTATTGTTCTTGTTAAAACATTGCATTCATTACAACATGCAACATTGCATTCTAGTATAAAAACGAAAACTTTTAGAACACATGTTTAAGTACAGAAGTACACACAGTATTATTTGCTAAATATCAGTTAGAATAATCAGTAAAAATAGTTTAATGTTAACAACTTAAATACTCATAAATATCGCTACATAAAAGAACACGCAGAAGATGAAGACATAATAGTCTAAATGTTTTCTATGATGTAAAAAGATAATGAACCAAATGTTAAAATTGTTGCAGAACATTTACTGCAGTTTTTTTTTAAATAATAAATACACTGAAAAAAGAGGTTGTCAGTTTTCATCTATGATATTTTCTATGATAACCATATTCTGAGAAAAAATTACATGATTTTATAATTGATTTTGATTTTCTAAATCACATACCTTAGATAATAATAAGGTCTTGAATTCCATTTTACAATCGTAATTTAGTTTAGAAAAAAAATTGCAAGTAAGTTCATTGTGTTCTAATAAGACTAGTATTTTTAACATAACAAATCTAGCTTCTTATAATCATTCCTGTCATATTTCTTACTTTTAATAACTCGACCGTTCGGCGTAATTTTTAAAATTAAATCATAGAAGTAACTAGACAACTTATTATTTTACTTGTAGTTAGTATTAGGTGATGTTAATAAGGAAGTAAACAATGAGTTCATAAAATACTTAAGAATTAGGTTTGATACACTAAACTGGAACAATATATGTCAAACATTTAATGACTCTCTTTTTAGAACCGGTGTTTACTGCCTTGGTGTCACATATTAGAACGAAAATTTTAATTAATAAATTAAATTTAAAAATAACTTTTCATTACATGTTATAAATAGAGATAGATTAGCTTTTTCCTAATTATTACAATGAATCAACCAAAGATTTAGACTTGATTGAAATGCTAGTGCTTTAACAATGGTGTTTGTCTATGGTCTTACCATCAAAACGTAAGCTCCGCATTTCTTCCGAATAATATAATATATAAGATCAAATCAATTTTATTTTCTATCCAAGTCTTGCTGATTGTTTTTTGAACTGCGGATCTGATAGTTGATGCTTTAGCAACAGAGTTAGTATAGCTTTGACAATCTTTGTATTTTCTATCCAAGTCTTGCTGATTGTTTTTTGAACTGCGGATCTGATAGTTGATGCTTTAGCAACAGAGTTAGCATAGCTTTGACAATCTTTGTATTTTCTATCCAAGTCTTGCTGATTGTTTTTTGAACTGCGGATCTGATAGTTGATGCTTTAGCAACAGAGTTAGTATAGCTTTGACAATCTTTTTATTTTCTATCCAAGTCTTGCTGATTGTTTTTTGAACTGCGGATCTGATAGTTGATGCTTTAGCAACAGAGTTAGTATAGCTTTGACAATCTTTGTATTTTCTATCCAAGTCTTGCTGATTGTTTTTTGAACTGCGGATCTGATAGTTGATGCTTTAGCAACAGAGTTAGTATAGCTTTGACAATCTTTGTATTTTCTATCCAAGTCTTGCTGATTGTTTTTTGAACTGCGGATCTGATAGTTGATGCTTTAGCAACAGAGTTAGTATAGCTTTGACAATCTTTTTATTTTCTATCCAAGTCTTGCTGATTGTTTTTTGAACTGCGGATCTGATAGTTGATGCTTTAGCAACAGAGTTAGTATAGCTTTGACAATCTTTGTATTTTCTATCCAAGTCTTGCTGATTGTTTTTTGAACTGCGGATCTGATAGTTGATGCTTTAGCAACAGAGTTAGTATAGCTTTGACAATCTTTGTATTTTCTATCCAAGTCTTGCTGATTGTTTTTTGAACTGCGGATCTGATAGTTGATGCTTTAGCAACAGAGTTAGTATAGCTTTGACAATCTTTGTATTTTCTATCCAAGTCTTGCTGATTGTTTTTTGAACTGCGGATCTGATAGTTGATGCTTTAGCAACAGAGTTAGTATAGCTTTGACAATCTTTTTATTTTCTATCCAAGTCTTGCTGATTGTTTTTTGAACTGTGGATCTGATAGTTGATGCTTTAACAACAGAGTTAGTATAGCTTTGACAATCTTTGTATTTTCTATCCAAGTTTTGCTGATTGTTTTTTGAACTGCGGATCTGATAGTTGATGCTTTAGCAACAGAGTTAGTATAGCTTTGACAATCTTTGTATTTTCTATCCAAGTCTTGCTGATTGTTTTTTGAACTGCGGATCTGATAGTTGATGCTTTAACAACAGAGTTAGTATAGCTTTGACAATCTTTGTATTTTCTATCCAAGTTTTGCTGATTGTTTTTTGAACTGCGGATCTGATAGTTGATGCTTTAGCAACAGAGTTAGTATAGCTTTGACAATCTTTGTATTTTCTATACAAGTCTTGCTGATTGTTTTTTGAACTGCGGATCTGATAGTTGATGCTTTAGCAACAGAGTTAGTATAGCTTTGACAATCTTTGTATTTTCTATCCAAGTCTTGTGGATTGTTTTTTGAACTGCGGATCTGATAGTTGATGCTTTAGCAACAGAGTTAGTATAGCTTTGACAATCTTTGTATTTTCTATACAAGTCTTGCTAATTGTTTTTGAACTGTGGATCTGATAGTTGATGCTTTAGCAACAGCGTAAGTATAGCTTTGACAATCTTCAAACTTATTAGATACCTTCCATTTTCAGCTATTTTAGCTATCATCTTACTGGTGATTGCTGTACGTTTCGATGGAATGATGTAATCATCGATCATGCTATTTCCATCTGAACTTTCATTGCTAAAATTGTATTGTATCATCAAAGAATTGACTATAATTTATTTTAAGTCCGTCTTTTAGAAGTGACAGGTTTTGTGGATGGGATGCAGTAGGCTTCGTAACAAAACTGCAATAATCCTTGTACCCATTGGAAGAGTTAGGATGTTAATCAATAAGTTTGTCTTACAGATTTTTAAATATAGCGTTTTCGGGCATTAAGTCAAATAATTAAACTCATCCATTTATAATACTTGTCTTCTTATTTACTTTTTGTATTGATTTAAACACAAACTTATAAATTTGAATTACAGAGTTTGTTTTTCTTTTTACATATTTCTTTAGTATTATGGTTTTATCATTATATTTCATAGTTGACAAACTTTATTGGGTTTTTTTTTATAACATCTTTTGATCTTGGATTATTATCCAATTCTAATAGAAAACAATATCTTTCTAATATTACTTTGTCTAAAATAATTTGGAAAAATCCATTTGTGGATCAAATTAATTTTCATACAATTCTTGGCTTTTAACTTTTAGGATTTAAAATATTAGAAGGACAATCAATATCTTTAATTAAATAATTCTCTGATATTTTATACATCTAAAATATAGTTTATATTTAAATATATACAATATATATAATAGTCAAGCAATATGAACTATTTTAGCAAATTTTCTAACTTTTGAGGAAACTTTAAAATTGATTTCTGCTGAAAAAGTTATTGGGTCTTATATTGCAATAAGAAAGTCTATCATGACAATCACGGACCAACTCAAAAGACAAAAACGGTGCAAAGAACGTTTGCATTGGGCAGTTAAAGATTGGTTAAAAGTGATTTGGTGCAATGAGTCAAACTTTCAGGTCGTGAACCGCAAAGGAAGAATATGCGTTGAAAGATTTGCAACTGAGAAGTATTACGAGCGCTATTTAAAATAAAGACGACAAGGTGGCGGAGGCTCAGTATAAATAAAGGGATAATAATTCTACAAAGGCGTTTGGTCTTTATGAGCTGTATTAGAGCCTTATCAACCAATGTACCTACAAAAACACACTTAAAATACTTTTGATTCCATCAAAGAGGCAATTGTATGGCAGAAGCTACCAATACATCTTCCAGCAAGACAGGGCTTCAGCACACACAACAGATAGTATAACAAACTGGTTCATCACAAAGAAAATTAATTTGTTGCCTTGGTGCCCTTGATCACCAGATATCAACCCAATATAAAATATTTGGTCATAGATCAACACATGGATCAACACTGGTAAACCATCAAATTCAATCAACTGAGGGTTTGAAGTAATTTCTGAAGTATGCTGGTTAAAGGTATCACATGCGATGTGCATATTGGTCGAATCAATGGTATCACATGAGATGTGCATATTGGTCGAATCAATGTAAAGACGAGCTTTTCTTTGCTATCGAGCCAAAGGAGGAAACTTTTGATTTTAAACATGTACTTTTTTTCAATTTTTTGTTTTCTAAAAAATAACTCGATTAAATTTATGCAACTCATTTTTTTTAATTATTCTGAATTATTTCTTTTAACTATCTTATCTTATTAATTTTAACTGTATAGCTAGTAGATAATTATTTTCAAAATAAAAGAATAATTTCTAATTTATTTTTAGTTGAAAAAACCCTCAAAGTTAATTTAAAATTACCCCCTTAATTAAACTTTTGTGCATAGCTGTATTGTAAATTCTTAAGTAAAAACTTCACGTCGTGAAAAAATACTTTTTTGGTTTTAAATTATTCATAATGCTTTATTTATGTTTAAAACATGATGTAAGTTAATGAGTTACGTGTGTTTGCTAAATTATCTGGCTTGATCGATTTATATATATATATATATATTTTTTATTTACAAGTGTAAAAATCAACCTGCCAAGAGAGTATGTAAATTTAGTAAAAAAATTTTTGTTACACTTGTGTAAAACAACACTTTATCACATAAAAAAAATCGCGGTCTGTACCATAATGATTTTATGTGATAAAGTGCTGTTTCAGCGTAAATGTAACAAAAATTGTATAACTGATACCTCCTGTAGAGACTACATTAATATAATAGGGAAATAGGTAAACAGGATAAGTGATAGGCTTCACATATATGCAGTAACTCTTATTGGGTCAAACTGCAATGTTTAAAAAATAAAAAGTAGACTATTTTACTTTTGCTAGTCCTATTACATGCAGGGAACATGCAGGGAACATGCAGGGTACATGCAGGGTACCTTGATCCTTTTCATTAAGGTTTGTCAATTAATTTCTACTTTGCCTTTTTTTTCCAAAAAATCTCAACATAGATGAAAAAAATTGTTATTGCTGAACATTTTGCTGATCAAAAATACTTTTTCATCCATTATTTAAAACGTTCTTTTTTTTAAATTTAAGTTGGATTTAATTTAAAGAAGTTTTAATGGTATGAACAAAGAAAGACAGGTTTTTAGGTATTTAAGAAAAAAAAATTTTAAGTGAGTGGTGTTTTTCTAAAAATAAATTAAAAAGCCATTTATTTTTTTAAGAAACAAATAAGTTAACTTATGTATGATCCTGTATATATACAAATAAGTCAACTTATGAATGATGAACATGGTAAAAGGTTCTACAAAGATACTGTAATGGAAAAAAGATTTTAAAGTAGTTAGAATGAAACAGTGCAGATTAGTATTGGTTTGTGCGTAGGGTTACTGCAGTACTTATATACAAAAGGAAAGCAAAAAGGTCACAACTTCGTTACAATAGCCCGTTATTGTCCTTATACATATGAGCTTGATGATCATGATTTCTAAACTTAACACAATTAGATCATTTTTGTATCAAAAATAAATAAATTTATTTTTAATGATATTAGAAAATTTAAATTATGTCATATTGCTGTGTTGCAAATTAACTGAAATAAAATTTTATTGTTGTTAAATATCTCAGAAACTCAATTAACAAAAACGTTTTTGTTGTTATTTTCTTTATTTCTCGGCAAAAAAATCAGTAGCGTAACGGCGGGCCCGCAGCCGCGGGAGGACCCAAAGTTATTAGGGGCCTAAGTCAAACTTTTCAATTTTTTTTGTAAAAGTTTTTATTCTTAAAAACAGTATACATGTTTAAAAAATTATGTTACATTTGCGCTGAAACAACACTTTATCACAGAAAAGCATTTTGATACAGACCATGATTCATTTAGGTGATAAAGTGTTGTTTTACCGCAAAAGTAAACATAGCAAAATTAGCAATTTGTGCTATAATTATATAGCTAAGAACTACAAACTCTTTTTTAGATTTTTTTTTAAGCTTCATTACTGATGTATTTATCTTCCATAAAGTAAATTAGTTCTATAAAACTTTTCTCAAACAAGTTTTGGCAAGTGTAAAAGTTAACAATAAACACATACTTATCTAGGTTATAAATTGACTAAATGATCAATTATAAGGTTAAAGATTGTGGCATCAATACTTGAATCGATGAATGTTAAGAGGGCGGAAGTCCAATAGTGGAAATTTTTAGGGAACTAAAAAAACTGCATTTTTCCTTGTAGTATATTTTTGTTAATGGTTCATATTTTGTTTTTTGAAATTGAAAAACATTATCCTCTCCAAAAAAAAAAAATTATTAAACCATTAACAAAAATTTATTACGGGGGAAAGTGCAGTTTTTTTTAGTTTCCCGAAACTTTTCGTAGTTGGACTTCCGCCCTTTTAACATTCACCGATTCATTTAGTAGCAATGGTTATTTTAGATCTTTTCAAAATAATTATTAACAACTAATCAAGTTTTTGTTTATTTTACCCTTTTTATTTTGTACTTTTTAGTGGCAACAACTTTTATGTATATTATATAAAAGTTGTTGCCTTTATATTTTTTCGTTAATCGTTTATCAGGTTATTGTTTTTCGTTTTGTAATCTTTATTGGTGTCAAAATCTTGTAACCAATGATAGTTTTACAAATTATATATTTTTAAATTATTTACAAACTACACAACTTTTTTAACTTTGTATAAGTAAACTTTAGGCGTTTTTATATGCTCTTTAAGTATGCATAATTTAGCAGCATATATTCAAGCAAAGAAAGTTTTTTTTAAATACTATATTTTAGTGACTTTTTTTAAAAAAATTTATATTGTGCTTGTTAAAATATAATCAACATAATAAATATAACGCTAAATATAAAGAATATGCCGTTATTTCATTTATTTTTTAAAGTAGCAACAATATAAGGCCAGAGTTGAGAAAGTAAAACGGATTAAAATTACCCGAAAATAACATCCAAATAAAGCCAAATATAAAGCAAGTACAACGTTAAAACAAAGCCAGTATAACAGTTATTTTCTCAGGCATTTTTTTATTATTATTATTTTTATTTTGGCATTGGTTTTTTTAGTGTGTACTGTCACTGAAACACTTAAGACGGTGACAGTAAATGCAAGGCTTCACAATATAGACACTGAGAAGTAAATGTTATATTTTTGGCAATTTTTTTAGCAAAGGAAGATCCTCAAAAGCAACAATATGCTATAAATTTTCAATCCAAATCTGAATATAAATAACTCAGTGGATTACTTGTAATAGTCAATAGTAATAATAATTATTTTTCCAGAAAAAAAGTAATGAAATGATTAATTCATATAGAAAATAAAAAATGCTTGAATAATGAGGGCATTAACAGACTCATTTCTTAGCTAGAAAAAATAAATGAAAAACAAAAAAAAAAGATCATTGGAAAATAAATAATGAAACTTACTTTTTTTTTTTAGAACTTTTTTAAAAAATGTATTCAAGCATTTGCTCTATATTTTGCAAAAAAAAGAGATAGAACTAAAAAGTGGTATTGTACTTATTTACTAAAAATTCACAAGATAATAACACTTTTTTAAAAAAAATTTTAACTAATTTTTTTTTTCTTACTTTTTTTTAATTTTATTTTAGGCGCCCTATAAAGACTTATTGATCTTCTAAAAAAGCACTACAGGTGAACATTTAACTAGGAAACTCACACCTCCTTCCTTACTTATGACGCAAAATATGCCCAGAGCTTGTAATGAACCCTTATCCTCTTCCTACTTAAGCGAATGTTCAAACCAGGTTTGATTATATTATAAATGATTCTTACGGCTAATTAAATTTTTAATTTATATTTTAAATGACTTTACGCTTAAAAAAAAGTTATTTGAAATAGTAAAGTTTTTTTTTTTTTTTATCCTAAAGTAAAAAAATTTTTGATAGGATTTTTATTGTTTTTTTAAGTGGATTAAAGTAAAGGTTTCTAATAGAGTTAAAACAGAATTCTATACTTTTTTATTAATAATCTACAGGAGAATAACTTAGTCGTGCTATATTAATTGAGACTTTTTTTAATTTTAACAAAACTTTACGACTAAAGTTTTAGTGTACAGTCATTTTATTGCAGTTGCAAAATCATCTTAAGGTTTTAATGCTATTTTATATCATAGATTTTCTGACTTATATGTCATGTGGCTAAATCCTTTTGTAATTTCAGAACTGATTCAACATCTCTGGAATTACGTTTGTTTGTAGAACAATGTACATGTTAGAGTTCATTATGACAGTGTTCATGTTAGAGTTCATTATGACAATGTACATGTTAGAGTTCATTATGACAATGTACATGTTAGAGTTCATTATGACAATGTTCATGTTAGAGTTCATTATGACAATGTACATGTTAGAGTTCATTATGACAATGTACATGTTAGAGTTCATTATGACAATGTACATGTTAGAGTTCATTATGACAATGTACATGTTAGAGTTCATTATGACAATGTACATGTTAGAGTTCATTATGACAATGTACATGTTAGAGTTCATTATGACAATGTTCATGTTAGAGTTCATTATGACAATGTACATGTTAGAGTTCATTATGACAATGTTCATGTTAGAGTTCATTATGACAATGTACATGTTAGAGTTCATTATGACAATGTACATGTTAGAGTTCATTATGACAATGTACATGTTAGAGTTCATTATGACAATGTACATGTTAGAGTTCATTATGACAATGTACATGTTAGAGTTCATTATGACAATGTACATGTTAGAGTTCATTATGACAATGTACATGTTAGTGTTCATTATGACAATGTACATGTTAGAGTTCATTATGACAGTATCTAAATAGAGTGCTCCTGATCCAGCAACAACAAAATGAGCATAAAAAATATTTTTGGATGCTTGGCTTACTATTCAATGTGTTTGGTTGCTGTAGGCTCACCAGTATAACAATGAAAAAACTGGGATCGCTAGTCTTGCTCATTGAAATGTGCTTTATCCCAAAATAAAACCTGCAATCAATTAATAAACCAATTAACCTGAATTTAATAACTTTAATTTTTAAGTATAGTTATATACATACAGATATTGCTTATTAAATAAAAAATACATATTTAATATCATTGTTTTTTAGTCAACATTTTATACCCCGTTACTAACTAAAGACTTTTTTATGAGATCGGCAAGTAATTCATTTTTATACGGATTTCGGTTTTTATAAGCTTTTCATAAGGCTTTTAGGCAAGCTTTCCAGCAGCTATCATCTTCAGCTGCAAAGTACTCAAACAGACATAAATCTTATTTGCAGCGGTATTATCAGTTGGTCACTTGTCTACTTTGGATCTTTGATCTTTTGTATCAGGTTTCAATCATCTTTATTTAAGGTTTTTTGAATTCGATCGCATTTTTATTTTTATAACCTTGATACTGCTTATTTAATCCGATCAAAATAAACATTCCAATATACAATTATTCGCATAGAGCTGAAAATTGGTTCATACCTTTGGGACATTCTTAAAAATAAAGTATTAAAAGTCTCCATCGGTCCCATATCTGCAAAAAAAGTTATTCAAGGTCAATGGTATAAAAAAAAAAGTTTTTTTTAAAAAAAAAAAAAGCAAATGTTTTATTATAAAAATGGATCAAACAAAAGTATTAGATCATGAAAGAACTAAAGTTTACTAAAGTTGCCTTTTTACATTTTCATAAGAATCATTATTCTTGAGATATTGCAATTCTTGCAAAAATATATTGCGAGAAGATATTGCAAGAATATATTGTGAAAAAATATATTGCAAAAATATATTAAATATATTGCAATTTTAATGTAAAATATAATGCTAAAAAAGTCATTGCGATTCTTGTGAAATTACGAAATTAGTATACCAATAATATATACATTATATTTGTATACTCGTAAAAATGTGATATACTATATATTAGTATCTTCTTCGCTTTTTTATTCTTCGTAGTCATCTTCTTTTTTAAGCTGGATATGTGAAAAAAATACATCAATTATCTCCTCATTGATATCATCAAAATCATCATTTATTGAATTTGATTCAACATTGCAGCAAGACTGGCTACAATGTTGAATCAAATTCTTTCCGGAGTTGGTGGGAGTAAAGTGTCAATCGGCTCTAATGTATTATTTACTAATTTCCAAGCCCAGTCTAATGGGTCCAGTTGATTGCCTAGCCATACTTGACTTATAGACTTGATAATATACTCGATACAAGTGTTGGCTAGAAGAAGCAGATGTTAGAGGAAGACAAGATGATTGCACTCTTTTATTACTCCGGGTGTTTTTTAACAAAAGTTAGATATTTATACTTGTCTAAACAATCAATTTTATTTGAAGCTCTATATAAAGCAAAAAGAAAACAAATCCCCTTTGTCGCAATGACATGTGGTGAAGAGTCTATTTTTTGAAACACTTCGGCGCAATTAGTTAAATCACGTTTTTCAAATAATTTAAATGCCTCCTCATTCGGCATAGTTATACTTAAATTTTTGAGCTTGCACAAAGTTCACACATTTGGCATAAGCATACTTATGTTTGGAGCTTGTGCATGCTCCAAACTTAAGTATACCTATGTTAAATGTGTGAAAGTGTCCTATCTAGAACATTAAAAATCCTGAGGGCGCCCATGCACACATGCCACCCCTTATATACTGGCCCTGACTAAAGTGTATTTCAGGCAATATATTTTTTGAGTTAACAAAAAACAGGTTTTAGCAGTGCCGTGGCTAATGGGTCGGAGGCCCCCCCCAAAAAAACGTTTAATTTGGATCTCAAAATCTTCCAAATTTTAACGCTAGGTTTCGCTAAATTAAAGAGCTCCAAAATACAGTTTTCGGCCTTGTTGACATACTAAAGAACTAAGAGCACAACTTGTCCGAAACTGCACTGTAAGAAGCAACTTCTTCACCAACTGTATTGTAAGATTATGGAATTTTTTTTCTCCATAAACTTTTTCATTTAAAAAGAAGTTAGAGGGGGTATTTCAAAAACGTACGTACTTTTTTAGGAGGGGGGGATAGAATTAGAAGTACGCATGGCAATAGGGGGGAGGGAGGGGGTCAGATTTCAAAATTTTTGGCGCACGTACTTTATGGATGACCCCTAATTGCATGTAAAAGTAAGATATGATTTTGACATTTTGGATAAGCAGATAAAGTTTTTGATAAATATATTTCTGTTGATTCATTAGCTTTCCCAGGTTTTAAAAAGTAAATAATCTTATTAACTCGAGTCCGTGCAGTCAGTAATACTAATAAGTCAACATCTTCACCGACAACAAAAGAAGTATTTTTTGCATTGGATTGTTCTATGGGTGTTTCAATTATAAGGACATCAACGTCATTATCTGCTTGCTTCACTGTAATATTTGCAGCTGTAAATTTTTCGCATAACATAAAAATGAAGCGAAACTTGTTACGAGTATTGGAAAGGTTTTGTTGTTGGTTTGTTGGAAGTGTCATAAATTGATCAAAAATAACAACAGGTGAAGAAGATATTTTTGTGGTTTGACGACGCTGTTCTGCAGCTTTAATATTTTTCTTATAATCAGTATAATCATCAAATATAGACACTCGTTGACTAAAATGTCTACGTACGTACTAAATGTGTTTATCAAAAGTAACGTTAAACATTCTAAACAACGCGGCCCAGCGGGCACAGACGTGAATCAACCGTCTTACGGACGTCTTAACTAGGTCGCGACGTCTCAGACCAAATTAGGACATCCTAAAGACGTCTGGTGAAGACGTCTTTGTTAGGACGTCCTTGTGACGTTAATATAAAGACGATATCAGGACTTCAATATTTAGACGTCCTATTGACGTCGCTGAGACCTACATAAGACGTCCTAATTACCTTGAAAATAAGGAAAAAAATTAATACTATCAATTTGGCGCATACAATTTTATGCGCAAACTCGGTTATTTAAATATGTCTACTTGATTTGGTTGATTATTTTAAGACTATTATTTTGTTTAGTTATTTATCGTTTAGAGATATTTTTTAATTTTCTATATTCTATACTCTATGATCTAAATAGTAACTAAGTTGCAAGTATAATGAGGGAATTTTAAGAAAAGACATCAAAATTGCACCAAGACTTTTTACTTTGTGTTTTATAGAATAGTATTGATATTTTGTGTGTCTGTGTTATATATAAATTAATATATATATATATATATATATATATATATATATATATATATATATATATATATATATATATATATATATATATATATATATATATATATATATATATATATATATATATATGTATATATATATATATATATATATATATGTATATATATATATATATATATATGTATATATATATATATCTATATATATATATATATATATATATATATATATATATATATATATATATATATATATATATATATATATATATATATATATATATATATATATATATATATGCAAAGATTTGTAATACCTTGGCTGTAGAAATAGGTAAATGGATAAATAAATTGTACATATTTTGTTGTTCCTGTGTTGTTTCATTTCATTTTATGATTTTTCCCTCATGGGTTGTATAAATATTTATTAAAATTTTTACGTATGTTGACACCTTGTTACTGTGTTGTTTCATTTAATTTGATGTATAGTTATTTATATATACATGATTTATACATTATATTATAATGTTTATACGATGCATACATATTCATTATATATATATATATATATATATATATATATATATATATATATATATATATATATATATATATATATATATATATATATAATGAATATGCTTTTGTATGTGTGTGTATTAATAAATATCAACATTTATACACACACATGCACAAACTTACACACACGCACATATATATACATGATTTATACATTATATTATAATGTTTATACGATGCATACATATTCATTATATATATATATATATATATATATATATATATATATATATATATAATATATATATATATATATATATATATATATATATAATGAATATGCTTTTGTATGTGTGTGTATATAATGAATATGCTTTTGTATGAATATATATATATATATATATATATATATATATATATATATATATATATATATATATATATATATATATATATATATATATATATATATATATGTATATATATATATAATGAATATGCTTTTGTATGTGTGTGTATTAATAAATATCAACATTTATACACACACATGCACAAACTTGCACACACGCACACACACACGCACACACACACACATATATATATCCATTTATATATATATATATATATATATATATATATATATATATATATATATATATATATATATATATATATATATATATATATATATATATATATATATATATATATATATATATATATATATATATATATATATATATATATAATATATATATATATATATATATATATATATATATATATATATATATATATATATATATATATATATATATATATATATATATATATATATATATATATATATATATATATATATATATATATATATATATATATATATATATATATATATATATATATATATATATATATATATATACAGGCCTTGCGATAAAGCGTCGGGCGATGTGAATTTTACGTCGTCCAAGGGCGATTTTGCGTGTAGCTAGGGCTATTTGCGTCGAGCAAAAAAATTTTTGTTTGAGTATATTTAAAGATATTTTTGAGCGGAATTTTAATGAAGTAATTTACGATTATTTTAACATTTAATAAAGTATTTTAAAAACCGCACGCAGTTGAAATAAAAGTTTGAATTTAAAAAAATTAAATATGCTCATTATTTGGAAGTAGAAAAAATTCAAAAATTAAAAAAAAAGTTTAAATCTTTTAAGCTAACATTTTAATAAAATTATTCAGCAATAGCAACGTTGTCGATAAAATTGAACAAAAATACTTTCTTTTAGTTTTAGATTTTAAACTTAAATAATTATTTTACAGGGGTTTGATAGGTTTTAAAATTATTCCATAGATTTAAAAATATTTATTAACTGTTAGACGTATTTAAAGTATTTAAGAGTGATTTCGAGGAAACATTTTAAAAATTGGTTAGGGCAAATAAATAAAAAAAAAAGATTAATATCAAAACGTATTCTACTTGATTCAATAAAAAAGTACAGTTATTAAAATTTTTGTAAAAAGTAACTCAAAAAAATTACTTAAATAATAACGATCGCTTTTATGTTAAAAGTTACCGAAACTCATCGAAGCGTGCTCAAGAACAGCTGCGGAAAAATAGAACGTCAATAGTTTTTCGAATAATTTTTAAGAATAATTTTTAAGAATAATTTTTTCGCTGAAATATTTCTTTTATACCTATAAGATTTTTATTTTAACATTTTATTTTATTTTACTAGAAATAAAATTCCTTGTTAGCATTAAAAATCTATTCAAAACGTTCGTTTAAGTTTTTTATTAATACGAGTAATTGTGCTTATCAACCGCTTTATGAAAATAAATAAAAATAAATAAATATTATATAAAATCGCTTGTAAAAATATTAGCTATTGCACAGTTTTTAATCGTACAATATTAAAATTTCCAGTTTATTACTCGCTGACTTTTTAAAAAGAAAAAATAATTATTTGAAAAACTTTAAATTACATATTTAAGAAAAAAAAAATCAAATATTAGCATATTTTATAATCTTTTTTAAATTTAAGTTATAATGTTTTTTATTCGTTTAGTATAGACAAAACGTGACAAACGTCGAGAAAATAAACAAATGTTTTTACATTTTAAAAAACGAAACATTCCAAAACATTTTTAAATAATAACATTTCTACATAAACGATTTAAAGTAGTTTTGCGGTAATTAAATAAATTGGTGCAGTTAATGTCGATAAATATGAAAAGCAAATAAAAAGAATTTAATGACGTCAAAAATCGCGTCGTGCTTATGCGTCGCGCAGTTCTTATTCATCGCAAGGCCTGTATATATATATATATATATATTTATCTTTATATTTACATTTATATTTACATTTATCTATATATTTACACTTTATATTTACATTTATCAATACACACACACACACACACACACGCACGCACACACACACACACACACACGCACACACACACACACACACACACACACACACACACACATATATATATATATATATATATATATATATATATATATATATATATATATATATATATATATATATATATATATATATATATATATATATATATATATATATATATATATATATATGTATATATATATATATATATATATATATATATATATATATATATATATATATATATATATATATATATATATATATATATATATGTATATATATATTATATATATATATATATATATATATATATATATATATATATATATATATATATATATATATATATATATGTATATATATATATATATATATATTATTATTATTATTATTATTATTTTATAAACATCAATAAATACGATTTTCTCTCAATACTAAATTTATTTTTTATTCTTTATTTTTTAAAAGAAATTTTCGCTGGATTGTTGTGACCAGCGTCTTCAGCTTAAAAGATTTTGTTTGTTTTTGTTTATATGTTATTTTTAAACGGCAATTTTATTATATGTCAATGGAATGGTTTCGTTTTTTTCTGACATAAGTGCATTAGAAATGGTGTCCAGAATTTTGTTGACACATATTGTCCCTCATCTAAATTGATACCACTTTGTTGAGGGGCACATTAGTGGTACTGTATTTCAAGCGCCTCACGTACTTTCCTATCAAACTTTTTTATCAAACTTTTTGTTATTGACTTTTAGAGTTCTGCAACTGTCCCAGTTAATTTGTTGTGCACAATGTTTCATGTGTGTGGCTAATGCTAATCTTTCTGTTTTATTTCCTATTGTACTGTTTTTGTGTTGTTGCATGCGTGTTTTTATTTGCATTTTTGTTTCACCAGTATACTTTTTGTTACAATGGCACTTAATAAGGTAAACTCCTGGGTGGCTGTTCCTTTGTAGTTTGGATTTATTTCTTGATTTATTTCTTGAAAGTGCCAAAAATGTTTCTGTTTATTATTACCCTTATATGGTGCTTTTAGTAATGCTGCAATTCTGAAACTTGGTACAAAAGATTTGATTCCAAAAGAGCTTAAAACCTGCTAAGCCCGAAAACTTTAGTTTTATGTATTTCGAAATAACATATAAACAAAAACAAACAAAATCTTTTAAGCTGAAGACGCTGGTCACAACAATCCAGCGAAAATTTCTTTTTAAAAATAAAAAATCAAAAATAAATTTAGTATTGAGAGAAAATCGTATTTATTGATGTTTATAAAATAATAACTTACATACTCTCATACATGATGTCTACATTCAAAATATATATAAATATACATATATATATATATATATATGTATATATATATATATATATATATATATATATATATATATATATATATATATATATATATATATATATATATATATACATATATCATATATATATATATATCATATATATATATGATATATGATATATATATGATATATGATATATATATATGATATATATATATATATGTATATATATATATATATATATATATATATATATATATATATATATATATATATATATATATATATATATATATATATATATATATATATATATATGTATGTATATATATATATATATATATATATATATATATATATATATATATATATATATATATATATGTATATATGTATATATATATATATATATATATATATATATATATATATATATATATATATATATAATATATATATATATATATAAATGGATATATATATGTGTTTGTGTGTTTGTGCGTGTGTGTGTGTGTAAGTTTGTGCGTGTGTGTGTATTGATAAATGTTGTATACTATTCGAAATACATCTCTAAAAGGAAAAAAAAAATTATTTTACTATTGCTTTGATTCTGCTGAGTATCGGATATTTGATGTTAGATGCTGTTGCAATGCTAAATTTGTATTTTTTATAATGCTTTTATATTTTTTAATAATATGACTGAATATTGGCAAAAAAGGCATAAAACTTTAATTTCCTTTACAAAGATGTATTTCGGCATTTAAATTATTATTTTATATATATATATATATATATATATATATATATATATATATATATATATATATATATATATATATATATATATATATATATATATATATATATATATATATATATATATATATATATATATATATATATATATATATATATATATATATATATATATATATATGTATAAATTATGTTGTGTATTCTCCAGTATATATATATATATATATATATATATATATATATATATATATATATATATATATATATATATATATAAATATATATCTTATACTGCTGAGTTAGGTGAGCATGATGATGTCATACTCACCTAATGTCAAATAGCCTGCTGCTGGGGGCTTCAGTACATATATCGACTGACTCGCGGTGGAGTGCTGCTACATCGACTGAGGGTTTGGTATGGGTCAGCAACATTTTCATTCATTATTCTTCGTTTTCCCTCATCGTTTTCTAAAAATGCTCACTTAATTGTGAGCAATAATATATATATATATATATATATATATATATATATATATATATATATATATATATATATATATATATATATATATATATATATATATATATACAATATATATATATATATATATATATATATATATATATATATATATATATATATATATATATATATATATATATATATATATTAGGGTGTCCCAAAAAACAACATTTTTGAAAATAATCTGCTCTCACCCCCTAAATGTGTTCCATCTAATGCAAAAACACGAGGTTTAAATTTTTTTTGAATAAAAAATCTTTTAAGGGGTCCCTCAAAACCCTCAAATATTTAATGGGTCCCCAATATTTTTGAAAAAAAGTTTTTCAAAAATATGTTAACCTGGTACTCAAATGAAGCGAAATTATATAAATATTTCAAAAATAATATTCATTTCAAAATATTTTTAACTTATCAAAATTATCATAAAAAAACATTAGAAATGCATTTTTTCATTTTTTCTTAAAAAACACAATTTTTTATGTAATAAAACCAAAAATAACAGTTTTGGTTCGAAATGAATATTATTTTTAAAATTTTTATATAATTTCGCTTCATTTGAGTACCAGGTTGACATATTTTTAAAAAATTTTTTTTTCGAAAATATTAGGGACCCATTAAATATTCGAGGGTCTTGAGGGACCCCTTAAAAGATTTTTTATTCAAAAAAAAATTAAACCTAGTGTTTTTGCATTAGATAGAACACATTAAGGGTATGAGAGCAGATTATTTTTAAAAATGTTGTTTTTTGGGACACTCTAATATATATATATCTTATATATATATATATATATATATATATATATATATATATATATATATATATATATATATATATATATATATATATATATATATATATATATATATATATATATATATATATATATATATATATATATATATATATATATATATATATATATATATATATATATATATATATTAATATATATATGAGTGTGTGTGTGTGCGTTTGTGTATAGGAAGCAATTATTTACAGTTTTTGGCGGTAGACAAAAATCCTATAATTATCTTGAACTTTACTTGTTTCTATATTTTTCTAAGGTTAAGCATGAAACTTGAGATTTTTTGCTTTATTCAGTTTAAATCTACCTCTTTTCAACCATATATAGGAAGTACTATTTACTATTTTATATACTATTTATATGGCTTCACTTATATATTTTACTTTTCAGAGTTTTAGAAAAAAATCGTATTCCAACTTGCTGAAATAAAAAAAATTTTAGTAGGTAGAACTGCACTGTTCTCTGATAATCCAGAAGAAGGTTTTAAACAACGTAAAAGTTCAGATAAATTTAATGTTTTGAAAAAAAATTTCGCAAATGGAGATATCCAATACATTACTTTTGTATTCATGAGTTTCAACTTTATATTTTATATGTTACATATTATTACAATATTTATTTTAAATTGTTATAAACATTTTCAATGTTTCTAATACATTGTTTCTTTTTAGGTAAAACAGTTATCATTAATTGGGTGTAAAAATCTAGCTGATACAATTAAAAATATTTTGCTCTTGTAAGTAATTAGCAAAAGTTTGAATTTTAACATTTATGATTGACAGTACAGCATTTATCTTCTTTTTTATTATGTAGACTGCCAATCAGACACTATTTTGCCAGAATACAGCATGAATTGTCTAAAGAAGAAAAAAAAGTTTAAAGAGTTGACAAGTCTATGTTACGCTGTCACTGGTATTCTTATTAGCTTAATAATGTGTTTGATTAATTAAAAATTAAAATGATGTTTTTTAATTTTTAATTAATCAAACACATTAGTAAGCTAAAAAATTTAATTTCTTTGGCTATGGAACATGACATGTATTCAAGTGTATGTATACATGACATTTTTTTTTTAATGATCTTTTTGAAACATGTTTTGTTGTTTTTATTAGAAGCTGCTTTAAAGTCAAATAAAAACTTAATCAAAATGGATACCATCCAACTTATTGGAAAAGTAATTAGGCATTCTTCTAACCGAATAAAGAGAACATCCACTAATATGGATTTCGATCAATGATGGCTTAACTGTTGTATTTTATTTTATTTTTCCATTTTTAAGCAATTTTCTTCTATTTATAATGCACTATCGATTATATTCTACTGTACTTATTAGTTTTTAATTTGAAAATGTAACTTTGTTTGAAAAATTATTCTTATTTTTTGTAAAGTTATAAATTTATTTTAAATATATCAAATTACACTTTATTTACATTGATTTCTTTTTATAACTTCCTTTGCTTAGATTAAGGCAAATCTAAAGTTTGTGTTGTAAACCATTGCATTTTTATATATTTTTTAAAAGAATGTCTTGGTAAAATTTAAACGTCTCTTGGACGTCTGAAAAAGACGTCCTTAAGTCTTTAAAATTAGGCCAGAGATGTCTCTAGAACGTCAAAAAACGTCTCTAGGATGACTTAAAAAGACGTCTTTAGGACATCTGGAATAGACGTCCTCAAGCCTTTCATTTGAGACCAACTAAGGATGTCTTATAAACGAGACTTAAGACTTCTTGCGGACGTTCTTAGGACGTCAAAATGCCCGCTGGGGGTGTAATAAATACCCTCCATCGATGATGTAACTAGCATTTGTGTTGTCAATCTGTGTTTAACGCATTCCAGTTTTATCAAACATTGATAAAGGATAGAGGGCTAACTCATACTCAAAATATTTTTCTATTTCATCCTCAAATGTCTTAGTAATACTCATACGTTGAAATAGTAATAATGGATCTAAAGGTACTTTCTCATCATTAACTTTTATGGTGCTTATGGTTAGAAGAAGAAGAACTTTATCAGCGCGTTTTAATTTGATATAAAACGTTTCATCAATCATTTTAGACATTGAAGTAATCCCAACTTTATAAGCTTTATGACAGTTGATTTTATTATCACAAACCATTCTACAACCAATTGAAATGATTTCTTTAATTTTAGGAAAAGGATCATGTAATAAAAATAAGTGCTAAAGATTTTCAATATCTTTATCATCTTTCTTTGTTTGTGAATCATTTGCATCTGCATGCTGATCTGTTATGTACGTTTTAATATCAGCAAGATCTTCTAATCCTTCACACACAGTGTTCATGTCATGCATGCCATAAACCCATTTACTTATAACACTCTCTTTTGTATTTCTTCCTTGAGAAATACCTCCATATATCTTCATTGATTTTATATTTGATTGCTCAATTACCATATTTCGTTGATGTACCACAATTGAGTTTATCAGAACGTCTAACAGTGAAGAATCTTTCAATAAACCGTTAATAAACACTTTGATTCATTAACTTCTCTAATTGTAGCACATCCTGTAGATATCATTGCGCAGACTTAGCATAAGAAAAATGTCCCTATGCGTGGAAATAAGGAAGTATTTCTTTAATGCTGTTCGAACAACCTTGCCAATTTCCCATGCGTTCAGCTCTAATAAACTCCTTTGCAACGACACCATATTAAGATATTGCATCCATATTTTTGAAGTAGGTCCTCGTTTTTTAAATTTTTTTAGTTTTTCATTGAACTTATAAAGTGCATCGGACATTTCATTATCACTACATGAAACTTTGTTATTTATGACATCCTTAATGGTAATATCATAATTTGAGACTAAGACTACCATCTTCTCATCAGTAACAAGATCTTTTGAAATTATTATAGCTAAATTGAGCTCAAGTAATGTATGGGCTCTAACAGCTCTAGCGTAAGTATGCCCATTGTGCGTTTTTTCTAACGACTTAGGTGTATAAATTTACGAAAGTGCCTCTTGTATGCCACTTCCTTGCATAATGTAACCAATTGATCCAAAAAAGACATTAGTAAATGAAATACTCCAAGTCTTATTATGATCTTTGATAATTCAGATCCATCAGGTTCTTCAAATACCATTTCTCGAGCTTTTGTATACAGAAATCGTTCTTCTTCTGTATATATAAAAACGAAATCGTTCTTCTTCTTCATTTTGGCTTATCTTCTTATACCAAGTTTGGGTAAGAATATCGCTATGACTGTTAAAGAAACAAATAAACGTTAATTTTCCCGGTTTTTCAGTGATAATAATTTTATTACCGAACTTCAACTTTAATTAAGTCTTAATTGTTCTGTTATGTAAATGTGGGTTTTTGCAATTTTTTTTTAATTCTTCTAATGAAAACTGGCAATCATCGCTGTTTTCAATATATTTAAATATTTTCTCCATTGCAACATTCGTAGATTCATCTTGAGGACGACCGATTTTACATCCATTGGTTGGTCTCAAGAAAGAATTATAACAGGTATTATGGTATTTAACCTCAGCAGCATCTAAATCAAATTCATATTCAATGCGTGCAGTAACCTTTTTTGCTTTCTCATCAGAATGACTCTATGCTACCTTCAGAATTGATTCTTTAAATTCAAGAGTAGCAACTTTATGAATTTTACGCCGAACTTTCATTGATTTCTTCTTCTCGGCCTCCAAGTTCGCTTTATCTCCGCAAAATAAGCAACATTTTAGATGACATTCAAATTAAATAGATGACATTCAAATTAAAAGAGTAACGGCTACAAATTTTTTAGGGATTTTTATTGATGAAAATCTGACATGGAAAAAACATATTGAAAACTTATCCTCTAAAATTTCCAAAAGTATAGGAATACTATTTAAAATAAGAACCATGCTAAATAAACATACTTTAATTCAGCTTTACCACTATTTTATTCATTGCCATCTAAACTATGCTAATGCGGCTTGGGGTAGTGTAAGGAAAACTAAATTATAACCACTTTATCGCCAACAGAAACATGTTGCACGACTTATTAATTTTAAACATCGATTTTATTATGCTAAGCCTCTTTTAAACGAAATGAATATTCTTAATATATATCAACTTAATATTTTTAATGTATTGTGTTTTATGTTTAAATGTAAGTCTCGCACATCTCCAATTTCTTTTCACAATTTATATTCTTTAAAAGTTAAAAATAAATACAATTTACGTAATGAAAATTTTATTCTTCAACCAGTTTTCAAAACTAATTTTGGTAAATTTTGTATTTCATTTAGAGGAGCATTTTTATGGAACAAAATAGTGTTAAAACTTTTTGATCTCTCTCTTGAATGGAACTTTTTCTTATTTAAAAGAAAATTAAAAGAAATTCTTTTCTCAGTTGAAAACATTCTGATATATTTTTAAGTTTGTTTTGTTTTTTGTTAATACTCTTAAGAAATATTTAATTGTAATTTATATATACGAAATCTTTTATCTTAACTTATATATATATGTATGTATATGTATATGTGTGTGTGTGTATATGTGTATGTATGTATGTGTATATGTATGTGTGTATATATATATATGTATATATGTGTATATGGATATATGTATATATATATATATATGTATGTGTGTATGTATATTTATGTGTGTACGTATATATGTATGTGTATTTGTGCGTATTATATGTATGTGTATATATATATATATATATATATATATATATATATATATATATATATATATATTGATGTGTAAGTATATTTATTTACATGTTTGTATGTTTAAATATGTATAAATAATTATATTTGTATTTATGTGTGAATATTTGTCTATGAATTATTAAAGGATTATTTATTATTTAAAAACTGTTTAGGCGGTTCTCGATGACAAGATCTTATGATCTTCTGCGAGTATCCGCGTTCTTGTTGTAATGTTAACAAAATTGTAATTCTGACTATACGTATTTTATTCATTCTTATATTGTAAAACTTATTTTGAATAAATAAAAAGAACAAAAAAAAAAAAAAAAAAAAAATTTTTTAACAAAAACGTGATTCACTTACGCGCGCTCTGATGCGAGGTGGACTATTTTTAGATGTGCTGACTTGATCTATATCTTGCTGTCTTTTAAATGCAGCAATAGTACTCTTCCGAGTATACTTTTTACGGCATTTTACCATTTAAAATGCCGTAAAAAGTATACATACGGCTTTTTACCACATGAATCGTCACAGACTTCAGATTATTCAGGTATTCATAAAAACCGCTCTTTTAACACTTGTATCAATCAAAGTCTTCATTTCATGATCAACAACAACAGTTTCATTTGCTGTTTAAAGTTTACTACAAATAAAACATAGTTGCGACATTTTAATAAAAGTGTTAAACGGCTCCAATATATATTAAAAAGTACTACTCGATACTATTCACTGCAACTGAACGTTCATCACTAAAAGAATTTTATTGTTCGTAACTTTGATCCAAGAATTTTGGGAAGTCAGACGAGAAAAATCAGTTTAAAAAATTATTCGAAAAAAGCATTTTTCATTGTTTTTATATAAGATCAGAGAAAAGCTGTTGAAACAGTTTATTCAAAAATGCTTTAAAATACACTTTGCATTTGTTTGATCTATTTTTATGCTAAAACATTTCCTTTATTTTTAAAAAAAACAACTTTTTTTTATACATTTCACCTTAAATAACTTTTTTTTGCATATATGGGTTCGATGTAAACTTTTAATACTTTATTTGTGATTATGTGCCAAAGTATCTACCAATGTTCAGCTCTAAGCGAATTATTGCAAATCTACCACTATTTTTTTGTCTATTTTGACCGGATTAATTGCAATGTTTTTTCACCTTTAGATTTAATTACTTATAACATGATAGTTTTTTTTCATTGATATTTATATAAGTATTGAAGTAAAGTAGAAACAAATAGAAAGAAAAAAAGTTTAATGCAATAAATTGTACCGAGTTTAGCGAGTGCTTAACTGAAACTTTTGACTTTTTATGTTTTTGGTTTTCTATTAAACTATAGTTCAAAGTAATCGCTTTAATATTGAACTATAGGTTTTAAAAGGTATTTAAATTTTTATTTAAAAATAAACATGCATACTTGGTTTTATTTATAATTAAAAACAGAAAAAAAATGTTAAACAAAAATAACTATTGTAATTTAATGTCTAAAACTCTGAAAATTACATAAACTAAAACAAATTATTTTACCATATAATGTATCTAGTGTGCATAAACCTTCTTCTTTAAACTTTTCGTTGAAACTTAAATAGGTGCTAGTATGGTCGCGGCCGTGAAAGTACCTATTATGACCAGTAATGAGTTGTTCTTTTGGTGATGGTAAAAGTCGAATAGAGTGAAAGATACGTTTTAATAAATAACACAGTAAAAATAATCCAATAAATAAAACTATGAGTGCTAGACATACTAGAAACATATCTTCTATAGCGTTATTCTATTAAAAAAAAAACACACAAACAAGCTATAGTTATAGTTTATAAACTAATCAAAAACTATTAGTACTAATTACACCATTTTAATACTTGACATACTTTAAAATCTTTTCAAACTTTGTAAAACATGGTTTTTAATATTTGCACTTCTCGTTGTTTACACTAGTTTCATTGTTCAATAATTACAATGTTTATTTTAGTATTTTGCGCGTGTTTTTTACTGGCAATATAAAAAAAGCAAAGTAGGGATTTTTAATAAAATACGCTTCACTAAATTTGTTTAATAAAAAAAGTAGGAGATTTTTTCTCATTTGCACCGCAATTTTTATTGAACTGAAGCACTATTTTAATTTTAAGTTTATTATAGACACTGCGGCGGAAAACTTTTGAATTATTTTTTAGTTATTTATTAAATCATGGACGGATAAATTGATGGATGTTTTACGCATTGTAATCAATCTAAAGAATTCTAAGAGACTTACAGTTTTAAGCTTTTTTTTTTTTTAAGTAAATTTTTCAAAATAAACCGACATTTAACTGACATTTTTGCTTTGTTAAACTCATTCAGTAAACATTTTATTACCCATAAAAACTAACTTTGGAAAATTCAAATGCGTTATATGCATTTAAGAATGTCTCATGTTTATGAAAATATAATAATTGTTGCTTTGTTTATATAACAATATGTAACAAAATTTTACTTTTGTTCTATTCCTGGGTTAAAAGTGTGTTTTCCTAACCCGTTATGTCTAGAACAGAAAGGAAATTGCTGTTATTCAACCAAAACTTTGCTTCTGTGACCGGAATAGGGAAATTTGGACAATCGCGTTTTCTCGAGAAAATTCTTAATTTGATTTCAATGCCAAGCTTCGTGTTATTGTAGACTGAAATTGTGTTATTGCAGACTAAAATTAAAATGATTCGTACTTGAAGAGAAGTTAATTACTTGATATGCTTGATATGGCATCAAGATGATGTTTGCATCTAGCTGATTTAATCTGCAAAGAGTGCAAATAGTTCATAAAGAAAAGAACGAATAAGTATTTCACGGAGGCAAATTATATAATGGGCGAGACCTACAAGGCATACTTAAAAATGACTAAAGAACCAAAACTATAAAACACAAAATATCATTGTCATCACCACGTTCTCTAAATCTATTATTCACTAATACGCTTTGTCATCGAAATAATTTTTTTTCTGCTGAATCTTATGTCTTGCAATGTCAAACCTTGCTGACTTTGCAGACCAAAGACATACTTGCTCTTTGTGAGATCAAAATGATTTTATCTGTCTTATCTTGTGATCTTAATGTTGATGTTTATCTTCCTTTAATTTATAAAGACTCCAATAGTCACATGTATGGCAATTGTATTTGTAAGAACTCATCCATTTGTTGAAAAATTAGATTTAAATCCACAGACTATTCTTTTATGTGCTTTTATTCAACACCACTTCACTTTATCACATTTCTCTTTGTTCTATATCACTCTAATTTACTCAAAACTGCACTCATTTCAATATTATTCCTGACCAAATTGACCCAGCTCTCTTCCTTTATTCTTCAGCCAATTTCTTTGTTGTTGACTTTAATGTTGTCACACTGAATGGCTTGGCTCTAGTGTCAGTGGCTCTGCAGGCGTTAAGCCCTACAACTTTTGCTTTTCTCAATCTCTAACTCAAATAGTCAACTTTCCAAATCGTTTTCCAGACAATCCTAATAATTTACTTTTTCGACTCAAATTGCGTCTTGTTTCTGATCAAATTTAGTGCTCAGTTTTTACACGTTCATTCTGTGATGTTTTTTGATCACGGTTTAATCTCTTTAAAACACTTATCCTATTCTTCTTCATCATCAGAATTCCTCAATTATTGTACTCATACAACTACCTAAAAGCTAACTAGGACTTTTACCTGATTTTCTCCGCCTTTTGCTAGAAAACTTTTGTGTACCTTCTGTAAAAAATTTGCGTCTTACGTAACTTCTTAGATTTAGGCAGGCATGGAATCTTTTATTACCTTGCCAATTCAAACCTTACTCTTCTCCATGGTTTTCCTCACATTATGCTGCTGCAATATCCAATTAAAACCATTACTTCCAAAACTATCAGTAAAACAGTTTCCGGAAAACAGACGTCTGTTTATAATTTCTAGAAACCATTAAAAAAAGGTTTTGTCTAACGCAAAAGTCCGCTATTCTCAGGTCATGAATTTTCGTATTTTATCTAAAAAATTATGCTGTCGTGACTTCGAAAGATTTTTTAACAGTGTCTATAATAAAAGCAAATTTGTTGTTTTATCTCTCATGTATGGTTCAGATTTTTTCATTTCACCTAAAGAATAAGCTGAATTGTTTGACGAGAAATTCTTTTTAGTATTTTCTCTTGATTCCACTAGTCACATTTAACCTGATATAGCCGACAAACAGGTTAAACCGATGCTTGACGTTCGTATCACTCCAGCCTCAGTATTTAAAGTGATTTCCTGCTTAGACTTTTATATAACTTAGGGTTCTGACAACATACTTATTATAGTCTTGCAAAAGTGTTCTCCAAAGCTTTACTTTCAAAACTCGTTAACAAATGAAGAGTTCAGTGGAAAAAACGGCAACATTTCACATTTAAAACAATTTGAGAAAGTATATATTGATCATTTATAAAAGTCTTTAAATGAAACAAAAAAGTCTGAAAATTAGCACAAAAAAAAATTTCTAGATCAATTTTTTTTAAGTTAACAATTTTAATAAAATTTTTGTAATTTTTATTTAAAATATTTATTACCTTTTTATTTTTAAACATTAATTGTTATTTTTAAATATTAATCAAGTGCTTCTGTTTACGAAAGAATGGTTCTAGTTTTGTTTTATTGGTAGTATCCCATGCTATATTAACGTAGTTTAGGTAACTTTGAACAAAGTTATAGTAAATTTGTTTGAGTAATAGTTTTTAAATGTAACTGGACTAGTATATTATTCCAATGCTTTTGGATATTTTACTAAGTAAATAAGTGTATGTTTATTTTGTCCAATGTCCAATTTTTGTCAATAAGAACACCCGAAAATTTTGTAACAGTATCACAACTTATTTCTCTATTTTCAATAGTAGAAAGTACAGAAAAGAAAACTTAACTTCTTTATTTTTAAGGAAGGATGAAATTGATAGTTTACTTTCCCTAAAGCATTCTGAGTTTTTTCTCATTGTACATTTCTACGCACAGTTCACTAATAACTTTTCTAGAGATAAAAAAGTTACTATAATCAGCAAAAATTATAGTTGAAATTTTTGTTGATATCATACAGAAATTGTTTACATAGATTAAAAAAACAAAACCCAAGTATTGATCCTTGAGGTACACCTCACTATTAAAGATAGAATGGAGAGTTTATTGTCTCCATCATATGCATATTGTACACGTTTATCTAAACAGCTTTCTATCCACTTGTTTGATCTACCCGTTATGCAATACATATTAAGTTTTGACAATAATATTTTGCGTTCGACTGTATTAAAAGCTTTAAAGAGATCTACAAAAACACCTAAAGTAGCTTCTCCGTTTGTAAAGGAGTTTTTTATTTTTTCAATTGAGTGAAGAATTGCATGTTGATTTACTTTTTTGAAAATTAAACTGCTCGCAATAAATAAGATTATTTCTTTAAAAAATGTATATTACCTATTGTGAATAAGTTTCTCAAGTATTCTAGAGAATGTTGAAAGTATTGATATTGGTCTAAAATACCCTATTTCACTTGTATCTCCTGATTTAAATATAGGTTTTATTTAACAGTTTTTAGTACTTTAGGAAAAATGCCTTCTTTTGAGAGTGTTTAAAAACTTTGAATAAAGGAATTTTTAGCTTATTGTAGCAGTTAATTACTTTGTTGCTATTGACATCCTCATTCTCTCAGTGGACACGGACGTAAAAAAGACGTCTTTTAAACATCTTATACACGTTTTGGACGTCTTTTGAACGTCTTTTGAACGTTTTGGACGTCTTTTAAACGTTCAAAAGACGTCTTTTTTTGGTCCGGTGCCCACTGGGCTAGCATGGTATTTTTTGTTATTTAAATAATTTCTATTACGACTTAAATATTTATCAAAAAATTTATTTACGCAAGGAATTTAAGATGCAAGTTTAGATCGTATATTAACAAAAGATTTGTTAAATTCATTTGCAATGTCACTTGCAAATGAATTTAACAAATCCACAATTTCAAAAATACATGTACATGATATGTAATTATAATTTTACAAAGAATACAATTAAAACTTATTTTTTCAAAAAATATTAAATGAAAACCCCAAACTAATATTATAAATGCCAGGATTTGAAAGTTTTAATTGAAGTTTTATTCTTCTGTTGAATCTCAATCTGCAATAGGTTTTACTCTAATTGACAATGGTTCTGCTGTTATCGTAGTTAACCAAACAAACTTCGTGTAACTGATATGTTCAGGGTCAACAGAAAATTCGAATTGCAACAACGCTTTGACCAAGAATGTTTTGATTTCAAGCAAAGCAAAATTCTTTCCAATGCAGTTATATATACCGTGCCCAAAAGTAAGATAGAATGTTGCTGGTATTTCGCCTAAAAAGTTCAAAATGTTTAGAATAACAATTTTTTTACTTACAATTAGTAGTAGTTTTTTGTATGTTATTAATTTCATATTATTGTTATTTTTTTTTTTTTTTTCAATAAACATGAAAAATGGGGTAATAACAATTGTAAATAATTTTATAAAATAATTCACTAAAATAAATTATTATTATCAATTCAAGATTTTAGCGTCACGCAGTAATTTAAATGTTTAGTATCACAACTAGCATTAGCATTAACTTCTTAAATATCATTGCAGGTGCAAAAAAGAAAGTCATAAAATTAAAAAAAACCTTGATTTGTTTGAATAAACTCAAAAATTATTAAGATCCAATTACAGAGCTGGAAACACCGAGTGGCAAGGGGAGCACTGCCCACCCCAACCCCTACCTTTTTTTTAAAGGATCATTTTATCTTTCAGAAATTTCTAGATTTAGAAGACTTTTTTTTTAAATCGACGTTTGTGCCTCTCTACTTCAAAACCTGTGTCGTCGGCTATGAATTATTTGACATTTTTTTAACTAGTGGTTTAAAAAACTCTTTTTAATAAAAATTTCTTGAAAATATTTATAACTTAAGTCTTATGAGAGTAATCTATAAACATTTAAAACTTCCCCCGTTTGCTGCAAGTATACGGGGGAAGTTCTAAATGTTTTTGAACCTGAATTTAAATCAATTTTTCATTTACTAAAAATAAAAAACATGTTAACTTTTTTATTTATGTAGCTGCAAAACTATTTCTTGGTCGCAAATGCTGCTGATTTTTGAGTGGATTGCGATGTTAGAGATTAGAGTAAATTTATATAAGAAGGAAATGAAGTAATAGTCAAGTATAAAATGCCCTATAAATGGGGCATTTGATACTTGACTTACTATTGAAGCCATTTATTATATTCAAGTATAAAATGCCCTATAAATAGGGCATTTTAATATTATATTCAAGTATAAAATGCCCTATAAATAGGGCATTTTTTACTTGAATATAGTAAATAGCTTCAAGTAAAAATTATGAAAAGGCTTTGAAGACAACTTGGGGTAGCTTTGGTTTATGCTTAAATATTATTGAAAAAAAAATTATATATTTTTTTTTTATATTCTGTTATATTTTTGATTCATGTTTCAAAAAATATGCCTATAGATATAACAATAATGATTTAATTTTCAACTTTTGTTACTAAGATAAACTAACAGATACTACAATAATCGAATATATTGGGTAGATATTAGGCAGTTAGGAAGAAAAGAGTTCGGTGATAAATAGGTAAATTTATTCCTAAAGGGAAACAAGCAATTAAATTTGTACAAGTAATATTAAAGTTTCTGCTGTTACTTATTTAATATTACTTCTAAACAGGCATGGATGAACAGGCATGGGTTTATAAAATGGTCAAAGATGAACAGGCATGGGTTTATACAATGGTCAAAGATGAACAGGCATGGGTTTATACAATGGTCAAAGATGAACAGGCATGGGTTTATACAATGGTCAAAGATGAACAGGCATGGATTTATACAATGGTCAAAGAGTGAATTATTTGACTGCAGCTGTCAAGGTTTAGATTACAGCTATACAGGACATTATTGTATAAAGGCATGTCTACAAAAGTTATCAGGCAATTCAATTCACGTTTTGAGCTATACTCTTGTCATAAGACATGTAAAAAAGTCAGACTCTCTTCCCACTACAAAAATAAATCACAAGTTTCGGTAATCCCCAACCAATAAGGATAGCCCAACATAACCCAACACTCCATGTAGGTTTCAATAAAGCTGAGAGTATGGTTATGTGTATGTGAAAATATGTTGGAAAATAGGGTTCTTTACTGAATTTTGGCTAAAATTGACAATTCATCAAGTTTACCTCATTGTTGTTCAATCAATAATTAGTTTTCAGCAAAGCTTGAGGTTTACAAGGGTCGATCAGAGGTTAATTCCATACAACAATAGAAAAATTTAAAGAATAAAAAATGATTAAATCAATAAACTAATGTTCAATAAATATATCTTACTGCCCAAAGTAAATTGTTTATTTTATATTTTACTATTGTTTAGAGTAAGTTTGAAAATTTGGACCTAATAAAACTATTTGACAAAGTTTGACGTTTTTTTACATGTTTTAATGTTATATTATAAATGAATGTTTTAGATCTTAAAATACGAACTTAAAATTATTTATTCTTAAAATCATTATTACCACTCAAATTTACCCAAAAAAAGTAAAGACATTTATACTAATTTTTCAAAAATTTGTGTCATTTTTATGCATCACAGAAAATAAAAGTTTTTAAACGTAGAATCTTATTAATTAAAAGTAACATAAGTTATAAACGTGGCTATTATACCATGGTTAGTTTGTATTTGAATGAACTAAATCTTTAAATGTTGTAATATATAACTTCAAATCGTTATATATAATTAGGGCAATTATTTCCATTATAATGCAAAGTAATCGTTCACTTCAGATCAAGATCTTCATTATCCATCCGATCTAATCTAATTATTCATCCGATCTAATCTAATTATCCATCCGATCTAATCTAATTATCCATCCAATCTAATCTAATTATCCATCCGATCTAATCTAATTATCCATCCGATCTAATCTAATTATCCATCCGATCTAATCTAATTATCCATCCGATCTAATCTAATTATCCATCCAATCTAATCTAATTATTCATCCGATCTTATCTAATTATCCATCCGATCTAATCTAATTATCCATCCAATCTAATCTAATTATTCATCCGATCTAATCTAATTATCCATCCGATCTAATCTAATTATCCATCCGATCTAATCTAATTATCCATCCAATCTAATCTAATTATCCATCCGATCTAATCTAATTATCCATCCGATCTAATCTAATTATCCATCCGATCTAATCTAATTATCCATCCAATCTAATCTAATTATTCATCCGATCTTATCTAATTATCCATCCGATCTAATCTAATTATCCATCCAATCTAATCTAATTATCCATCCAATCTAATCTAATTATTCATCCGATCTAATCTAATTATCCATCCGATCTAATCTAATTATCCATCCGATCTAATCTAATTATCCATCCGATCTAATCTAATTATCCATCCAATCTAATCTAATTATCCATCCGATCTAATCTAATTATCCATCCGATCTAATCTAATTATCCATCCGATCTAATCTAATTATCCATCCAATCTAATCTAATTATTCATCCAATCTAATCTAATTATCCATCCAATCTAATCTAATTATTCATCCGATCTAATCTAATTATCCATCCGATCTAATCTAATTATTCAATGAGCATTTTTATAACTTTTTACTGTAGTATTTAGTTCTTCTCATCAACATCCATTTAGTCTTTAATTTCTAAAGATAAAATTTCTGCAAAGTACTTGCAAAATTAGATGCAGATTTTTTCGCTAACCACAGATTGCATCAATAGTTACTCTCATTCATAGAAAATTATCTAATACAAATTTAAAGACCAAGAAAAGATGTTGTCAACTTATAATCATTCTATTTATTATTTTAATTTTTGACTTTTAACATTGCAAACATTCTATTACATTACTCCAACTTTTCTTTTTTCATTTGATGCTGATCCATGCATGCAGTATTTACAACAGTTTCAAATAATAGCTAATTCAATTCAATTTTTATCCTTGCTTATAATCTCTGACATTCAGTGGTATACATAATTCTGATTTTTATCAAATAAAGAATAAAATTTTTTTTCGCTCGATTTTTTCAAAGTTAGGTGAGGTATTATGGGCCTTTGTATCAATTTTTTCCTTTTTCTTTCCCGTTTCCGTAGAATAGCAGATGAGTGGAAATTGACCTTTATCGAAACGTCTGTTACATATTATTTACTTTTAATTTATACTTTATTGCTTTAAATTTGTAAAGTTCTTTGCATTTAAACGTCTATTGAAATACTATTATTTTGAAAACTTGCTAAAATAGTTTAAATAAGGTACATACTTAATAACTAAAAAAACACATAGATTACTCCTTTATTTTTTGATCCCTTTTTTATCAACTTTTTATTTACCTGCTGTTCTATATCCACATTTTTTATTCACTTTTTTCCAACTTTGCACCTTGTTTGTATGAAAGCCTCCTGCATTGTAGTCATTCGTAAAAGCAAAACAAATGACAATTCAGAATTTCATTACAACTAGACAATGGCAGTTCTTGATAGTGCTGAATGGAAATCACTAGGTCTTATTTTGGAATCATCAGTAAGAATGCTGGTTCCTTATTCATCAGACTGCATATTTGAATTTAAAGATATTCTTTTGATTCATTTTTATACTCTTTTTGTGACAAAATGTCTTCTCTGTTTGATTGTTTAGAATAGGTAGCCGATCTTGAATCTGAACTCACTTCTAAAACAGATTGGAGCTTGCAGTGGCTTGTAAATTTTTTTTCTAACAGAACTTGGTTATTCACAGCTAACAACTACCGCAATACTATTTCACATTCTTATAATAATGAATGGCAATCATCTCACTGAGTCTTCCTCTTTACGTCTTTTTGGATTATTGTTCACTTGTGACCTTTCATGGAAACCTTATGAACAATTGATTGCTAGATAGTATTTGCTAAGGTTGCTTCTTTTTATTGTGCTTACCTTTACCTTTTTTCTGATATCATTTTTTACCTCTACATCTCTTTTTGCCCCTGTATGGAATATTTTGTCATATTTGGGCTGGTTCTTCTAATTATGCTCTTTTTTTCCTATACAAGGCCCAAATTTGTTCATTTATTTTTTTCCGCACTTTAACCCTTTGGATCTCTCTACCAACTTCATGTTTTGCAAACTCATACAACCTACAACTTTTCAAGTTTTTTCTGTCAAACGTTTTCTTGCTCTTTAACTATATTCTTTGTTTTCTAGTTGTTCCCAAATAATTATTGTTTTTTGTAGTCTAGTTATTATATTTAAAATTTTTAATTGCTTAAAATACAGCATAATTGAATGTGTTGCAATACATTCAAGCAATACTAAACTTTAATGTTAAATTAATATCCAAACAAGGTTTTGGAGGGAAAACTTTTTTCCAAGTAAATTTTTGATTTTTTAAATATTGCATTCGAAAGATTTAGCTAAATTCTTATCAATTTGAGCCTAAGCTTCTTTGTGCATGATCTTTAGTTTGATTTTATTTTGTAAATGTTGTGTGTGGGTTTAATGACCAGAAAAGTCCAGATGTTATCAAATGGTTGAGATCTAGACTTTCATATTACAATTTAAGTAACTAAATCTGCTTCTAAAGTAAAAGCTTTTTTAATTTTCTTTAATTTGATCCTTAGATCATTGTATTGTTAGAAGATAAAACATTTTTATTCTATCGCAGTTTTTTAGTTTAAATCAGAGAATTTTTATTGAAATTGTTGACACAATCCTCAGAGCCCATTATATCATTAATAAACTTCAGCAATTCTTTTTCATTTCAAGCCATCAATGTATACACCGAGCATTATCTAAACTAAACTTTATTGTTTCTCAAATGCAACAGCCTAATTAATCTTTAACTCTTTAGCAACAAAGCCTTTTTTCAGAACAATATCAGTGTTTTTACATATTTTATGTTTTCTCTCTCGATGAATTTTTGAAAGAATGATAATCTGATAAAAAAAAGTCTTTTTTTACTCTTTTTCAGATTGGGTTTTTTTTATAACTTTTAAAAGCAGTCTATCATTTGTGGATGTTGACTTACTTTTTGCTTCTGATCTTTAGTAATTTTTACATATCAACATTTTTGTACTTTTTAATCAAGTTGTTGATGCCATTGCTGATATTGCCATTTTACGTATTTTTTCTACCATCCTGAATGTTAACTTGAAAATAAATTAATTGCGCTGAGCTTGCAACCATTCCTTGATTTTAATTTCCATTTTTGACGATCAATGGTAAATTAAACAGATTTAAAAAGATCAGTAAATTATTACCAAATAATCATTATTAAATAAAATGAGTCTATATCTAAAACTATTGCTTAGAAATCAATTTTTTATTAATTTTTTTTTAAACCTTTGTTTAAAAAACAATATGTTCCAATAGCTAGCTTTTATGATATTTTATCATTCCATTTAGTCAGCAAACTTGGCCCTTTTAGACAATTCAGTCGGCAAATTTTGACCAGTCAGGCGAAAAATTTCAAAATTCGAGGACCTTATTTTTTTTTAATTAGCAAAAATTGTAATAGCACCCCAGTGACATGTACTCGTACCGCCTTTGCTCATGTAGTCATTTAATTTTAACAAAAAAAGACAACTATTATATAATTTATTTTAATTTGCCATTTAAAGTTGTTAATAAATTTGCTTTCGAACTAATCATAAAAATATTTTTTTATGAAACAACTTGAACAAAGTTTTTTGATGATCAATGTAGTTCAAAAACTTGACAGTTATTTTCTAAATCTTTTCATGATTATGTTTAGTCTATTTTTCCCATTATATCTTTTTGTCCAAATAATAATCTCTCTGACTGTTTACAAAACAGTCAGAGAGATTATTATCGTTTGTGATGTAATAAAAAGCTCTTAATACGTCATTTAGAAACCATAGCTATCTATACTAACAGACCGAGTAAACATGTAAACCTGAGTCTGGGGCTGAAGGCCTCTTAAAAACAACAACAACTTAAATAAAGTTAAGTATAGCATGAAACTTGCTCGTAAAATTTATATTTAAATTTAGTGTGCATAAACTCTAGCTATTTTATTTCAAAACCTATTTATTCATAACAAGATTGCTATAAAGATAAAGAAACATTCCTTAGCTATAAAATTTTATTTATAAAAACAAACTTAGAAAAACATTCCACAGCTAGAAGTTGCAGCATAAAATTTTTTAAAAATATGTTGTTTTTTTCCATAATAAAGTTGAAAGATTCTGATATTACGGGCAGTCATTACTAACACTTTTATAAAACAGAGTATAAGAATACTCTATTATGTTTTGTTTCATGAAATTGTTAATAGAGTCTGCCAAAAGTCACTCTGCAATGGTTCACTGACAAACATTGTCATTTTGTATTTTTAAAAATCTATGATTACCTGTAGAAGTATAATTGCCAAATTCTTCATAACAAAATTTAGCTTCATTTTGCTCTTTAACTTCACGTCGCCCTATATATCTAGCTATAAATACTAATCCTGCTTTTTTATCTATTTGCACACTCTTCTCAGACAAACTGTCAAATATGTCAGTAACATTATTGTTAAGAATGTATCCACATTCCTAACAGCTGTATCCACATTTCTGACAGCTATGTCCACTTTCTACACATAAAGAATTAATGTCTATACCATTATGAAAACTTTTAGCTTGATGAGTTCTTACTCTTTCAATAACTATTGCACATTGATAAAACATGCGCACTCATATCATTTACGTAGTTTTTCCAAACATTTATTCTAGTAAGTGAAGTGCAAGTGTTCCTAGTACTACGTACATAAAAGAATTCAGCAACAAAATTTTCATAAAGGCTACTAAATCACAATATGTATGAAGCTGTACCTTTAGGGGAAACTGATCTAGTTACAACAAGGGTAAGTTGAAACAATGTGGTTAAAAAATGGTTTTTACCTTTTATTCTAATTTTTTTACATTAACTGTAACATGTTTGTTATAAAAAAAATTTGCAGTAATAAATTATTTAAAAAATTTTTATTAAATGTTTTATTAAAAATTTTTATTAATAAACGAAACTGTCAACTAATTTTTTATGATAAAGATAAGTTTATATAAGTATTATTTCCATATTATATATATAAATCATATGTATTTATGAAACAACTTGAACAAAGTTCAAGTTTCCCTCCCAAAAACCTCAGAAATACCATATGCATATGTATATATATATATATATATATATATATATATATATATATATATATATATATATATATATATATATATATATATATATACATATATATATATATATATATATATATATATATATATATATATATATATATATATATATATATATATATATATATATATATATTAAGACATTTGAAAAATTGTTACAATAAAAATAAAGTCTGCACTAAATTAGAAACAGAAACGTTTGTACCCGGAATATCAGTCATAAAAAAAACAACTTTTCAGATCATATTTTAGGTTTTCATAAGCATGCGGCAGCTGTGTAAAGTGTAAGATTTATTTACATAAAGTTACAAGTTCATACTATGCTACGATTTCAAATAATGTTTTTTATTAAAAAATGGAAAATAACGATTGTAGGAGAAAAAAACTCTTATTCCCAGCAGAGATTAGAATAACAGGATGTAAACTGTAAACGGTTGTAAACAGTCTGTTCATTTTTTTAACTATATTGCCATTAATAAAATCTTCTCTTAAAGCTGATAAACTAAATTTGTATTTCTAAAGGACGTTTTTTCTATGATCAATCTAAAATATCAATAAAAATTTAAAAAAATAAACTGTGATTTTTTTTTGTTAAAAAACAATTTTGAAACTAAAAAAACACTAACTTTTAAACTTTATATATACTTACACATAGTTTAATTGCCACAATTTTGAAAAAATTGTCTTAAGCTAATCTCTTATAAATCAATGCTTTTATAATCAAACAATTTTAACCCCTTTTGTAATAGAAAGCAAAATTTCAAAAAAAATTTTGCCGACCTAACATCAGCTTACTACATACATACATACATACATACATACATACATACATACATACATACATACATACATACATACATACATACATACATACATACATACATACATACATACATACATACATACATACATACATACATACATACATACATACATACATACATACATACATACAACAAGTCCTGTAATCGACATTCAAGATTGTCTATCAGAACTCTAAAAGCAACAAGCTTTGCACAAGCAAATAGCTTTAATCATACTAATGTAGGTGTTCTTTTATAAATTATCAGATCATATAGATAAACATCTTTTTTCTTCATCTTATATTATCAATGATAATGGGACTGGTATTACCACTTTACAAAAGCTAAACAAGATAGTTGATTGTAAAGGTATTAATCATGTCAGAGCATTAATTTCTCAAGAACAAAAGACACTTTTGAAAATGGTATTAGCTGAAAAATGCATGTGATAACAGGGTGCTTATAATGTTTCTTTTTCAAAGAAAAATTCTTTGATCACTTTTTTCGTGATAGACCAAATGATTGCATTGGTGCTCTGAATGGGTTAGGCTCTATGAATAAGGAGTACTTTGTTACTTATCTGAACAACCTTATTTGGCATGTCAAGCCAATAAAAAGAAAGCCCAACGCTATTACTTTGAAGCAACTATCAATCTCATTTATCTATTCAATTAATAACGTTGTGCAATGATAAAGTTATAGTTTTGCATTCTTTCCCTCCTCATTGCTCTCATAAGTTGCAGCCTCTAAATAGATTTGTATTTGGACTGTTAAAAATTGTTGAACAGTGGCAGGATTATTCTCATATCATAAAGATATATTTTCTAATTCAAATTCTGTTCCAAAACTTATTACTGATTGTCTAGCAACTCAAACGAACACAGCTATTGATATTAGTATTTCAACTTTAATCTCAGATGCAACTCCAACTCCGGTGTAATTAGAATTTTCCCCAGAAGTTGTAAGACCTCTACCAAAAACACAACCTAAAAATAAATAATCACTAAAATAAAAAGGAAGCATATAGAAATACTTCTCCAGTAAAAGCAGTAACTTAAATTAATTTTTGTTGTTATCTTTGTTTTTCTTTTGTTTGTTTTTATTGAACTTTTTTGAACATTTATTTTATTTTTTACATTTAATTTTTTTTTCGATAAAATGCTATTATGCTTTTATATATTAAAAACATTGTCATCCTAATGACATCCTAATGACATCCTAATGACATCCTAATGTCATCCTAATGACATCCTAATGACATTGACATCCTAATGACATCTCTGGAATTTTTCTAAAGTAATTTATTGTATATTGACTAATAAAATTTTTTGTTTAAAAATACAAAAAGGGATAAAATAAAAAAACAATTTAAATAGCGATTCTCGTTATTATTATTTTCAGTTTTTAAAGCCATTGATTGTATTTATCAGCTTACTAAACAAGTCAGATATATGTGAAGTCGAGCATAAAAAAAGTAATGCAGCTCAATAAAAATAATCATTTCTTTAAATTTAATTATAAAAATTTTGTTAACAAAGAGAAATTACAGATTAACTTTAAGTTTTCTGTGAACTCTGCAAGGCTTATATACTTTCAAAGTATTGTGTTGCTACTTACCTCATTTACTGTTCTAATTTTTCCCAATGCGGGTTAAGTTGCAATATTTATTTTTATTTTTTATTTTTGTTCCTGCTTATGAGGAATAACTAAATTTTATATTAATTTATTATTATTAGAATAATATGTCACTATGGCCTAATTTATAAACCGGAAAGAAATTTAAAAAAAATTTAAAGTTATAGGAGATAAAATGTAGTTTTTTAAATTTTGTTGCAACTATCCCCAATCTCCTCTATTCATGGTTATTCTCATCTATTCACTTGTTCAGTTATTGTTAGTTATTGTTGCAAGGCCAAGTAAAAATGTTAGTGTAGCATTTTTTGAAGTTTTAAAAACTGCTCTATCTGGATATTTATATCAAATATCAGTATACATTCTTTTTGCATAGACAAATCATGTCTGAACAAACTTATGATATTAGACCAGTATGCATATTTAGTTTCCTTAATTATAATCTGGTACAAATTTTTCTGTGATCCAGTTATTACCAACAGATTTAAGTTGATGCACAAAAACATTGTGGGCCTCCATAAGTAACACTAACATAAAACTTAAAACAGTAGTTCCTAAAGGCTCTAAAGTTTATTTACTGCTTTCCCAAAAATTGAGCATGGTAAATAAGAGACAATTTGATGTAAACTTCCTTATTTATTAGCAAACAATTTTTTGCTTATAATTCTTAAGCTTTAAAAAAAAGAGTTTAAAAACTCTGTATTATCTATTGTAAAATCCAGTTTTTAAGTTAGCTTTGTTAGGGGTAAATACTAGGTAGTTTATAATCTTTTTATATTCTTCGATAAATTTGATATTGCTAAGTATTGAAATGCTCATACAAAGTTTCTGTGTTGTATTTGTTTGCAACTGTAATAGAGCTCATACAGTGGATGTGTTACAAAATATTTTGCAGCACATTCATGGTATGAGCTTTATTATGTGAAGCTATTTTATTGGATTTTGTTTAAATGTATAAAAAATGAATAGCTTCTTTTAATTTTGAGCAAGATTGATTATGAAATCTTTATTTTCAGATAAAGATTCAAATTTATACTTAATCACACAAAAGTATCCCTCAAAAGAAATATCACTTTTGATATTTGGCTTAAATCTGACAATGGAAGAGTTTTCTTTATAGCCTGTTCACTAAATGCAACTGTTCACCAGCTAAATATTAAATACTAAGTAGTAAATGTTTACTAAATGCAACTGTTCACCAGCTAAATACCAATTTACATTAACTACAATAAAATCAACTACTTTATTTTGTAAATTCCAATGTAATAAGCTGAATGTAATTTTACAGCTAAAACAAATCATTATGAAATAAGTTCATCGGAATGTTCTAGAGAGAAGATGCTTTAAAGGTTGTTCATAATTGTGGTGGAAGAGCAGATATTAAAATAGGTTTGATACATGGGAAAACTGATAAAGGATCGTGAGGGCGTTTACAAGCAAATCTGATTACTGTTAGATACTTAGGTGGAAAGTGTTTTTCGCAAACAACTGTATCTGGGCTGTCAGGTAAATTTGTCGTGGTATAGCATTAACCTAACCAATATTTTCGTTTTTTATATATAAGGAAACTAAAAAAAAATCATTTTTCAAACATTATTACCATTACAATTGTCACAACATTTTTTAAGCATTTTTTGTGCTCATAAACTAGATAATAGTTACACTTTAATTTAAAAAAAGTTACGAGGTTAATTGCTATTATTAACACAATAACTTTTGAATAGTTTAAACCTTTAGCCACAGGCCCCGATATACATGTTTACGAGACCGATTTCATAAAAAGTATATTGATTAATTAATAAACTTTAAAAGAAAAGATGTAAATTATTTTGTTTGAAAAAAGTACAAGACTTTCGTTTGTTATATAAAAATACAAGATTATTGTTTATTACATAAAAAAACAAGATCTTTATTTATTATATAGAAAAACAAGAGCTTTACTTATTATATAAAAATACAAGATCTTTTATCTTATAACTACTGATTTAAAATAATAACTAGCTTCACTCTAAAAATAGAATGCAGGTTTTTACTTCGTACATACAATGAATAAAATACTTTGTGCTTTCAAGTAAAATTCAAGCGCTGCTAAGTTATAATATTATGTAATGTTTAGTACCTTCAATTTTTTTTTTTTTTCATCACACTGTGGCACTGAATTACAAATAAAAAATATTGTTAAGAAATTTAAAGAAAAACTAAAAAGGTAGCGACTTTATCATTTATTAAAAACATCAAGTATTATTTGCTTGATTTTTTTCTTCTCTATTAGTACTCAAGTTTATTTGAACAAAAATATAAGTAAAGTTTGCTCAAGCAAACTTTGCTGATGGTAAAGTAAAACAATTACTTTTGCTTCAGCACTCTAATAAATAATGCGGTAGTGGTGTAGTGGTAGAGCGCTCGCTTCATAAACGAGTGGTTCGGAGTTCGATCCTCACCACGTCCCTGGTAGTACCGCGCTCAACTTGTTTCTCCGCGCAGCGGCCTTGTTCATCAAGGTTCGTGTTTCGGAGTTATAGAGTTGAGAGAGGGTTATAGCCACAAATAAGTAGCCTCCTCGTCTGTAGTAGCCTTCTCGGCCTTGAGGAGGTGAATTAAAATAAATAAAAAAAATAAATAAATAAATAAATTTTAAACTTATAATATACAACCTAACCTGTCATAAACCTTTCAGGTTTAAATGAATGAGGATCTGGATAAATAGTCTCATTCATGTGTAGACTGCTAACATGAGTTCGTAGTACTGTGTTGGCAGGAACTTCATATTCGCCAAATTTTGTTGCATTAATGTTTCTTCTGCCTAAAATTGGTGCTGGTCCATGCAAGCGCAAGGTTTCTTTAACGACACAATCTAAGTATTTCAAACTCAAGATTTCTTCAAAAGTAATATTTTTTTTATCCAATATATTTTTCTGGATCTCTTCTCTAAGTTTTTCTTGAACTTCTAAGTTCTACAAAAAGAGATGATAATGTAGTTAAGATAAAAAGTAATATATCTCACTGACTAGCAAAAATAAATGTTAATCAGTATTTTAAAAAAAGTGTAAAGTAACAATTTTTTCATTAAATACGTAAGAAGTAAGTGTTCTTATGAATTTGTTTATTTTTATTTTTAAGAGAGTATATATATTAACATATGCTTTTCAAAATTCATAAGATGTTTAAAAAAATTCCTCATAATAATATATATATATATAAGGTTTTTTAAGAAATTTGGTACTGTTTACTTTTTTTTTACCTTCTTGTGTACATATTAACTTACTAAAATAGAATACTTTTTTGATACACGTTAAGAGCAGTATAATTTTTTTTTGTATGTTTAATTTTTTAATATATTTTGTGCTTAATTTAGTTTTTGAACTTTTATTTATATTACTTCATTTTACTTCATGGTGATATATCGTATTGGTGATATATCATCAGTGACTAAATTAATAAAATTCATTAACATATTATAAGTCGAAAGAATGATATTAATGAAACCCAGAAAATACTGAGAAACTCCCATAAAAAAACAACAAATTTAAATTAAAATAAGACTTACTGATTTTATATAAATAATACACATAAATAAAAATTAAACCAGTTTTATATAAAGAATGCAAACTAAATACACTGGATTTAAATAAAAAGTTAAAGTTTTAAATAAAACCTAGTTAACTACACAAAACACAAAATAATGTACACAAAAAGATCTAAAAGATCCTAAAAGTAGAAATCCTCACTCAGTGTATTTATTCTCCCTAAATGTTTCACTATTTATACTATATTTAATAAATTTGTATTATATATTATATACATTGAAAAAGTTGTATGAAAATCAAATCAAATGCTTGCTCTTATAGAACGAACTTTTAAATATTTTGATTTAGATATAGTAAATAAATTATATACAATTTTTGTAAGACCACACTTTAAGTTTGCTGTTCAAGAATGGTGTCCTTATTTGAAAAAAGACAATATAAAGTTAGGAAAAATGCAAAGAAAAGCTACAAAACAAGTACCAGTGTATATATATATATATATATATATATATATATATATATATATATATATATATATATATATATATATATATATATATATATATATATATATATATATATATATATATATATATTTATATATGTAACAATGTAAGCCTTCAATATAGCAAAATAACTGAAACCAGTAAATGATTTTGCTACCTTTTTAAGCAAATGATTTGTGAGAGGGTTGAATAAAAATGAGAAACATTGAAAAGTAAAATATAAATAATTTATAACTATAACATTATAACATAAAATAAAATTAAATTAATTGCTAAAAAAAATCAAATGAATTCAAAAAAATTAAAAATAAAATTTCATAACACATTTGCAAATAAAGTAGTATGTAAAATTTTTTTTTATGTTCCGTTAAAAGGTTTATTTGTAGTTTAAATTATATTTTATAGCATATTATAAATTGTAATGGTTCTTACAGTGCCTAGCATATATAAACACCAAGTCATAGCAGTAGATGTTGTTTCATGACCAGCTATAAGAAATAATAATAAATTATCTCTGATCAAATCATTTGTCAGTTTGCTGCTTTCTTGCTGTTGATCTTTTAAAACAATTGTGATAATATCTTTCTCTTCTGTTGATATTCCATCATCAATTTCTTTTTTACGTTTTTCAATAAGCTAAAAGATGAATTCACATTAAAAAGTACTGAATATTTTAATAAAAACAAAAAAGCTAAAATCATGAATATTTAAAATATTCTAAAACAAACATTAATTTCAATTCCAAAAAGCTCAAACTTATTATTGTATTAAATGTAATATTGCAAATATGATCAATTAATCAATAAGTGTCATTTTAAAAGGTTAAGTGTTTGAAACTATGATTTAAATAATAAAGCTGTTTATAAATGATCAATGACACATGGAAACTAATTTTACGCAAATTTTAGATTTTAACTAGGAACTCAACTAACTCAAAAACGTAAATAAAAACATACTTTGCCATAACAAGAGCTAAAATAAATACTGAATAGATTTTGACATTTAAAACACGACACAAAAGTTCTTTATGCCCAATAAAATTGGAGTGCTCAAAACCTCAACAATTAAACTAATGGACTAAAGGATCACTGAAGTTTTTTATCGCAATAATGTTATTAAGTATCAAATAAATTAATGGAACCCAATATCATTTAAAGATGGACATACTTGAAGACGTGTAAATGTTAGTCAAGTCACAGTGCCGACAGCACGGGTTTTGAAGTGGAGGGACATAATCGTCAATTTTTAAAAGAAGTTCTTTAAAAAAAGATGGGAATATGTGCCCCCGGTCCCCCTTTTCTCCCCCGTATTGTCGGCTCTTAGCCATTCAATCCTGCATCATAAAAAAACAAGCACCTACTAGGAAATGTTGCTTTTATATTTAATAAAGAAGATCTTTTTATATTGCTTAAAGAGAACGTAAATGACCTTACGTGGTTTTTTTATGATTGTGTAAACATAGATTTTGAGAATTGCACAACTGAAGCTATTTCAAGTCAAACAGTATTTGACTATTTGTTAGATGAATGAAACTATCTAATTTTTTTTTTCTTATTTAATAGTTTTTAATTTGAACTTTTAACTTTTTTCAGATTTAATTGCTTTTTAGCAAAAAAAAAAATTGATATTATGATTAACTCAAGCCCATTTCTAGAGACTGATTGAAACTAATGCAAAGAAATGTCGGCTAAAAATATAATACAAGTCATGAAGCTCGACCATCAAAATAAAAGTTTGTCTTAGAGTTGAAAGATTAAGAATAATAAGATTGTTATAAAATATTCAACAAAATCACAACAAACTAGAGATGCAACATTCGTGGTGGATGATGATTATAGGAGTTAACTAAGATTGGTCTAAGGTTCATTACTTACTAAGCTAGAACAAAAGCTAGACCAGAAGATGTGAATCATAACCAGGCTATGACATAAATGTTTGACTCTTAATACACCAAAAAAAAATTTTTTCAGCAAAGCAAATTTATGATACTAAGTTATTGAATTAATAGAGAACATATAAATAACAAATAAAATGATATATTTTTGAAAGTTATTGGGCTATCTTTTGCGAGAACTTGGAGTAAAAAAGGTAGAACATATAAAACTAGACAACATTTTAAAAAAATTGCGAGTGCTTTTTTTTGCATTAATGTGTTCTGCTTTTCCGGAACTAAAATAAAAAAGAGAGTTACGTTAAGTAAAAAGAGTGAGATATTTTAATTGTATGTAAATGAATATTAAATTAGAATTTTCAAAGATGTTAGTAGCTATATTATTGCTGTATGTATTTTTAGTTTTAGTTTACTAAATATATATATTTTTGTTGTTTCCATAGGTATCGTAGTTATACTTTAATTTTATTATATATCAAAATATTATTTTGTCATAGATATTTTGTAGCTATACAGAAACAATTAGCACATTAAAAACAAATTCAGTTGCAAAAATAATAAAATACTAAACTAGCATATGCATACTATACCTCATGAAACAACCCATTCTTACCTTATTCAAAGTTTTATGGACAACTTGTATAAGTTTTCTACGTTTTCCAAACAATAACAAAAATTGCGCCAAAAACGGAAAACAACTTATCAAAACTTTTGAGAACACACTAGCATTATGTTGCAGTTCAGTCAAATATCTAAAAGCTGATGTAAATTCATTACCAGAATGAGAGTTGATTGTGTTAAATTGGTAGCCAAAACCAACATCACCAATTATATCAAAGGACAGATTAGACAAATCATCCAAAACAGTTAAGTTTGTCCCACTTTCTTTATCACTTGTATAAGACCAAAGCTAAAATTACAAAAGCATTTTGGTTAGTTTCAGAATTTAATTCTGTTATTTAGAGTTGTTAATTGTCGCTGTTTAAGTTGTTTTAAAATTTTTATATAAATAGGAACATTATTTTTTTAAAAGGGAAGACAGAGAACATTCAATCATGGGGAACATTTCCCAGCCTGGCTAAAACTTTAAATTTTTATAGATAATGGACGAAATTTTGTCTGATTTTTTTTCGTAAACTTTGGGAAGCTTTCCCAAACTAAGCGCAATTAAAGTCTGACAAAATATAGAGTATTGTTTTTTCTGCTAGTAAACTTTTGCCGGAAACAATTGTTGATCCAACTTCATGAGCACTTTTAAGTGGGAATAAAAACTAATTATTTATTTGAAAAATATTTTTTTATGTTAAATAATCCGCAAAAACCACTTTTGCAATCTTAAAGTTATTAATTTGTGTATTGTTATCATTAAATAAGTTACCTTTTTGTTATGTGTACAACAAAAAATTATTTTTGGCTCATAACAATGTTTGATTATATATATAACATTTGTAGCGTATACTCAACCTACCTAGCTAGGGAATATTCCACTAGCGGTTGAAATAATACGTTATTTCATATATCTAATCTTTTAAATGCTTTGATAAAGTGATACAAAAACAGATAAAATAAATTGAACCAAATATGTTGTAAAAGTAGCAATTTTTAATAATTATTACTAATTAGTATTTTCAAAACTTCATTGTCTGAACAACAAACCGCGTTATCCTCTGATGATAAAAAATTTGTGCTAAAGAGAACAAAAAATATAATGAAAATATTTACTGAACAAGGTTATTTAAATAGATATCCATGCAATTTATCTGTGGAAATAATATAACCTATGAGGATGAACTATCAAAGTACTCAAGTAAATATACAGCAAAACAATTGTTTTACTGCTGATCAAGAAACTTGATCAGCAGTAAAATGTTTATTTATGTTAAAAAGCTTTTAGACGTTAAAATTATGTTAAAAAGCTTGTGAATGTTTAAAATTATGTTAAAAAGCTTTTAGACGTTGTGTATAGATTGACTCATAAAAACATATGCAAGCTAGCTAATGGTTACGTAAAAGCGTTACTAATTGCTGCTTTCCGTCGCAATAGAAAAAACATAATTGAGGTTGCATGACACAAAACCTGACTAAAATTTTCTAAGAGACAAAGTTTTTAAGAAAAAGAGAAAAACTTGGCATTATAATAACATTATGCATTTGGAGAGCTTCTTCCTTCAGTTTACTTTTTTTTTCAGAAGTCATAACTTGGATAGTTTCATAAAAGGAGTTCCAACATCTAGAATTAATAAATAAAATAATATCGATAATAAAAGCGGATGAATGACCTCAGAATATTTTCCTTTTGTGCTTCAACACTTAGTCAATCTCCATGAGATTCTTTATAAATCACACTAACTGTACTAACTGTCAATTAATACTACTTTTAGTAGACAATAACAAATTTAAGTACTTTTTTGCAAGGGAGTTAGTACTCTTTTGCAAACAGATTGGAGTATGTTTGTTAAGCTTCTTTTGCTCACTACTTATTGTATACAGTCTTTTTGATGTTTTCTCTCAATTAAATCAATATTTACAGTAGCATATTATGACTGGCTTGAATCAAATCCAGGAAACTGTTAATATATAAAAAGTATTTCACAGCTTATGAAATTTCTATTTCTGGTTTAATATTAAATTAAAAACACTAAAAATAAGTTTAAATTCTAAATGAAAAACAACAATATGTATTTCATTCTAAATATTATTACAATTATATAATTTATTTGAGTTTTTTATTTTGCTTGTTCTCTTATCTTTAACTGCTTTTTTTACCATGTACTTACAAACTAAAAGAATTTGTTTTGCATTATTATAATAAAAACAACAAAACTATAACTAAATATTATCAAAACTTACTTTCATTAGAAAATCAGTATGCGTTAAAAATGCAGGAAAGTAGTTTTTTAGCTGTTGTGAAGTAAATGCTCCATTGAATAACTTTCTTTGCCAATGATGGTCTTCGTAATTTGAAGTAAGCATGCTATTTCCAATTATAGGTGCCAAAACCTTTAATGAAGTAGCTCTTTGAAAAAGTTTTCCATCTGCAAATATCTTTTTTATAAATTCTGGAGCAATTAGATAAACATACCTGGGCACTGTAAATAATTATATTTTTAAAAAAATTTATAAAGGTTTTTTTTAAATAGAGTTTTTTGAAAATCTCTGAACTTTAAAATAAACATCAAAGTTAAGTTATGATAATCATAGTTTTCCCTCAATGGATTCTGTTAAATCAATTAAATTATTTTTTTGTTAAAACAAGATATTATAATATAAATCCAAAAGCTTTTAAAGCATATGTTTAAGTATAGAACTAATTTAGTTACACACAGTTTAATTTAGTTACACACAGTTTAATTTAGTTAAACACAGTTTAATTTAGTTAAACACAGTTTAATTTAGTTACACTCAGTTTAATTTAGTTATATAGTAATCAGAATTATCAGTAAAAATAATTCAATGTAAGCAGGTTAAATGCTGATAAATATTCCTATATAAAAGCACATACAGAAGATGAAGATATACTGGTCTAAATGCTTCCTATGATATAAGAAGATCACTTATCACAAGTTAATTTTATTGTAGAATATTTACTATAGTTTTTTTTTAACGCTAAATATGCTAAACAGAAGAGGTTCCTAATTTTTGTTTATCATATTGTCTCTAAAAATAATTTACTACAAAAACTCTTCTATAACCTATTTTTATTTTTAAAAGCACATATATTCGGCATATATAGGTAACTCTTGAATTCTATCTTCATTCAAAATAGACTCTGGTTTAGAAAAATAATTTGTAAGTATATTCTTTGTGTCTTAATAAGATTGGTATTTTTGATAAAACAAATCTAGCCTCGTATAATCAATCCTGTCATATTTCTTACTTTTGATAACTCGTCTGTTAGGCGTTTTTTTTTTTTAAATTAAATCATAACAGTAACTAGGCAACTTATATTTTACTTATAGTTAGTAGTAGATAATTTTAATAAGGAAGTAAACATTGAGCTCATAAAATACTTAAGAATTAGGTATGGTACACTAAACTGGAAAAGTATATGTCAAACGTTAAATGAGGTTAAAAGATTATTAGAAACGGTATTAACTACCTGGATTTCACCTATTACAACAAAAGTTGTGTTTAATAATTTATTTATTTTTTAATAATTTTTTAAATAAAATATTTGCTTTTTTAAAAAAAGTTAAAAAAAGCTATTTTTGTTGGGCCACAAATAAGTCAACTTATGAATGATTCTGTATATATACATATAAGTCAACTTATGAATGATTCTGTATATATACATATAAGTCAACTTATGAATGATTCTGTATATATACAAACAAGTCAACTTATGAGTTATTATAACTAAATTCAATAAGTAAAAGTACTTTTTCAAAAGTCCACTTTAATGTAACATGTTGCTCAAGATTTATTTTCTTCAATTACACCAAAACCTTTGTTTCCCATTTTTAGAGCTGTTAATGATGAACATGGTAAAAGGATCCACAAAGATATAAGTGGAACCTTTTACCATATAACTGCAACAAAAACATACTGTAACAAAACAAAGATATCAAATAGTTGGAATAAAGCTATGTTTGCAGATTACTATGGGATTGTGCGTAGGAATACTCCAGTACTTATGTACAAAACGAAAGCAAAAAGGTTTTAACTTGTTAAAATAGCCCATTATCGTCCTTATACCTAAAAGTTTGACGATCATGACCTCTAAGTTTAAAGCCATTAGATTTATTTTGTATTAAAAATAAATAAATTTACTTTATATGTTTTTATAATATCTAAAATATGTCATACGGTTTGTGATTCTTAAATAAAAATTTTTGCTATTAAATATCTCTTGAACTCGAAATAATAAAACATTCTTATATCAATAGATACATTTTTTTCAAAAAAGTTAGATGCAATTTTTAATCAATAAACTTGATGGAAACCATGGACGATTTTTTTTTACTATTGATACCACAAATCTTTTAAGCATCTGCAGTTGAAAATACTCTTTTCTTTGAGAAAACATTTTTTTATTCGAGCAAACATTTACATGGTTTCTATTTTCATAACGTTTGTCTGATAACCATTCAAAATGATACATAATGATTCATAATAATTGTCTGCACATAATGCTAATAAATGTTTGTAATAATTTTCTGAGAATCCATTTTAGAATTTACAGTCTAATTCTTTTTAAAATCTTCACAAAAAGAATTTAAAAACTTTTTAAACTGTGATTTAACTCGAGAAATTACTATTAGGAAATTATGTATTACTTCGCCGTAAAACACTGCAAAAGTCATTCTTCTAATTTAAGTTAAAATTATTCACAGTTTTTAACTTCCATATATTTTCTACTTTAAAAAAAACTACTTCATGCAACTTTTTTTCAACTACTTTTATGAGTCATTTTTTTGCAACTTCTGTGGTAAACTATACATCATGTTTTACCTTCCAGCTCCTATTTCAAACATTCTTTTAAGTACCAATGTAATAACGGTATTTATTTTAAACATTCTTTTAAGTATCAATGTAATAACGGTATTTATTTTAAACATTCTTTTAAGTACCAATGTAATAACGGTATTTATTTTAAACATTCTTTTAAGTATCAATGTAATAACGGTACTAATTTTACTTCATCTAAATATAATAAACTTTGTGATAAAACAATATATATAGAGTCAAATATAGATCATTTATTTGTCAAATCTAGGCTATTTAGGTTTAAAAAGTGAATACTTTAAAAATTTTATAGGATGGAAAATTTATAAAGAGATCGATTTATTTGGTTTACGTCCAAATAAAAAGCCAATTCTTAATAGGCGACACTTAATTATCGATTGCAAGTCTTTGATAAACTTAATTTAACTGTTTTCCAAAACTAGCTATAATCCAAAATCCTTTTAACCATATTGGGTTATTTTTTTTTTATTTTTTTTTTAAGTTGATTAAGGTGCCCCAAGAAGTCCTCACGGTCTTCTCACAGAGCAACGCGGAAGAGCATTTAAGAGGAAGTTCACGCCTTCTTCCCAACCGATGTTGGGAAGATTTATTTGTTTACAGCTAAAATGAAACAATCTTTGCCTCATGCTAACATAGATATATGGATGCTAATATCAGAAAGGATAAAATTACTTCCAAGAATGAAAGATAATTATGTTATTTGCATTTACTTATGTATAAAAAGAAACCTATAGGCGATATGCATAAAAACTGTATGTATATATACAAAGAGTTGATAATGTGATAGATCAGGTAAGGTTAAAGATAAGCGTGATCGCCATGTTACTGGTAACTTGTAGTTCAATACAACTTGCCTCACGACCACTGATTTGTTAGATTCGCTTTTTTAGGAAAATGCTAGTAAAAATTAACTCAAACGTCATATAACCCTTGACTTGGGACTCTTTGTTAAATTAAGACTAGATATAATGATAATGAACAAAATTATCTTCGGCAGATGTTAGCTGCATCAGGATACAGTAAAGTAAATCACTTCTTTGCAAAGTTGCAAGGGTAACCAGATATTTTCTGTGTTACATTGTTTTCAGCCTAGGATAATATGCCAGTTCAGAAGAGATGTTTTGAACATTATTCTTTTTTGTAATAAATTTTGAAAAATGTTTCCACATAAGCGGTACACGGTATTGGATTTGGTAAAAGCTTAGTTTTAATTTAGTTCTTGGAAGAACAAAGTTTTGAATTGAAATCGATTAGGATATTTGCGCAAATTTTATTAAAGTGCGACTTAAATACAGTAGTAGAAAGTTCTTTTTTTTTTTTAAACATGAATTATAGAACTTGATGTATGTTAAATTTATAAACGCTTAAAGCACAAAGTTTCCTAAAAGGTGTTTTGCAATGAAAGCCTTATGTGTACCAAATACAGTTAAGCATTTTTTAATATAAATCTTTTCTAAATTACCATAAATCGTTTAACTCCATGCAATATTGCATTAGGAGATAAAACTAAGAATAAACAAAAAGTATATTTGTTTCAAGGAATAAGAAATTGTTTAGTTTTATATAATATGGAAAGGTTTCTTGAAATTTTATTTTTAATATATTTTATATGTGGTTTCCACGACAACTTTTCATCTAGTATTCCTCCTAAAAAATTAACGATTAGTTAACGATTAGTTCCCTTTTAACAAATGCTTTATTCATTAGGAGATTGTGTAATTTTAATAGAAGTATGTAACCTTTACTAAGTTTGTAGAATAAAATAAATTTAGCTTTTTTTAAAGTCAATGAAAGCCTGTTACTTGGAATCCACTCGGATTACAAGAAACAGATTGTAGAATCACACATGGATTTATTTTGAATAGTTCTTTATTAAATATATTAACGAGAACTTTTATGTCTTTGACGGAATACAAATTATTGAAGTCTTCTGCAAACAATATAACATTTAAAATACTTGAGGCTTAATACAAACCATTTGTATGCAAAAAAAATTGTCCTATGATTGAACCTTCAACACCACATGTTACCTGTGTCAAAGGCTTTTGACAGATCAATAAAATCTTAAGTAAAATATCCATTATTGAATGCATCTAATGCATGGTTAATTTGTTCGACTACAGCATGATTAGTTGAACTATTTTTCTTAAAACCAAATTGATTATTGTACAGCATATTGTTGAACATTAAATAGTTATAAAGTCTTGTGTTTAAAACGTTCACAAATACGTTCATAATACGTTCCAGTAATTTTAAATAGTTGAAAAGTCTCGTGTTTAAAACGTTCACAAATACGTTCATAATACGTTCCAGTAATTTTAAGAAGTAAGGTAAGACGGAGATAGGTCTGTGATTTGAAACATTTGTTTCATCGCCAGGTTTAAAAATTAGAGTGATTATAGCAATTTTAAGTTTTTTTGGCAAATCACCTAGTTTTAAGGAAAAGTCAAAATATTATATAAGGACGGTTCAACTAGCTCAACAACATTTATGCTTTTTCTCATTGCTCGCACTTTTATTAACTTTAGAGACTGTTAAAAGTATTTCTTATCTCGTTTAGATTTAAATTAGATTCTTCCATATAGAATAACTCAATTTAATATAAGACTATATTTTACAAGTTGATAAAATATTTTCCGTACTGTTCTTAACTAAACTTATTTACATCAATAAACTTTAGATTTCATAGTCAAATATTTCAGCCTTCAAAAATTATGAACACTTAAAGTTTGAAACCCTCTCAATTTAAAGGGATTAAAAATTTTTATGGTCACAATTTTTAAACGCTGAGAGAATATACTATGAAACTTAAAATTTATTGACGAAATTAAGTCTAGTTTAGATTAGTACAAAAAATGTTTTATCAACTTATTGCTTTCACGTTCGGGGCAAGGGGCAAAAATTTTGGAACTTTTTTGTTCCCGGGCTCTAACCATCTCAATATTTTGCAAAGCATCTTTATTTTGACATAAATATAAACATATGAATGTTTAAAGTTTGCTCAAAGACCAAAATATGCTGCATCCGCCCCTGATATTAACATTTCATTTACTAAATATTTTAAAAAGTTCATCAGGCCTACATTTTCTTGGTAAGATTAATTTAAACTTTCCTGCTTCTTTGGATTTTAGTGTTGATAGTTATTATCTTTTGTTTTTCAAAGAATCCAATTGTTACATGCTTGCCTTTGATTAGCAAGAACTCAGACAGTAACATGCTTGGCTAAGACATATACTTAAGTTCCAAATCAACTTTTTTGCTGTGAAATCAAATTTGAATCCCTTCACTATTGTTTTATGTGCTTTTGACTAACATCTCTTTACTCAAACCATTTTTTTATTATCATCCTCATTTTTCTCAAACTCTTTTAAATGATTTTCTTTATAATGGTTCTTGAACATATGTCATTTTCTCCCATTGAAACATTAAATTGAAAAATTTTGAGAAACATTGCAAGCAACACCTTCTAATAGGTGTAGCATAACATTGGTTCGCTTAATTGCAGTGAAGATGTTTTGAATCAACACAACGAAACAGTGGTGACATGCTCCGAGTTTTTTTTTTATTTTCTATTTTCAGTTTAACTTGATTACATGTCGTATAACATGAATTGGGAATCTGGATAAATATTATACCAATCATATAAAAAACCATATAAAAATAGAAATACAAATACAATAAGCTAAAGGTAAAATCAAAACATCAATCTAACACAGATGAAATAATAAATGGTTAAAAATTAATTTAAAAAATAATGTTCTTTAAATCATTTTTAAAAACTGGTAAAGATATTGAAAAATCGAAATTGAAACTGGTAAAGAGATTGAAAAATCGAAATTGAAGCTGCTAAAGAGATTGAAAAATTGAAATTGGGATGAACAATTTTATTTCAAAGATGCTCAATAAGTTATATAAAAGTTGATTAAATTTATTTTGAAAAAAAGATTTGTTAAAATAGGCATTATTTTACAATCTGTATTTATACTTTGCTTTATGGTGCATATATCTTTAAAACCATTTAATAATGGGTTATTCATACGACAAAATGTAAAACATTATTGTAAATGTTAAGTTCACAAACGTTTCAAACATTCATATCTTTAAGTAGATGTTTGGTATTTAAATAACGATTTGAAAAAGTATTACGCACATTGCATGTTTCCGATAGTGTTAAAGACGTCGTAACATATTTTTACTTGTACTTCCCCAGGCAATATTGGCGTAGTTTTTATAGCTATGAATAAATGAGTAGTATGGTTGTTTTAGATTATTTTTATTTAAATAATTTTTTGCTTTATATATAGCCTTATATAGGATTCCAATATTTCAAGCAACTTTTGTTGATATTTAATATATATAAGTTTTTCATAACAGATCCTCATCAAGATAAATACAAAGAAATTTTTTAATGGAATCTTCTTTAATTTCTACATCATCAATAACAGTTTTAGGCAAATATTTTAGCAAATGGCTTTTTTTTTGTTGCGGAACGAAAAAAATCTGTTTAGTTTTGTCAATATTTAAGGTTAGTTTAATACATTTAAACCAGGTAGAAGTTTGTTTAAGCTCCTTATTCATATTTTTAAAAAGTTTGTTTACATCTTTGTTTGAAGTGGTTCGGTAATTTTTAGTTGGTCAGGAAAAAAACTCTTTGTATAGCTTTAAAGACTCTAAAAATATTATTTTTTTAAGTTTTTATAGCAATTTATAATTATGTTCTATTTAATCCGTCTGTGCCGATTGCTTTGTTTCTTTTTAGAGATTTGAAGACTCTTCAATTAATAAATCTAGAGATAAATCATGGTGAAACAGTTATATTGGGAGATTTTAAAAAACCATGAAAGAAAGTATCACTAGAAGAAATTTTATTTAATTAGATTAGAGAAATTTCTTTTGTTAATTGTTTACAACTTTTTTTTTTAATAGAAATTTGTATTTTTGTATATTTGTACATTTGCATTGGATTTTGTTTTTAAGTATTTTAAACAAAATTTTGAAGACTTTTTAAGTCCCTTAGTAATCAAAAGACTGTTCATAGTTTTTTTATTTTTTTAATTTTTTCAGAGACTGGAAAATTTGCATCGCACACTAAGTGTAATAAATTGTTCATACTGATTGTTTTGAAATGTCATTGCTTTATTTACTTTAAAAATTTCGTTCTTGAGTGATATATTTATGCTTTTTAACTTTTCATTTTTTCTTCGATTTACACTCTTTCTTCGTTGACACTCTAATCAATCAAGAGTGGTTGGATAAAAATTTTTTCTCAAATTTTTTATCACTTAAAACTGAGTAGCTACTCCCAAAACGCTGAATTAAAACAATTGTATTTTTTCTATTCGCTTGGCGCATACAAACACACGCACTCACACACACACACACGCACACACACACACACACACACACACGCACACACACACACAATTTAACATTTAAAGTTTATCTTAACTGAATATTAAATAACAACAATTTAATAAACTTTTTAACTTTTTGTTTTTTGCCACTTTCTGTGTGGCTTGTTTTCCAAGATCACATTGTCTCACTTTGCAACAACATTGATAAATTATTTTGAACAAATGATTTTCATTAATACTAGTATCAGACATTTGCTTGTCCAAATCTCTAAATATATCAGAACCTAAGCATTCTTAGAATGTTAGTTTTCCACGTATTGTTGCTAGCATTCTCTTAATTTTTTTTTTTTTTTTTTTTTTTTTTACAAACAACATTGACATCTTTTTCAGTTTTTATAAGACCATCACTATCTTTTATTTTTTAAAAATTGGATTTGGGAGCATGGTTTTAATAACCAAGTGCATTTCAGCATATCATAAAAATTTGTTTAATTTACAATTTTAGTAATAAAATCAGATATATTAGAAAAAGCTGCCTTTTTATACCCAGTTAGCAATTAAACATTACTAATAAAATAGTAATCATTGAAGGGCAACGATATTTTTTAGCAGTGGTATAGCTACATCTATTTTCTCAATACGAGTAAATATTTCATAACTTTTATAAGGTTTTTTATTTTAATTTTTATCCATTTATTATTTCATCTGTTTTAGATTGCTATTTTGATTTTAATTTGTAGTTTATTATATTTGTATTTCTATTTTTATATATTTTTATTTTTTATTTATCAATCTTTTTAATATATAGACTTTAGTAACATCAATATCTGGTAACAGTGGTAAGCTTACACATATCTTTTCAGTACAAGTATATATTCAATAACTTTTTTAGGGTTTGTTTGCTTGTTTTCTTTTATATTTTTCTATTACTAGAACATCAATGTCTAGTAGCAATCGTAAAGTTGTATCGTTTCAAAATACTTGTAAACAGCCGATCAAATAATTATCTAATAAATCTTTTTAAGAATTTATTCTTAATTGTTGTCAACTATTTTCTCCATTGATAATCTTACAGATAATATCTTTTTAAAATAATTATAAATGACATGCATTTTGAAAATATTTTTTTGCTTGTTATCTGTTCTATTTTGTAGTCTTTAATGGCAATGACATCGTGTAGCAATGGTAAGAATGTTTCTTTTCAAAATGATTATAAATGACTCAGTATGAAAAGATATCTTTTTTGTAACCTTTACTGGCAATAGCATTTAAGTACCAGCAGTAAAGTTACATGTATCTTTTTAATACGAGTTCATAAATTTGTAACTTTTCATTTGATTATTATTCTTTTTATTTTGTATTCAGTTGTGGCATTGACTCTTTGTAGCAAATGTTAATGTTATATCTTTTTAAAATAATTATAAAAAACTTATAAAAATATTTTATATTGTAGCCTTTTTATTTTCTATACTTTAGTCTCAACAACATCTTGCACCAATGATAATATTCTATATTAAATCATTTCAAAATCATTATAATCGATATAAGATATAAAATCTTTTAAATTATTATTCAATAAATCTTTAGTGGCAACAGCATTAGGTACCAGTGGTAATGTTATATGTTTCTTTTAATATCTTTAAGTTTTATGGAATACAAATATGTATTACATAAAAATTTAAGATGTTATTTGCTGGAGCGGGATCAACGTCTGTTAGCAATGGTGAGATTAAACTTTTCAAATAAATAAGTTGGCGAATCAAATGATTACTTATTACTATCTTTTTTACTTAGCGTTTTCATCTGGCGACATCTGTTTTTAATAATAATGTTACAAGCTTAATAAGGTGGTAGGGATGCTTAATCACTTCAAATTTTTAAAAAACTTAATTAAATCTTTTTTAAAATAAATTTTTAAAAAAGATTTAATCAAAAAAAAAGTATTTTTGAAATTCTCTTTTTATTTTGTGTTCTTTAGTTGCATCAGCATGTGGTACCAATAATAAAGCGATATATCATTTCTTTCCAAAATTATTACATATGACAAAGTTTAAAAATGGCTTTTTTTTTTATTATCTATTTTATTTTGTAGTATTTTATGGTTTTGATATTTGATAGCAATAGTAGCAATGATTGAGTCTTTTTAAAATACTTATAAATGATCTATTATTGTACTATGTATTACATCCTTTTTATTTTGTACTCTTTAGTGGCAACAACATCTTATACGAATGGTAATTTTATATATTATATCTTTGAATTAGAAGATGTCTTTTTTTATATACTTTTTTTTTTTGCAAAAGTTAGTGGCGAAAAACAATTTGTACCGGTGGTACACTTACCCGTATTTTTTCAACAAGTATATTCATAAATTTGAAGGAGTCAATTTCTTTTTTTCCTGGTCTCTAAAACTCTGGTATAAAAAATTTAGAACAAAAGACATCATAGAGAAATTTTGACTGACAAAAAAACTTGCAGTCCTTATTTTTTGTCAGTTTGCATTATATAAAACTTACTCACTATATATAAATTGTGCAAAGCAAGTTTAAAGTTATTTGAATAGCATTTTTTTTTTTTTTTTTTTTTTGGGGGGGGGGGCTATATACTATTATATTATTGTACATTGTTGTTTATTATGTCTAAATTATATTAAGTTATTATTATAAAATTTCATAAGACTTTAAGTTTTGATAATTTATTAAATTTTAATTAGTAACTTATATTTAAAGCATTATTATGTTCAAAAACTGTCATTAGTTTTGTAAAGAAAAATCCCATTGCTGCCAATTATTTCTTTGATGAATGTAATTTAGTATGTTTAGAATATAAGTTAACGGTTTACAGACTTGTCAAGTTTATAAATCAAATTAATCACGGGATAAATGAATGAAAAGCAATTATCTTATGGAAATAGACGCCAAAAAGAAAATATGCTGTTAAAAAAAATACTTAAACTATAGCCAAAAACAGATGGCTAAAAAGTTAAACTATTTTAAGTACACATTAAAAGATTGATTAAAAAATAGAAAAACATTTAAAATCAACAAAAAAATAGAAATTCTTAGTAAACCACTTGACTTATAAAACAAATGTTACCCAAGTGCTAAAAATTTAATACAATTTATAAAATTCAAACTTTCATTTCGGATGATAAAATTTTTTATACTTTATGTAGCTTTATACTTACTTGTAACAATTAATTTTACATAGATGGTAATGAAGCTTGTGCAGAAAATGTTAAATTTAAATTCAGAGTTAACGTCAAACTCTTTTTAAAGCTACTATTAAAGTGGTGTTAAATCTTTACTCGTAAGAAATGAGCAATGTTTAATTCCTATCTGTCAGTTATAAAAATTGAACAGTGTGTTTCGGCCTAACCAGTTATCACCTTATCATAAATGAAACTGTCACAGCATCTCTTGACAGTGAAAAAATTGATTATGTAAAAAGAATTAAGAACCAAACTTATGTTCCTAATTAAAGACTTTTGGATTGATTTAGAAACACCAAGTTTGCAATAATAACTAGGAAATCAAAATAGAAAAATAATCTACCGTAGAGCCAATAAAAATATTATGGCATACTCCTTGGAAATTTTATAAGGTTTTATGTCAATCAGGATGCCTTGGACTGTTAAAAGACTTTTTAAAAAATGTTGCTGTTGAAAGAATAAGGTTTGTTATAAGCTAAAAAGCTAAAAAAAAGAAAATTCTTTATTGGATTTTTATTTATTTTATAAGTGAAATGGAATGATAAATTAGTAATAGAGATAAAACATAATTATATACTTTTTATCTTTAAAGCTGCTGCAGAACAACTTAGTAGCGCTGTTTTATTTGCTACATTTTTTTTTTACAAACACGTAAGTTTTATATTAATTATAATTTTACTAAAGTTATTAGTGGTTTTGTATGTAGCTACTCTGAAATTTATGCCCAAAAATTTTCTATATTAGGTATAGTTATGAGTTTGTTTTTTGTTTATAAATTTAAAACTACGACATTTTGCATACATTTTCGCATGGAATTTACCAAAGCCTGACAATGTTTTAAGTTTTTGTAGCTGAGCTTAATAGCTGCTTTCCAGCTATGGATTGTCATTTATAGCTATGGATGTCATTTATAGCTAAATTATCAGGTTGGTCACTTGCCATCTTTGGACTTTTGATCTCATGCATTAGATATCAATCATCTTTCTGTTAAGTTTTTTGTTTGCGATGACGATTTTATTTTCATAATATTGATAAGCTGTCTATTGCAACTTTTTTTACCCCAGATAACTTTAGATTTATTTACTTATAACAGAGTATCTTTTTTCCATTGAGATTTATCAAAGTATTGAAGCAAAGTAGTAACAAAAAGAAAAAAAAAAAGTTTAATGCAATTAATTTTCACAATGCCGTACCTACTAACAAGTCCTTAATTGAAACTTGTTTTTTTGACTTTTTGGTTTTCAATTAAAGTGTTAAACTATAGTTCAAAGTTTTCGTTTTAATATATTGAACTATGGTTTTTTATTTAAATACAATATTTTTAAAAATAAACATGCATATTTGGTTTTATTTATAAATAAAAACATAAAAAAAAGTTCAACAAACTTAATTTTTGTAATTTAATTGTATAAAGTTCTGAAAAATACATAAACTAAAACAACTAATTTTACCATATAATGTATCTAGCGTACATAAACCTTCTTCTTTAAACTTTTCGTTGAAACCCAAAAAGGTGTTGGAATGGTCGCGGCCTTGAAAGTGACTAATATGACCAGTAATGAGTTGTTCTTTTGGTGATGGTAAAAGTTGAAGAGGGTGAAAGATACGTTTTAATAAATAACGCAAAAAAAATAATCCAATAGATAAAATTAAAAGTGCTAGACAAATCAGAAACATATCTTCTATAGCGTTAAAAGAAACGCTACAAGTTGTAAATGACACTGGAAATTATAGTTTATAAACTAATAAAAAACTAGTAGAACTAATTACACCATTTTTGACATACTTTAAAATCTTTTCAAACTTTGTAAAACATGGTTTTTAATGTTTGCACTCTTCACATTGTTTACATTAGTTTCATTGTTCAAAAATTACAATGTTTATTTTAGTATTTTGCGATTGTGTTTTTTGCAGGCAGTAATAAAAAAGCAAAGTAAGAGATTGTATATAAACTGCGCTTTACTAAAGTTATTTATTAAAAAGAAGTAGGAGATCATTTTCTCATTTGTATGGCGATTTTCACTACACTTTTTATCGCAATTATAATTTTTGATTTATTCAAGATTCGACGACGCAAAACTTTTGAATTATTTTGTTTTAATAATTAGTTTAAAAACCTACAAAATTTACAAACAAAATTACAAATAAAATAAATTTACAAATAAAAATAATAAAAAAAAATTTACAAATAAAATTAATGGCAGGAGCAAGAAGAAGGCATTATTCTTGTCTTATCGCCAAGTGCCATGTTACATTAGATACTTTTTCTAAAATATTATCTATTAAAATATTATATAAGAGAATAAACTTGATTATAAATTCAAGAGTATAAGTATTTTTTTTTTATTTATTTATTTATTTCAGTGATCAAATATAAATACAATAATCCATTTGTAATTTGATGAAGAGGTGCTACACCAGGCCCCTCTATGCTGACGAACATGGCGATACAGACGCTACAGACAAAGCAGCAGTTGTATCTATAAAGTTACTTTCTTATGTTATTTTTGAATGCGTTGATGGATTAAGGGTTCACTGCTTCTTGCGAAAGCGCATTCCATGGGGCGACAATTCTGTTTGAAAAAAAGTTATATCGCTCCTCACAGTTTTTTACCATCTGACGTTCTAGTTTATGGTTATGGCCTCTTAGAATATACTTATCTTTACTTTTTGAAAATTTTTGCGGGACGACAAAACTGACAAGCTCGAGTTTACGAATGATTTTGAATTGCTCGATAAGATTTGCTTTTTTGCGGCGTTCTTCAAGAGTTGTTAAACCAAGCCGTTGGAGTTGATCTTCATAGGACAGGTGTTTAATAGTCGATATTGTTTTTGTTGCTCGTTGTTGGACCTGCTCGAGGTCCAACAACGAGCAACAAAATGGTCATGTCTGATTTTAAATGCGGTGACCAGGCTTGTACAGCAAACTCAAGATCGGGGCGAATGTAAGTGAGATACAGAGTGCGCCATAAATAAAAACTGCGACTGCGAAATGTTTTTTTGAGTCGCCCTAGCATTCTATTTGCTACTGATGCGGCTGACTTTATTTGCGGTCTGACTTTAAGATCATTCGAGACCATCACACCAAGGTCTCTTTCGACTGCGGTTTTTTCGAGAGTACGACGGGTGCCGTCGACGTTAGACATTGAGTATTTGTGTGACCATTCCACTGCTCTGTCGACGTCATTTTAGAGAGTGATGCTGTCTGACTCCTTTTTAATTATACCTATTATTTTGCTGTCGTCGGCAAACAGTTTCATATGATGAGTAATTCTGTCCGGCAGGACGTTTACAAAGATTACGAATAGCAATTGGCCCAAGACCGAGCCTTGAGGCACTTTACTTGTGACTGCTTTTCATTCAGAAGTAATGCTGTTTATAATCACTCGTTGACATCGATTGTTTAGCCAAGCTGCAATCCAATCAACGAGAGCGCCTTGAATACCATACGCTTTCAGCTTATGAAGGAGGCGTTTATGTGGTACTTTGTCGAACGCCTTTGCAAAGTCTGTGTAAATGACGTCTACTGCGTGTCTGCAGTGAGTTGCTTCCGTCATGATGTCCCGAGTTTCTAAAACTAAGAAATATAATAAATGTTTACAAAAATTTTACTGTTAAAATAAGATCATCATAATTAATAAGCAATACCATAAATAAATAAATTAGAAAAAAACAAAAAACAAATAAACAATAAACAAACAAAAATAATGAACAAAAAAAAAAAAAAATAATGCGATTTATGATAATGATTAATGTCAGTATTTATTTCATTTAGTTTTTGAACCTACAGGGCGATTGAACATAAGATTGGCTTAAATTAATCACATTGTTTTTTTAGTTGATATAGTGTTTTAGATGATTTTATCTTATTGATCTATTTTTAAAGAAACACTTATTACAAGATAAATCAAATCTACGTGTTATAAACACCGCTTTGATTTAATTCTAAACTGGTTTAATGAAAAATTCTTTTCGGCGACAATGTTTGGAAAACTTTTATGATTTATGATTTAAAATATGATTTTGGTACATATAAGTTGTTTATGAAAAATCTTGTAAAATACTTATGATGTAATTTTTCAAAATAAAATTCAAAACCTTTTGGAGACAGTCCACAATATGTTTTATACATGAACTGAAAAACTAGATGGATGTTAAGTTTGAGAATATTTAAGGCAACAAGTCTACGTAAAGGAGTTTACAAAGAACAGCTTTACCAGCTCCAAATACAATTCTGACTGCATGTTTTTATCTTATTGCGATTACAACTTGCTCATACTATATTGCCGTAAGTTAAATAACTATTTTTAAAAGAAAAATGTAAATATTTTACGAACCTAAAATTTAAAAATGGCTTTGCTCTATAGATCATGCCAATGTTTATCAAGTTTTTTTTTTTTCAATGGAGTTTAAATGTTGTTTCTATGATTGATTTTTATCAAAGTTTCACTTCTAAAAAACTAACAGAAGTTTCCCTTTTAATGTCACTTTTATTAATTTGGAGGTGGGTAAAATAAGAGGTATTCTTCGGTAAAATAAGAGGTATTTCTTTTAATATGCTTGGTTTGTAAAATAAAGGGAAAATTTTGTTTTTTGAACATTCGAAGACAGTTTGTTGCAATATAAACCATTCTTTTACTTTATTTAGTTCTTCATTGGCTACTTTAAAAAGTGTTTAAACATTTTTATGAGAACAAAAAAGAGTCACCTGCAAACAAAATAAAGCTTAATAAGTTTGATATTGAAGATAAATACTTAATGTATAGTAAAAAAAAGTATAGGTTCTAACATAAAACCCTGTGGAGCTTCACAAGTTATAGCATTTTTGGTTGTTTCTATATTATCACATTGTACGTATTGTTTTTTGTTCGACAAGTAATTTTCAAACCAGTGTAAGTTTGAATCCTTTTTTTTTTTTTTTTTTTTTTTTTTTTGTAAGTTGATTAAGGTGCCCTAAAAAGTCCTTACGGTCTTATCAGAGAGCACCGCGGAAGAGCATTTTATAAGAAGTTCACGCCTCCTTCTCAACCGATGTCGCAAAACTTGCCCAGAGGTGGGGTTTGAACCACGGAGTCGTTACTGAGACAAGTGTGCTACCACTGCGCCACGGCTGCTATCGGCTTTGTCGGTAATGTTTCACTTTTTCAATTAGCATGGAATAATTTACGGTCTCAAAAGCTTTAGAAAGATCAATGAAAACTCTTAATATACAACGGTCTTCTATAAAAGCATTAAGTAAATGGGTAGCTAACTTTACGATTGCGTGATCAGTTGATTATTTTTTTTGAAACCTAAGTGCTTACTGTACAACATATCATTTTCAATTAAATAATTATACAATCTATTGTACGTTATACGTTCAACCAATTTAGAAAAACACAATAAGACAGAAATAGGCCTGTAATTTGAGGGGCCTGACTCATCTCCAGCCTTAAAAATTGGACTCGTGCAACTTTTAAATTATGCGGAACTATAGCTGATTTAATAAGATAAACGGTTAATATGAAATAAGGATGGTTCAATTTTATCATAGACAAATTTTCATGCATTGACACTAACTTTATCTGATCCTGTATTTTTTTATCTTTAAGACTTAATACGGCAGATTGCAACTTAAATATATCTAGCTTTTTTTCATTCGTTTTTTTTATAAAAGTTGTTAGATAGAAGTCGAATGTTAGTTAAGTTGGAGAAATATTTTTTACCTAACATTAGCAAAAAAGTTAATAAGTTTTTCATCTATTAGAACTTTATTACAAAATAAATTACCGTCCAATAAAAATCAAATCAAATATATTTCTGAATAAAAGTTCTTACATCAAGGATATTTACAAATAGTAATGAGTACTAATATTAAGTAAACACCTGTCAAATTCAATAATAACAAAAATAGTGATAATAACAATAAATATAACATAGATATCAATAATAGTAATTTTTAAAAGATATACTATAGTAATATAATATATAATAAGTTATACAACAATAATATAACAACAACAAAAATGACAGTACTGAAAATTAGTATTATTATAACAACGATACACAAAAAATAACGAAGTAATAACTATAATAGTAATAACAATATTAATATTAGTAATAACAGTTATAAGTAGTTAATAATTGTAATGTAAATTTTTATAAAAATAAAAATAAGCGATAATGACAACAAAAGTTGTAATAGAAATTAGAAATACCAAACGTGTTATAATAATAACAGCAATAATAAACAATTCTTAAGACAAAAAAATTGATTATAGAACCTATAAATATTAACTATAAATATTAATTAAAATTAAAATTTTTAATAAAAAGTAGAATAAACTGGTTTTAAAGATTGAGAATGAATTGAGAGCTTTATAAGGAATTTTGTACTAAGTTTTGATGTTTTGATATTTTATTGATTTATGTCCGTAATTATAAGAGCGGTGTTTAGAGGCAGACAGGTATAAATTACACATGAAACAAAGGCGATAACGAGTGTTAACACTTTTGGAAAAGAAATTGATAAAAGTTAAAAGTAGATTATTGTGTTGGTGGTTATAAAAATTAACAGTTTAAAAGTTGAATATAATCACATAATTTTAACACTTTAAAAGTTAGGCAGAGCACATTAGGATTAAAATTAATATTCTGGAAATAAATTATTTTTAAAGCCCTGTTTTGGAGGTGGAATAACTTAATAAAAACTTGTTGATGGGACTGCAAGATACTTGGCATGAATATCTAAGATGTGAAGCAAAAATAGCATGGAATACGGGCACGCCAGAAGGGTCTAAGGGCAGGGGTGGCAAACCAAAACATAAGGACACTTGTCAAAATATGAACACAATATTTTACTATATATAATGTCTAATATAAAAAAACCTTTTAATTAACCCTACTGTTTTCCAAAAAATACACAAAAATGTCACTTTGTGTACAGTGCAACTAACACTATAGGTTATAACATGCTATTAAACAGTCTACTAACTAAATTAACTGTTTCTTAGCTACTTTCTAGATGTCAATAGTGCATTTCATCCTATGCCATTCTTAGCTTTACAAGGTGCTATAACAATTTTAAGCGTATTTGCCCAAATAATTGATTCTACTGCCATTCGTTTTAACAAACTGTTTGGCAATTTTTTAATGTTAATTTTTTGGTTGTTTTTTTTTTGTGTATCTTAGCAAACCCGAAGTTGTTTAGGTGGTTGCCTTCAGTTTGTGACCTAATCCATGTTTTTACCCTCCTTATTACACTAAAGCTTCTTTCACGTGATGATGTCGATAGAGGCATGGTGTACTAAATCTTCATTAGTTTGTGTGTTTGTTTATTGGCAACTTTTGTAGCTGGATTGGCATTGAAAAATTGTTGCCACTCTGAAAACGCTCTGATTTTGATTGATAGCATTGTACAGGTTACAAATTGTACCTAAGGTTAATACATTGTACAGGTTAATAATTGTTGGTAGCTCCTTCAACTCAACTTTTAGTTCTAAGATGTCAACATCATTAAAAAATGGCAAAAAAGGTGAGAAATCTTGTTTATTCACCAATCAAATCAAAACTTCTTTTATATTTTTTTTAGCTGTTAATTCTTCCTGTACAATTCTCTTACTTAAACTGACATGAATCGCATCGATTGCTTTAAAATAAGTTTCCCTTTGATTTCGCTCTGATTTTACTCGACCAGCCATTGCACCGCCAAATGTGAGCTTCTCAGTTATTACTGAATTGCGTAATGCTTTAGGTATTGCTCTTTATCTCTGCGTAACTTCGTTTTAAGACTCATTGTCTTGCTTGACTCCAGGAATTTTTTTTTTTTTTGCTCTTTCAAGATGTCATGAGATAAAATACAATGGTTTTCAATTATCAACATTTCTAATGTCACTTTTACTCTTATCTAAATTAAACTGGTAATTATCGGATTCTTTATCATTTTCACTTCTTATAACAACACCCTGTTGAAGCAATATTTTTAATCTTCCAAAATGAGCTAGCAAGTTTTTTCTTCGAGCTGACCTCTCCATGTACATTTGATCAATTTGAGCATTAAACTTTATATTTTCTTTCTCAATCTTTAGAGCACTTGAGCCTTATGAACACTAGAGTCCTCGTGATGTTTTAGTGCTGCTGCAAATTTGCTCCATGGTCTAAATCCTTTCCCAACTTCATGCTTGAACACTCCACCAGAAAATGAACCACATTTTGTACAGGTTTCACAAAAGACTGCTTTCAGTGATCGGTCATAAAATAACCAACTAAACTCATTATCCCAAGCCTTAATCAAGTTCTTACATTTCTGTCACTGTTTTTTTTTTTTTATCAATTCCACTAAAATCCTCCGTTTTTCTAACAAGATTTTCCGTTAGAATTTCACCATCTTTTGTATCAGACTCCTGTTTTTCTGTATTGTCTTTGTTTCGACTGCCTATGTCAACTTTATCCTGATTCTGTAGTTCACCGTGAGGATTTTCTGGCTCCATTGGTTCAGTTGTTGTTTTTTGCAACAAAACAGTAATTTTAACCTTTTTTTTTTTTTTTGTTATATTGGTGCCCCAAGAAGACCGAACGGTCTTGTCACAGAGCACCGTAGAAGTGCATTTAACCAGGAAGTTCACGCCTCCTTTCTTACCGTGACGTGAAAATATGTCCAGAGCTTGTTTTGAACCTGGATCTCCTGCTTAAAAAGCAAGCGCTGTAACCACTGCGCCACGGCCGTAATCTGATAAGGTAATGCTGCTGGTTTTAATAACTCCGTTTTTTTTTCTTCTTTTGAACTCTTTTGGCCTTCGGCGTGACTGCTCAGTGGTTAAAACCGTTACATTTTAGTTAAGATTACGATTAATAAGTAAAGAACTAAGAGATATAAATTCGTACGCAAATAATCGTCAAAAATAACCAACACTCGAAAATAATCATCGAAAATAAAAATACTAAAAAATATTAAAATATAAAAATACTGAAAAACTATTTCTATATTTGATTTACAACTGTATATTGTCTTTAAAATGTGTACCTTATTTTTCTTTTTTCTCAAAAATAAAACTACAAATTCAAAAAACTATTACTTTTTTACACAACATATGCTAAAAAACATTTGGAATATATAGAGAGAGTTAAAGCATAATAACAAAAAGTTTTAACGTATGTCGATTTAATATAACATATTTTACTCAGTTTTGAATTAATTCTTGAAAACATATTTGTTCTAAACGTGAGTACGATTTAAAAAAGTTTTTAACGACCCAATGAACGCTTTTGATTAGAAGGTTGCAAAATTGTTGTGTGGAGTTTTTATTCATCTGTTGTTTAAATATTTTATGTTTTGAGGAAGTATTATTAGGTATTATGCTATTTGTAAAAAGAAATGTTAGAAAATGATCAGTCAAATCAGTTTTTATTATACCTGTACTAAAGTAGTAATTAAAAAATATTAGTAATTATGTTATCGAGTAGAGTAGAAGATATTTTGTGATCCTTGTTGGTTTGCTTATTGTTGAAATGGCATGACATCTGTGCCGGATCAAGGGTGGCTAGCCCCGGGCCCCAAGAAGTCTTAATCCGCCACTGCATGACATGATAGAATGAGATTATTTTGTAAAAGTGTGTTTACCAAACTTTTAACACTATTATTTGACGCATGATTTAAAAGATTAACATTCAGGTAACCGACGAAGCAAACATGTTTTTGAGTTGTTATTTTTTTTTAACATCTTCGCTTCCAACAAGACTGCAAGCAACCACTATAAGAGTTGAAAGATACTGGAAAAGAAAAGGTGAAGTTTATAGAACAAGAAAACGATTGACAGATGACTTAAAAGATTGCAAATTATATGAATCAGGAAAGCAAGATGAAGAAGGCAAGTTTCAAAGAACTGATGTTCGAGGAAAAAAACTAGATGAATAAGAGTTTTTGGAGTACTTAGGAACAGTCACAGTAAAAAGATGAAACTTAATTGAATGACGAGTAACACGAGAATAATTTTTAGTAGATGGCACGAGAGACGCTAGCTCTTTAGAGCTGTACCCATTATAGTATTTGTAGAAAAGAAAAAGAGAAGCAACATTACAACGATGTGATAATGGTTGAAGGTCGGCTGCAAGAGGAGGTCCAACTATGTTTATAATGTATTTTTGCAACTTTTCTAAAAGAGAAAGGGCTTCATTGGAAGATCTGCCCCATATATGGCAACAGTATTCCTTTCAAGGACGGATTTAAGATTTATAGAGATAAAGAATAGAATTCGGAGTAAGAAAATGCCAAGCACGATAAAGAGATGCAACCTTAGCAGATGCTAATTTTGCAATGGATTTGATATATGGTTTCCAAGAATGATCCGAAGTAAGAGTTAATCCAAGAAAACGAAGGGTAGGTGGCTCATCGAGTACATTTCTGTTCATAAATAAAGGAAGATCTAAATTGTTGCGGAAAACCATGGAGAAGAGTGAGGTTTGACCTGGAACCATCGAGAGGGAATAAAAGATTTCATGCCAGCCTGAATCCAAGAAGTTATTTAAAAAGCGCATTTTTCAGCAGGAAAACGAAAGATTTCTACCCAAGGGCCATTACGAGGAAAGATTCCACTCAGCTTTAAGGTAGTTCTCAGAGGTACAATGATAGGGGGAATCTAATAATGAAGTAGAATGAGATAATAGTTTCAGAGAAATCAAACCGTGATTAAAAGCACCTACTCGTAAATGTGGAGAAACTGAGCACTGACAATGATCAGAAAAAAGACATAAGAAGGTAAAAGATGCGGGTTGTCTGGAAAGCAAGTTAGAAAGTTGACAGTTTGAGTTAGAGATTGAGAAAAGTAAAAGTTGTTGGCTTTAACGCCTGCTGAGTCACTGACACTAGAGCCAAGCCATTCATTGTGATAAGCATTAAAGACACCAACAACAACAACAATATTGGCTGATGGTTAAAAAGAGAGGGCTTGGTCAATTTGATTAGAAACAACATCAAAAAGAGTGCAGTTTGGAGATGAGAGAGAGCGATATAGAACGAAGAAAAAGGCAATAGAGTGAAGTGGTGCTGAACAAAAGTACATAAAAGAATAGTCGGTCGATAAAAATCTAGTTACCCGACAAATAGGTGAGCTCTAACGAATATAAATTCCCAGGCTAAGCATGTAACTATTTTTTGCGAGTTAAAGGAAGATACCCATCAACACTAAGATCACAAGGTGAGACAGCCGAACTCAAATTAGTCTCACAAAGAGCATGTAGGTCTGGTGAACTTTGCAAAAGATAAGACTCAACAGAGGAAAAGTTACTTTGAAGATTACGAGTATTAATATATGACAGGTCTAGAGAACTTGATGATAACGATGTTTCTTGTGTAACAAAGCCGTATCAAAGGGGTCCAAATGTGGCCTCAACAATGCACACCAAATGTATGAAACTGGACAAAAGTAATAACTTTATCAGATTACTCCTATAGCTAACGCATGAGTGCTTTTATACTAAAAATGTGTATTATGAATTTTATTATTTGGTTGATAGCGACACCTTAAATGCCTGGCAACATTTCATTATATAGTTTATAATAGCATAGTTTAGCTTGCTTTTTAACTAACATCAAAGTTATAAACTAGACTAATATTAATGCGGCAGTCTGATTAAAAATTGTTTTATGTGTATATAAAAAATTAAATACATACCCATTACTACTTTTAGGTGTTTTTATGCAGTTACATAAAAAACGCCTAAAAGTAGTAAAAAAAATTTTTGTTTTTTTGTTTTTTCATACAATATTTATGATATAGATACAAATAATATAAAAAAGAAAAAAGAAAAGGTAACAAGTCAAGATATCGTTAAGTAATAAAGAATAAAAGTAGTTATAAAGAACGCGGATACTCAAAGAAGACCATCAGGTCTTGTCACAGAGAAACAGCTTTTTTTTTTTTAAATTTAATAATAAAAGTATATAAAGTTCGTAATATGATATTATAAATAAACATACAATTTTACAATATAAGAATTCTAAAACGTAAAAACTTAAACATGTTAAATAATTCAATAAAATAAAACATGTTAAATAACTACTTGTTGATAAAAAATAAATAAATAAAAAAGAATGCACATTAAATATATACATATACTAATATAGATAAAGGATTTTCAAAAATTTAAAAGTAGATTAATATATTTTCATTTAAAAAATGATTTTTTTAAGATTTTGTTAAAAAGAATCAAAGTTACATTCTCGAGAAAAATCTTTAGAAGTATTTAGAACTATACTATTCCATAAAAAATGGTCCGCGAAATAAAATAAAAAATTTTCCAAAATTAGTTTGAGAAAATGGTTGTCAAATTAAGTTATCGTTCCTTAGAATATATTTATTTCTATCTCTTTGGAAATACAATTTACGAAAAGAAACGGGTGATTTACGAAAAGAAACGGGTGGGTCTTAGAATATATTTATTTCTATCTCTTTGTAAATCCAATTTACGAAAAGAAACGGGTGGGTCTTGCATTTATACATAAAACAAAGAATATTAAAAACATTCAACTCATATATATCATATTGAGTGCTTTCATATCATATAAAAGAGGCTTGGCGTGACCAAAAGGGTCCTTAAAATTTATAAGGCGCTTAAAATTTATAAGTTACATGGTTCTACTTTATATTTCATGAATATTCTCCATAATCCATATAAAAAGAACCTAACGCCTAACCTTTTTTGTGTTTATAAGAGTATAAAAGTTTTGGTATTAAATTATTTTTCAAACCAAAACTCATATATACTGATAACTGTAAAACAGCTTTACAGCTCTTTTTTTTTTTACCATCTTGGCGCAAAGTATAACATGATGCAATCAATAGTTAGGAAGATGAAAAAGATGAAAAACATGACGCTTATCTTATTTTCTTTATTTTACTTCTCAAAGTATTAAAATTTACCTGGGGTAAGTGGGGCCAGTACTACAGTTGGATAAGAGCAGAGTTATCTTAATCCATGAAAGCAGTCAAAATAATATTCTTATAATCAATTATAAATTAAACCAATATCGTTTCATTTTATAGCCATTATTTGTAATTCTTTTCGAAACGAATCTTAGAACTTTTGCATATTTGTCTTGGTAAAAGATGCTCTATGAAATTAGGCAAGTTATTATTTGCTATTAAGTTCATGTCATTTACAATTGCATCTCAATATTAAGTTTTCTTGTATTATATATAAAAAAATATTAATACTTTTCTTGTTTTAATACTACTATATAAAAATAGAAGTTAAATTTACAAAATCTTATAAATAGACATTTTTAAAATGAATTACAAAATCTTATAAGTAGCCATTTTTAAAATGAATTAGTATTAAAACAAGTTTTTAACACTAAGTTTGTAACACTAAGTTTGTAACACTAAGTTTGTAACACTACGTTTGTAACACTAAGTTTGTAACACTAAGTTTGTAACACTAAGTTTGTAACACTAAGTTTGTAACACTAAGTTTGTAACACTAAGTTTGTAACACTAAGTTTGTAACACTAAGTTTGTAACACTAAGTTTGTAACACTAAGTTTGTAACACTAAGTTTGTAACACTAAGTTTGTAACACTAAATTTGTAACACTAAGTTTGTAACACTAAGTTTGTAACACTAAGTTTGTAACACTAAGTTTGTAACACTAAGTTTGTAACACTAAGTTTGTAACACTAAGTTTGTAACACTAAGTTTGTAACACTAAGTTTGTAACACTAAGTTTGTAACACTAAGTTTGTAACACTAAGTTTGTAACACTAAGTTTGTAACACTAAGTTTGTAACACTAAGTTTGTAACACTAAGTTTGTAACACTAAGTTTGTAACACTAAGTTTGTAACACTAAGCTTGTAACACTAAGCTTGTAACACTAAGCTTGTAACACTAAGATTGTAACACTAAGTTTGTAACACTAAGTTTGTAACACTAAGTTTGTAACACTAAGTTTGTAACACTAAGTTTGTAACACTACGTTTGTAACACTAAGTTTGTAACACTAAGTTTGTAACACTAAGTTTGTAACACTAAGTTTGTAACACTAAGTTTGTAACACTAAGTTTGTAACACTAAGTTTGTAACACTAAGTTTGTAACACTAAGCTTGTAACACTAAGTTTGTAACACTAAGTTTGTAACACTAAGTTTGTAACACTAAGTTTGTAACACTAAGTTTGTAACACTAAGTTTGTAACACTAAGTTTGTAACACTAAGTTTGTAACACTAAGTTTGTAACACTAAGTTTGTAACACTAAGTTTGTAACACTAAGCTTGTAACACTAAGTTTGTAACACTAAGTTTGTAACACTAAGTTTGTAACACTAAGTTTGTAACACTAAGTTTGTAACACTAAGCTTGTAACACTAAGCTTGTAACACTAAGCTTGTAACACTAAGCTTGTAACACTAAGCTTGTAACACTAAGCTTGTAACACTAAGTTTGTAACACTAAGTTTGTAACACTAAGTTTGTAACACTAAGTTTGTAACACTAAGTTTGTAACACTAAGTTTGTAACACTAAGTTTGTAACACTAAGTTTGTAACACTAAGTTTGTAACACTAAGTTTGTAACACTAAGTTTGTAACACTAAGTTTGTAACACTAAGTTTGTAACACTAAGTTTGTAACACTAAGTTTCTAACACTAAGTTTGTAACACTAAGTTTGTAACACTAAGTTTGTAACACTAAGTTTGTAACACTAAGTTTGTAACACTAAGTTTGTAACACTAAGTTTGTAACACTAAGTTTGTAACACTAAGTTTGTAACACTAAGTTTGTAACACTAAGTTTGTAACACTAAGTTTGTAACACTAAGTTTGTAACACTAAGTTTGTAACACTAAGTTTGTAACACTAAGTTTGTAACACTAAGTTTGTAACACTAAGTTTGTAACACTAAGTTTGTAACACTAAGTTTGTAACACTAAGTTTGTAACACTAAGTTTGTAACACTAAGTTTGTAACACTAAGTTTGTAACACTAAGTTTGTAACACTAAGTTTGTAACACTAAGTTTGTAACACTAAGCTTGTAACACTAAGCTTGTAACACTAAGCTTGTAACACTAAGCTTGTAACACTAAGTTTGTAACACTAAGTTTGTAACACTAAGTTTGTAACACTAAGTTTGTAACACTAAGTTTGTAACACTAAGTTTGTAACACTAAGTTTGTAACACTAAGTTTGTAACACTAAGTTTGTAACACTAAGTTTGTAACACTAAGTTTGTAACACTAAGTTTGTAACACTAAGTTTGTAACACTAAGTTTGTAACACTAAGTTTGTAACACTAAGTTTGTAACACTAAGTTTGTAACACTAAATTTGTAACACTAAGTTTGTAACACTAAGTTTGTAACACTAAGTTTGTAACACTAAGTTTGTAACACTAAGTTTGTAACACTAAGTTTGTAACACTAAGTTTGTAACACTAAGTTTGTAACACTAAGTTTGTAACACTAAGTTTGTAACACTAAGTTTGTAACACTAAGTTTGTAACACTAAGTTTGTAACACTAAGTTTGTAACACTAAGTTTGTAATACTAAGTTTGTAACACTAAGTTTGTAACACTAATTTGTAACACTAAGTTTGTAACACTAAGTTTGTAACACTAAGTTTGTAACACTAAGTTTGTAACACTAAGTTTGTAACACTAAGTTTGTAACACTAAGCTTGTAACACTAAGCTTGTAACACTAAGCTTGTAACACTAAGTTTGTAATACTAAGTTTGTAACACTAAGTTTGTAACACTAAGCTTGTAACACTAAGCTTGTAACACTAAGCTTGTAACACTAAGTTTGTAACACTAAGTTTGTAACACTAAGTTTGTAACACTAAGCTTGTAACACTAAGTTTGTAACACTAAGTTTGTAACACTAAGCTTGTAACACTAAGCTTGTAACACTAAGCTTGTAACACTAAGCTTGTAACACTAAGCTTGTAACACTAAGCTTGTAACACTAAGTTTGTAACACTAAGTTTGTAACATTAAGTTTGTAACACTAAGTTTGTAACACTAAGTTTGTAACACTAAGTTTGTAACACTAAGTTTGTAACACTAAGTTTGTAACACTAAGTTTGTAACACTAAGTTTGTAACACTAAGTTTGTAACACTAAGTTTGTAACACTAAGTTTGTAACACTAAGTTTGTAACACTAAGTTTGTAACACTAAGTTTGTAACACTAAGTTTGTAACACTAAGTTTGTAACACTAAGTTTGTAACACTAAGTTTGTAACACTAAATTTGTAACACTAAGTTTGTAACACTAATCTAGGCTCGTTGAGACCTAATTATTAAGTAACCATTAAGAATAAAATGCATATAATGTTTTTGCCATATGAAATCAAATAAATTATTTAGAGTATATACGTAACTCAGTGGTTAGAGTTCTGGCTCAGAAACCCAGAGGTCCGAGGTGGAAAGATTATTTTAACCACTATTATAATCTGGTAAAAGTAAAGCGGCTATAACAAATCGTCAAGCGTAGGTTTATTTAGAAAAGATGCAGTTTTCAACATAAAGTACTTTGGGGCTTGGCTATATACAAGTCTATCAATTTGATTTTTTTATAAAGGCACATATTGGTGCTTATTTTTAATGAATGTAACTTAACATTTCTAATCAGACATTATTTGGGAAAATTATACATGAGAAACCATTTTTTAATGAAAATTGAAGTTACTATTTTCAATACCACACCTAAATGAGTATGCTTAACAATAATGACACGTTTGATTTAGATAACTTATGGTAGTGTTAATTTTTCTACGAAAGTCGTTTTTGCATAAATAATCATAACTTTTAACCCCATTTTAAAAACTGTTTTCCTTATTTAGTATCTTTTTTTGAAATACTCGGGACTTATTTGGCTATCTTGAAATAATAAATCATTTTATTCAGAAGCCGTAAACAATAAAAAAACAGAGGTGGTAAACTTTTTAAATAAATTACTTTCAATTTGAATTCTTTGTTTGCATAAATTAAATACCAATAACTAAAAAGTTTTTCGGTTTGCCACTAACAATCAAAAGAATTTGTTTTAAATTATCGTCTTTTTTTTTTTACGAGTTTGTTTGTTCTGTGCCTTAGTTGCATTGAGATTTTGAACAATGCGTTTTAAGTCTAAAATTACGGGACCACCTTGACCGCAAAAGTATTCAACTATATTAGTTAAATTTTAACTGTAAAAATTTCCTCAAATACGCCGTCATTTGAAATCATTTTATTAAACATAACTTAATAGTTATGTTTAATAAAATGGTTTCAAATGACGTGACAAAACAGTGTTGCAATATCTCATTTAAAAGACAATGCTTAATTTTTTTAAATTATAAATAAAAAGAGAAGTTTCAAAATTAACAACTATTTTATACTCATTAATAACACAAAAAATATTATTAAATTAAATAAGAAATTCGAAAAAAAATGTTTTTTTCAAAAAAAGTTTTTTATTCTACAGCTTATGATGAAGCTAATGAAGGTAGCGCTGAAGCTAATGAAGGTAGCGCTGAAGGTAATGAAGGTAGCGCTGAAGGTAATGAAGGTAGCGCTGAAGGTAATGAAGGTAGCGCTGAAGGTAATGAAGGTAGCGCTGGACACTTTAAGAAAAAATAGATTGTACACATGTACTAACTGAAAACAAAGTGTCTAAAGACTGCATTAAAGCTATAAACATTTATTTATTGAATTAGAAACAAAAATATAGTTATTGCGTACGTTAATAATATACAAAACATAAAAGAAGAAATGTTTGAAAAAAAGTTTCAATATTTGAGGGTAGCCCCAGACACATAGTTTAACAATAATTTTACCTCTTTTTAAACATTAACTTTTTGCTAATGAAAATAAGCACTTTTTTTTACTTTTTATTTTATTTAGGTACACGAAGCCATTCCGGTCTTATCACAGAGCACCGCAGATGAACGTTTAATTGGAAGTTTACACCTTCTTTGTAACCGATGTTGCAAAACATGGGGTTTGAACCTATGTTTCAGAGGCAAGTGCGCTACCACTGCTTAGCGCACTGCCACGGCTGCTTAAAAACACTTTTTTCAAATCTTATATCTTTTTATTGGAATTAAATGAAATACTATAATGAGTTTGTGTTTGAAATGTATAATTGTTTTTATAAAATAGCTGTCCTTTTTTATTATGTAAATGAATCAAGTTGTCCGGAACCACCCTCAAAACATGTTTCCGATACCACACCTCGTTCTTTTCAACACCCGACTTTCCCCAAATTATAAAAAAATTGTACATTTTATAAAAGCTAAATATTTAAACCATAAAATGGTATATAGTAATGCAATCTTTAAAAATGCATTTTTTTACTTCCCCCCCCCCTGGGCCACTGTGCGTGGTATAAATTTGATGGAGTTATGGATAAAAATATAAATACCTCCACAGTGGCGGATTCAGCATAGGGTGTGGGAAAGCAAGCTGCCCTACCCCCACCTTTTCACGTTCCTTATGTTAGTCAATCGGCCACTAAAGTATAAATTTCTCATTACAAAAAGTCTGCATTTATTTAAAGGGAAATAGAAAACTAGGTAACAACAAACCATTTACAAATCTACCCCAATTGTGGCAGAAAACAAAACAGAAACGTTTTGTTCTAAGAAAATATCTTTTATAATCGTAATGTACACATTCATTGGATTTTTAACATTGTTTGGTGTTTTGAAACAACTGTGTCTTGGTGTATTAAAACAACTGTGAATAAAAGAAAAACAAAAAGTTTTACATTAACTGATTTCAACATTGTGGAGCAATTTAGATTTGTTTATAAAAACAAATCTTTTTGCTTTGACATTAACTTTAATTGTGTCTGAGCTTGCTGAGAGCATTGACAATCATTTTGCATAAACCTAGCGGGCACAGACGTCCGTATGACGTCTATACAACTCCTTTTGAATGTCACTAGTATTTATGATATCCTCTCAAAAAAAAGAAACAACCTAATCTCTCGTTTTTCATCAACCGTCAAGCAAACCTACCTATTACCCCCACTAATAACATTTTCAACTAACTCAGAAAACTAAAGACAGAATCATCAGGATCTAACGATCTCTCCCTAATTTTACTCAAATCTGCTTGCTTAGAAATTGCCCCATCACTCAATATTCTGTTTAACCACCTGATAGAAAACAGTTACTTCCCTCATTAATGGAAATCAGCGAACATAACACCAATTCCTAAAATCTCTACCTTCTAATGATTATCCCGCTACCTTCTAATGATTATCTTCCAATTGCTATTACGTCTGCATTACGCAAAGTTTTGTCGCCAAATTCATTGTCCATCACACCAATCACATCTGGGTCTCAAACAAACAGTTCTGTTTCCTTCCAGGCCGAAGTACAATAGGCGCTATTATTCAAGTTATAAAGGATTGGAGTTATGCTAAAGATAATAATAAATCAATTTTTGCAATATTCTTCGATTTTGAAAAAACATTTGATCTTGTTAATCATGACAAGTTGCTACTAAAGTTGGTGAATATTCAACCTAACTGGCTCACATTTTGGATTGCAGCTTACTTATCTAATCGTCGCCAAAGACTAAAAACAAGTAATCACACCACTGACTGGAAATATATAGAAGTCGGAGTACTTCAGGGTAGTGTTCTCGGCCCATTCTTGTTTTTTCTCTTTATTTCTGATATAAGTACCTACCTATCACCTAAAACCATTCTCAAAAAATATGCTGACAACACCCTTACCTACATCTTCTATGATAAAGTGCCTGCCAATTTACCTCAATTTATTGCTAATGGCGTTGCTCAATGGTCAGTGGCCAATGAAGTGAAACTCAACAGCTCAAAATGTAAAGTCATTAGAATCAATTCCCGGTGCTCCAATACTCATGCTCTACCATCTCCCATACTCAATAAAACTGAAATCAAAGTTGTATACAGCTATAAATACCTCGGAATCCTGCTCAATGAGAATCTTGATTGGGATGAACAATGGATAAAGGTGCACAACACTATAAAATCAGTCCCATTTCTACTCAAGCGCCTTAAACAAATTGGACACACTCAGCCGAACCAATTACAAGTCTACAGATCTTACGCTATTAGCCATTTGATATATAGTGCCCCAGTCCTTACCTTTTGCAGTTCCACATTCAACAATTCCACAAAAATGCCTTAAACATCATCGGAGTTGATGCAACTAACTCAAGCCGTCTTAATATTTGTTTTGACATTAAGAATTACTTGACAAGACATTTATTAATATCCTTAAAATGATTTTTGCAGACACAAGCCATCCGATAAAAACCTAAACTTTGGGAAACCTAAACAGGTTCTCATTTGCTCTAAATACCGCAATCACTACTACCTATCAGCAATCTTTTGTTCAAAAATATCTATGTATTCTTCGTGTTGGAGTCTGTGACCTCTACCTCCCACGAAACATTGGCAGCTCCGCTGCTTTTTTAACACATAAATGATCAGTTCTTTTTTTCTGCGTTTTTAGCTAACTTTCACTCATCATTTAACAATAGATAAAATTGTACGATTCATTCCCAGCCAACAAGTCATATTAGGCCCCACATGGGCCCAAGTAGGCAGCTTTATGGGGCCCAAATGGGTTGCTCACATCCCTCCCAAGGAAAATTGTCGCTGGGCGTGAATTGGAACCCAGGTGGGCAGCCCGTATGGGCTGCATATGTGGGACTTACATGGTTCCCACTTTTATATTTATTTAAATTTTTTATAATATTTTAAATAATTTATTTGTTTTTAAATAAGATACATAAAATTTAATATGTAGTCATTAATATATAATTTAAGCCTAGCTTTATAGAAGTGACACAGAAAATCAGATATAGGAACAAAAAGGTAAACATTATTAAATATACCACAGTATTTAAATAATAAAATAGTAAAAGTAATAGTCAATTTTAAATGTGTAAATTCGTACAATAATTTTTTTTTTATTACAAAATAATAAATATTAATTTAAATTTTATTACAAAACAATAATTTTAAAAAGATTTCTTTTTTTTATATTTTTATAATATTTGTTTATAATATTAAAAAAAAGGTTTTCCACATTGATTTTTCCAAATATACTTAATAATATATATGCTTAAATTTTTACAATAATTTCTTGACTTTTTATATATATATATATATATACATATATATATATATATATATATATATATATATATATATATATATATATATATATATATATATATATATATATATATATATATATATATATATATATATATATATATATATATGTATATATAATATATATATATATATATGTATATATAATATATATATATATATATATATATATATATATATATATACATATATATTTATATATATATATATATATATATATATATATATATATATATATATATATATATATATATATATATATATATATATATATATATATATATATATATATATATACATATATTTGATTTTGTATTTTTTATTTTTTTGTGTTTTTTAATTTTTTTGTATTTTTAGTTTTATATTTTTTTGTATTTTTTGTTTTTTACTCTTGTGCCATTGTGCTAAGAGAAATCGAGAAAAAGAAAAAGGTTTTAGAAGAAGTTGATTAAGATTAACTAATTATTTTTAGTGAAGAAAGATTTTTAAATAAAAAAAAAAAAGGTACAGGACTTTAACACAAACACCTTGTTACGAAAGCTACAGAGAAACATGCAAATAATAATATATATATCATAAACTAAGGGCCGGCAGTGGTTGTCTAATCATAAATAACATAATTTTTTTTTTGTAAAAAAGAAATTATATTTGCAGAGAACAGGAACACTTAACAAAACATTTAGTTCTATGAGCCAGTGTATTTGTTTAGCTCATATGTTTAGTTTCAGGTTCCATTCTCTATTTGAAAAAAAACGTTTTTAATACAAAAAGTTTGACAGAAAATGCCCGCAGTGTTTCTACGGACATAATAATTATATTTTAAAGTGATAATATTTCTGATGTTTCTAATAATTATCCTGATCACTGCCATTGGGTTAATTATCGAATTGTTAAACATATGGTGGCATCTGTTGTTCCATATTTAACTCATAATGGTTTGAGTGATTGTCAGCAGCAGCTGCGAGGTAGGGTTTTTCTCCGATAAACTTGCAGTCTCAATCGAGAATATCGAATTTATTGGAGAAAAGTTGTTTTAGGATGTCAAGGAGTTATATACATGTTTAAAGTATTCCCATATTGTAACAGAAGGAGGAAGTAGGCAAAAATCTGCAGATTGTCCTCATTTTTTCCGCAAGTTTTACATTTGTTTTACGATCTTTTGCCTTTAGGGGTGATAAACAATTAACGATAAATCGATTAATCGATTAAAAATCATTAATTATTAATCGATTAATTAATAAACGATTAATCGATTAATTTTTTTTTTTAATATAACAACTTTGCGTTTTTTTAACGAACAAGACTTGTGTTGACTTTTATCCGGCATCTGGTCAAATATAGTTATAAACAAACAAAAACAATGCTTTTTCATAGTGCGGCTGCTTGATCACCATTTACAATGTCGTTTGGAAAAAACCGCTCTGAAGTTTGGAAACATTTTTTATTGGAAAATAAAGACAAATCAACATACAAGTGCAAACATTGTTCAGTCGAACTTAAATTCCATTCATCAACTTCAAGTTTTTTGTATCATTTAGAGCACAAACATAAAATTTTTTTGACAAAAGTTCTTTCAGAGAAGTCTAAAAATATACAGCCAAGTATTGCTGCTTATTGTAATAATATAGGTAGCAAAGCTGAAGATGTATTAGCTCGTATAACTGCTGTTGCTTGTATCCCTTTTGCAACTTTGGCCAATAGCAAAGATATTAAAAATGGCTGGTAAGCTCAAGGACTTAAAATCCCTGATGATCGACATGCTATAAAGACAATTGTTGTGAACTACGCAAACTCAATGAAGTTAAAAGTTGTTTAAGAACTTCAGCATTTATTTAATTAAAATTAGAAGGTGAAAGGTTTTCAATTTCTCTTGATGAGTGGACTTCTGGTATAACTAGAAGGTATTTATGTCTTAAAGTAGATTCAGACAAATGTCACTATGCATCAGTAATGAATAAAATATGATGAGAAATGGGAGTTACACACCAACTTTGCTACTGCCATGGAATTCATCTTGCTGTATGTGATATTCTTTATAAGAAAAAATGCATAGAAATAGAACAACTCAAGAAGAATTCATTAGTGATGAGAATAAAAATGAAACATCAAATTCCATCCCTGATGATGAAAACGACACTGGAATGATGGAATGAGAAAAGTATTAGCTTTGTTTTACAGGAAATCCAGTTTAATGAGGACTATGGCATTATCATATCGAAGGTTCGTAAAATATTCAAACTTTTTAGAAAATCTCCACTTAAAAGCGATTCCCTTCAAAATGTTTGTAGAACAGATTTAGGAAAATAACTTTAGCCTATTTTGGATACTAAAACAAGATGGAATTCTCTAATAATTATGTTAAAACGATTCTTAAATTTAAAAAATGTTATTGCAAAGGCTCTTGTTGATATATGAAGAGTTTATTTTCAAAACGCGGTAAACGCCATTTTAAAAATTTTTTAGAAATTGTGTGGTTTATTTTTAGTTTATAAGGACCTAGCAGACATTGTGTCCGAATATATGCTAAACGAAGTATAGCCCAATATATTTTTACTTCTAAAAAACATTTATTTTCAAAACGCGGTATAAAATTTTTTATTTATTTTCAAAATGCGGTATTTAATTTTGACCAATCCGTGGCAAATGTATATTACTTCTGCGCAAGCGCAAATATTTTAAAGAAATGGCGGATTGCGATGGACAAGATTAATGCGTTACCTATTATCCTATTTCACATAGAAAAAAAGATATGATGTATGAAACAAAAGAAAAGAAAAGCATTTCTTAATTCTAGTGTTCGTTTAAACTACCATGCTTTGTTTGTTTAACTGAACGAACTATGGAATAATGACAGAAAATATATTAAAAAAGCAACTTAAATTAATAAGTTTAAATATATTTGTTACCTTTTTTAATGGAAAGCATTCAATAATACTTCCTTTTTATTTTTTGTTAAACCGACAATTGTTTTGTTGCAAATAAAATGAGGCTATTGCAGTCTTTCATTTTAAAAATTTTATTCCGTTCAAAAATATAACGATGACTTTTATGTTATATTAATTGTCCATTAGTTCTATGAAGACATAAAAATAGTGATCATCATTGTTACAACTACACAACACTAAAAAAGTATTATTGTTTATTGTCCATATTTAACTCTCCGAAACAAATATAAATTTACAATTGCGAATTGTGAAATGTAATAGTTTACATTACTTTAATAAAACATTGTTTACATTCACATTATCAATAAAATATAATGACCAAACATTAAATACACATATTTGTTCAATATGTTAAATAAAATTAATCATTAAAACTTATTCAGGTCTTTTAAAGTTTAAAAACTTTCCATAACATCTTTATAAAATGGATATACCGCATTTTGCTAACAAGCTTTAATTGGATATACAGTATTTTGAAAATAAATGCAAACTTATTGACAAAAAAAATAAAATTTTTTATTTAATAATATTTTATTTATTAGCATTATATAATATACTTTATGTATATATACATTAAGAAACAATAATTTTTACAAATATACGAGACATGTTGGTGTGGCGAAAAAAGTCAATTATCTCAATACCACAAAAATGGATATACCGCATTTTGAAAATACACTCTTCATATGTAGAACAGATTTAATTTTAAAAGAAGAAGAAATAAAACACATTTCTGATATTGTTCAGGTTCTACATGTTATAGAGCTAAGTGTTATGGAACTAGGAAAAAGAAACTGTGATCTGATAAAATCTGATAAAATTATTTTGTTTTTACTAGAAAACCTTAAAGAACAAAATACTAACATTGGTCAAAATTTATTTACTGTTGTCTCGGAGAGAATTGTCGAAAGAAGAAATTGTAATATTGCTGGTTTACTGTGCTTTTTAAATAACCAAACTGACTATAAATCACACTCAGAATTTCCAGATAATCTTTTGAAATACCCATGTAAAAATAAAATTTCTAAAACTGCTAGAGAAATATACCTACGTTTATTTCTACACGAGGAAGTAGAAGCAGCATATGAGTCTGAGTTAGAGTCTACTTGTAATACAGAACCATTAAGAAAAAAACTAAAGCTGAAGAATTAGCAGAAATAATATCTAATACAACTTCAGCAGCAAGAAAAACTAAAAAACTAACTTGTAAGTCTTCTCATCAAGAAGAATTGCATTAAACGTGAAATTGCAGTACTTGAAAGCACTGGAAACAGGCCAAGTTCTTTAGAAAAGATTTATAATGCCATGCTATGTCTTCCTCCGTCTTTTATAGAAGCAGAAAGAAGTTTTAGTGAAGCTGGTTTATTTGTTACTAATTTAAGATCTAGCTTAAATGATGACACTGCTAATAATTTATGTTTTTTAAGATCATATCTGACGAAAAGAGAAATGAAATCATAAAAAACATAAATTACTTTTTATTAAGTTATAAACACATTTTTCCAAAAATTATTCGAAAATTAATCGATTAATCGATTAAGTTTTTGAAATTTAATCGTTAATCGATTTATGTAAAATACCGATTAATCTACCACCCCTAGTTGCCTTGTGCTTTTGGCAAGCAAGGCAAGCTGTTATGAAGAAATCGAAAGAGGATGTTTTGTGTTGGTCCATATGCGTGGGAGGTAAAAAATTTTTTCTAAATCTGGGTCCATGGCATTTTGGTTTTTGTCGAACTATTCCAGAAAAGTTTGGCTGGCATGTCTTTTTTTTTTTTTTGCCACTTCTAAATAAAAGTTTTTTGTTGTTTTTAGCGGGATGTTAAACAGGGACCCGAATTTGCCTAAGATTTCAATTTTAGTTTTGTAGTACTGAGACATCTTGTAGTCCCAGTGTTTGGGAAAAGTGTTATGTCTTAAAAAATTCCAGCTTTGTAAATTTTACAAGTGAACTTGCCACCCAATACTTTGAAAAGTAGTAAGAGTCGTGAATTTTGTCCTCTTCACACTCTTTTATTTGAAAGAGCGTTTTGAGGCGGAGCGCAAGACTTTGCTCCTTCGGTGATAATATTCCGAGACCCCCGCTTTTGACGGGTAAGAAATATGTCTCCCGTTTGACCAGGTTAAAATTATGTTTTTATTGCCAAGATTTTTGAAAATGGCTCGATGCTCGACGCTCTATTATCCAACCAGGAGTGGGAAACACGATGCTAGAAACCACACTTTTGACATTGCTAGCGTATTTATCAAATTAGCCTTTCCTCTAAGTAATAAAGTACGCAGTCCCAGAAACTTGAGCTTTTTTTCTGTTTTGCTAAGAGCTACTTCCCTTGAAATTGGTAGTATTGCTCAGTCCAATATAAAAAGTAACACTAAAATTTTGAAACCGGTGTCATTGTTCCACTCTATGTTATCTGATTCTCTGTAAATTTCGGGATCAAAACCCTCAAGAGCAAGACCCTTGGTTTTTGAGGCGTTGATCACTGAACCACTTGCTTTTTTGAAGATTTTTATGTTTTCGAAGAAATTGCGGACGCATTTTACGTTCTTGGCAAAAAAGTTCAAATCGTCTGCATACTGCTGTAGTTTTAGAGGTTTCGGTGCTCCCGGTATGGAAAAACCCTCTATTCTGCTATCCGCTCTGATCACCAAAGCCAAAGTTTCAGCAACAAAGACATACAGCAAACGAGAAATAATGTCGCCTTGTTTAACTGCCCTTTCCTTAGGAAAAGAAGTGGACAGAAAGCCGCAATTCAGAAAAGGTGCCGAAACTTCTGAATATAAGGTGTTAATAAAAGATACAAAATTTTTTCTGAGATTGAATTTTTGGAGAATTTACAGCAGAAACGCACAATCGACTTTGTCAAATGCCTTTTCTTGATCTATCAAAATAAAACTAGGTAGCTTTTTGAATTCTGCGTAATCTATTAGATCACGCGCTAGATGGAAATTTGAAAAAATATTTTTATCTGGAATTCCGCAAGTTTGATTTGGTTCTATAATTTTTCCCATTATTTTTGCAAGTCTCAGGGCCAGAACTTCCCTGAATAGTTTGTAATGAGCGCTGATTAAAGATATGGGCTTCCAATTTTTGCATTTAGTTAGATTTCCTTGTTTGGGAATCAGTGAAATTATTGATTATTTCATAGAGTGGCTAGTACCATAATTATGCTATAATTATGGTATGAATTTACAAGTTGAACATGTGCACAAGTTTAACTAGTAAATTTTGTATTGTGGTTTATCCTCCTCATGCTAATTTTCATATAGAGGCCACATTACCATGGCCCCCAGAGACAAGTTCGGCTCCCCAAGGAGCGTCATAACCTGCTTTACCGACCGAGGGTAAAGTGATTTGGGAAGAACGAAGATATGATAGACTCTATCATTGATAGAGTGATAGGCAAATATATTAGAGTTAGAAAGACAGCTCGGAGAAAGACAGATCTAGAGAAAGACAGATCGGTCATTTAAGAAACACAGAAGAAAACGCTAAGGCCGATTAAGGACTAATATTTTTAGTGTATTTTTTCGAACACGAAAATGATAACGAAGAAGATACTTAAAGTTGTACGCATTTATTGTCTTTTAATGTTGTAAAGTTTGTAAAGTTTTGTAAAGTTCTGTAAAGTTTTGTTGTAAAGTTTGTAAAGTTTTTAGCGAATATAAGAAACCACGAGCTAATAACTTTGAAAATAATTTTGTATTTTGATGGACTTCATAAATTGTGGTTTCTAGTTCTGTTAAAAAGTATAAAAATCCATAATATAAAAAAAATCGTGATATAGCCACTGTATATGTCTTTCTTCAACGAAAACTAAAACTGTATTATTTTCTCAAGACACATGGTTATTCATAGACGAAGTCTTTAAAAAAACATGCGGCTAAGTTGAGTCAAGCGATAAATTTTTTTACTGATTTTCTACGATTCAAAATGCCTCACTATCGCGCGATCGAATGGCAATTAAATTTATAAAATAAGATTGAATTTAACGCTTTTTTAACTACATATATGGCCACGAAATGGGCCCCATGTGGGCTAGCCCTTGAATACAAATTTTTTAAAGTATACGTTTCTTTTACTTTTTTCAAGTTATCCCTAGAGTTTGTTTATAAGTTATAAAAATATTATGGGTGAATCTTGGGCATCACAGGATACCCTTTAGATCCGGCCCTGAATTAAGCCATGAGCCTTAGTTACTTAACTGCATATTTTATTGTTGACTGAGCCAAATGTAGAAATAATCCAGTCTATACGGCCCTTAGTTTTGTTAATCGCGCGAACTATTCGCGCTAGAAGATTTTTGGCCAAAAATTAAGGTTCATTTTCGAAAGCAAAATTTTCGATTAAAACGTTATAGATAAAAAACTTTTTTTACGGATTTTGTAAAAAGTTTCGAAAACTATCGAATAGCTAAAATAATTTCAAAAACTTAAATTTAATTATGAAAAATCATTTTAATTTCGAAAAAATATGCATATACTAAATTAATTTCGAAATTTAAGTTGAATTTCGAAAAGCTAAATAATTTTTGAAAAAAAAAAATGTTTTGAAAAGTTAAATTAGTTTAGAAAAAAAAACCCATTTCGATTAGCTAAATTATTTTCGAATAAAAAAAGTTTTGCAAAGGTAAATTATTTTTGAAAAAAAAAAAAGAACTTTGATCATATAAATTTATTTCAAAAAGAAAAAAAACCTTTTTGATTAAATGAATTTTTTTTTTTATATAAAAAATGAGTTTCGAAACGCGGAATGTCAACGCGGAATGCATTCAGTGAACGCGTACGTTTACAAAAACTTTAAGCAGCGCGGACGCTTTCAAAATCAAAAATACATGCAGGGAATTGTCTCAAATCCAACTTACTTTTAGGATTTTGTCTTTTTCTTTACCCTCAAAATTTATTTTAATACTAAAAATAGTTTCAGACCTACAACAGCTAATACACTTAGTTAAACAAAATTATGGGTTCAGGTCAAATTAAGGATAGAGCTTTTACTTCCTTTTTATAAAAAAATCATTTTTAAATGTAAATATTAAATATATTTACAATTAAAAATAAATTATTAAAAAAAAATAATAATAATACTAACTAAATTGCATCTAAAATTTAATTGTATAAAGCTGATTTTAGAAGTGCGTAGTAAAAGTAATTTAGATTTACAAATAAAAGTAATTAACATAAGAAAATTACTTATAAATGGAAGTTATTAGCCGAAGTAAGTCATAAAAAGTTATTCAGTTGCTAATACAAATAATTTTTATTTTTTAACTTTAATACATCTTATTATCGTTGTTTTTTCATATGGTTTGTTATTGCTGGTGTTCTTCTACGATTGTTAAATGATTTAGTTTTTAAAATATTTTTCATCATCGTAAATAATTTATCATTGCGATCAGTGACAGATCCAGAATTTTTTGGTGTTTGGGATAGCTAACTTCCAGACATGGAACAAACTCTGAACATTTGTATGTTTATACTTACGTCAAATAATGATGCTTTGCAAAAAATTGCGATGATTGGAGGCTGGGAACAAAAAAGCCCTTTAACTTTATTCCATCCCCCCTTCCTTTCCTCACACACACTCCAAACGTGAGAGGCACCATCTTGATAAAATATTTTTTGTACTATTCTCTACTAGACTTAAATTAATTAATAAATTTTAAGTTTCATAGTATTATCTCTCAGCGTTTAGAAATTGTGACCATATAAAATTTGTAATCCCTTCAAAATGAGGGGGGAACAAATGAGTTTTGCCCAATTAAAAATTTGGTCAAACAAAAAGTGGGGGAGCACGTGCCTTCCTGGTGTCGTCCGCTCTGATATAAATTTATTAAAATTATAAACAAATCTGCTATTACCTGATTCTTTGTTCTTTAGTTTCTTACAAAGTTTCTTAACGATAAGTTTTAACTTATTTAGTAATTAACTTAATTAGCTTAATTAAAATCAAGTTAATTACTAGTTAAAATTTATTTAATCATTTCTAAAATACTTTTTAAAAACAAAAAACAGCAAAACTTTGAATTTTTATAATAAACTATATTGATATTTCTTTACAAAAAAAAAATTAACAAAAATAGTCTAAGAAAAATAGTCTAATCTAATAACAATAGCCTAACATTAAAAAAAAAACTTAATAAAGGGACATATCCAAAGTCACAAACAAATAATAACTTTATTCCTAGTGTTTTCCTGCCAGAAAAAAAGTTAGACGTGCATGATTAACTCGTTTTGCTTTGCTCTCAGACAAAGAGCCTATTGAATGATACTTAGAATTTATATTTTACAGATTGTGACATAGGTCTAGTTTTTTTAAAACGATATTAGTAATGATTGCAAATAAATATTCAGATTTCTAATTGAAAATCAATACACATCTGATCTTGTAGTCGTGCTGTTCATATCAATGACTATGTCGCGAAACAACTTATTTATTCTGATTTAAGTGCTCTTTGTGGTACATTATAAATAACAAAAAAATAATTAGAGCATATACAACACCAAAAAAAATGTCAAACTTAGAAGTGTTTTTGAGAAACATAGTAAAAATAGTCCATTTTTGGCAGTATGGAGTTATACTACTATTTAGTATTTTTAATTCTATTGGATATATATATATATTTATAATATATATATATATATATATATATATATATATATATATATATATATATATATATATATATATATATATATGTATATATATATATATATATATATATATATATATATATATATATATATATATATATATATATATATTGTTCTTTATTACAATATTTATTCAAATATATACAAGAAACAAAATTACGGGTAAAAAATTCGTCAAAAAGAGTAAAACTTTCACAATATTTAATAAACAAAACAAAGAACGCTGACACTCGAAGAAGACCATTAGGTCTTGTCACCAAGAACCGCTAAAAAAAAAAAATTATATTGCGTTACACTACAATAATAAATATATTACATTACAGTACATGCAAGTAAAATAAAATCAACTTATAAATATGTTCAAAAAATAGTAAAATTCATGTTGCAACATGTTTATGTAAATACGTATTTACATAAACTTTATGTAACATATTACAATAAGCTTTCCGTAAAAAAATAAAAATAAAAATTTACACATAATCACAAAAATTGAGATTCGCCTAAGTTTTAAAAGCATATAAGTATATTTTCAGTGGAAAAAATGAGATTTTTAAGTTTTTTTTTAACTTAGGTTCTTGAGAAATGTCTTTTGTAGTATTTAAAATTATATTATTCCATAAAAATGGTCCTCGAAATGAAATTAAAAAAATTCCGAAACTAGTTTAAAAAAATAGTTGTCTAACTAAATTTTCATTCCTTAAAATATATTTATTTATATCTCTTGGCAAATAAAAGTCGCGGAAAGAAACGGGCGATAAGTTATTTTTACATTTATAAAAAAAACACAGAATATTAAAAACATTTAGCTTATATATATTGAGAGCTTTCATTCCATATAAAAGAGATTTTGCATGAGCAAAACGGTCCTCGAAATTTATAAGGTGTGCAACATGCTTCTGTCAATATAGACACCTAAAAATTTTGTCACTAAAACTCTTTCAATTATTATATTATCCGTATAAAGAAAAGGCAAGTTTCGGCAGCAGGTGTTTTTACCGCTTGAATGGTAAAGAATCCATTTAGTTTCATCAACATTTAATGACATTTTATTTAATTTAAACCATTCAGAAACTTTTACTAGTTTAATGTTCATGTTGTTAAAAAGTGTTATATGAGATATGTTTTATGGCAAAGAAAAAAGTTGGAATCATCAACAAACATTGTTGTTAGGTTAGAAGCTTTAGATAGATCATTTATATATAATAAAAATAAGAGAAGTCCTAAAATGGATCCTAGAGGAACTCCACACTCCAAATTTAACGAATTGGATGATACGTTCTCGTCCCTATAAATAAATTGCTTTTTATTACTAAGGTAGCTTTTTAGCCAAATTAAAATATTTCCAGTTATTCCGTACCATTCTAACTTATTAAAAAGAATTTCGTGATCAATAGTATCAAAAATAATAAATTGTTATATAGTAAGATGATTATAAATTTTGTTGTGTAAAATTCTTTCTAAAATTTTAGAGAATACTGAAAGTATTGAAATTGGATGATATTACTGACGTTTTCAATGTTACCACCTTTTAATATTGGTATTACTTTGCTAATTTTAAAGCTTGTGGAAAAATTCCCTGTTTATATCCCATCTTTTATAACATCAAATGAACTTATTATAATGTTGCCATTAACACCATCCGGACCTACTGCTTTGTTACACTTTAACATTTTAAAGACGTTTTCAAACTCCTCAAAAAAAAAGTTCGAAAAAGTCGAGGTTAGAGTTTATTGAGAAATTTAGGTCTTTTATTTAAAATGCTAGATTTAGGAAATAGTTTGGCAAAATTTGGTCCTACAGACAAATAGTATTTATTAAATTCTTCCGCAATCTCTCTTTTATCATATAAAAAAAATCATTATTAAGTTTAACTGTATTAAACAGAGACTGTGTATATATATATATAAATCTATGCATTCCTGCTTTTATTTGATCCATAAATGTAAAGCAGTAAATCACCTTCTTTTAGTTTACGCTCACTCTGCTTGATAAGTTGATTACCCTGTTTAATCAGATATTTTTTTATAATGTGTATGTGTGGCGTGTGTGTATTCATAGCTTATTTAACCATAATAATAACAACTTAATATATAAAACATATTAAACTCACAAGAGATACTTCTTTTGTTGGTTTTTGATGTTTTATATTTAGTTAGAAACAATTTTTTTCTTTCTCCACAAGTTTTTTATTAAATAAAAAAGCGAACTTTCAAAAATATTAAAACTCACTGTGTAACCAGCATAAAGTGATAAAAACATGGACTCAAAAAATATAGCACATGCAAATACATTTTTACTTGTGAAAATATACCCTGTAAAAATATGCCTTGAAAATGCCATATGCAAACATGCCTTGGATGAAAGTTATCAAATAGTTACATTTAATGTCACCATTAAACGTGGTTTTAAAATGGTTACTTTTGATGTCAGCAAACAAAAGTTTGCTGACATTAAAAGTAACCATTTTAAAAACCACGCTTATCTTAGAATTTTTAACTTAAAAACTAGGAACAAATGTACCGCTCTGCATCTAGTGTTGCTTTTTATACTTATTAACTAACCGGTTTTTATTATATTGATATATTATACCATGTTACTGCAGAGGTAGCCAGAATATTATTTCACTTCTAAAAAGTCTGTTTATCGTAGAAAATTTATAATAAATAAAAAACTGGCCACCTCTGTAGTAACATGATCTAGTCAATCAATCTTTAGGGACACAAAAAACAATGATCCAAACATTTTTTTTTTTTCTTGGTTTTTAATTTACAAAATGTAACATTTATTTGATATAATGCCAAAAAAAATTAAAAAAATTCGGAAACAATTATATGTTATATAAAGATTTGGTGAAAACCCGGGTTTTTTTATACATGAATATGGGACGACTGAACAAGCGCGAATTTCATAAGTGCAAACTGGCATACCCTTACGGAAAATTTCCATAAAAAAACCCATGAAAAAAAACCATGGAAAAACCATGGTTATTTGGAACACGTTTTAATGGGAAACCCATGAGTTTTCCATGGGAAATCCATGAGTTTCCTATGGAAAACCCATGAGTTTTCCATGGGAAATCCGTGAAATTCCTATGGGAAACCCAAGAGTTTTCAATTAAAACCCATGAGTTTTCCATGGGAAATCCGTGAAATTCCTATGGGAAACCCAAGAGTTTTCAATTAAAACCCATGAGTTTTCCATGGGAAACCCATGAGTTTTCCATGGGAAACCCATAAGTTTTCAATAAAAAATTATGAGTTTTCATGGGAAACCCGTGAGTTTCCCATGAAAAATCTATGAGTTTTTCATGGAAAAGTGTTCCAAATACCATGGATATTCAATAATTTTCCATCCATGAAAAAAACCATGGAATTTTCATAGGTATTAGGAACACCTATTCAAGGAAAACTCATGGATTTTTCATGGTAAAAAAAGCATGATTTGTTTTCAAGTTTTTTTGATCTAATGTTATTTGAATTGTCATATTAACTCATAAAAGCAAATTTTATCACACTAATATTATTGAGTTCTCTTAATCTATGTAATCGCTTTCTCCGAATAAAATCAACAAACAAAATAAAATTTAAATCTTGTTAAATCCTACAAACCTTTGAAAAATAGTAGCTATAATGCACCTAAAACATCAAAACTTGACTTCCCCACAATATTTAATACATGCATATGTTTAACAAACTAAAAATAAATAAAACAAAAAATTACAAGTAATATTATACTATAAGTGATATACATAGTGATAAACAATTGAAATATATCAAGAAAACAATTTTTACAGAAAATAAAACAATTTACATGTTTATTATTTTATATTAACTATTTAATAAAAATAGTATATATAAATTTGATAATAACTTCAAGTTTTAACAAGTTAAAAAGAACCATGATAAAAAAAACGTTTTTTAATACGTTTAAAAAGAACTGATAAAAAAACATTTTTTAATACTTAATGAACATTTACCATACAATAAACTTCAAGCATTTTTATGTAATCTAAGGCTATTATAAAAAAAATAAAAAAGATCGTACTAGTTATCTTTTGTACATTAGTTATCTATTCTTATTTTCTTATCTTATCTTAGTTATCTAATCTTATCTGATATACAGCTTATATATTAATATATTAGATAAGTTTGTTTAATATGTTAGATAAGTTTTATAATAGTTATTATATTAGTTTTAATGTACATTGATTACACTATGTACATTAATACACTAGTTATTTAATGTAGTTTAAAACTAAACGTTTATTTGTTGTAAACCAAATAATAATTATTTGGCAAATAATTTGCCAAGTAAGCATTTAATTTTAAACTGGTTTACTTGACATACTTGTTATACTATTGCAAGTTAAGCAAAGTAAGCAAAGCTACTGGAAACAGTTAAAATAAGTGTATGCATAAATGATATATAATTAAATATAATTAAAAATAATCCATTTTATAATGCATTATAATATGATAAATATATCTAGTTGTTTATGTCTGTGTGTTTAATTTGAATTCAAATTAATGATTCATTCAAATTAATGATTCATGAATCATATAAATAATAATTTATATGAGGCGCTACTGCAGTTTCTCCCCCCCCCCCATCCTTTTTTTTTTTATTTTTGATTATGATAGAGAATTTTATGCTGATTAAGAATCGTATAAAAGCATAGGTCAAAGAACATAGAAAATCATAGTCAAAAACATAGAAAATCAACAGAAAGTGCTCTAATTTGACGTCAAAGTTTAAAAAAATCACACTATAAACGCTGGCGCTACTGCAGTCCCCCCTCCCCTTTTTTTTTAAAAAAAAAATGATTCACCCATGGAAATTCCATGGGATTTCAATTTTCATGAAATTCACCTATGGAAATTCCATAGAAATTCTGTTTACTTCATGGTTTATTTTATTTCATGGTTTACTCATTGAATTCTATGGGTTTTCCATGGAACATTTCCGTAAGGGTAAGTGCAAATGGGGTAAACGCGAACTGGCATAAGCACGAATTGGCATATCTGCGAACTGGCATAAGTGCGAAGCAGTTGCAAAAACTAGACTGGCATAAGTGCGAATTGGCATAAGTGCGCCGAATAAATTTGTAAACATTGGCATAAGTGCGAATTGGCATTAAAGCGAATTGGCAAAAGTGCGAATTGGCACTTTTGCGAATCAGTTACAAAAACTGGAATAAGCGCAAATTGGTATAAGTACGAATTGGCATAAGTGCGAAATACTAATTTGCATTTATGCAATATTTGCAATTTTATTCGGCGCACTTATGCCAATTCGCACTTATGCACTTATGTCAGTTTACACATATGCAAATTTGCACTTATGCCAATGTTTGTAAAATTGTTCGGCGCATTTATGTCGATTCGCAGATATGCTAGTTTGCACCTATGCCAGTTTTTGCAACACTTCGAACTTATGCCAGTTCGTACACATGTCAGTTCGTACTTATTCAGCCACCCATTTATCACACGTCAGCAAATTAGGAAATGAGAGACCTTTTTTTTTGGGGGGGAGGGTTCATAAAAGTTTCATATAGGTTTCAGTTTTATCTTGTAAGAATTTTTAATATCATTTTGCTCAAAATTTGTTTGGCTTCAAAACTTCATTTTTACTGCGCTCGCAGTAAAATAAGTTTTTTATCGCCAAAAACTGCCTACATTATTTTCTATATACTTAACTTTCCATATATATATATATATATATATATATATATATATATATATATATATATATATATATATATATATATATATATATATATATATATATATATATATATATATATATATATATATAACTTATATATATATAACTTATATATATATATATATATATATATATATATATATATATATATATATATATATATATATATATATATATATATATATATATATATATATACATATAACTTGTTTCCAGTTTAGTTGTTTTTCACAAAATAAACAGTACTTTTACATTAGCGATTTTGTTGAAAACTTGTGAGTTCATTTTAATTGTTTTGCTATTGTTATTTATAACAATTGATAGATATTTGTAAATATAAAAATTGATATATAGGATTTTAAACAATAAATTAAACATCCATCTTTTAATACGTCTTTGGTTAAATACAACGTTGTGTAATTTATAGACGATCCCATATCAGTATATTGAGAGGTCCGGATGAAATAAATAATAGCATTATAATTTGATCTTATAAGACCATAAAAACTATACTTTTCTACGCCTTTAGTTGATCGACTAAACAAGGCATATTTCTCAAACAACTAAAGTTAAACCGACACTCAACGTGGAGGAAGGGGGTGTATTATTTACCAATATTTAAATTATCGTCATATTTCTGTACTCTCTGGTTTTTCGAAAGGATTCTTTACAACAAAGTATATGATTATCTTTCTATAAGTAAAATATTAAATACAAGTCAATATAGATTAATAAGAAGAAAACTCCACTTAACACGCGATACGTCATCTGATTAGAAGTATTACGGATTCATTTAAGAAATCACAATTTACTCTTAGAATTTTCATTGATCTATCAAAACTCTTTGATACGATATATCATGAAATTTTTATACAAAAACTTAAATATATGGAATCAGCAAAAATTTTCTAAAATTACTAAAAAATTTTATGTTTTAAAGCAAAGTTTTAGACCTAGAAGTAAACGTGGAACGTAGTTTTAACCTACAAGTAAACGTGGAAACACTGTTTATGGAATAATGCATCTATGATATCAGCAGTTGAAGCTGTAAAAAATGGAGTTTCACAGAAAGCTGCTTGTAAAGCTTTTGGCGTTCCAAGAAGTTCGTTGCAAGTTTGACTATCTGGAGTAACCGAAATTGGGGCCAAACCCGGACATCCAACTACTCTAACTGAAAAAGAAAAAAATAAAATAGTAGATTTTGTATGCGATTGTTCATCTTTAGGAATAGGATTCGGTCGATCTCAATTTTTTAAATATGCAGAAAGCTTTGCTTTAAAACATAAAAAATCATTTAAGAACAGAACACCTTCTGAAAAATAGTGGCGTGGAATGTGCAAAAGGCACAAGCGCTTTACTTTACGTCAACCAGAAGGTACAGCTACTATAAGACATCAATGTATGAATGCTTTTAAAGTTTCGAAATATTTTTCTGTTCTCAAAAATGTGTTAATAGAAAACAACTTAAATAATAAACCACAAAACATTTGGAATATGGATGAGATCGGTATACAGTTTGATTATCGCCCTGGAAAAATAATTGCTAAAAAAGGAGTAAAGTATCATAGCATAGTCGTACTTCAAGTAATCGGGAAACAATTACTGTTATAGCATGCTTTAATGCAAACGGTAACTCTATTCCTCCACATTTTATAGTAAAAGGAAAAACTATAAGATCTCTGTGCAATTTTCAAATTGAAAATGCCCTTGAAGGAAGCACATAGAGTGTTTCAGACAGTGGTTGGACAAAGCAGGGCATTGCGTTTCTCTGGTTTACAAAGTCATTTCTTCCAAATATTGGTTCTGACAGACCTCAGTTACTCATTCTAGATGGACATGACTCACACAACTTTGTTGAGTTATTAGATATGGCTGTGGCAAACAAAATATACATTGTTGAATTGCCTGTGCACACTACCAACTGGCTACAACCTTGTGATAGGAAAAGCATGTGAGAAAAGCATGTGAGAATTTGATTAGTAATTTTTTTTTTTTTCCTCCAGGTATACCATATAAAATATACATTTATTATCGTGATAAAAAGAAAAAATATATATATAATTATTACGTATCAGATTGATAAAAATACATTAATATAACTTTGATACATTAATATAGTATTGATGCAAACTTAGTATAAATTCTGGTATAATAACTATTATATATATGTTTATTTTTTTCTATACTTTAATACCTAAAAAAAGGAAATCAAAGAAGATTCAGCATTTTTGGGTATAAAATTCCATAAAAAATCTTTTTGCAGATTCCCTTAATAGCGCCGTTTGGCGTATATGAAATGTCTATGTCTATGTCTATATAAAAAGTTAATTAAGTAAAATTAGAAATAACTTTTTGTAATTAACTTTGTAATTACTATTTTTACTCTTATATACATATATATATATATATATATATACATACATACATACATACATACATACATACATACATACATACATACATACATACATACATACATACATACATACATACACACACATATATACACATGCATATATATATACATATGTATATATATATATATACATACACATACACACACACACACATATACACATACATATATATAGATACATACATACACATACACGCATATATATATATATATATATATATATATATATATATATATATATATACATATATATATATATATATATATATATATATATATATATATATATATATATATATATATATATATATATATATATATATGTATATATATATATATATATATATATATATATATATATATATATATATATATATATATATATATATATATATATATATATATATATATATATATATATGTATATTTTTTTTACAAACTAAGAATATGCAGCTTTGCTCGCCATTTAAACGACGATATTCGATTTAAGTCTTTTAATTTTTGATTTTTCAAGTTTTTCCATATTTTGGGACCTTATGACATAATTGAAAATTCAGAACCCCGGGTTTTAGTTTTTTTAATATAATAGTTATGGAAGCTATTATTTATGATCGCAGATTATAACTTTGAGAAAATGATGACGAGAATATGTCTAAAAAAGAATTTGGTAGAATATTGTTTTTATATTTGAACATAAAAATAAGAATCTGATATAAATTAAGTTTTTCCAGTTTTAAAACTTTCATATTTGTCATCGCATTGGAAGGAATGTCATTCTACCTAGATAATGAACTGCTTTACAAGCATGGTTTTGCAAGCCTTGTAGCTTGATTAATTTTGTTTTGTGTGTATTAGCCCACACTATATTAGCATATGTGAGATGACTGTGAATTAGACTAAAGTAAAGTTTTTTTCTTGAACAGAAATGAAGAAACGGGCAACATTTATATAAAATAACTATTGCATATGGTATTTTTGTTTCAATGTGTCCAATATGATTTCTCCATGATAAATTTTCATCAAAATGAACACCAAGAAACTTTGCATATTTTTCCCGTTTTATTGTTATGTTGTTAATGAGCAATTTTGGAATTTTTAACGGTAGAGACATTGATTGACCTGTTTTATGAAATAAGATGTAGTTGGTTTTTTCACAGTTTAAGGATAGTTTATTTGCTCTAAACCATAAATTAAAGTTTTCCAGTTCAGTATTCATTGTTTCGAGCATCGATTTTAAATTACTATGATTATAAAATAAAGTTGTGTCATCAGCATACATTATTGAAGATACTATAAATGATGCTTAATGCATATTATTGATGTAAATTAAAAACAATAACGGTCCTAAGATTGAGCCTTGAGGGACCCCACACTCAATATTTAGAACACTTGAGTCTTTGTTTATTACAAACTGCTTTCTGTTACTCAGATAGTTTTTTACCCATTTATTTAATAGTCCTTTGGTACCATAATGTTTTAATTTTGATAGGAAGATGTTGTGGTCAACTGTATCAAATGCCTTTGTAAGGTCTATAAATACTCCCAATACATAATCCCCTTTATCAAAAAATTGAAATATTTTTTTAGTAAGTTCAATGATAGCATGTTCTGTTGAGCATCTTTTTTGAAAACCAAATTGATTTTTATATAAAATTTTGTTTAACTTCAAGTAATTATAAATTCGATTGTATATTACTTTTTCATAAACTTTAGAGAACACTGGTAAGAGGGATATTGGACGGTAGTTAGACATATTAGTAATTTTCCTGGGACACTAGTTTCGAAAGTTAGTTTTTGTGGCTTGATGAAACAGGCTTGGAGTGAATCTGTTACTGTAAATAATATTAAATCTGGTTTTCGGGCTTGTCGATAACCAGATTTAATATTATTTACCATCCATCTAATGATCATTGTGAAATAGAAGAGTTGATGGAATATCCATCAAATCCAACAAATGAGGAAGAAGTTGACTTTTCTAAATCAGCGTTAGCAATTAACAAATCTCTGCTTTTAAATTTTGATCATACATATGCCATTTCTAATACATTAGTAACTAATTTAGTTTCTGTTAATATTAATAATAAAGATAGCGTCATTTCTAATACACCAGCAACTAATTTAGTTTCTGCTATTTTTTACATTTTTTGCTAACATCGAAAGAAGCTATGGAGTACAAACATGCAGAAGTTAAAAATAAGTTAATCCAAGAAGAAAAGAAAAAAGAAAATATTATTTTAAAAAAGAAAAAGAATGAAGAAAAATTACTCCAAGAACAAAAAAAATACATATACAAAGTGAAAAAAATTATTTATAACTGCAAAAGAAATTAAGATAAACATTTTTTTTTTAATCATTATTCGTTTTTATTTTGCCTTATTTTGTTTTAATTAATCGTTTTTATTTTGTTTATTGTCTTTAGCTTGAATATTGATCTTTTAATATCCTAGTTATTGCTATGTTCTACTTTGTATTCCTGATTAAATTTGTAATTAGTAAACAAGCTTAGTTTCGGTCTTTTATTTCTATATTATGCCTTAATCTGGCCAATGGCCAGAACTAGGTAAGAACCGGCCAGAAATATATATCCAAGTGGCCAGAAATAGGTTTTTTAGCGTACGTCTAAAATATTGGTGCTTAAGCATGCTTGTCTAGCCTAATGAAAAAAAATTTGGAATTTTATTCATCTTTGAATATCCTATTAATATTAAAAATGTTTTATTTATATTACACTATGCGATTTTATATTTAAAACAAATAAGTAAGAAGCGGCCAGATTTTGGTCAGTTCGTCTTATATTAAAAAAAAACCTTAAAAAACTGTTTAAATTATTTTTTTCCATTAAAGTTTAACTAACAATTTAAACATTTTTTACGCCTTTTTTTTATTTCTAAGTACCTTAATTAATAATCAATTCTTGTTAATTAATAAGTTCCTCTTTTAGTAATATGTTGATAATTTAAGCATTGTTGATAATTTGTGATAAGCATTGCAATGCTTATCACAAATTATCAACAATGCTTATCACAAATTATCAACAATATTGTTGATGATTTGTGATAAGCATTGTTGATAATTTGTGATATCATTGGATGTTTACATTGTGTGCACGTCTAAATTTAGCAACAATAAAAAATAAACTACATAAATTCCGTATAAAAGTTAGCTATACTTTATTATAAACAATTTGGCGGTTAATTTAGGCCAAAAAGTTGTATAGAATTCAAACTCACAAGTCGAAATAAAGTAAAAAAGTGATTAAGATAAATCGTTACATTAATTTACCATTTTTATAAATCTTTACATTACCTTACTACTTTCTCGCATAATCTAACCTTTTGGTATTTAATTTTTAATTCCAAAAAAAAATGAAAAAAATGCCGTAATCATGCATCACGTAAATTTAAGTACTTTTTTTTTTTAATATAATATATGTAGCTCTGTAAGAAACCAAGCCCGGTTAGTTCAGTCGGTAGAGCATCAGACTTTTAATCTGAGGGTCGCGGGTTCGAGTCCCTCATCGGGCGGGCATTTTGGCAATTTTTGTTTTAGGTTTATATCGCACCATATTTGAATTGTCTTTTAATGACTTTTATATGACTTTTAAAACATTTTTATATGATTCTAAAACATTTTTATATGACATACATTTGTTTTGAAAAATGTGTTGCAATCTAATTACTATAATATGTGGCTACTTACATGCGGCTAGGGTAGTAATATATCGAAAGTAAAAAAAGAAAAGTTAACAATTGAAGATTATGTTAGAGTAGCAAGGACTACAAGACAGGACGCGCAAAGTCGATTTTCAGATTTCGCTAGCGAAGGCCATTCAGTACTTCTTACTAAACGCTTATAAAATTAAATTTAACCAAAACAACGTATTGTAAAACCAATATTATTAAAAACTTAATAAAAAAGTAAAAATTATAAAACAAATAGAAAGTTAGTAATAACAGCAAATTAACAACGTGTTAACTAAGTCTATCTATAAATAAATAATTCTGGACAAGGCGTGCCTTTTTAATTGATGTTCGATAAAGACATGCATTTTTTGCTTAGTCTTTTTCCAAATTCCGAATTCCATGCAAAAGGGCATTTGCCAAACGCATAAAAAGATTTTTTGATGATAAACCAAAATCATAATGTGTGTCCAATATAGACAGTATCTTTATAATATATATCCATTATAGACAGTATCTATATAAGTCTTTTCTACAACATGCTCTTTGTTTGGGTTTTTTCACAAAGCATAACCCCATTCTAATTATTCCTCACCATAAATTAGTTCACCCTCACATTTTTTCTCTAGCCACCCAGCCACATGGGCAGCAGAGCTCTCTTTAGTTTCTGAAAGACTCATATCACAAATGTAAGCTTCAATTAAAAACAACTGAAAATAAATGCTTGTAGGCAGCTATCAACCCTTGAGTGGTTTGCAAAAGGGCTTTTTTGGTATCATGGGTAACACATTGAATTCGTTTGGGTCCATGCCCTGATTTTATAGATTTAAGTTGTTCTAAAAATAACTGCAGATTATTAGAATTTTTATCTAGCGCAAATCGGTTATGGTCTCTTAGAGACCACAACCAATCTGAGCTCCCTTTAGTTTCAAAGCAGCTACTACTTTCTCGTCAAATGTTCTTAAAACATGTTGCACATTCTTTAATTGAAGTCTAGAAGGATTAACAGCTGCATGGGATATAGGAACTAATTTTAAAATGTCTTTTTTATATTAATATAAGCTTTTGACATTAGAAAAGGAACCAATGGTTTTATTGTCAAGAGATAACTTTTAGCGTTTTTCAGAAATTCAGTTTACGTAAACATTTAAGAACATATCTTGTATCAAACAAAAAAAAATAAACACGCTGATTATCGAATGGATGAATGGCCTGATAGTCAGTAATTCTTTTGAAAATTTTGTATTATTGCTGATTTTATGATTATCTATTACAGATCCTAAAATAATGACCATATTTTTTTTTAACTATAACAGCAGCTATTTTCACAACACTGAATTGATACATTGGTGTTATTTGGTGAATAGATGTAACAGAAACCATAAACCTAGGTCCACCATGTAAGCATTTCATGATTGCACGTAGCTTAGAAGTTGCTTTAGATCCTAGATTGTTTTTAGCCATCCCATATAAGATTCCGCCTGAATAAGCAACAGTTGGTTTGATTTTTATGTCATTAACTATTAAAAAAACATTTTTCAAATGATCTTCTACGCTTCAAGATGTTTTTGGCAATTATAGATTGCAGCTTTCGTTTACTTGAAAGCATTTAAAAATCACGAAGTTAATCATATTTGCAATTATAAAAAGACTCAATAACAAAGTAATAATCAGCTATAGAGAAACTTTTGTTACATAATAGTTTAAATTGTCTTGTAATAAAATTCAGATTCTTTTTTGTTTATGTTAATTCACCTCCCCAAGGCCGAGAAGACCATTACAGACAAGGAGGCTACTTAATTGTGGCTACTACCCTCTCTCAACTCTATAACTACGAAACATGAACCTTGACAAACAAGGCCTCTGCGTGAAGAAACAAGTTAAGCGCAGTACTACCAGGGATGTGGTGGGAACGAATTCAGAATGTCTCGCTTATAAAGCAAGCGCTCTACCACTACGCACTGCCGCATTATACCGCATTATACAAGATTTAAGTAAATATTTATTAGGTTAGACTAGATTTAATGATATACTTTGATATTTTTTTGTTTTGTTTTTAACTGGTTTTTCTGATCAGTTTAAATATTTACCAATCAAGAGAATCTAGATATTTGTTCAAGATTCTATAAAAAAAGGTTTTTGCCATTAATACATTTAAACAAATGCTATTTTTGATTAAAAAAAATAACAAATATTTAGTGTATAAATATATAACAATTACTTTAAATGTTATTTTAAAAGTTAAAAAAGTAAAATTAAAAATTATCATTCATATTGTTTTACTGAAGTTATATTTTGAAAAAGGATGATGGTTTGTTGATTGAATCATTGAATTGAAACTCATATTCTAAAGAATATTTGTCACTTTTTCAATAATATCATTAACATGCAGGTTATAATTATAAACTAAAATTATAGCTTCAAAAAACTGTGAATAGGAAATTAAACCATTGTTGGGATTCAATATATTGCAAATGCCATGTTTAAAAGCAGAAAAAGTTAATGGTGAACACAATGTATACTTATTGTAAACAGTAGTTGTCGTGAAGCTCTCTTTAAAATCCTTTCACATAAAAATGCATATGAATTTATCTTTTTGCCAAAATATTACAATATTTTCATACTTTTTGAGTAATTTTTTGTCAGGATAGAATTCAGAACAAGAATCTATTTTGTCTTTTTTAAGAAAATAATTAAGTTGCTGATCCTCAGGCTTAGATTGACGAAGCATTGACTTAGGTGTTGCTAAACTACAAAAAGGTATTAAAACACTTGGTGCACATATTGGTCAAGTATCGCCACCAGGAAGCTTATTCATTTCTGTATTTTCAAGCCATTATTTTTTGTTTATAAAATATTTAGATGGTTCGATAATATTTTTTTATGAAAAAAGCTCGTAAATCAATTTCTGTTTCTCTACTTCATCTTTAGATAATTTAAAAACACAACACTTATTAAGTCTAATATATTTCCCTTTTTACAGCTCCACATTTATTTGGCATAATATAAGAGATTTTCAAAAAACATTACTGTAACTTTAGAAACGCCTCCACTTTGAAACAACGCCTTTCGCTAGCAAAGTCAAAAAATAAAAATAATTAGGGGCTCCCAAAAATTTTAAAAACGTATTTTTTAATTTGAATAATATTTTAATACTAGCAGTAAGCAACTCGCAATACGGGTTACTTGTGGTTAAATCATTATTAGCAATAAAAACATTAATAACTTGATATCTAAAAAATTAAATTTATCTATAAATAAAATTTTTAGTTTGACTCCCTATTAGCAATGTCATTGCTTATAGTAAACGACACGAAGACTGCATTAATATGAGTTAAGTTCTTTTTAAAATTGTCACAACGTAGCGAAGGAAATTCAAGTAAAGCCATTCAATACTGAAATTTATTTATATAAACTTACAGCTCATTTATTTATATAAACTTACGTGTCAACAAATTACAGTCAGTTTTCCATGTTAAATACATAAAATATATATCTAATATAAAGTAAATCCAATATAAAATAAAACAAAATAGTAAACTTACTTAAATCAATACCTGTTCCACTGTCTAAAAATTTTTATTTTTATTAACCCTTCTATTAAAAAAATAAAACAATTGAATTTAAGTGACTAAAAGCACTGCAGCTCTTTTCATTTGATCTAAAAAATGGCTTTCAGCTTTTTCCAATTGCACTGAAAAATAAAAATAAGGCATGGTATTATTTAGTTATTCCCCTTAAAAGTAAAACGCATTTATTTACTGATAACAAGATAAAAACAAAAAAAAAACAAAAAAAAAGGAAAATTACGTAGCGACTAGTAAAGTAGCGACATTACTAACACGCAATCACTTGGTAACACGCAATCTATTAACACGCAATCACTTGGTAGTCTGGTCGAACCTGAAGAATAGGTTCATAGCATTCACAGCGGCGCTTCCACTGATAACTTATAGAAATTTTTATGCGTATATAGTAAATTTTTCAAGTGAGCGAATCGCACATCCAAGAATTTTATCCATTATTATTTTGATAGTGTTAAAGGTTGTCCATAAATTACGTCACTCTTTGGACGGAAGAGTTAGTGGCTTTTTGCCTTGTTACTAAAGAGTTACTAACGATGTTGGGGTAGAGAATGTCAAAAACGGTACAAAAAATTGCGTGACGTAGTTTGTGGATAACTTCTGCCCGTCTATAGCAACCAAAGACGCAAAATGGTAGTAAACGATCAATTTATGCTTTTATTTATTTAAAACATAATATAATGTTAATCACTTTTTAACATAATATACTATAACAAATACTTATAAGAGTTTGTGTTATAAAAAATATTTTAAGCGCAAGAAGTTGTATCTTTTAATACTTATGACTGTTGGTTATTTTTTGTATTTATTAGTTAATAGATAAAAAATATAAATAAATAAAAAAATTAAGTATCACTAATTAATACAATTTGTACTTTGATAATAATACCATTTGAAAGTAATATTATAATTTATTATACTGTTTTCATTATATCTAAAAGGTACGACGTTTTGCAGAATGCTTAAATTCATGTTAGAAATATAGAAAGCATGGCAACAAGTACAAAAAACGATTTAGCCAGAGTTGGTTTATTTAGTGAATTAGGATATGTTTCAATTGGTGATCCATTCAAGGATAACTTCGGAAGTAAGTAATTAGTTTAATAATATAAAATGTAAAATAAGGAAATAATTACCATGTTTTATTGTACTTTGTTAACAGCATGAAAAAGTATAATAATACTACAATGTTATAAAATTTTTAATGGATTTTTTTCTAACATAAAAAAGCATTTCTCTTAAGAAAAGTTATTTATCCATGTAAATATGCTAATATACTCGAGGGTTACGGTCATATACGTATTTGTATTTGAAATTGTATTTGTATTTGGTAGTTAAGGGCTAAATTGGTTTATTTGTATTTGTATTGTATTTGGTTAAAAAATTTCTTAAATATATATATTTGTATTTGCATTCAATTGAAATGTATTTATATGATGTTATTCCCAAAAAAACACAATAAACTAGTATGACTTATTTGTAATTGGAAAATGCCAATTACATATATTTGTATTTACTTTTGTATGTGAAAATCTGAAATTAACATATTTTTATTTTTATTTAATCAAATTTATTTGAACTTAACACTGATGTATACTAAGAGTATTTCATAATAAAAAGAAGTTTAGTATAAAAAATGAAGGAAAAATTTGATAAGAATAAAAGAGTTATTTTAATTAGTATTTAGGCTCCAAATATGTTTTGATTTTAAAACTTTATTTTCCAGTTGCATAATTAACCTAAAGGAAAATTTTTTAAGAAGATTGTAGGTTTTTGACTTAAAGTGCTAACAAAGCGCTATATATATATATATATATATATATATATATATATATATATATATATATATATATATATATATATATATATATATATATATATATATATATATATATATATATATATATATATATATATATATATATATATATATATATATATATATATATATATATATATATATATATATATATATATATATTGTAATCGTTTTGTGTAGTTTTTACTATTTAAAAGAAAAATGTTATAATTGCTTATTCTAATAGAAGAAACTGTTTAGTTTAGGTTTAATAGTTGTAACAATAGTGTAAGAATCCACAATAACCTATAATGTGTTTTTATAATTACAATTTTTTAATTTTTACCTGAGCTTACAGTAAATTTTTTTGATTTTTGACAGAGCATAACTTTGTAAATAAAAAAGATGATCACCTGAAATTTTGTATGTTAATAGTTTTTAACCTAAGTAATTCAACTTAGCAGGTGTTTTTGACTGATTATAAACAATTTCTTGTACCTCAAAGTTGCCAAATAACGCAATATCAGAAAAAAATTTGGAAACTTTAATGTGCTACAGTTCAATACCAACAGACAAGCTGTGTCAATATTTTGCTACTTTGTGTACATAGAGTAGCCACTTGCGGAAAATATTAAAATTATGTGTTAAAAGTTATTTTAGCACTTGTAGTAGCCTGTTAAAATATCACTTGTTTAAAAAAAAATATGATAAATTACATTCACTTTGTAGGCATAAATAGTAGCGTAGACAGTTCAAATAAATTATGAAATTTTTTATTGGCAAGGTTCTATATATAGACAATCACCAAAAAGGTTCATAGATCTATTCTCTATCTTATGACATAAGTTTAACATTGTGAGTGCAATATTTTTTTAGTTTAAAAGAATACCTAATAGCGCAAGTTATATTATGTTTCAAAAAAGATGAAAGACAATTACACTAATTTCTTTATCTCTAATTTATAAAAATCTTAATACTGTCATAATCATTATTAGTAAGTTTGTAATCACTAGGATCTTTTAAAAAAAACCAAAGTTCAAAAATGTTGATTTCCCAGGCTGTTTTCTGGTGACGGGTAATGTAAGAACCCTAAATTTCAAATTTCAGCCTAAAATATAATACTAACCCTTGGCCCAAAACCCAAAAAATATTTATTTTTTTGGTTTTTTTAAAGATTTATAATTTTTTTTATTCTATAACCTTTTGTAAATAAACAAACAAGTAAACTCAGTTTAAACTTTTATTTTAGGCATATGTTCAGAAAAAAATCAAAGGCCATAATAACAAGTTTAATATGGGAATTAAAACATCATAATGATTTTTTTATTTTTATTAGTATTTTTAAATATGTTAAGATACATCAAAAGCACATTAAAATTTTAGTAATTAGCTGACTTGTTTTGATGCTTTCTGTTAATTGCTTAATTGAATAAGCTATTATGATTTAATAGTGTTTACAAGTTGTTAGTGTATATATGTCATAAACTATTCTTGCCAAAATAGTTTATGACATATAAAATACATTTAAAACTCCCTTGGGATAGTTATGTACATGTACATAATTATCAAAAATAAATTCAAAACCTCCTTTGAATATTTATTTACATGTACATAATTATCAAAAATACATACAAAATTTTCTTGGGATAATGTACATAATTATTCCTCGGGAGTTTTGTTAATTACAAAAAGTTGATTATAAAATGTAAAACAGTACATGTATGAAACAGAGTTCTAAAAAGTAAGTATAGTTGTCATTTTTATAATATAGTCATCTTTTTGTTATTGTTAAAGATTGAGGTTATGTTTATGTTGCTATGAGATACTGCAGTGCATTTTGTGAAAGTTATAAAGTTAGCTTTTTGTCAATATGAGTCAATCAAGTTTGAGTTCAAAACACCAAATTTGGTTGTTGGGCAATCGTCTGGAACAACTACCTTCATTGAGAAGGAGATTGCAGTTTTTTATTTGTTTTTAAAAACGTTGTCTGACAATGAAAAAAAGAATATTGTTAAAAAACTCCAATTCTACCAATGTGGTGAGCTGAAAAAGGTAAAGCAACTTTTCTTGTAGTGAGAAAAAATACAAAAATTCCATCATTGATTAGACAAATCTCTTGGCTTCTGTTTGAAACCCTTGGTGTGATCACTGAGTGGATAAAAACTTCTGTGCAAACATGGGAGGAGAACAAATCTTAAAGCAATGAACTTTTAAAAAAATGTTAGAGTTGTTAATAATGTTGCTGAGAGAGGTGTAAAATTGATGCAAGATTTTTTATTGTCTCTCACAAAAGATGAAAAAAGCAAGCAAAGTGTGTTACAAGAAGTTGAAAACCACAGAAAGTGTTTTGCTAATTTCAGAAAAGCAACTTCAAACAATCGTTAAACAAACCTTTACTGATGTAGTTTTTTTTTCTTAATTAAATAAATGTACAATAGCTTTGTGTATTCCTTTATATTCAAGTCTATAATAAGTTAGAAAATGTGTTGTTGTTTTTTTAATGAGATTAATTTTAATAGTTAATATTAAAAATACCAATAATACTATATATGAGAAATACCAATTAACATGAAAAATTAGTAATATTTATGATATTTTAATCCCCAAGTTAAACTTGTTATTATGGCTATAATTTTTTTTTCTAATCATATATGTAAAATGAAAGTTAAAACTGAATTTACTTGTTTGTTTACTTACAAAAAGTTATAAAAATAATTTAAAATCTTTGAAAAAACAAAAAATCACTTTTTTGGGGCTTTTGGGACAAAGTTTAGAGGTTTATCATAGATAATATCGCTAAAGATTCTCCATAAAAATAATTTCTCTTTACCTGGTACAAAACTGTCATTTTGTGGTACAAAATTTTTTGTGCCTGGGACTGTGCTCATCTCTTCATATCATTTCTTTAGGTTAAAATAAGTTTCATGGTTATCGATTTCATCACTTGAAATGTAAAGTTTGTTAACACCTTTAATGTTTTTTTCAGCCCATGTAAACAGTTTATTTGTTTAGTGTAAGAATCTGGTTTGCAGTTGGTGCTCATAGACTAGCTTTTGCTGCTTTTCTTTTTATAGTTAATCTTATTCCACATTGACTTTTGCCATGGGGTGTAGCAAAGAAGTGATGTATTTATATTGTGATCTTTTAGATGATACATTAAGTTTAACAGACATTTGTAATTTTTGTACTGTGACACAGCACCATCACTGAAGTATTTTACTTTATTGATTGTGGGTAGTTTGATTTTGATCATTGGGAGTAACTTTGTGAGAAATCAATGAACTGTTGTTTGGTCAAGGTAAAGATGGTCAGAAATTGTACATTAGCATTCACATTTGAGTTAATTTTTTTCATCTTTGTAATAAACAGCAAATGGATGTAAGGTAGCTTGATCAGCTTGCCAGTAAAATCCTTGCAAAGCATTTTGCACAAGAAAACTATAGTTCTCTGCAAAATCCATTTTTGCCATGATAAGTAGGAGAGTTGTGCTTCATTGATAAAGTGGTGGTTACAAAAGTCATACAAAGTTTCACTTGGTATTTCAATAAACTCAATAATGCTTGTTTGGACTGTGACAAGTGCAGTTCATTTAGTTGACACATTGTTTATATGTGATCTGATTATCAAACTCAAAATCATTATTTTCAAACACATTTTCAAAGTAAGTTTTAAAATTTACTTTACCAGTGGCAGTTGGAACATAGATGAAACATTCATCTATGTTCCAACTTCGACTATCTATATTACAAACACATACTTTCATCAAATCTTTGTAATATATTAAATAGCCCTTAGGTAAAGCGCACACCAACTTAGCATTTTGATGATAAGAACAAACTGAAACTGAGTGACTTCCACTACTGTCAACTGTGATGCACCATTTCAGTCTTAGTTCACAGAACTTGCCAAATCCAACTTTGTGTGTAGGGTGTAACTTTTAAAACTCAAGATAAAGTTCTTTTAATCAAACTAATATTAAACATTTTTGTTTATTAACTTTTACATTATTTATAAGCACAGAAACAGTCTTTTTTTCCTGGACATTGTTTTGTAAACTCTTCAAATTCATAAATTTCAATAACTTTTTGTTTAACAATATTTTCCAAACGCTGTTCTATTTTAGCCTCAGACATGGCTTTAGAGCAGCTCCGGAGCTGGAGCCAAAGCTATCCGGAGCTGGTGATTTTACCTGGAGCTGAGCCGGAGCTGGAGCTAAAAGTATTTTCTGCCGTAGTTGGCTCCGGAGCCAGCTCCGAGCCAGCTTTATCCTTTTGATATTTTGAAATATCAAATTTCCATCAAGTTATTATTTTATATAATGAGATTTTTTTAAAGAATTTCAAAAAATACGCTAATTAAAATATTTATAATTTCTTAATTTAGCATTTTTTTCATATGGTTTATAAAAAAAACAAAAATAATTTTTTTTTTAAGAATTAAATTTTTATCCAATTATTTTGTGTAATATGTGATGTGGTTCTTATTCTAGAGTATGATAAGCTACTTTAAAACAGTACTTCTAAATAATGTCAATGATTGGTTAAGGGGTTGCCCAAAAAGTATGTAAGCTTTTTTTTTTCGTTTCTCTCCCCTCCCCCCTGCATTTTGCTTTACACTTTTTTGAGTACCCTCCACTTCCCTAAAAGTACCTACCCTTTTAACCTACCTATTCAACATATTATTCAACATATTTTTTAATTTAGTGTCTCCTTACTTTCATAATTGACCCCTCTCCGCCATTCGAGTGTACTTACTTTATGGACGATCCTTAATGAAAAAATACTTTATATGTTAAGTCACATGATTTGTTTTAATGTTTTTAATTAGTTGAAACGTTTTTAAAATAGATTCAAACATGTGAGTTCCAAATAAAATTAGGAAAAAATTTTAAACATTTTTTTTTTTGATATTATTGATATTATTTTTGTTTATACTATCTTTTTTATTATTTCTCTTATCTTTGAAATTAGTCATTTACTTTGTTTTTTTCATAGTTTATTTATTAAAAAAGAGCTTCAAACTCAAACGATTCTAAGAGGTTTCTAGATAAGTATTTTTTAATTGATAAAACTACAAAACTGGTTACATGTAAATTACAGAATAGGTAAATAATAAATTGATTTCATGCGTCATGTAAATAAAAAAAAATCAGTTTACAATACGAAGCAACATTTGGAAAAATTACATCTATCAGAATATCAAGTTGTTGAATGAGCTAAATGTCTGAAATGAGCTTTATGGCCCAAAAAAATAATCTTTAAAATCATTTTTACCACATTCACAAGATTTCAATACTAAAAAAACTAAACAGATTATTTTAGATTCTTTTTTTATAACTAGTAGTTGAACAATAAATCAAGTTAGTGCCTAAACTTTTAAAATTGGAATTATTAAAATGGTAGTGAATAACGGAGTTTTGTTGAAAACATTTGCAGATGCAGGGTTTAATTTAACGCTTGGACATCGGACATTGTCCGTCTAAAACCTTAGATTGTCCTGTCAGTTTAATAAATGAAAAATTTTTATTTAAATTATTGAAAAGTGAAATTAAATTATTGAAATGAAAAAAATATATTTTTAAGTTGTATAAACATTTTTTTCAAAAAGTTGCAAAAAAAAAATTGCTTAAAAAAATAATGGAGTCTTTTCAAAATCGTAATTTTTAAACATTTCACACTTTAAATAGTAAGTCAAGTTTAATAGAAAATACTCTTAAACAATTCTTTGTAAAAATAGACACACGCACAAAAAAAAAAAAAAATTGAACAAAGCAATTAAGTCATGCAAAGATTTAATTTAACTTATTCATAATTTAAAAGAACTTAAAAAAATATTCTTTTAAAGGATTTTTTGAAAGACATGGAGAAATAGTTTTAAACATTTAAATTTATCATAACAAATACATACCCATTAAAAAAAAATTTTAATATAACATTTAATTTACACTTAATGTGTTTATATTTTAAACGATCATTACGATAATTATAATTGAGTTTTTATTATATTTAAAGCCTTTGCGTAAAGTAAAAACTTTAAAAAAGATCAAGGATATTTGTAATGTAACGATTTTTTTTATTGCATTTAAATTAAAACATCAAAACAGCTGTTGTCAAATTGTAAAGAAAAAAAATAAAAAGCGTTGTCAGTTACAGTGTGAAAATTTAAGTTTACAAAAACAAGTCTATTTAAAAAAAAATGTCAAATTTAAGTCTATCTAAACAAACAATATTAAATTGAAACTACTTTATTAAAAAACAAAAATCTGCAAATGAAATATTCTCAATAGTAATGAAAGAAACTACAACTTCACTAAACTAATGTTAAAATAAACTGTATATCATCATGTTATTAATTTGACAAAGATTTCCATTGTCTAACTCAGTTGCTTAGAATTGTAAAAACTATATTTTAAAAATTTGATTGGACGCTGTCCGACCCAATTATATTTTGATTGGACATTTTGTCCGAGACTTTATAAAAAAATAAATTGAGCCCTGGCGGATGATAGATTTCAGCTGGTTACAGGCCAGTTAGTTAAAACTCTTGGATTCAGTACTGGACGCAATTCAGAACACAATTTGATTAATGAGTTTGCTGAAAAAAAGAAAGCTAAAATAAAGGAAATATTTTTACAGAAATTTATTTATGTGAAAATAGATGCAGCCACATAACACCAAAAGAATTATTTGGAAATAAATATTGAATATTATTATACAAAAAAAAAATTTTAAACTTTGGGGCTAATAGATACACAAGGATAACACAACCCTGTTGCTATCAAAAAAATGGTGGAAGATACTCTATATAGATTTGGTATCAGCAATGATCAAATAGTATGTGCAAGTGCAGACAATGCAGCCAATAGGATTAGAGTAATCACAATTTTAAACAAATATTTAGGTTGTAAAAATTTTAAGATAAAGCTTTGCATGATTAGGAACAAATGGAGTTTTTACAATGGTGCAAATGAAGAAAAAAATGAAGCAGTTCGGTAAAAAATTTAGCCTTTATCAACCCAGAATGGTGCCAACAATTGTCTACTGACATTAAGCTGATGCACTGTATTATGTTTTATAGAAACTAAGAAACTCAACTACAATATTTTTAGTAAGGAAGCAATACAAGTTGTTCAATTTTGGATAATGAGACATGTTGGGATTCTACATTTCAGATAGAAAGATTATTACTTTTGCATCCACTGTGTGAGCAATTAGCTACAGTTGATCAGATATTCTTTCTATGCACTGAAATATGGGATAAGGTAGGTCATCTTTGCGATCTTTTAAAAAAGCCACATGATGTGACAGTTAAACTTTAAGGAATCGACATTACTCTAGGAGAATTCCTGAAGGAATGGTTGAAATTGAAATTTGAACTAGAGAAGAATCAAGGACTATTTGAAGAAGACATATCAAAATCTATGCTGAAACAAGTAGAAAAACCTTTTGTTGATGACATATTTCTAGCTGCAGTTTAGTTTGATGCTAGATATATAATACTATTGGAAGAAAACTAGATAATAAAAGAAAAACAAGGTTTAAAAACAATAGCAGAAAAAATTTATAAAAGAGATGCTAAGAATATAGTATAAAGTCAAGAAATAAGAACCACTACTGTACTATCTACAGTACTTCTTTCAGTTTTAAGTGAATCTAATTCTGATGGAGAACAGGATGAGTTTGAAAAGGAGCTTGATAAAAAAGAAAAAAGGTAAAGTGTGACCAAAATTAATTTTGGTCACTTCTTTTTTTAATTTTTTTGATAAAAATACTTTTATACAAATCTTTTAGACGACTGTAGGATAAGGGAAGAAATAGGACGTTCAAAAGTAAGTTCAGCTTTTAAGGGAATTGAAGAACACCCAAAAAGAAGCATGGAGACTTATACTTGTATATCTCACAAGCAAGTGCTATTTTCTGCTCTTAAGTTTGTATCGAGCAATCTGCATTTTTTACTCAAACCTGGTATTTTAGATATTTTATTTTTAAGGATGAATCAAGGTTTTGATTAACAAAATAATAATAGTACTTAATTTATTGTCATAAAACATTAAAAAAAAATTTTTGATTTATTTTTTGCTGAGCTGCTCCCAAGCTGCTACAATGCTGGAGCCGGAACTGAAGCCAAAAATTCTAATGAAGCTTGAGCAAGAGGCAATTTTTAGACCTTGGCTCCAAAGCCCTGGCCTCAGGTTTAGCAAGTATTCCTTTTTCATTTTTCAACTTTCGAGCTTTCATAACTAGATGTTCTGAAACTGAAAATGTATTGCAAGTTTTTTCAATAGACTAACTGTCAGGAGTTAGTGTTAGTAGTTGAACTTTTTGCTCCTTCAATTTTATTTTCATTTTATTTTTTATTGCATCTAACAGTTTGTCTAAATCATTAAAGTTTATACAATTTTGCTCTTTTTCTGATTCTATATCTTTTGGATTTTATCCAATGCTGACGCTACTAGGCTAAAAAAAAATTGCAACAAGTGTGACTACTAGTCACACTTGTTGCAATTTTTTTAGCTTTTTGCTTTCGATATCCTAATTTGTCATGCCTATTTACATTTTTGAGTGGAGGCATTTCCGATAAAGACATACTCTTATTAAGAACTGTCTTAACAAGAACAACTAAAATTATTTTCAGCAGCTTCATATTGACTAACTTCTGTAATTTTTTCAAGTTTGAACTCATTCATATAGTTAGTACAAACTTTTTGACCAGGTTTAGTCTTAAGTTGATTTGCTATTAATATGTTGACTTTACACAATCCTTTGATAATTTTTTTCTTGTGGACTTTAAATGGATCACAACAGTTTATTTAAAGTGCTTCATCTCTAAAAATATAGGCTTTTTCATGGTGAAAACATATCTCCTCATTTGTTTTATAAGTGTATCCTATCCTTTGAATTAAAACTTCAATATCAGTATCTTTTAGTCTTACTTTTCCTACCATTCTACAATATGACATTTTATCACAACCTTCATTTAAATCTTTTCCCGCCAAAACATTTCTTTGACATTTTTTACTAATCTAAAAAAATTAAAATTGAGGGTTAAATGTGTAATATTATAATCTAAAATAAAAATTTTCTAGTAATAAAATTAGTAATAATATTAGTAAAACTTTTCTAGTAATAAAATTAGTAAAAATGAAATCTCAAGTACAAATGTGATTAAAACTGTCTAAAATGCAATTAATAAACTATTTCTACATATAACTATTTGTGCATGCACAAAACCTTTTAGTTTTTGGTTCCTACAATATTAAAAACTAAAATAATAAAATCCAGAAAATATTTAGATTTTAATACAAAATCTTGAAGCAATTGAAGTATTTTACACTCAAATTATAACCATGTGAAAATTATATCATTATAATTATATTATAAGCATAAAGTTAAACAAATACATATTATAAAATCATATCAAATAAATTAAGAAAAATTATAATATTTATTCACAGAAAAATTAAAAATATACACCTAAATCATAGGGCTACAATCAGTTTTAAGATAGGGTATAGGTCTTGATATTTTTTTGGCGGTTGTCTATATATAGAACCTTTCCAGTCAAAAATTTCATAATTTATATCAACTGTCTAAGCCTACAAAGTGAATGTAATTTATCATTTTTTTTTTTTTTAAAAGTGTTATTTTAACAGGTTGCTGCAAGTGCTAAAATAACTTTTAACACATAATTTTAATTTTTACCACAAGTGGTTACTCTAAGTACACAAAAGTAACAAAAAATTGGCACAGCTTGTCTGTTGCTATTGAATTACAACACATTAAAGTTTCCAAATTTTTTTCTAGTATTGCGTTATTTAACAACTTTGAGGTACAAGAACTCAAAAATTGTTTAAAATCAGTCAAAAACACTTGCAAAAATAGATAATTTGGGTAAAAAACTATTACTGTAAAAAGTTTCAGGTGATCATCTATTTTATTAAAAAAGTTATAATCAATTAAAAATCAAAAAAATTTACTCTAAGCTTCAGATTCTCAAATTTTGCCAATTTTGGTCTATTATAACTTTCAATTATTCAATTATAACTTTTGATTGGTTTGGTCAATCAAGCTGATATTTTCAGGATTGTGTTTTTTTCACAAAAGCTGTGGTTGGTCAAAATTTGAAGTAAATTTGAATTGGTACCCTGGGGTACTTTTGAAAAACTAGGTGATTTCAAATGGAATAACCCTTTAGTTGATAAAGTTTTGTATTTTTTAAATGTGTCTTTATCTTTTAAGATAAAAACACATCATTTAACAATTTTTCAAATGATGTGTTTTTAGCTTTCCCAAATTTTTGAAAATACAATTACAATTAGTATTATAAACTACATTTTACATAACTTACAAAACATATATCAAGTTCATTGCAAAATTAGCATCTGCTAAGATTGCATCTCTAAAGAATAGAATCTGGAATATAAAAATCTCATCCTTTTACTGTGACTGTTTCTAAGTGCTCCAAAAATTCTTATTCATCTGGTTTTTTTCCTTCAAAGATTAGCTCTTTTCCTTCACCTTGCTTTTCTGATTCATATAATTTGAAATCTTTTAAGTTGTCTGTCAATCATTGTCTTGCGATTATCTATTAATTTCATCTTTTCTCTTCCATTAACTTCCAACTCTTATTGTGGTTGCTTAGAGCCTTGTAGGAAGTAAAGCTGTTTAAAAAAAAAAAAGATTCTTAATGTAAATTTAAAAAATGTATAGGACCAAGGGTAGAAATTTGAGGAATCCCTGAAGTTACCAGAAATAAAGAAGAGTGCTGTCTATTGAAGACAACTTTTATACTATGATTGGTAAGGAAAGGTTCAATAATTTTGAAGATGTTACCTGATACACCGTAAGATGAAGCTTATAAGGAAGACCAGCATGCCAAACTATACCAAAGGCTTTAGAAATGTTGAGAGCAATAGCTCTCAACATTTCTAAAGCTTTTGAATTAACCTTTTCACATCTATCTAATGCATGATAAAATCTATCAGTTATTACTGTTTATAACAGTTTATAAATCAGCATTAGAATAAGAAAATTGTAATCCATATTAATGATCAGAATGTTATTAGATTCAAGATTCAAGATTAATTGTTTGTTAATTAAAGACTCAAAAACCTTGCTTATGTTAGTAAGAAGACTAATGGGATAGTAATTAGACAAGCCAGATGGCTTTTCAGAATTTTTGAAATTAAGGATAACAGATGCCGCTTTTCAGCAGGCTGGAAAACAAGACTCTGATAAGCACTTATTATATAGTTTTAAAATTATAGAGAACAGTTTTAGAGAATACTTCTGCAAAACAAACAGGTATGTTGTCCGGACACAAGTATGTTGTCACCGACGCTGCAGAAAAGTCAAATCTTGAAATCACTTTAGATACAGAAACTGGAGTGATACGAATATCATGGATCAATCTGTTTGTCTGCTATGTCAGGTAGGATGTAATTAGTAGAATCAAGAGATAAAAAGAGATGAAAATTCTTAGCGAACAATTAGGCTTTCTCTTTAGGTTAGGTAACAAAATCTGAACCATGCAACAGAGGTGGAATAACAGATTTGCCTTTAATATAGATACTGTTTATAATTCTCCAGAAGTCACCAGAGCCTAATTTTTAGGTAAAATATGAGATTTTGTAACTTGAGAATAGTGGGCTTTAACATTAGATAAAACCTTTCTACAATGTTTTCAGGCAATAGTAAACAAAGGTCTGTTTTCTTGAGAAATGTTTTGCTGATTGAAATAAGAGCATTGGTTAGGATTGGAAATTGTAGCAGCACAATGAGAGGAAAACCATGAAAAAGAGTGAAGTTTGATTTGGAATCATCAAGAGCGAATAAAAGATTCCATGCCAGCCTCAATCCAAGGAGTTAATTTAAAGCAGATTTGTCAAAAGGAAGACAAAAGATTTCTACCCAAGAGTCCCAGTCAGCTATAAGGTAGTTGTAAAAGGTACAACTATTAGAGGATTCTGATGATGAAGAAGAATGAGATAAAAATTTTAGAGAGATCAAATTGTGATCAAAAGCACCTAAGGGTGAATGTGGAGAAACTGAGCTCTTATTAGGATCAGAAACAAAACATAAGTTAAGTGAAGAAGGTAAATGATTTGGATTGTCTGGAAAGCGAGTTGGAAAGTTGACTTTATGTTTGAGGTTAAGAAAGGCAAAAGTTGTGGGTCTTAACTCCTGCAGAGTCACTGTCTTAACTCCTGCAGAATCACTGACCCTAGAGTCAAACCATTTAGTGTGATGAGCATTAACAACAACAATGATATTGGCTGAAGGATAAAGAGAAAAGGCTTGGTCAATTAAAGGAACAGAAATGAAAAAGAGAAATGGCATCTTGAGAAAAAGGGAGCATTTTAGAACAAAGAGAAAGGTGATTGAGTGAATTGGTGCTAAACGAAAACATAAAAGAATAGTCTAGGATTGTCGGAAAACTAGTATTTAAACCTAGTTTCCTGACCAATGGGTGAATTCTTATGGATGTTAATGCTTAGGTCAAGCATATTGGAGTCTTAATGAATTAAAGGAAGATAACCATTAACTCTAAGATCCCAAGATGAGACAGCTGAACTCAAATTAGTCTTACAAAGAGCAAGTAGGTCTGGTGAACTTTGCAAGAGTTAAGACTTAACAGAAGAAAAGTTACTTCGAAGACCACGAATATTAGTGAATGATAGATTTAGAGAACTTGGTGATGACAATGGTTTTTTGTGTTTTATAGTTTTTGGTACTGTATTCATTTTTAAATTTGTTAAAGAACTTGACTCAAAGCACAGATAGTTATCAGTACACTATTTAATAGTCTAAACAATTGCCTCATTACTATTATTAAACCCTAAGTAAAACCAAATATACTATTAATAAACCTTAAATAAAACCAAAAGTAGGAACAGGGACACCATCCATGCACAATAATTAGTACCCTGGTACTTTTCAGCTGTTGATGGAATCAGCCTCTCTAAAAGCTACTACAGAGTTCAGGAAGGTAATATAAAATATAGATTTAACTTAAACTACCCAAAAATATGCGTTATCTATGATAAATCTATATACCCCTAAGTTTTAGATTAACATATTCTAATATTTGCAGATTTATAGTTAGTGCATTTAGATATTGTCTCAAACATCGTAGACAATAATTATTTTTTAGGATTCTTAGTTTGTTAAATTTGTCTTAATGGAGTTTATTAAGAAAATACTTAAATGTTCTGAGCCATTTTTTAAATGGTTTTTAAAGGGCGTAATAATCTGGCAATTTTTGTTTTCAGAGTTTTTTTTATGCATCAAGATTAAAAAATTGAAAGTAAAAATAGATATTATATCTAATAAATTTATCCAATACAAAAAACATATAGTGTAAATAAGTATTATTTATAAGTAATAAAGAGTTATACAAAAACTCAATAGTATGTAGTACAGAAATTTAATAAGTACGGGTAAAATGGTTTATAGTGTTCCTAGTGGATAAAATGGTTTTTAGTGTTAATTGTTATGGTTATAGAGTTTAGATTCTGGTAAACTTTAAAAAGAAGTCAAAAACTATTATTTGACTCTTGGCTGATTTTCCAATACTTTTGCATAATTTTCTGAGCTTTTAAATATTTTTGCATAATTTTCTTAAAAGTTATAAAAAATTATTTTTGAAATATATAATATATATAGTTGAAATCATAAAAGTTCATTAAATTTTACTAAAAAAAATACTTACAGTTTTTTTTTACTGTTAGAGTCATTCAATGTTTCGGCATCAAAAGGGAAGCAAATGTTGCCAGGTAGTAATAAAACTATCTGTGCATTGCAAGTAGGTTACTTTGATAAACAATTCAATCGTATAATGGAGGGAGAAGCTTACACTGATCCTGTTAAGCGTCGGAGACAAGAGAGACTGGAAAAAAATAAACTGATTATAGGAAAAGCATTTATACCAAGTCATGCTGGAAAAAAACCGTAAGTTTTTATGCAAAAGATTATTAAAATAAAATTTCTTTTAGTTTTTTTAAAATATATTTACTTTCTATTATTCAGTTCTGGAGTTGGTAGTTATTTTGGAACATTATCAGGTCCAATTCAAACATTTAGCCCTTTATGTAAGGATAAGGATCCTTATGTAACACCTGGAAGAAATTTTGTAACAAACCCTGGGAAGAAGGGATCTGGATATGGTTATGCTAATGTATTAATTGGTAAGCCACAAAAGTATGCACCAGATCCCTACAATCATGAGCATGAAATTCGAGTTGTAAGTTTTATAAATTATGACAGTTAAGTTATTCACAATTCAAAATAAACATAATGAAAAAGTAAAAATTGCATGTTTGACTATTTATTTGTTACTTGTTTTATTTAGTTGACTTTGATATATTTACTATTAAGATACTTTTGGATTTTAAAAGGAAAGAGATTTTACTGTATCCAAGTTGATTTCACAAGGACTGTCTGAAAAAAATAGAAGAGTTCTTTTTTATATATATAAAAATGTTAATCTGTCAAGATTAAAAAATGTAAATCTGTTGAGAATTTCATTATTGCAATTCTCAAAGCTTTTACTTTGCAAATTTAGGAAGTAAAAATACTTTTACTCTAAATACTTTTTTAAACAATATCATGGATTGCAATAAATGGATATAGCAATATCATGGATTGCAATAAACAATAAATGGATTGCAGCAACGTGTTAATTATTTACATAATGCTTTAAATAAATATGTTTATGATGGAGACAAGTTGTTGATTTGATATTGATTATTGATAGCCCAGTCCTCCACATTATTATTTCTCTATCATATTCAGGAATATATTCAAAAGATTCAATATCGAGCATATTGTGAGATGATATTCATTTTTTAGGTTGGTTTCAATGGATCATTGTTGGCTGTTTACCGTGACTAAGAAAATGAATTACCTAATAAGACTCAATAGTTATTTAATCTGATATTTATGCTTTTTTGCAATATTTTTGCAGTTTTCATGCTTTATACATCATAACTTGTGTTCAAAAACTATATTTTTGCATCATAATTGACCTTACAAAACTATATTTATACATCACAGGTGATGTCACAAAACAATATTTTTACATTACAATTGATCTCGAAAAACTATATTTAGACATCACAACCAATCTTAAAAAACTATTTTTATATATCAAAACTGAACCCATGAATCAGGCAACTCCAGGAATTAGTGAATGCGATACATCTTTTATGGTATACCATTTAAAAATAAAAAAATAACTATCAAATATTTTAGATTGGAATATTTTCTTTTCATCTTTGGATTGAGCACTTTGTAATACTATAATAGAATTTGTAAAGCACCAATATTTTTTTGATGATATGATATAAAAAGTGCAGATCTACTGAACAAAAAAAAATTGATGAGGTACCAATATTCATTCAGTTTCTTCCACTAGAATTTAAACTATTTACACAAAAAGTGTTGCTAAAAAGTCTGTAATAGAAAATGTGAGTCCAAATAAGGAATTTTTTGTCTAAATAAAGGACATATCTTCATTATGCTTTAAGAGACTAAAATCGTATTTTTATTATAATTGCTAAAGATCCTTTTTTTATTAAAAAAAAAGTGAATCAGTTTTTGGCAACTCTAGGAGTTAGTGAAAGCGCAACCAATGTTGATTAGGGTATACCAAAAACGATCCCCCCCCCCCCTTTTCTCATCCAGGATACCTCTCAACGTTTTCCCATTCTTTGAAGTCCACTGAAGCTAAAAATAAAAAGAAAAAAAAAATTCATTGCCAGGAAGTGATAGCTGTAAAATTCAAAAAAAATTGATTTTTTCGAAAATAAATGTCCATTATATCAATGTTGAATTAATATGTAGAGAAATTTATTTTTATCTTTTATTTTATTTTTAATAAAGTTAATAACCATGCCTTGGTTAAATAAAATTATTATTAGTCTGATATTTATTTTTATAAGGATATTTTTAAAACATGCTTATTCAAAATGTTGAATAAGCAGATTTAAAAATATAACTAAGCTTACAAAAACATGTTTTTTTGTAAGAAAGTCAAAAGATACTTTTAAGAATTCCTGTATACAAGAATACACGTCACATTTTTAAAATAAAAATCCTCAAATACCAACAAAGGAAAGAACAATCAATGTATGATAGTCTTGTAGATAGTTAAAAAACAATAATCCAAAACCGAATAATTAAATTTATCTTTTTAATTGACCATCGGCTACTTGGCATGTTACGTTTTTTACTATTGTTCAACCTTACTCTAAGTACCATGTTTTTGAGCACAATTCCATTAGTACATGTACTAATAGAAAAAAACTAAAAAGAAAAATTTAATTATTCGGTTTTGGTTAGATGTTTTTTAGATTTTTAAGGTGATTAAATTTACTCATGTATGTTATTTAATTTAAGATTTCATAGTATTTTGTAATATGAGCTGTTCTCGCACAAAATATACAAATAAAGGAGAAAAGAGAAAGATACAGACCAATCCAAGAAGGCTACTGTTTCTTCTCAAGTATCCTATCAACCAGTTACCTATAAACCAGCTTCCCAGCACTGGAAATGTTCTTAGATGCATACAGTGTATCAAATCTCCAAGGTCTTTGAAATTTAAATCAAATAAGCCAATTGTAGCTTGCTCTCAAACATTTCCAGGCAAAGATCTTATCTGCAAGGGTGGATTATGTAGAAATCCCAACCACAGATGTGTTACTGCTCTTGTAATGGATGTGTGGAACAAAGCTGGTTTCGGAAAGTTTATCTCTTCTCAATCTGCTGTCAGGTAAAAAATAATGTAATTTTAAATTTAATATAAATAAAACATAAGTAAATCAACAAAACATTAACATTAATAATATAATTTATAAAAAGTAACAATACCTAGGTAACTATGAAACTTTATATAATTATTCATTAAGGGATAAGATTTTGAAACTCCATACTTAGTATTGCGAGCTAATCCATTTGAGAGAACTAAACTAGGATTCCAGAACTGGTAGATTTACTAAAATCCAGGGCGAGTTCATTCAGGAGAGCACCAAACTCTTTGACATATCTGTAGCGAGGTTTGAGGAAAAAATCCAATCAGATCGCCTTTGTACCCAAGATGCCAAGGCAGAAGACAATCAGTTTTTTTAGACCAGAAAAAGGATCGAAAAATGTATATAACTACAGAAATAGACAAAGAATTTGCAGCATCCATTAAAAATAGATAGGAGCGTTAGCAGGAAATGAAGAATATGAAGATTACAACAGTGAGAAAGATAGAAAGAAAAGGGTTACTAATGAGGTTTCAAATGATTCTCATATCGACTCATCTGCATTTGAGTCAGATGCTGTAAATTTCACAGATAAAGATAATGTCGATGAATTACTTCAAATTTTTTCTACAGTAAAAGCCAAGGTAAATAAAAGATTATTATAAAATCTAAAGTTTTTTGTATAAAATTTGAGTAAACTAAATTTAACTGCATTCAACTAGATTAGAAGTATCACTTCTATTTAATATTTAGATAATGATAAATATTAGTCCTGAGGATCTAGTGGATTGTATTTCTATGGTATCTGCTTGGTATAGGGTTAGATCTCAAACCGCGATCATTGCAGCAATGTGCAATAAAGCAGGCATGAATCTCAAGAATGTGCCTATCTCCAAAAGCTTTGTTCATCAAAAGAGATTCAAGATGATTGAAGATCTAGGTAAAAATAACTAATTGAAATAATAATAGGATTAATAAAAATTTATTTAAATTGGTAATAAAGCTATTTTGAATATTAGGAGACCAGATAAGGCAAAATATAATGGAAACATTGAAGAGAAAGAGACTTGTCCTGCACTTTGATAGCAAAAAAATAAAAGAGATGGAGGAGAATCTAAATATTACTGTTACTGTTGAAAGAATTTCTGTTAGTGTTACATCACCAGATATTGACGACACAAATGACATCCTCCTTGGAGTAGTTCAAGCTCAAAGTTCCAAGGGAGTTGATCAGGCAGATATCATCTTAAATCTACTAGAATATTACAACATTGTTGATCAGATCTTCGCCATATGCTGTGACACTACTGCTTCCAACACTGGAGTATTTGCTGGAGCCATTACCATCCTCACAAACATCCTCAACATTAAATTTCTCTGGTTTCTCTGCAGACAACACATGTTTGAGATACACATCTTCCATTTCATAGAGGCTCTTACTGGTGAAAAAACAAAAGGGCCCAGGAGAGCACAATGTTTAAGACTTCAGAAAGCCTGACCAAGCATCAAGGAGGACAAGATGGAGGAGCTAATTAGGTTTGATTGGAATGAGCTACAGGTTGGATCATCCTTGTACAACATAGCAAGGAGGGCCTTAGAATTTTTTAAAAAGATACTGACCACAAAGACATTTAAAAGAGTCGACTACAAGAAGCTCTGCGAACTAGTTGTATTCTATTTAGGAGATGTACTTGGGTTTTGTTTTTATCAACCTGGAGCCTGCCACGAAGCCAGGTATGGTTAAAATATATTATCAATAATTTGTATTGTTAGAAGACAGTACATTTTTAATGTTTTTCTATATAACTGATAATAGTAATTTATTTTAAAGGTTCATGAAAGATGCTCTATACCTGCTGACACTGAGGATGACTGAGAAGGGAGCCCAGGTGATGAATGAGGAAGAGAAGAAGATGGTAAAGACTGCAACATTCTTTGTTTCTATATGCTATGGACCCTAGTTCTCAAAATCATATTTGGTTGACAAGTCCCCTTCAAATGACCTAACTGCCTTCAAGTCATTTTTTTATTTTTTATTTTTTTTTATTTTAATTCACCTCCTCAAGGCCGAGAAGGCCACTACAGACGAGGAGGCTACTTATTTGTGGCTATAACCCTCTCTCAACTCTATAACTCCGAAACACGAACCTTGATAAACAAGGCCGCTGCGCGGAGAAACGAGTTGAGCGTGGTACTACCAGGGACATGGTGAGGATCGAACTCCGAACCACTCGTTTATGAAGCGAGCGCTCTACCACTACACCACTACCGCATAAGTCATTGTTTGAAATAAGGGACTACTATTTAAAACTTGGGCAGATTCTTCTTGTCAGCATGCTGCGGCAAACTCGGTACTTAACCAAACAGTTAGTTATACTGGTCCTAGCTGACAATGATTTTGACAAGAAGGTAAAGAAAAAGATGTTGGAAAAGTTAGTCAAGTGTGATATACCCAAGCAGTTTCACATGGGGAAACCAAAGCTGCAAGTTATCAACAGGTCAACTGAGCTATTTGAGCTGGTAGGTTCCCAGAGTTGGATCTTGTTTATGGTAGCAGGTATTTCTTTTCTCCTTTTTGGAGAGGCAGAGAAGTGGCTCAAGGGAGATGCCAGTGAAACATTTCATCTATTTAAAAGGTTTTTGAAATCAATTGAAAGTGTTAATGACTGCGCAGAAAGAAATATCCAACTAATCCAGGATTTTGTTGGAGGCCACTGGTCGGATGACATAAAACAGAACCTCATACTTGTTGCCAGAGACAGCAGAAAAAAACTAAAAAAAAAACTAACAAAGAAGCAACTCAAACTCAAAGTTAAAATATATGTTTTTAAGAGAGTTACTAAAATACATAGTTTTTTTGTAAAAATTGCTTTTTTTTTGAAAAATGAAATTTTACAGCTATCACTTTTACAAGAGCAAAAATAGTTTTTTTGCTTTTTCTAGCTTATTTGGCTCTTAAAGAATGGGAAAACATTGAGAAGTATTTTTTTTTTTTTTTTTTGATACACCCTAATGTTGATGAAATAAAAAATTTGACTGATCATTTTAAAATCGAAATTTTAAACTGGGTTTCCTCCAATTTTTTCCAACTGGGTTTCCTCTAATTTTTTTTTTAAACTAATTTTTGAAATTAGTTTATTAAAACTGAAAATATTCATTAAGAAGTACCACTAGAAAGTCCATTAAAGTGGGTATGAAAAAGAGTATGGCATTTTAGGTCTTTTACATGGAATTACCTTGTATTTTGTTTAGCACCTCTTAACTCAATAAATCTTTCTCTTTTTTCAAATTTTTACCTACCTCTTAAGAATGCACTTTTTTTAATTTTAGTCAAGTTGATCTATAGGGAAGATAATAAATTTGGATATGGGAGTGCGCGCAATATTTTTTCATTTATGAGGATATTAGAAGAGACATGAATAACTTTTTTTTCTCAAAAAGTTGATCTAGTGGAAGCACAGAGTATTTAATAAAGGTAAGTTTTAATGAAAACTTATCAAATTGACACCTTTTTGCCTTCTTTTTAAGCCTATGGGCTAAAAAAATATAAAAATATAGTTCCTACAATAATTCACAAACTTTCTTGGCTTACAAATTTATTGGTCTTGAAAAAATGTCATCAATGAGATACTATGTATTTAAAATTATTTTACTACGATCATAAATAATATACTAAAGCAAAAGAAAACTAAAATAAAGCAAGAAAAAACTATAAAAAAGCAAGAAAAAAACTAAAACAAAAGCAAAAAACTAAAAAAAAGTAAAAGTATAAAAAAAGTATAAAAAAAAGAGTATAAAAAAAGATTATATTTCTTGAATTAATTTAAATTTAACTTTTTTGATTGGTTCACAGGCATGATTTCTCAATGTGCTATTGTTGCTCTGATGAACCTCTACTAACTTTTCCAAATACTGATTTTTACATCTTTCAATTGCTTGCCTATGAACAGAAAAATAAGGTACATGCATTGGAGTATCAATATATTTTTTGAAAATTATCAAAGTTCATCCTTTGACAATAAATATGTAAGTAATGGTTTGTATACATCCAAACTGCAATTAATTAGATCAAAAAATGAATTAGCATTTTCACTATGTATATGATGTTTCTACTTCTTACAAAAGTGTTTATGTATCCATAACCTCCTTAATTTTAAAATTGTTTTAACTGCAAATAGTCTTACTATTTTTCATAGACTACATAACAATGCTTGAAGAACATTTTCACTATGAGTATTCCATGAAGATTATAAAATATAGTGCATTATAAAGTTTTTAACTCTAAGTCTTTGATGACAAAGAAGTTTTAACTACTTAAGTATATGGTTAGGCCCTTCAGTCTACTTTACTTTGAGACCATCAGGATTGTAGAAATTATTGTAATTGATAATATACACATACATCTTGTATAAACAAATTATATTTGTTTATTAATTACTGTAATTGATAATATACACAAACATCTTGTACTCAAATGTATAACTGATCTTTCACACAATAAAATTCCATATTGTAAACTATCTCTCAGCATAGGAGTCCTTTATCGATTATCTCATGCAATTTTATGTATGATAGAGTAAAATATATATATATATATATATATATATATATATATATATATATATATATATATATATACATATATTATATATATATGTACATATACATATATATATATGTATATATATATATATATATATATATATATATATATATATATATATATATATATATATATATATATATATATATATATATATATATATATATATTATAAATTTGTTAATTTTATCATTTCATAGAATAGCTTTACTTTTTTGTTACAATATTCAAGAAGACAAGTTGATCATAAATAAAAAGAACACATTTAAAATGCAATTCTTTTGGGAAACTATTATCTAAGTAATTATCCAACTTTATAACACAAAATATCATACACTATTTCCTGTTATTAACCAATTTTTATGGTTTTTAAAATAATGGAGTGGGGGATATAAGCCCCAAACCCACAAATTTTGATGACCATGTTTTATGATTCACCTCTTTTTATATTAGTTGCATAATGTACATTGTAAAATAACGATAATAAGGTTATTGTACCAATTTTTATAGAGTTATTAGTAAAACTGACATTTTTTAAACGCTTTGAGCCCTCACAAGACAAACTTTTCAAACATTTCTTCCAATTTCCAATAGTTAAATTATTATGCACACTACCATTTCTAATACTTATTTAAATATATTTTTTTGTAAAATTCATAATGGTAGACAACTTTTCCTATGTCTACCATGTTTGTATGGCCTTAAGTAAAGTAGCACCAGAAGTTGTGTTTTATTTTAATGTCTATATTATGTCTAACTGTTTTTTGATAATTGCATTCCCATAACCCTTTTAAAAAAAGGCAGAAAAGAGCCATTTTGATGAATTTTTAGTAAAGCTTTAATTTTTCGAACGCCCTGTGCCCCTTCTAGATAAACTTTTTAAGGAGAAAAAAAATATTCACATATTTTCTAATATCCTAATACATAAAAAAAATATTGCACGCGCTCCCCCATATCCAAAATTTGAAAAGTTCTTGATGCTGTTTCTAATAGTAACTTTTTTTTTTAATTATCTTTTTCATAAGAACAACTCTCTTAAGTTTAATACTCTTTTTATTGTTGCAAGAAATCGATGTAAAAATGTATTGTATGAAGCTAAGAAATCGATGTAAAAATGTATTGTATGAAGCTAAGAAATCGATGTAAAAATGTATTGTATGAAGCTAAGAAATCGATGTAAAAATGTATTGTATGAAGCTAAGAAATCAATGTAAAAATGTATTGTATGAAGCTAAGAAATCGATGTAAAAATGTATTGTATGAAGCTAAGAAATCGATGTAAAAATGTATTGTATGAAGCTAAGAAATCAATGTAAAAATGTATTGTATGAAGCTAAGAAATCAATGTAAAAATGTATTGTATGAAGCTAAGAAATCGATGTAAAAATGTATTGTATGAAGCTAAGAAATCGATGTAAAAATGTATTGTATGAAGCTAAGAAATCGATGTAAAAATGTATTGTATGAAGCTAAGAAATCGATGTAAAAATGTATTGTATGAAGCTAAGAAATCGATGTAAAAATGTATTGTATGAAGCTAAGAAATCGATGTAAAAATGTATTGTATGAAGCTAAGAAATCGATGTAAAAATGTATTGTATGAAGCTAAGAAATCGATGTAAAAATGTATTGTATGAAGCTAAGAAATCGATGTAAAAATGTATTGTATGAAGCTAAGAAATCGATGTAAAAATGTATTGTATGAAGCTAAGAAATCGATGTAAAAATGTATTGTATGAAGCTAAGAAATCGATGTAAAAATGTATTGTATGAAGCTAAGAAATCGATGTAAAAATGTATTGTATGAAGCTAAGAACTATTATTCTCAGATTACTCATTTTCTATTGTTTCTCAGAAGTTTGCTTCATAAGACTTTTGGAAAATTTTAAACAGTGCCATTAACAAAAGCAAAATTAAAGTTGCATGTCTTATTCATTGGTCTGATTTTATAACCTCTACAAAGGATAAGACAGAACTAGTTGCCAAAAACTTTTTCTCTAGTTCATCAATTACCCTTTTTTTGATTTGAAATTTTTAATGCTGCAATCATTATTTTACAGTATGATAGTAAAATCATTAAGTATTAAAATCAATGATTTTGCTTGTGTGCTTGTTTAGCTTTTAAGCTATAGCTACAGAATATTAAAGTTTTTAATTGCTTTTTACTTAAATATTAATTTTAATATAATTTTTAAAACTGTTTAGAAAGAGGAATTAAAAAGTAAAAAAATGATGATGGGAAGTCCTTTTAAATCAAATTTACATCCTGTAACGTTTTTTGATTCTAATCCAAATAAAGCTGATAATCGTAAGTCTTTTTGTTATTGCTAATTTATATATTTTTGTGTTTGCATAATTCTGTTTAATGCAAATGAAAAGATAACATTAAAAAGCACTAATATATGTATCTTCTTTGTAGTATCTATTCCTGCCATTCCAGTTTAACATGTTAACCCATTTTAAACATTCAAATCACTGCAGCTTCTGTTGCTAAATTCATTAAATCTTAACAAACTCTTAACAAACTCATCTAGGGCTTGTGGTTTAGACAATATTCCTGTCATAGTCTTACAAAAGTGTTTTTCAGAACTCTCTCTAAACTATTGTTTATAAGTGCTTGACTGAATCTTGTTTTTCCTTTCCGCTGGAAAATCACATCCGTGGTTCTATTTTTTTAAAAACTCTGGAGAACATTCTAACCCCTCTAATAAATGTCTGATCAGTCTTCTCTCTATTATTAGCAAGGTCTTTGAGTCTTTGATTAACAAATGTCTAACATCCCACTTTGAGTCAAATAACTTTCTGACAACCAATATGGTTTTTGATCTTCTCGTTCTACCGCTGACCTACTAGTTGCTATGACTGAAAGATTCTATCATGCATAAGATGGAGGCAGCAGGACAAGGTTTATTGCTTTTGACATATCTAAAACTTTCAATAAAGTTTGACATGCTGGTCTCCATAAGCGTGCTTCATGTGGTGTATCTGGAAAACTTTTTGAGGTTATCAAATAATTTTTTCTAATAACAGTATTTAATTCATCCTCAAAGGCCTAAACACTTCATTTCCAGTAACTTTTATTTGTCTAATTTTTTACCCTGTACTTCAACCCTTCAGAACTCCCTCTCATCTAGTATTTTTCTGACTCATTTAACCTGCAACTTTTAAAGTCTTCTGTTTATGGTTTTTATGGTTGTTATCCATAGGTTCACAAATACTTCAATAGTATTAAACATATGCTTATATGTCAATTCACCTATTTGTCGTGAAATCAGACTTGAATCTTTCAGCTAATATTTTTTGAGCTTTTGTTTTGTACCTCTTCACTCAATCATCTTGCTTTCTGTTCTTTCTATTCTCTATCATCTAAAGAATGCGCTCTTTTTAATCTTGTTTCTGATCAAATTGATTGAGCCTTTTTTCTTTATCAAGCCAATATTGCCTCAGCCAATATTGTTGTTATTAGTGACTTTAATGATAATCACACTGAATGGTTTGGTTTTAGTACCACTGATCTTGCTTGCGCTAAAGCTCAACATTTTGTCTTTCTCAATCCCATACTTAGATAATATTTTACTCATTTTCTAAATAATACCAATTACTTACTTTTTTCACTCTGACTCTAGTTTGTGCTCAGTTTATGCTTGTTCTCCATTAGGTGATTTAGATTGTTCTATTATTTCCCTAAGTCTCATACTTCTTCCTCATCAGTTTCTCTTTTTTTTATGTTATTCATCTCCTAAAGACCAAGAAACCATTACAATCAAGGAATTGTTGTTACAACCAGTGCTCGAAGTGAAGAAAAAAAAGTAATGGGATGGTATTTGATAAATTAAAAATACCATCCCGCCTAATCATTGTTATATATAGAGGTTTATAAAATGGTAGCAGGATGGTTTATACATTATAAAAAGGTGATGAGATAGCATCCCACCGCATCACGCCTTACTTTGAGCACTGGTTACAACCCCCTCTCAACTCTATAACTCTGAAACACGAACCTTGACAAACAAGGCCACTGCACAGAGAAACAAGCTGGGCATGGTACTATTAGTGACATTGTGAGGATTAAACTTGGAACTTCTCATTTATGAAGCAAGTGTTCTACCACTACACAACTACCATATGATCTTACCATCACACCTCTTACTCCCTAAGGCTGACTGGAATTTTTTATTTGTCTGCTGAAAGTTGTGCTTTTTTTATAATATTCTTGACTCTGCCAGACCAGAGACTTGTATTCCATCTTGTTGGTTTTAAGTCTTGCCTCACCTCATTGTTTTTTCCTTTTATTGAAGCTGTTTTCTAATTATACTTATTTCTTTTATCTTTTCTACACAATAACTCTCGAACTTTCTTAAAATTTTTTTAGATTATCATTCACTATTAACCTTTCATGGAAACCATATATACAACCCATTTTAAAGTTATTATGGTTGTTATATTTTGTTTTTCTTTATTGTGCTTACCATTTTTGTAATAAGTCAAATATTTGTCTTTGTTTAAAGTACTGATATGATATTTGGGCTGCGTTTTCTAATGACCCCCTTAAAACTAAGGTTGAGTCTTGGTTCCATCATCCTAAGAATGAAACTCTCACTTTTCTACAAATATTACCACATCGCTTCTCAAGCCATTTATCATTATTTGTTACATCAAATAAGGTTCAATCTGAAAAGTCAAGTGAGAATTAGCTTTTAATCATTTAGCTAAGTTGCATTCTTTTACTGTAACTGTTCCTTAATGTCCAAAAAACTCATATTTATTTAGTTTTTTCTCTGTATGTTAGTGCTTTTGGATTCTCTTCTATCCTTAAGTTTTTCTGACTCATAATTTACAGTTTTGTCTTCTGTTAACAGTTTTTTTACTTTTTAACTCTCTTATTGGTTTTATGTTGACTCTTAAATTATTGGTTGGTTGCAGCCTTTTTGTGACTAAATTCATTAAAGAAAAAACTTGCTCATGCTGATATAATAATAAAAGAAAATAATGACTGATAAAACTGATGTTGTTAAAGAGAAAATATTGGCAAATAATTTGAAAGAAATCATATTGGTTAATAATTTTAAAGTGATCATATAAACTTATTGGTTCAAAGAGCTCAAATTGCCTAATTCATATATCAAAATGTTAGTTGTTTTATAGCATTATAATAACTAGTATAACTCTCTTGCCAGCTATCGTTAGTTCAATAAAATGAAAGTATTTGTATGATAACTAACAAAATGGTTAGCTACTGATCCTTATTCATTTTAAGATTGCTAATAAAGTATTGAATTGCAGTTACATAATTTCTTATTTAGCATCATTGCCACCTTTCAAAGAAATTTCTGAACCAAAGATAACATTAGTTCCCTTCAAACCAAGCTCACCTGGCAAACAGGTAATCTAAAACATTTTAGAAATATACTTTTTAGACATAAAATATGTGAGATATCTTTAAATATTTTGAGTGATTCACATTAATATAGCATACCTACTTAATGTAAATTTTTCTATTGGATATTCTTTGAGTATTAACATACCCTATGTTTCCATATAACTTTTTGTAAAAATATATAATGCTAAACAACCTTTTACACAGAATGGTTAATTTTTAGAATTTTATTTTAAATTCAAGTTTGTTTTACAGAAATAAGTTGAGTTGTTGTCTAATTTGTTCAGTTAAACAATGAGTAAGTGGATGTCACAAAGGAGTTAGTGGTATATAAATGTTTTTAAGTCTCTCACTAAAATTGTTTCAGTTTTAGAAAATTTGTTAAAGATAGGTTTAGAAAAGAAACTCAATTTTAGTTTCTGAAACTAGATAAAATAACCTTTTGGATATGCAAGAGCGATTTGTTTTTATCTTTTGTTTTTTGATAAAACTGGTCTAATACCATATTATTGGTACTGAAAAAAAGTAGTTGCATTATTTTAAGTATTAGAAAACAATGGTATTTTGTATAGCTTAGATACAGAAATGCAATTATTTTACAAAAAAAATTTTTTGTAAAATAATTGCATCTTTTTTCTACAATATTTTTATAAGTTGTTTTTTTCTTTATTAACATCAAGTAAACAATGAGTTTGAAAATCAAAGGAAAGATGAATTTCTTGTGACTCATTCTGAAAACTGAAATTTCAGTTTTGTATGACAATCATTTCTGTATGAAATTTTAAACCCATTTTTCAAAAATTACTTAACTTTTAGTTAGTAAATAGCAAATATTTATCTGCTTCTTAAAGAATATCAAAACCAAAATAATCAAACAACTGTAGAGCACATAATATTTAGAATCTTGCATTAATAATCTTTTGTTCAAAAAAAGAAACAAATTTGGTTTAAATAGTTTAAATAAAAAACAATCAAAGGTAAAGTTTTATTTTATTTTTATAGTCATATAGCTTTTTATGTTATTATATCACATATCCTTACATCACATTTCATTTCATATCATTCATCACAGTCATTATATCACATATCCTTATATCACATATTCATTTTTATAATCATATATATATTTTTTTTATTTTTATAGATTTTCCTATAAGGGCAATTTCATGTGAAAACAATCATGGCATGCAAGATTTTGCTGATTTTTACACCAATCATAGATTTTAACAAGTTATAAACATTCCCAAAATTTTATCATCCAATTCCAAATGGTTTCAAAGAAATGACTATTCAAATTTTGCCTTGAACCAACAAAAATCCACCATTTTAAAAAATAGTTTTGGCCTTTGTTTGTGTTCTGTGTGCAATGGAAGGCTGAAAATGTGTACACTTACATATTTTGAGGCAAGGAATCCAATAAAACATTTTAAAATATTTGAAAATAAACATAACACCTGTAATTTTGACCTTAATCAAAATTTTACTGGAGCAAGTTTAATTACAAAATGCCGATGTAGCTCAATTTTTGTTGCTTTGTTTTTTGAGATGTTGTCTTGAATAGTTTAGTTAATGTTATTACAAAGGATTGGAGAGTGGTCTTTTCTTAAACAAAAAATAAAAAATATATGGTGAAATTTACTTAAATTTGTTACTTGTAAATCGAGAATTATGAAACAATCTTAGGAATCTTTCTCATGCTCTAATTAATTAATCGTCTTAGTAGAGTTGCATCTAAAACAGTGCACCTTATTGATTATATTATTAAAGGTATCTTCAGGGATTGCGGTGCTGATTTTTAGCATAGAACATTGTTTTAATACCTGATTTAACAGAAAACAATAAAAACAATGGCATACCATTTATTTTCTGGAAGAAATGTCTTTAAGATGAAAAAAAAACAAAAACTAAGATTGTGAACGAAATATATGCAAAGAGATCTTTGAACCTAAAGATCGTTTGTCGTAAAAATATCAAAAGGTTTTTTTTTGATCTTGGTGAATTCATTTGCTACTTTAATTAGTGATATTTCATCAAGAATAGATTTGTTATCAAAAAGAATAGGTAAGGAATTGATGATTACAAGATGTAGCGCAACAACATTTATTTTTCTCGTGACATCAACTTTAGCACAATATTCACTTCTTCCAAGTTGTTGGTTTCACTTTTGAAAATTGTTGGAAAAATCTGAAACTAATGCATCAAAGTCACCTTTAAAATGCTCCAATTTTTTCAAATCATCTGTTAAAAACTGTTTGCTTGCTGGTTTCAAAAATAACTGCTCTGCTTTTGAAAAACAGTTGCAAGGTTGATTGATAAAGTCTCTTTTTGATGGCATTAATAATAGAATCAAGAGCTTTATAGTAGACAGGTTTGTACAGATTTTCAGGATAATGTGCTGTTACTGTTGCCTCTGGGTTTCTTGTGACATAATGTAATAAAGACTAGCTAGGTTTTCTTTGCTTTCTTGGAAGACAAGGTGATGAAATAGTTTTTATTTTGCTTGCTGACGACTTTATATTTTTGTAAATTAAGCTGAAATCACGTTCATTTCTCATATTTCCCAATGTTTGTACAACTAAATCAGCGAGCTTTCTTTTGCTCTTTTCCTTCAAGGTTCTTTTCTAGCTCTTTTCCTTCAAGGGGAGACATCTTTTCATTCTGTAAGGCTTTGGAGAGGTCCGTAATTGCATAAAGACAATGGCTTAAATTTAGATTAAATAAAAATGGATTGTGTTCATTTGATTTTTACAGCCCCCAATTCTTGATCTTTTATCAAAATCTGCTAAGGATTGCTCCCATAACTCTATCAAGGTCGCATGGCTATCCAGTATCTTTTTAAAACACTTTGCTTTCATGGTTCACCTTGTTACATAAAGTTTATCAAGATTTTGGTTATAGGAACATGGAGATTCCTTAAATTCTCTTTCAATATTCTCCATAATGCTTCCCAACATCTTTTCTTGTTTTGGTGAATATTTAACTAGTACGCATATTTCCCCCATGGTTCCCATAACATCATGAAGAATCGCACAATCTTTTATTAGTAATTCAATTTTTTTTTTAAACATCTTTGCTTCCAACAAGGCTGCAAGCAACCGTTGGAAAGTTGGAAGTTACTGGAAGAGAAAAGATGAAGATTGTAGAGCAAGATAAAGATTGACAGACAACTTAAAAGATTGCAAATTATATAAATCAGGAAAGCAAGATGCTGAAAGCAAATTTCAAAGAACTAATGTTTAAGGAAAAAAATTAGAGGAATAAGAGTTTTTGGAGCACTTAAGAACAGTCACAGAAAAAAGATGAGACTTAATTAAATGACAAGTAACACAAGAATGAATTTTACTAGATGGCACAAGAGACACTTGCTCTTTAGAGCAGTGCCCATTATAGTATTTGTAGAAAAGAGAAAGAGAAGCAACATTACAACGATGTGATAATGGTTGAAGGTTGGCTGCAAGAGTGATCTATGTTTACAATGTGTTTTTGCAGCTTATCTAAAAGAGAAAGGAGATCATTAGAAGATCTGCCCCAGATGCTTTGGTAAACAAAACAAATTTACAATGGTTTTTAGCAGTAATAAACAGACGTCTGTTTTCTGGAGAATTGTTTTGCTGATAGATATGGAAGTAATCATTTTATTTGGCAATTGTAGCAGAACAATTTGAGGAAAACTATGGAGAAGAGTGAGGTTTGACCTGGAACCATTGAGAGGGAATAAAAGATTCCATGCCAGCCTGAATGCATGTAGTTATGTAAGAACCATATTTGTCAACAGGAAGACGAAGGATTTCTATGCCAGGGCCATCACTAAGAAAATCACGGAAAGAGTCCTAGTCAGCTTTAAGGTAGTTATAAGAGGTATGATGATAGGGGGATTCAGATGATGAGGAAGAATGAGATAATAGTTTTAGAGAAATCAAACTGTGATCAGAAGCACCTAAGGGGGAATGTGGAGAAACTAAGCACTGACTAGGATCAGAAACAAGACATTAGTCGAGTAGAGAAGGTAAATGATTTAGGTTGTCTGGAAAGCCAGTTGGAAAGTTGACTATTTGAGTTAGGGATTGAGAAAGGCAAAAGTTGTGGGCTTTAATGCCTGCAGAGTCACTGACACTAGAGCTTTAAAGCCATTCAGTGGGATGAGCATTAAAGTTACCAACAACAACAATATTGGCTGATGGATAAAGAGAGAGGGCTTGGTCAAAATGATCAGAAATAACATCAAGAAGAGCGCAGTCTTGAGATGAAGGAGAGCAATATAGAACAAAGAGAAAGATGATTGAGTTAAGTGGTGCTAAACGAAAGCACATAAAAGTATAGTCTGTGGATTCAAACCTAGTTTCCCAACAAATGGGTGAATTCTTACGAATATAAATGCCCCGGCCAAGCATGTGACTATTGCAGTCTTTGCAAATTAAAGGAAAATAACCATCAACACTGAGATCACAAGATGAGACAGCTGAACTTAAATTAGTCTCACAATGAGCAAAAAGGTCTGGTGAGCTTTGCAAGAGATAAGACTCAACAGAAGAAAAGTTTCTTCAAAGACCATGAATATTAGTGAATAGTGAATATTAGTGAAATATTAGTGGTTTAGAGAACTTGGTGATGGCAATGGTTTTTTGTGTTTTATAGTTTTTTGTACTGTATTCATTTTCAAATTTATTAAAGAACTTGACTCAAAGCATAGAAAGTAGTCAGTACACTGTTTAATAGCCCAAACAATTGCCTCAGTACTATTAATAAACCCTAAGCTGTAACAAAGGGTTCCGAATGTGGCCTTGGCAATGCACACCAAAAGTACCAACAAGGACACCATCCATGCGCAACATGGCACTGTTAATACTTTGATATTTTTCCGCTGTTGATGGAATCAGCCTCTTTGAGAGCTACCATAGAGTCTGGGAAACCTGACTACCAGCCGACCTCAGAACCATAAAGCTTACTCTTTAAGCTGCACCCTCATTAGGAGATAATAGAATGAGTTGCCTAGCCATAAAAACAGAGACACAAGCAAATCTAATGCATAGAGTAGATCCAGCATTCAACATCCTAAACTGGAAATAATGTATTAAACACATCTGCGCCAGCCTAATAGATGAAGAAGGGGTACAAGGCTGGTCATTAGTTAGAATCTGTTTACCCCTTAAGTCTTTGCCTAGGAGGCCTTCTACAAGACAGTAGCCAGATTCATTTAACATTTGCCCAAAATTTTTTTTGAGACGCGATCTCTAGCCTTTACTCAACAAAAAGCCCCAAGGCAGGGGGTGTTTTAAGTCGGAGTTGGCATCTCCTAGCCTTTGTTCAAAAATTACTTTTCATTATAATGAAGCCATGAAAACTTTTTAAACCAGTGAGGTTGACATGAACGTTATCTCCACTTTTTCGGAAAAATATAATCTTTTGGAGGATGGAACGTCTTATTTATTATTTTCATATCATCCAATTGTGTTTTGACATTTGCAAAGATAAATTTTGATCTTCAATTTTTTGTCTTGATTTTTGCACACACTGATTTCATCTGACTCAAAAAATTAAGTTATTGACTGGTTGTTTTGACTCATTTATTGAAATAGATGTATTCTTAATTTCATCTCAATACTTCGGTTGGTTAGAAAAAAATGCCAATTTTTTTTTTTTTTTTCTTTTGTTAAATAGAATCTTTTTTTAAAGATAGAATCTTTTGTTAAAAATAAAATGTTTTGTTAAAAATAGAACCTTTTTTTAAAGTAAAAAATTAAAAAAAAAAAAGATTTTTTGCAAGGTTACATTTTTAAGTTTTGAATTTGTACAATGCATGAAAGTGTCCTATCTGAAACATCAAAATGGGATACACCAGGCTTGGACATGGATACACCAGGCTTGAACAGGATGACAATCTATCGTATGCCATTATATGACAACGCAAATAATAAATTGTTTTGACGATTTGACCATAACTCAACATGTTTTTAATATTTAAAAATGTGCTGAAAGTACTTATAGAATTTCAATTAAATTTAAAGATAAATTTTTCAAAAATTTTTGTTAAACTTTATCTAGTTTTCACAATAGTTAAAGCAAAAAATTTGCAAGATTTAATTTTTGTGGTGTAGCAAAGTGCAGGCTAGCAAGGACCAGATCTGGTTAAACATTTTTTAGGATGGCAGATTTATTAAAGTTTTCATCTTTTTTTTAACTTTTACTGATTACTTAACATTAAAAAAAAACAAAAACTAACGAGTTACTACAGTGAGGAAAAAAAACATAAGGTGGTACATACAGTAAACTAAGATTTATTTTAATGTGATATTTTGGTTGAATTAAAAAATCCGCTATGAACAATATTCTTACACATGGCTGAATCTTTATAAATATTTAATTGCTATAAGATAATCTACTTGTATCTTTACTAATTGGTTATAACAAAACTAAATATTGATAAAGTAAAATCAAGTGAAAAGATAGAGATAAGGATAAAGATAAAGATAGAGATAATTCGCTTTATTTAAGGTCCTGAAGTTAAGTTAAAAATTTAGTTTGTATAAACTTTGTAAGTATTAAAAAATAAAAAGTATAAATATGCATATATATGTATTGCGACAGTATTGTATTATTTATGCTACTGATGACTATATTATATATATTTACTACAAAACTTTCTTTAAAAGATTGTCAAGTTATGATGTTATGCTTTATTTGTGTTATAATTTACAATATAAATTTTAGATTGGTGGTTCTAAAGCTGGATGCTTTACTGCATACCCTTCTCATTCTGATGACTTATACAATGTAAAAAAGCCAATTGAGAATAAGGAGAAGCATATCTTTCGCCCATCTCACGGTGCTAAAACAATGACATGTGGTTCCATTATTGCTCAAAATATCACAAGGTATGTCAATCATTAAATTTCATGTTTAATGGTATTCTAGGGAAAAAATTTAAACACCTTTGTGATATTTGTTTACATTAAGTTATAGTAACACATTTCAATATAATAATTGAAAAGTAGACAAAGTGCCCCTGTTTTTTAAAACAATTTCAGGGTTTGAGCATAGATTTATAATCAAAGCATTGACTGTTCAACCATTCTCAATTTTTTTTTTATAAGCATTTTATGTTATAATGTATTATAAGCAATAACAAGTTTTAGATCTTCATTTTTTTTTTAAAAAAACTTTGAGATTTAATATGAAAAACTTGTGGTTTCAACAAAAACCTGAAAAAAAATAAAATCTAAAAGTGCTTTTTTTTTAGTTTAAAAAAAGTTAAAAAAGTTTAGTTGAAGTTTTTTTTTAGTTTAGTTAATAAAAGTTTAAAAAGTTTAGTTTAGTTTAAAAAAGCTAAAAAAAAAAGTTTTAAGTTTAATTTTTTAATGCTATAATTTTTGATTTGTGATTGCTTTTTTTGCAATGATCAGAAAAAACCTGTGATTTCAATGTAGTTTTTTTACCTCAAGGAACAATAAAATTAATAAATATAACTTTTAAAAGCTAAAACAGAATCATCGTCACATTAAGTTAAACTAAATTTTTTTATCAAAATGATGTTTGTTGAATGCCAAAGTTTTTGAATGTTAAGTAATGGAATTTGATTTAAGTAATTGTTTGATAAAGAAGGGGAAAAAATTCATATTTCAGTGCCAGTATATATTTTAAATATATAATTCTTTAATATCAATCAAACCAAAGGTATCTACATTTAATAATTATTTGTAAAACTAGTTATAAACTTGCTTGGTTCTGTTATCTGTTTGTTGAATTTGACATTGACCTGAAATAACTACAGCAAACAACGCAAAATAGAAAAATCCATTCTAAGTATAAATAGGTTTTTAAAATTAAACTGGAGTATTTTAAATCAACTGTGAGATTGTGAGTATCATATTTAAACCATGAGACTCACTGCAAAACTTGGAGAGTTAAAAGATCTAAATTTTTTTTTTACAACTATAAATTTAATGCTAATGCATCAGGTAAAAATATGCAGCATTCCGTGGTTACTGGTTTAATCTTTTCAAATTTTATACTTAAATTTAAATTCTTTCTATTTATAGAAAGAATTTAAATTTAAGTATAAAATTTGCAAAGATTTGCAAATTTTATACTTAATAAACGTATTCTCTCACATGTATTAAGCACACAAGAGTATGTTACTTACCTAACGCTCTCAGAGAGTCATAGTTAAAAAAGTTGCTATCAAACTATTTAATCCAGTAAACTATTGGGCGCCAAAATGAAATGTGCTAACCCGTAAAAGATTTTTTTTAATTTAAAATTAAAATTCTAATTAAAAAATTTACAAAGGGTTAAAATTTAACTATATAATAATTTATATAGCTAAAGCAAATGTAATTTTAAAATAAGCTACAAAATTGCTTTGTTCCGTTATCTGTATGTTAAATTTGACATTGAGAACAAAGTCAAGCTTTGCCCAATTGACCTAATAATAATAATCTGCACAAAACAACATGAAAAAGAAGAATAGATTCTTAGTTTTTCAAAAAAAAAAAAAAAATTAATATATTATATATAAGGATTTTTTTTCAAAAATAGAAATTTATTATTAAAGAAATAAATGTTTTCTATTAATTCTATAATGGGCACTGCTCTAACAAGCTAGCGTCCCTGGCGCCATCTACTAAAATTCATTCTTGTGTTACTCATTATTTATTTTTATTTTAAGTTTACTTTTTGTAATTTGAGTTATTTTTGATAATTTAGATAAGTTTTACAATAAATATTCTAACATAATCTTTTTTTTTATGTTTTTTTTAAATATTGTAATTTTTTGAATTGATAAATTGTTTTTATTACTTTTATTGATTGATAAACTGAATTGAGAACTATATTTTAAATAAAATTGAGAACTATATTTTAAATAAAATCTTCAGTATTTGTGAAGTTACTAGTATCTATTTTTAATTTTAAGTATATTAATCATTAGGTCTATATTAATCAATAAATAGGTCAAAGCCATAATGGTTAAATGGAATGAGGTTTGACTGGAAAAGCTTGACAAAAATCAATTTAAAATTAAACTATGGGCTGAGATAAAAACTCTGTTATGCAGTCTGTAACAACCCTCGGAATTAGGGTCAACATTCGGCAACCTAACTTTTGACTTGAAAGTGTTTGAGGTTGGCAAAAAGTTGCTGACCTCATTTCTATGTTTTATGGTCAGACCTTTGTATCAAATAATTTTTGCTGACCTGATGCCGACCTCAATCTTTTTAAGGTCAGCATGTTATTGCCAACCTCTTTTTTCCTAATTCCAAGGGTTGCTGTAAATTTTCATTTACAGCAACCCTTGGAACTTGTCATTTATATGTAGGTTTAAGTAAAAATTTTATTGGGGGAGAGAAAGTAGTACAATTAGAGTATTCTATAAATAATAAAATTTCAGCTGCAGAGACTGTAGCTGTTTAAAGGAGCTGAAAATGATCTTACTTTAAAACATTGTGATAACAATTCATTATTATTTCAAAGAATATTTCCAGATAGTATAAGTCAAAGTTTTATTATGAGTAGACAAAAGACTTCATATGTATTTCAAGATGGCGTTGGACCTTTGTCGGAGAAACGCCTGTGTTCCAGTATACCAATAAGTTGATTACATCACAGTAAAAAAAAAAAAAAGATGTTGTTAATCAGAAGAAGAGAACTATGTTGTTACAAAATATTTAACATTGCTGTTCTTTGGCAGAGCAACAGCAGAAGGTGTCAAAAAAAATGCTTACAGATATACATCATAATGGAAGATTTGATTTACCATGGGATCGACTTTTTAATATTTCAGCTGATGGTCCTAAAGTTAACCAGGCCATTTGGAAGTTTTTAAATGCTGATTTTCATAGCGATGGTTTTAATGGATTATTACCATTTGTAAGTTGTACTTTGTACACAGTGCCTAATGCATTTTGAAAAGCAATTATAGTTTTTGGTGAGAACACGTAGCAGCTTGCATTTGATTTACATGCTTGGTGTAAGGTATGAATTTTATTGGTAATTTTATTGTTAGTATTATTAAAAATGAAATTATTTTTCACTCATTATTAACTAATTTAAAGTTGTTAGTAAAAGTTATTCTTAATGCTCAGATTTGAAATGTGTTTTTCATTCTTGTATAATGCACCCTGCAAAATAAAAGACTTCAAAAGATTAGCGTTGTGTTAGAATTCAGAGAGTTCTTAAGAAAAATGAAAATATAAAACATATTGTGTCCATCAAATTTTTATTGGTATACCTCCCTTGTTTGAAAAATACTTGACCATATTCCAAGATAAAGAACCACTTATTCATATATTTTTTTATTAAATGAAAGATCTTTTAATATCATTGATGATGGATTTTTTTAAACCTTTTAATGGTAAACTTTTCAAATATCTTTTAAAAATTGATTCTTCTGATTCAACTATCCACCTTGATTTAAATAAAATGGATTTTATGAGGAAGCTAAGTACTTTGCTTTTTATCATTTTGTTACACATTTTATTTAAGAGAAAATACAAACTAATTTTTGTTGGATTAGTTATTGAGTGTTTTAAGCTTTTTTAAAAAACCAAAAAAGTTACTTATTATTTCTGACTGATGTTGAGTTGACTGATCAAAAGTAAATATGTAATTTTTAGGTGAAAAAAATTTCATGTGAAAAAAAAGAATTTTCTGCTCACCACAAATGAGAGATAGATATATATCAATTTTAAAATACAAAATAAACTTCCACTTGATTTGCAGGTATTAAAAGATTTGGCTTGTTTGCTTGATAAGGAATATGGTAAAACTAAGTATCTATATCTCAGTAAAGTTGTTAAGAGTTGTTTAACTATTCAGAATGGAAACACTAGTGCAGAGCAAAGTTTATCAGATAATAAAAATACATTGACTTCAGAGCAAGTAAAACTAAATGATAAAACATTAAAGGCTTTGAGAATATCAAAGGAATTTGCAAGAAGTTGCATTGGAGCATATAATGTTGATTCTTTCTCTAAAGACGTTGTTCAAGCAATGCAAAATGCTTACAGAATATATATTTAAAAAAAAAAGCTGAGGAAGAAGAAGAAAAAAGAATAAATTATATTTATAAGCAAAAACTTATTTACAAAAAAAAAAAAAAAAAAATGCTTGAAAAAAAAATCAAAAAAAAAATAATTAAAACCTAAATCAAAGGGAAAAAAATCTTGAAAATGACAAGAAAATGCAGATCTAAAGTTTCAACTTGCTCAGAGAATGCTGGATGAAGCGACCAAATCTATGCAAAATGCCATCAATGAAGAAGACATGATAGGTATAAAAATTGTCCATGAAATGGTGAACAGTGCAAAAAAAAAATCTTGAAAATTCTGCAGCACATAAAAATGAGCAAAAAGAGTTAAAAGTAATTATTGGTTTAAAATGAAAAAGTGAAATGGAGAGTTTATTTAATTGTTTCAAAAAATCAAAGTAGTATTGTTAAAAATATTGGCTGTGAACTTCTTGTTTAATTATAGTTTAATTTTAATTATAAGTTATTAAGTGTTTTCTCTATTCTGTTAATTTATTTTATATTACTTTTGACATTTTTGATGACTTCTGATTTAATTTGTTTTTAAAAATAGTTATTGAGATTTTCATTTTTTTAATGAAATTTGTCCTTTTTTGTCATTTTTTGCCATTTTCCTTTTCAAAATACTGTCATTTTTTGCCATTTTTTTGTAAAGTTGTTGCTTGACAGCCTGTTACTGGGACTGTTCCCAAGTGCTCCAAAAATTCTATATCTATTTGTTATAAATATTTTTTGCATATTTTTACCTCAATCTTTTAAGTTGTCTGTTAATTGTCATCTTGCTTTATAAACTTCATCTTTTCTCTTCCAGTAACTTCCAACTCTAATAGTGGTTGCTTGCAGCTTTGTTGGAAGTAAAAATGTTTTAAAAAAAAAAAAAGATGTTTATTTTAGATGTAATATTTACCAAATATGTATATAATATAATATTAATATATAATATACCAAATATATGATATATAATATACCAAATATATGATAATATAGTATAATATTGAGAGTATGATACTGATATATAGCTAAAGTTAAGAATGAAGTTGGAGTCTGGTAATGAGTGCTTGGTGGTTTATTTTAATTTATTTATTTGAAGATTTTTGCAAAATCAACGCATACAACAGCTTCATTAGAATTTGTTTTGATACATTCATAAATCATTTGATAATATAATCTTGCTTGATAAATTTTTTGTCTCAGTTCTTGGTCCATACAAGACAATATTTTTCCGAAACAAAATCTCTTACGAAACCGAGATAAAAACGAGATTTTTTCAAAAATGTAAAAGCTATGAAAATAAAATGAAATTTTCCGAAAAATTTGTTTTTTATAATTTTTTATTATTATTATATTAATGTACTGTAAGTTTTCTACATTTATCAAATTTATGTTGGTTCTTGAAAAAATCTTTCAAAAGATTCAAGTCATTTAAAGTTGCAACTGTCATTCTCTCTCGTTTCTTACTATGGTGGTTGCTTGAAATTGAAAAATTTTGTTCACATCAAATCGATGTTGGCTTGATTAATTTCAATGCATTTTCTAACATGCATAACTCTTCTGATTTGAATCCAGTTGTAAAGTAGCTATTAAATTCATCAGTAGTCAAATCATTAGGATCAGTGACTTGGATTTGTTGTGGGGCATTGGATTCTCTTTTCTTTCTAGGTGGGTCTTTGACCTTTGGAACAAAGTTTGAAATTGTTTGGTGTTTTAAGATAGCAAGAAGACGTAACTTAGGATTATTGGGAGTGTTTGACTGTCTGATGAGTTTCAGATGTAATTTCCACAACATCATAACTGTCATCATTACTGGATGGAGTGAAAAAATGTTCAAGCCAGAGTCTTTTTGGTTCTTCAATAATTTCTTTATTTGATGATAATAAGAATGAGGACACTTTTGGTTCTTCAAGAACTCCTGGATTGTTGAGAAATTTGAGCAGACTAACAGTTAAGATCGGACATCTTTTAAGAATCCCTATTTTAATTTCTTTAATCAAATGAGCACAAATAAAACTTTTCTTCGTTTACAATTCCTCTAACAAAAATTTTAATGCGCTTTCTGCAATGTTTAAGTCAGCATCATTGCCACTCACGGCATCCATAGCCATTACATGGTGGAAGAGTTGCTACTCATTCAGGAATGCTTGTCTCTAAATAATCAGGCCAATCTTGTCCAAATGATTTAAGAGTTTTTTTTTTATAGATGGGATCATGTCTTTGAAAGTTTTCAACATTTTCAATGCACTGTTTCATTGACTTCTGACATCAAGAACTAGCAATTTGAATTTGATTCCAAGTGGTAGAGCATTTTCTTTAAGCTTTTTGACTAATTTAAGTTTGTATTTGAATTTTTTACAATAGTTTGAACATCTTCAAGAGTTTTAGTACTAGGTGATGAAGGATTGTACTCAAATGCTTCCACATCTTCCACGTTTTCTTCATCATAATTTTCTTCATCTTCTTATTAGTTTGTTTCTAAACTAAGCACGCTTGGTGCTTTGCAAAAAGTTTGAGATGTACATGCTAACTTGTCGATCTCTTTATGTGATTCATTCTTCGCTTTGGTCTGATAATTAATTCTTATTTGTTTGATTGATATCTGTAATTATCTTTTTACGTTTTAGTACTTGTGTCACTCAAAGATGGATTCCATGATCATAGCAAATGTGATGAAGTTGTTGTGAGAGACGGTTGGATTTAGTGCAAGTACTTGCCCCATCCATAGTTTGACCAATGCAATCTTGGTCAGGATCAATGCTGAAGGTCATTAATTGATAATTTTGCAAAATTCTCTAAAAGGTTTTAGCCTCAAAAAGGTTTTAGCATCACATTCTTTTCTCATTTTGATCATACCAAGATTTTGATTGTAATTGTTGGGTTCAAAAATATGGATGTTCATAACTTTAATTTGTTTAAATGTTGCCTCATCACTCACATAGGAAAACTTCAATTTTAAAAATCATTAAAGTTGCAGTTGCTGTACAAAATGTCATAAGTTAAAATAATTTTTTAATGAATAAGTTGAATAAACACTTACTTTTTAGTTTAATACAGTCTTTTTATTTAATATATTTTTACATCTTTTTATGCGACAAATCTCATTATCAACAGATTCATAAATGAAAAAAACATTGCACTTTAATTGGAACTTATACAAGTTTTAAAAACATTAAAACTAAGATTACTGAAAAGTATTTAAAATTTTCAAAATTAGCGCTTTTTATTTTTCACCTGTTTCCTTAGGAGAAATACGTGAAAAATAGTTCCTCATGAGAAAATTTATGCTGAGGACTCTTGTTTACTCAAAAACGTTTTGAATTTTCTCTCATTAAAAAACGAAAGCTTAAATTTTAAAGGTTTTTAATAGTTTTCAGTAATCTCGGTTTTTATATTTTCACATTTATTTTCTTCCAATGACCAAGATTTCCAAGACCAAGATGTCCGAGACAAAGTAGATCTGAAAGTATAGTTTTTACCTGTTTTTGCCTAGTTACTGTATTACTTAAATTCTCAGTTTCATACTCCAAAGTTTGAATATTAAGTGTATCCATACAATATTCGAAATATTTCATGAATCACTCTTTGAGCCGATTTTATGTGAAGTTTAAGTGCATGTTATCGTCAACAAATATTTAAATACTGGATGTGACTTTAAAGCAACTACTCTTGCGTACTTAATACACGGAATGGGAAGTTTATTAATTTTCAGAAAATTTATTAATTCCAAGCTTATTAAGACCACCTCCTTCTCCTCCTCCCCTCCCCTGTTTGTTAGTTTTAATTTGTTAATTTGTTATCAACAAAAAATTGCCGACCTATTTTGATTAGTCGAAAATAAATTTTTAGTTTGTTCCTCACAATAGTATAAAACTTACTCAAGCATATTAAATCTTATTGAAATTAAGATAAAAAAAACTGTTTAAAAATGGGTATTTGACTGCAAGCCACACAAGAATTAAATTGTTTTTTGCATGTTGTGTAAAAAAATTAATTTAGATTTATAAGGTTTTTAATAAGAGCTGACGATAAATTGAAATTTGATTTATAAAAAATTTCCACCCACCCTTTTACTAAGACAACCCCCACCCGTTTAACAGATCTGGACTAAAATTCCCAACTACTCTTTTATTCTCACCCATCCTTGTATTACCAATTTAAATTCAAACTACCACATAGTATTTGTGTTTGCTCTATTCACGAAAATATGCATTTCATGAAATGAGTATTTTCATGAAAATGATGTAAATATTCATAAAACCACAGTCATAGTATTTAACTAGTCTGGAAACGCGGACTGTTTTCTATAGACTTCTTAAAATAATTTGAACTTATAGGTTGACCGGACTAAGAGTGCATCAAATATTTTTAAAATGACTTTTTCAGGCGCAGACTTTGATAATTTGAATGAATTCTATGCTGTTTTAGCTGCTATTGAGTTTCTATTTGTTGGAAATAGACTTTTTTTTAGTATTAGGTTACCAATTTGTTTTATTTTAACCAAAGTGAAGAAAGTATATTTATGTGTTTGTTTTGTGATAAACGATGTATATCGCAAGGTAAAAATTACTGTTAAACAATTTAGTAAAGAATAAAAGAAAGCTTCATCTTGTTAGGTTTCAAAATTATTTAGTTCATATTACAGAAAAGCTTGCTAAAGATAAATGGTACTCTGCTATAAGTTGAATTTGAAATTTTAAAATCAAGTATAAATATTTCAAGTATTTCAATAAGAAGTCATTACAGCTTAGCCACTAATAAAAAAATAAATGTAACTAATTCATTTGAAGGAAATGCTTAAATTTTTTACTGCAGACTCTACAAAATATTTTCTGAAACAACACATTCTTTTTAAAATCTTAGCCAAAATTGTACTTTTCTTTTTAGTTTTAAAGTTACAAATCTTGTTTTTGTTTAACTGACTGGTACCTTTTTTATAAATGATGTTATAACATTAAAGTATATACCCCAATACATTAATAAACAAAATACTCTATTATGACTTAGTGGGAATATTTTTGGTACCTCCTATCCTACAATTAGTTTCAGTTCTAACATGTATAAATTGTATCATAGACAGTGTTAATTATATTTGCTTGCTGCTAAATGTGCATGATCGTCTAACACTGTATATACAAGTTTGTAGATTTTATTTTTCAAAAGAGAAGCTAAAAGCTTTCAAGATTTAAAAAAGTAAACAAAACTGATAAATTAAGAACATCAATTAAATAAAATCCTCGATTCTGAAACAAGAGGAAGTGAGATAACTTAGAATTACTTAAGCAGCTATTTTCATAGCCACATATTAAAAAAAAGTATTGTTGGTATATTATTAACTTTAGCAAGTAGTGAAATAAATACTTGATGTATATTTAATAGTTTTATGGTGTAGTAACTTTATAATAAAATAGTAACATAGGGTTAATTAATATTTTTAATCAAATTATAAGTAATAATTAATCAATTTTTATTAATAATAAAAATAATAAAAATCGTCTTTTCAATTTTAAAATATTAATGACACCATCAATATTTTACATATGTTTTATAAAAATGTATATATATTTAGTTATGAACATATCTAATAAAATTTTTTTGAAAATAATGCGAATAGTTTTTACTTGCTCTTAACTTCTTTTTTTTTGGTATGTTTCAATACTATATTACTATAATACAATACTTTATACTACCCTTGTAGCTAAATAAATTACATTTTCAGCTACTACAAATAAATATAAATATATATATATATATATATATATATATATATATATATATATATATATATATATATATATATATATATATATATATATATATATATATATATATATATATATATATATATATATATATATATATATATATATATATATATATATATATATATGTATATATATATATATATATATATATATATATTTATTTATTGTGTTATTATTGAAGTTAAAGTCAATAAAAAATGGGTTATCCTTGCAAACACCAAGTGATTGTTGGTGTCCAAAATAAATTTCAAATAAGGTGTTCCATAATGTAGTAAAACAGCAAAAATACTTTACTCCATAGTTTAGTTTATTTCAACAAAAACTTATTACTTAGGCAGCAAGTTTAACACTCCTTAATTAGTATGGTGTCAACTTAAAAAGTCAGCTCAAAAGTATGTTTAGGTAAAATTATGAAAGCCACATTCTCTGTCTTCATAGAATATGTAAGCAATATGGTTCCACAGTATAAACATACCATCACTCGTTGTCATATATCATGTATATATCTTTTTTATTTATTTATATGTTTTAAGTCGGGTAAATTACATCTGTTTACACAAGTAATTTTATTTTAATGTCGTAGATTAGATATAAATGAATCATTTAAAATGCATATTGAACAATTTGTGATTTGCAGAAACTCCATCGCAAGTTACAAGCAATAACTTTAAAGGAGTTTAGTTAACAAATTTGTGAAAATAAAAGAAACATTTGTCATCCAATGGCACCAATTGTGGTAAAGTCAGCTAGATTAGTTAAGTATATCATCATACATATCAACAGACTGAAAATTACCTTGGGAGATCTTATTTTTATTAACCTTAAATTTTAAGATAACCTTAAATTTTATGTCGTTTCTCTCAAAATAACTTCCTAAAAGGTGAGGGGTTTTTTTTCTGTATTTAACATAATAGATTCTAAATCATTTCTAAAGCTTTTAGTCAAGATAGATTTTGAAATAGAGTTTTGTTACTTTTTTTGATACACTTTGCTTTCTCTTTTTTTTTAATTAAATTCTGTTTAATTATGTACTTTAGTGGTGCAATATTTGGTAGCAGACTTTATTGCATCATCTTTTTTGCATCATTGCATCAAGTAAAATTACTTTATTTGCTATTATATGCATTCCAATAAAGCATAATAATAAAAAAAAATTATATTCAAGCTTTTTGAATTTTAGTTTAAGAAGAATTTTTTAAGTATTTATACAAATTTATTAAAATCTTAAATTTTTTTTGAAATAAATTTTTAGTACTTAATAAGTTTTTTACTCAATAATGTTAGTAATGTAATTTATTTAATAATTAAAGTATAATTTTCTACCTAAGGTAGAAAGTTATACCTTACTAAGGGGTATCTCACATATCCTACTCTGAGGTAGAAGTTCCTACCTTTTTTATAGAGTTTGATCCAGGAATAAGTGCTTTTAAACTAAAACTTTAAATCTAAAATTATAAAAATGTACTTAAATCTCCTTGGTTGCAGTAAAGTTACCAAAATAATGTAAAGATTGATATATAAATTATTAACTAATCGAGCTAAGTTAGCCATTCCACAGGATTTTTTTCTTGTAAACATGTTTATATATGAATAACATGATTGTATAGAGTTAAAAATGCTTAAGAAGCTAAGTAGATCCTAAGTTATTGCATTTTTTGTGCTGGAAAAACTGGTTATTTTTTTAAAAAAAACCCTTGTCTTTAAGTATGGAAAATTTGCTGTGTAATGGCACCGAAATAAAATAAAAAAAAAACAAAAAATCTATCGCAAAAATAAATAAAAACAATGCGCAAATGAAAAAAATTGTTAAAATGTATGATTATATAATTTATAATTTCTATATGCAAATCCTAAGTACCAAACCTTCAAGGAAACATATATAAATACTTGTTTTAAATTGAGGAAAGGCTGTTATTGCCATTTCCACATGGACTCTTTCAAAAAACACTGTTTTTTCTATATAAATTAACCTTGAAGTTTGTAAACGCTGAAAACTAAAAAATTAATAATGAATGTTAAGAGTCTACATTCCATTAGACTCCTACCTTTTTTAATAAATATGGAAAGTTTCTTACAAATTAGATGTGTTTCAGTGCTTAGGTATTCTTACTTTCAATAACTACTTTTGAAAAAACGTTTCCGCGGCAAGTCTTTTTATTAATAATAGTCTTAAGACATGAGTAATACATAAGTGAAGCCATATAAAGCTTACTACATTCTACATATGGTTGGAAAGCGGTTGAGTCAAATTAATTGATGCAAAAAAAATCTCAAGCTACTAGCTTAATTATAAAATAATAAGCATTAAACTCATAGACATCTAGCTATACAGTCAATCAAATGTTTGCATCTATAACATATTTTCATTTAGCATATTTAAACCATTACAAGATCTGTCACGTAATTACATTTATTAACTGTTGATGTCTTTATTTTATGCTATATTTATCATTTTTATTTGTAATATGAAATATATATGCAATCCAAAATAGTTAAAATAGAAACTGAGTAGCCAAAACAAGCACAATTTGCTCCTGGCTTTTCAATATTTATCTCAGAATATATGCAACTTAACTGTAGCGTAATATAATGTTTACAATGGTTTTGTCTAGTTCATATTCCACTCGCAATAATTTTATGATATTAGTACTTTGCCGAACAATGAAATAATGGACTAAAATACTGTTTCTCCGAACCAAAATCTTAGTCGATGTGTGTTCACTTCACTGCGCCTATCCCTAAATCAGTCGTTTTATGTACACTCTACTGCGTCTATCTCTAAATCAGTCGATTTAGAGATAGACGCAGTAAAGTGTATTACCTTTATTTATTCAAAAGTCAAAATCGTTGTGAGTGGGATATGATCTAGACACAACCGTGTAAAATTTGATGCACTCTAAAGTAGGCAGAGCACTAATATAGAGAGGAGTTTAAGTGTTATAAGAAATCGGCCCGCGTTTCCAGGCTAATTATATGGCTATGACGTTACGCGTATTTTCATGAAAATAAGTGGCATATTTTTGTGAATAGAGCAAACACAAGTATTACGTGGTACTTTGGTGATTGATAAAACCAGGGATTATCTTTTTCCGGACATTTCCGGAATTCCGGATATTTTGTTTAACTTTTAGTTTTTCCAGATATCCAAAACATTTTTAATACATGCATGTTGAGGTATATATTTTTATAATATATTTGTTTTTTAAGCTCTTTTACTCAACACTCGTGCAAAAATTATAAAAAATGTGAAAAAAAAATTAAAACAACTTAGCTGAAAGCAAAATTAAAAAGAAAATAAAGGAAAACAAATTCCGGATTTTTTCCGGATATTTTATTCAAACAATTTTTAAAATATGACTAGGACGATCTATGTAAAACACTATACGGTCTTAAATAAAAAAAATTTGTTAATTCACTGACAATATTTGTTTAAAGTTAATGGTAAATTGAATGTTTTAAAAAGTACGTATAAAAATGCTGTTTAGCATATTGTTGATTGTAAACAAAATATTTGGTCGATGAATTTTAAGTCTTGTTGCAGTGGCTAGAACGCTTGACTAGTAATCTAAGGGTTACGAGTATGAACTTCGCTAGAAGCACATAAGCGTTGTCGGTTAGGTCGATAATGGAGAACGAACTCATTAATTGTTAATCTTTTTATGTGGCGTGCTATAACCAATAAGATTCTATAAGAGCTCTTAGATTTTGCTTAAAAAAATTGTTATGAAAGAAAAAGAAACTTTTTTTCTTCTTGTTATTGTTAGATCCAGATCAAATAAACTGAGGGGTCTTAATAGAAGGATGGGTTTAAGTTTTTTACAGAATACGAACAAAGTCATTCAATTCTAGTGCAGCTTGCGATCAAAAGCGCATTTTTTAACAGCTTTATCTTAATTTCAATAGTATTTAATATGCTTTTAAGCATTTAAGCGGTTTTCCTGCTGAAATGTTTTTTTGTTATTAATATTGAATCCTGTTCTGTTTCGTTTAAAATCTTTTTTAATTATATGTTTAATGCCTGTTTTGACCTCAATCCATGATAAAACATGAAATAGAAAAAGTAAAGAATATTTACTGATATTAACGTTGTCGAAGGAACATTAGTATGCGATAATTTTAACAACGTATATTTGTTTTCTAATCACCTTTGAAAATATGTTTTGAAACTACCTGTTTCTCAAAACTAAATAAGACTCTCCATATCCAACGACATTTTGTCTATAAGTAAGATATTTTGAGTAGAAATAAGTTAAACCGCGTCACTACATTTGGACGTCTTTAAACGGAAAGGAACCAAGCGCCATTTTTAACTAAATTGAGTTATTAGCGCTATCTTGAAGAGAATTAACCGTGAAGAGGCCATAAAAAAAGGGAAATGCTGTATCCAGTATACTGTAATAAACAAAAAGAAAAGAAGTTTCTCAAAACCATACAGATACTTGGTCTCTTTCCGCTTAAAAGTGTACATTTAATCAACAAATTAATAATTAGTTGCCTAAGGCACTTACGGCTGAAACTTTATCTGTTTTTTGTATAAAAACTGCGTACAAACAGCCGGCTTATAAAGAGTTCCAGTCGAAATTATTGGACCGAGTTATAATATAAAGCGTGTTCACGAAATAAATGTGGAAGAATAAACACATCATTTTTTTCAGTGATTGTATTAATATATATTTAATTTTGTTTGTATTTTGTTGGCAACATATAACAATTTCAAAAAAATGTTTTAGTTTCCCATTTAACTTTTAAAAATGACAAAAGAAGAAGACGTAAGAAAAAATGTTTTGCACAAATGTTTGGAACATCCGAATAGAAGCTACAATTCAATATAGCAACAAAGTTGCAAATAAATCCCTACACCGTTAGTCATGTTATTTAACATTTTTCCTAGACAAAATCGATTAAATGCAAATCTGGTAACAGTTTTATAAATAATCCGCAGAACGCGCAAAAATATAAGAATTCTCTTATAGTTTGGTCGTAAAAGTTCGAAATAAACATGTTTTTCAAGCCTTTAAATCACAAAAGTGCCTAGCCGTTCTGAAGAAATTATTATGAAAAGTATATTTCTAAAAAATTTCTAAATTTTTAAAGATGATAAAACTTATATAAAGAACGATCATCAGCAAATTCCTGGTGCTGCACAAATACAGGCAAATAATGCACAAACACAGAGGAAAAGCACATAAGAAACTTCAATATACAAAACATGATGAGTTTGCTAAATATGTTTTGATTTGGCAAGTTATTTGCAGGTATGAAAAAAAAATCAGCGCCTACATTTTTGATTCCACGCTTTCTGGTAAAATGCATGTTAAAGAGTGTTTTCAAAAACGTCGTTTATCTCATTACCTCATTATAGCAAACTGGCTATGGGATGGTATAAACAAAATGACACGAAAGTTATGTCTAAAGTAGCAAATCCTCCTAACTGCCCAGAATTGAAAATTATTGCAAACTAATGGGGAAGTAATAATTGAAAAATAAATTTAAAAAAAGCTATGGGGGCATCCATATATTACGTACGCAGTAAAACCACTGATTTAGGACCAACCCCTCCCCCCTTGTACGAACCTGTACGCTTCCTCCTCGTACGTACGCATTATTTTTTTTTCAAATTAACTCTATTTTTTTTTTTCTCTCATTACTTATAACGAAATAAAAAAAAATTGTGACTGAAGTCAGAAAAAAAAACAATTTGTTACACACGTGAAATTCAATGTTTTTAAAAAAAATAAAATCATGTTTAGGAGAGACCGCGTACGTACTCACTGTCTTTAATACCCCCCCCCCCCCCCCCCTTGTACGCTTTACGAACTTTATGGACGGCCCCAGCGCAGAAACGTTAAAGGTTTGAAAATTTTATTTAAAAAGTATAAAATAGTTTTGATTGTTGTTCTGTGTGCAAACTTATGGGTATCACCAAAACATAAGTTCGAAATTTTATTAGATGCCCACAGGAACAAATTAATTTTTTTGAAATATTTTTTTTTCTTTTATTATTGTATTAAAATTAATATTTAGTTCTAAATAAAAGTTGATGAGTACCTTTATTTAGTTGTTTTTCTACTCTCACACTTACTCCGTGTACACGCTTTATATAGCTTTAATAAATTTTAGATTTAGTTTGCTTCTTTTTAATAAAATCTTTAATCTATTTTATTTTTAAACATTTTTATCCTTTTTATTTCAGGCGGATCAACTGTCAAAATTTCAACGAGTACAAACTACCAACTTTATCGGTGTAAATAGTGTGTGTGTGTGTGTGTGTCATGTATATAAATAAAATTGTATGGTTTTATTTTTGATTTTAACATCTTTATTTTTTATTTACTAAAGTGTATTCATTTTTATAAATAAGTTATAAATTACATATATATTACAGGTATAATTACAGGTACAAGAGAGAAAGTTTATATACAAGAAAATATATACAAAAAGTTATTATAGCTGGATTATAAAAAATTATTAATGCTTAATTACAAAATAATAATGTTAAATTACAAAATCTGTTCTCAATATGTTCTTGTGATATTTTTATTTTAGAGTAATAAGATTTTTTAGTTGTTCCATGAAAAAATAGCTGAACTTCGTGTGTTAATCTAAAGAAGAATTAACCTTAAAAAAACTATAGAATTTTAAACTTTTTTAAATAAAAGTAAGAAAAATAACAACACTGGATTCTAAAAGCTAGCTTTGACTTACTGGTGGAACTTCATGACCACAATTTTCATCACGGATTTTATTTTGTTTTCTGTAATGATGAACCAAGTAAACAATAGTGCCACATAATATTCCGACACATATCAATGTAAATGATGTCAACATTATATAACCATATGAACCATTAAGGAATTGTTTTAGCGATAATTTAGTATGTCTCTGATGATGTAAGGTAGTTTCTAGACGAAACAAGACTGTTAACTTAAAGTAGTAAATTTGTGTTTTAAGTATTAATAATAAATTAATGTTTTATGAAAACAAATAATAAAATTTTAAGTTATATTATTTTTATTAGACATCTTACTTTCACATGTTTTGTTGTCGTGAGATGATAAATGGAATCCAGGTAAGCAACTGCATCTGTACCCGCCAATCGTATTATTGCATATTTGTGAGCAGTTGTTATCTTGAGCGCTCAAACATTCGTTCAAATCTTAAAAAGAAAATTTTCTTTATTGTTAAAAAAAATCTTTTTTTTTTCGCATTTATGTTGAAATGTTTCTAAAGAATGGTAAGTTGTTTGGCTAATAGTTGATAGGGCAAGATAAGAAAGATATTCAACGTTTAGCTACTCTTCTTGGTATAACTCTCATTATTATTAAACACTTATCTAACTTATACAATATTGACATTACATTAGTTTTAGTGCTGGAGTACGTAAATACTTCAGCAAAAAGTACCAATGTAAAATACGTCGCACTTTTTATATTACGTGAATTTTATAATAAATGTGTCAAATAATTTTACAAGGCAAAAATGATTTTGTTTCGGAAACAAAATTAGTTATTTCTTAGGTATTTTCACTTGCTGAATTCAAAAATGAAAATAAAATTTACATATAAGCATATTAAAATGTTTTCTTAAGCGTTTAAATTTTCATATTTTGAAAAAAAAATATTTTTATTATTGACCAATGTATCAGTAATTGACCATGTGCCAGTAGCTGCCTTTTAGAAGAAAAATTGTTAAAATAAACCCTAATCTGGTAGAATCATTTTTAATACATGGAAAACTACTCTCTTATTATTTGGCTATAAACGCTGCATACACCTGGCAGCTTTGAATGCAAAGTGGCTGAATGTAAATGTGCTATGCTTTTTTTAATTTTTTAATTCTTCCACAACTCACTAAAGAAACGTCGCAAATAAGGTTAATTTAAAAATATAGGACCTTTTATTTTAATATTAGATGATTATATTTCGAATTAAATATATTTGATATTAATTAATAATTATTTATTGTTTGTTTACTATCCATCTGTAGTCAGTTATGAGGGGAGTGTCAAATAATGGATCAGAAATATTAGTAATTGACCAGGGTGGTTAAAATTACAATTACAAATCATCTTAATACGCACGTTTCATGTTTCTAATGATTTATTTAAACGTAAAAATACGTTTATTATTTTTAATGACCACCATTTTTCATACTTTTTTTAACAAGAAAGAGAAGCTGAGAAGGAAAGAAAGAAATAAGAGAATATGGAAAAGAAAAGTAAGCAAAAAATCAAGAAACTTTATGAAGAATCAGACTCGTCAATTTCCGTTCTTCGGCTTAACGTTTGTGAAGATTCTGACTGGTATAAAGACTTTTCCGATGAAGATACAATTATTCTGAAAAAGGACCACTTTAAATGTAATTGAAGACTATGAAAGAAGCAGTTTTCAGGGTAAAAACTGAAAATTGTAAATGTGGGTAAAAACTGAAAAGTGACTGATGGCTTGGATATAGTCACCAATGTTAATGGTGGGATTTCTTCTAATTGGTAAAATAAGCTTGTATATGTAAGAAAACAAATATAAATGAAAATCCGCTATAAAACTAAACTGTGTTCTTTGTAAAGTATTGATGCTAGAAGATAGTATGGTAAGTTGTTAGAACTATTAAGACTATGTATTTGGTAAACAATCTTAAAGATACGACAGTCATACGGAATTTTTTTTCTTAAACGATTAATTACTGGTACCCTTACCTTATCCACGTTTTATTCATGTTTAAAACTTGTGATATGAGTTATGTGTGTCGGCTAAACTTTCTGGCCTTAGTTTTTTTTTTAATTTACTAGTGTAAAACATGATAAATCATCATCCCATGGTGCGTAAATTTAGTAGACAATTTTTGTTACATTTGTGTTGAAGTAACTTTTCATCACAGTAAAGAACCATGCCATCTCACGCAAAGACTGCTTACCAGTATTACTGTGGTATAAAGCGAAGAGGACCAGGATAGGTCATAAGCTCTACATATATGATGTAACTCTTGTTCGGTTAAATTACGAGAATGGTTGAAAAATAAATATAAGATTTTTGACATTTGCGGTTTCTATGGTATAGGGAGAGCCTAAAAACCATACAGATGATAGTTATTTCTGCTTATCCCCACCCATTAAGACAGATTTGTCAATAAAGAAAAAAGAAACAATCAGATATCCGAATCTTCTGCAATTAGACTTATTACACATTGGGATAGTTGACTAGTAAATATAAACTTGGCCATTAAGTAGAAACACCAAAAATTATGAGTAAGAAGCAGAAAATAGAAATAGAAGAAAACAAGCCTTCCACATCAAATGATCCTGATTTTGTGTTAACAAATAATACACCACACAGAATGAGTCAAGCAGAATTAAGTGATCTTGTTCGAGAATAAACAATTTAGGAGACGGCATATAAAAAGATTTTTGTTTTGTTTTTGTTTCTTTTCTCCGCAATTTTTTTTAATTATAACTTAGGTTTCAATACAGTAGAAAAGCACTATTTTGAGCTATATAGCACAATCAAGTCTACAAATGGATATAAAACAATACAGTAGACAGTAGAGACAGAAGTTCACTTACATTAAATACTGGCCTTCAAGAAATGTAAACAGAAATGAAAAAAATGTTATTACTGAAGCACTCGTCGGTACAAATAATGCTCTTTTTCCACCTTTACATATTAGGTTGAGTTTATTAAAAAATTTTGTGAAAGGTATAAACAAAAATGCACAGGGTTTTAGGTATTTAAGAGCAAATATTTAAAAACAAGTACTGCAAAAGTTAAAAAGGGAATTTTTGCTGGACTACAAAATATTTCTAATAAACTAATAAAATATTTCTGTTGTGATTTTGTCTCAGCCCATATGCATAATTTAAACAAAGTTATTGATACAAAAATATAAGCATTTGTTAGCCAGTGTTATTACCCAACAAAAAACGATTAAGCTTATTTCACAAGAAAAAAATTGAGATGGAAAAAATTGAAAATTTGACTTAAGGTTAGGAGAATGTCATTAGCTGCTTCATTATTTGCAACCAAAAGCTTTATCGCAACTAGCTAATTTCACCCAGCTAAACCACATTTTGTAATTGTTAAACAATACATCGGATTCTTTTTGGAATTCGATGTATTTATATAAAAAAGTAGGTTGTTAAAATATCAACACATTATCTGTGATATCACTTTTTCTGTTGATAATTACGTAATTTTAATCATTTATTATTTTCCTGATGCTAATAATGCTAACTATGTTATTAACATTGAGTTCGTAATATATGAAAATTCAGGCAATATTATTAAGTATTAATCATTGCATAAATCGTTATTTTACCTAAACAGCTTTTAGTATCTGCTGCTAGAAAATAACCATGAAAACAATCGCATTGATAACTGCCGACAGTGTTCAGGCAATTGTGTTGACATACACCATCGATAGTGCACTCATTGCGATCTAAATTTAATTGTATTTTGATAAAAGCAATGTATTTAAAAAGTAAAAGCTAGTAGTTCATAATATAATGAAAAATAATTTTAACAAATTGCATAACTTTATCACTTACCTACGCAGCTTGTTTGATCGTAGGATAACGAGTAACCATTATAACATGAGCAGTAATAACTTTCTGGAGTGTTGTGACAAATATGATCACATTTATGGAGGTGCAATTCGCATTCGTTTAAATCAGTTACGTTTAAACTATACGTGGCTGAATCAGTACCAGCAATATTGGAAGAAATGCAAAGATAAATACCTAGTGTTTTAAAAGCAATAATAAATAAATAAATAATTTTTAACACATTTAAGTTCTTCTAAAAAAATTTATAACACCCTAATAAAAATTTATAACACCCTAATAAAATATTCTGACATCTAATAAAATATTTAAAATATATATATATATATTTCTTGCCAGTATCGTATATAGATGCATCCTGGATAACAAGTGCTCCTCCCGAAACTATTTTATGCCGCTCGTCACTCTTTATAATGTTTGTTCGATTATTAAGAAAAGTCCAAACTATGATCGGCGTTGGATAACCATACGATTTGCATTCAAGAACTACACTGTGACCTTGTGTGACGTAGATTAAATCCTTTCTTTTGGATTCTATCATTGCAGGAACTAATTAAAAATAAGGATTTTTTTAAAGGAAAATTTAAATATATTTTGTATGTATTATATAACCGTGTTAAATATATTATTATTTAAAAAAATAAGTATATCATAATTGCATTCAAATCTAACTAAAACTAACTTGTAAACGTGTCGTTTGGACGTGCTATCTTGCTTTTCCTCGATTCTAAATTGTAAAAAAAACATTTACTTTTGTACCAAAAGTCAAAATGATAACAACAAACAGTACCATTAAATTAGTTTAAAAAAAAAAAAAAAGCTCACCATTTTGTTTCTCACATGTCATACCGTCATCGCTTAACGTATAGTCATCACGACATTGGCAAAGATATGAACCAACTGTGTTTACACAAATATCACTGCAACCATGTATACCCATCGTACATTCGTCCATATCTAATTTAAATATTTATAATGTCACGCTAAATATAATCATTAAAATCCCAAAAATATAATACTAAAAAAAATTTTTTTTTTTATTTATGTTATGCCGCATAAACATATAAATACAATTAACATTTCAATATAAATATAGATAGTCGGGAAAGGGGAAGACACAATTTGTCTTATAACCAATAATAATTCGTTTATACCTTGACACTCATTTTCAAGCAGTTTTTTCATCAAAAAACCGCTACGACAGAAACATTCATATCCATCTTCAGTAAATTTGCATTCTTGCTGACACCCATGTGCACGAGCTTCACATACTCCTTCATAGAGACAATGTTTACCGTCGAGCGCGAGCTTATACCCAATATTACACATACATCTTGAGCCTCCGTGGATAAGACTGATGCAAAAATGCTCACAACCGTATTTAATAGCGTCACATCTTGTGAAATCTGGAAAGTTACAAAATGATATATAAAATAACTTTGTGTAAAAAAACAAAAAACAGTTATGTTATTTTTATTTTTATTAACTAAAATGCATCACTACGATTTTTTCTAAACAGAGAAAATGAGAAAAAAACAAATTTTTAATAATGAAAGTAATTCATAAAAATCACCTTTATCAGGACTAAGAGCTTCAATTATTTGAATATCTACTTTGTCCAACGGAAAGAAATATTTTTTATCAGCATTCACATCCTCGGTTAAATTTAATGATGGTAAGTTAGCAAAACTCATTGTGACTTTTTTACGAAGTTTTTTGTGTTTTCTATATTGAAATTTATGTAGTTTTTTCTTAGCTGCCTTGTGATTCTTATGGTGATGACTGTTTTTTCTGTTATGCATTTGATATTCATGGTAAATTATTGGCTTATGCAACCCTGAACCGTTTCCTGACTCTAATCCAATATTGCTTTCTCCAGATCCTGAAGATGTTTCACCTAACATTTCGTGAACAAGTTTTCTAATAATATTCTTATCATCGGGTTTAACGTGTTTGTTGCTTTTATAAACAAGTTTAACTTGTTTAAGAGGCTTTGTCATTTTTTGAGCTTTTCTAAAAGGAAAAACATGATGATTATGGGTGCTTTTTTGAAGCTTGTGGTGTTTCTTACTTTGTTTAAGCTTTAAATTAGTTTGCTTAGTTAATCCCGGAAGCACACTAACGGTAAAATGGTGACCACCTGTTGGCACTGAAGTATTACCAGCCACTGAAAGCAATAGTTCTACATTATTTGGTGATCTTGATACAAATGCCATGATTGGATTAAGGAAGAAGTTTGGAACCGAAAAAGTATTGCAAGAACTGTTAGTAAAACATTTAACACTATAACAAGTCTTATCGACCATGTACGCTACGTCGCACGTTTTATCACTACAGCAGTAAACAAGGCAAGAAGGGAAGTTTTCAACCTCGCCATGTTCTGTAAATATACCCGCCTTCATTCCCATTATGAAGCGGTGATCTTTTAAAATTTCTGTTTCTTTACAATAACCAATCTTGTTCGTAAGAGACTCTATTACCTTTGATTCTGCTGAATGCAAAGTGTTATTAGCAAATATCGTGCTAACTGTAATGTCATCATTACCATTTGGCATTGAAACATTTTTTAATTCAGTGTTATGTAGATCACTGTCTGCAATGACCTCCTTTTCATTTCTAAATAACGACCATCCGTTTCTAACTACAAAACCAATTTTGTTGCTTGCAGAACCAATAGCTGGTTTACAAAAACTCGGGTTAAAACATCTTACCGCATAACAATGCATATTTTCATCCACATAAGCAACAGTGCAATCTAACAAATTACAACAATAGTTCATGCAAATCTTAATATCAGAAACTATTCCTAAATTTTTATAAACTATAGTCTTTGAAATATCATTTAAAAACATTCCAGGAAGTATAAATGATGTTGCACACCAAGATTTAACCTCGCTATCTGGTTTTAAAGCTTCAGGCATATCTGAAGTCTCGTTTGATAGTCTTGGTTTAAATAACTCTGTTGTAGGTTTATTTGTAGTAGTTGTTGTTGTTGTTTCAGTTAAAGCGATATATGGTTTATCCATTAGGCTAGACATATCTATATCTTAAAAAAAAAAAAACACGTAATTTAACATTTTGCTTTAAACATTGAAAAACATCTTTAAAAAATAAAAACATATCTTAACATACCTTCTTTCTCCGCAGACCTATCTCGGTAAGATAGAAGTAAACTAAATCTCTCCAACTTTGCTTGGCGTGGTTGACATAACTCCATGTTGTTGCAAGCAACTAAGAAACATGATTGTTTCATCATTACTGCAACATCGCATTTTAAATCGCTGCAACAAATATCTTGACATGTTTTCATTGAAGTAACTCTTCCTTTGTTCGAAAAATTTCCTGCTCTTAAACCTCCAACAAAAGTGGTATGAACCAAAGTCTTTTTAAATACGCATTTGTGCAACTTTCCGTTTGGTCCGTTTCCTAGTTCTAATTCCAACTCGTTAATATCTGTCATCAGATTAGTTGGGCTTACTTCTTTTGAAGTCGGCTGAATTTTCGGTAAACTTCCCAGCAGATCGCTTAATTCTGGAACTAATAATGTAAACAAGATATTTTTAAGAAAATAGTGACAGTATTAAACTTAATGATGTTATCGGGGTTTTTTTAAACTATTTACCAAAAAATATATTTTTATTAAGATCATTATAATATGTTAAGATGTAGTATCTATATTCTTAGTTGAAAAGACTCTAAATATTTTCTATAATAAAAAGGTTTTTAAAATAAAAAAACTCACTTTTAGGACCATTAGGGCGTACAACTAGCCCAATTGTTGGTGAAATAATCCCTATTCCTTTAGGCACAATTGAACATAAATCCTCAGTATAGCACTCTACTAAGTAGCACCTTCCAGAAATCATATAAGCAAGATCACAGGTTCGATGCGAACAACATAGCTCCATACAAGGTAGAATACCACTAGTTAACCCGCGGTCCAAAAAGTTTCCAGCTACTAATCCTCCCTTTAAGTCGGTATACCTATATGTATTACCGTATTTACAAATTGCAGGATTAACAGTTGGAATATTAGTATACGAAAGCTCTGTAGTTGTTACTGTTGGCGTCGTAGTTGATACTGTTGGCGTCGTAGTTGTTACTGTTGGCGTCGTAGTTTTAGTTGTTGCGACTGTCGTAGTTTGAGTTTTTTTTGTTGTTGTTGATGTTGTTGATTTCTTAGAGGATGTTTGCAATTTTTTTGGCGTCGTTTTGTTTTTTGCTCTTAAAGAAGGAGCACCTGTTGCGGTATGGTGTGTTGTTCTAACAGTATGAGGTGTAGTCTTGTGTGTTGTTACTTTAAACAAAGATTTTGTAGGTCTAAATACTTTAGGAGTTTTACGCAAAGAAGTTGTTTTTGGTCGCTTAGTTGTTTTTATTTTAGGTGACGTTGTTGTAGAAGTTGTTTGTGTAGTCGTAAATGAAGTAGACGTCAATAAAGGAGCTGGTTTTATATCATGCTTTTCTTTAAAATTTTTTACATAACTTACTATTTCGTCTCTATATAAAGCGCTAGTAAATATATAAATATCATCCATAAATCCGTGAAGGGATCTGCCTTGTTGATGGGCTCCAAACCCTGCTTTAGATGCCCAATCTTGTATCAGGATACCACGCCCAACGCTTACTGACTGTAAACTTCCATCAACAAATATCTTTGCTTCTCCACTTTCGCTATCATATGTCGCAGCTATGAAAAACCAAATGTCTTTTTGTATCACGTTAGGAGATTCTACGCTGAATATTGGAAGATTATTTTCATTGTTACTTGACCAACGTATTCGCCCATCGATTACTTCTAGGAATATTCCAGCATATACTCCAGGTTGCGCTAAACTACTTAATGCTTCGAAAAGCGTGCGTCTTCCTATAACATCTCTAAGCTTGATCCATAAACAAATAGTAATTGCATTTATAGGTTTCGGATTAAATCTTCCCCCATCTAACAAAAGAACGCCACCTTGGAACATCACACCATTTCCTCTAATACCACCTCCTGGCGAGATATTAGTTCCTGCACAAAAAGAAAAGTTTTAAAATATGCATAATTACGTCCTTTTAAAAGAATGGAAAATGTATAAAAGTATACAAAAGTTACGAAAGATCGAAATCGTCTAGGAATAGAAAACAATATTGCAATAAATATAGATTTAAATTAAACAGTATTTTCACAGGATGACTCACCGTTGCTCATCTGACCGTTATTGTTGTAACCTGACTCATCGAGAACTTCATCTTCATCCATGTGATCAAATGTTAAATGAAGCGACATGTCTGAACGTTTGCGGCTTATTGTTGGTGAAAATGTCACACCAGGTCGGTATGACGGAGACGAGGTGGTTTTATGTGAATGTTTATGCCCAGAATGAGGAGTTGGTGGTTTAGTGGGAACTAAATACAAAATTATTATAAATAATTTTGTTTATTACTAGCCATTTTTTTATATATGTATTTATTAAAACGTTTTGCATTTTTATTGACTAAATAGTAAAACTTACCGATTGGCGCATAGCCTTCTCTAGTAACATAGGCAATTTGAGCATGCCCGTTAGGAACTGTTTGACAATCTTCAGGTGAATAGCAATGAATAGTAAAGCATTTTTGACTAATTAGCATTGCAAGGTCACACGTGCTATCATTGCAACATAACTGTACGCACTTTTGAAGACTCGGAACTATACCCATATCTGTAAATTTTCCTGAAGTCCAGCCACCACGCAAAGCTACGCCATAGTATACCATACTTTGTAAACACTTTTGGTGAATAACGGGTTGAAATGTAACTCGAGTAAAAGATGACTCACTCGGCTTTGGTTTCAATGTTGGTGTATCATCTGCAGAATAAAGCATTAAAATTTAAAATGCACATATTTATTGATAGTTCTTTTGGAATAAATTTAATAGTTTTAAAATGTTTTTCTTACCTGGCTCATAAACTGAGTTTCCGTTTCGAACGACATACCCCAACGTAACAAGCGCTTTACCAGCTTTTACTGGCTGACATAAAGCGGGAAAATGACAAATTATATTATAACATCTATTTTTTTCCAGATATGCTAAGTGACATTTAGATGAGTCACAGCATTTTTGAATACATTCCTCGATAGAACTTGTATCTCCATCATAAACAAATACCCCAGCTGTTTTACCACCGCTAATGTCAGTATTGAAAAAAACGGCTTGACGCGTACATTGGTTTTTTATCTATAAAAATGAAAATACATTCATAACAACTAAAAATTATACGTAGCAGTTAAAAATTAAGAAAATAAGCATAAAAATCTATTACTAACCTCAATATTTGAATGTCGATTGCCTAAACGGTTATCGATTGAGTCTAAAGTCGGGTTAGTTGTTTCCATAGGAATAGGATAGCTTGCGTCGAGGTTACAGAGTTCTGAAATATCTCTTATATCACTTAAAACCAGTGCTTTTGAAAATAAGTAAAATTCATCAACCAACCCAGGTAATGCACCTCCTTTTCCTACTGAAAATTTTCCAACAAATTGTGACGACATATGCCCAGCTCCAGTTTCTGTTTTAATTAATTGGCTATCAATATAAAGTTTTGCTAAGCCGTTATGTGAATCGTATGTCACGCCAATGTGTGTCCATAGACCAGATGGCATAGAAGATCGTTGAACTATTAACAAATCGAATATATTGTTTTCGTTTTCATCGTTATGACTCCAATGGACTTTACCGTCTTTAATTTCTAGAGAGAAAGACGCCCCTTGATTATCAGGTCCTTGATCAACACTAAACAATGAAAGATTTTCTTCATCTCGTCTTAGCTTTATCCACATGGCTATTGTTATCGCTTCAAGTTCTTTATTAGCTAGTCCTTCATTACTAATAACTATTTCTCCACCGCTTAGCTCCACAGCAGCTCCGCATTTTGAATCTGACTTGGTAACACGTGCTCCACCAACCAAAATTGCGTTTATATTATTTCCGCTATCGTCTTTTATTTCGTTTAATCGATAGTTTTCAAAGCCATAATGAATAAGTGTTGTTCCGGCACCTTAAACATATATGTAATAGGTATGCAACTTGCTTTAAAACTTGTTTTATAGTTACTATAGTTACTTAAATAATAAAAATAAAATTATATGTTAAAACACCACACATAGTGTTTTCATACATGGGAACATTGCTTGCTACCCTGGGTAGCACAGCAGTGTAAGACGCAATAAATGTTTCTTACAATGTTATGCTACCCTGGGAATAGACAAGATTCGTCTTGCTTCGGCAACCTTCATCTAGCTCCTTTTAAATTTATATAATCATATATTGATTACCGAGAAAATTAACTTACCGCTAAGAAACCATAACAAAGATACTACAGCAAACAAAATGGTTTCAATTCAAACAAAACACAAGCAAAATTTAATTGTATTCCAATCTTAACTTTTACAATAATAATTTCTTAAATATTACAATAAGAAAGTGATTACGGAACAAATTTTTTCCACGAATTAAAATTTAAAGCAATATAAAAATAAGGCAACGCATTGATAAGCAGAAATAGTATCGTTGAAATCAGCAAGGTAATTTTTGACAGCACTTTTTTTTTTTCAATAACACGCTTGAGCGACGCTGCGTTTGAGTATTCAGTAAAAATTTGTTACGCTTCATTTAATTCATGCGTTCAAAAAGAAAAAAAGCAGCTGAAAAATGCGCGGACGTTGAAAATGCCGATATAAAAAAGCAACTTATTGGCTTGGCAACACAAATTTCTAAAATTTCTCTAAAATTTTAATTAAAAATATGAGTATAATAAAACTTACCTTGAACTATAAAATCTTTTTTTGAAGTATTTTTAAAATGATTACTTCCAGAAACCTGAGAAACACGCCTATTAACTTGCATGTTTGCTATAAATGAATTTGTAGGATATAACATCGAGGTTATTAAATCATTTCCGTACTGCTGCTTATTTTTGTTTTGAATATTGAAATGTTTTTTTCCGCTGTAATTAACGCTTAGGTTTGAAGACTTTGTTTCTTTAAACAGTATTTGTTTCTTTTTATTGAAGGGTTTTAAGGTTGAGCTTGATGAATTTGTTGAGCGTGATGAATTTACTTCTGTTTTATTGACTGAATGTTCTGGAACATTCTTGAAAAAGAGCTTAGACGGAATGAATTCTTTAGGAACATTGGATTTTTTATCTAAATTTACCCCGGGTCGATGAAGTTTTATTTCTGTTATATCTACAATAGACGGTCCTTCTCGATCTGTTTCTGGCTCTCTTGTTGTGACTGGATAATCAGTCTGAATCGATTTAGTAGATCTTTGTGTAGGAAAAATAAACGGTGTTGTTTTATTGTCTAGAGAAACAACATTATCTGGTGGAATAGGATTCTCCGGACTTAACACTATAGTTTCAAAAATCTTAGAAGCTTTCAATGTTGATTTAAATACGTCTTTTTCGATCCTTTTGGTGTTAAACTTGGGAATAACAAAATCTCCTAACGTTGGTTTAAAATCTGCGTCATCTTCGTGAAGTACTTGCTCTTGAGGTTGAATATAAACATCTCCTAACTCTTGACCTGCATCGTCTTCATTTACTATGATCACTATATCATTATTTTCACTGATAATGTCATTTGTCAAGTTTTTATCTTCAGCTTCAACCTTTGGTTGGTTTTTCGATTTTTCTAGAATCGGTATTTGACTGTCATTATTTGCGTTGAATGTATCCATATTATCTTCAGCTGGCATTTTAAGATCTTCTGGCATTGAGTTAGTATTAAGCTCATATCGAAAAATATTTTCTGCACTTTCAAACTTTTCAGACTGATTATCAAATAGTTTAGGAGATAAACTTTCACTAAACATATGTCGTGAAATGTAATCATTCGTCTCAGAAATTTTTTTTGCAGAAACTTTTTGCGTAACTTGGTTGGCGTGGCTTGGCTTCGTAGTTTTAAAATTTTCATTCCCATATATAATATTGTTATTTGGTGATAAAGTTTCTTTTAAATTTTGAAACTTTATAAACTTTTTACTAATAGGATATGGTCTTTCTAGATTTCGTTCATTTGCTGTTTCTCCGTCATTTTTCAATTTTTGAATAAAGGTCGCCTCATCGTTTCCATCATAAGATGTTTTCATTTTTTCAAACTTTAATGCTTGCCCATCAATTTGATAGGCGTTTCCAAATGGTGTTGGTTTGATATAGTAAGAATTTGTTTTATGGCGTAATAACTTTGTGTGACGAGGAGAAGAAGTTGTTTTATGGCGTGATTGTTTTTCTCTTGTTTTATGAGTCGGTATTGATGTTGTACTTATGGTTTTTTGGTGTAAAGTATGCCACGTTCGTTTGTGTTTTTTAGTAGTATTTATCTTATTTTTAGGGGTTGTTACTGGTAGCTTCTTACCAGCCGTGGATTTTTTTTGTGTTGGTAATATTTTTGTTGTACTTTTTGTTGTTGTTGATGTTTTTGTTGTTGCTGTTGTTGTTGTTGCTGTTTTAGTAGTAGCAGTAGTAGTAATTGTTGTTGGTGTGGCAGTTGTTGTAGCCATGGTAGTAGTTTCAATAGCGCGCATTTTAGCATTTCTATAATCATTTTCAAGTTTTTCCAATATTTCCATTTCGCGAGTCAATTTATCTAACTTTTGCTCTAACTTATCAGCTAAAAATAACAATATTCATAATAATAATAATACAGTTAACACAAGTAAAATAGAAAATAACAAGTATCAAAATAAAATAATAAAATTATAACCTCTGCTTGGAACCATTTCAACATTATTCCTGGCACTAGCAGGGATGTTGTTCTTTGTAGAAACTTTTGTTGGTATAGCAGTATTGTAGCGATTTAAATGTTTGTTCCTGGAGAGTGTTAAAATCATCAATGGTCTTGGAGTCGGCTTACTTGTCTTATGCGAATACTTTTTTGTAAAGAAATGTGATGTGGAATATCTAATTTTTGGTGTAGTATTTACTTTAGTGTGCTTTGTAGAATGAGATCGAGTTACAGGTTTTGAGGTGTAAGGATGCATTTGTCTTCGAATAAGTGATGCATCTTTTAACTGCTTAGAAGTGAGGATATACTGTCCTTGAATACGCGGAGTTTCAACTTGGGATATAAACTGTCTGGAAGTGGGAGAATACTGGACATCAAAATTTGGTGGTTGAACGTTAGATTTTAAAATTCTTTCAATATTACTAAATCTTTTTTCAAGGTTATCATTGCCCTCCAACTTTTTTAAATCATCGATTAAAACTTTCCTTGGATTTTCGGTTCTGTATTGTGTTAGGTAACCATCAAATAAATCGTTAGATAAATCATTACTTTCAATAATAATAACTCTTTTACTGTTGGGTTCTAATTTATTCTGGGTTTTTAACCTAAATATAGGTATATTAGTATTAATATTATTTCGTTTGTTTGTATGCTGTGTGTGAGTCGGTATGTGCCTGAAAGCTGTGTGTGCATTGTTGTTTAGAATTTGTCTTTTATGAGCTAGAGTAATCGATTTATGAGTTACGGTGTGCATTATATGAGCTGTAGTGTATACTTTATGAGCTGGAGTGTATGTTTTATGTGCTGGACTATGTAATTTTCGAGTTGTGCTATGTGGTTTCTGAGTTGGAGAATGTGCTGTAATGTTTGTTTGAATAAACTTTATTGCATTTTTTTCTTCTTCGAGAACACCTTTGATTTCCTTAATTGCATCAATAACAGAATCATGGGTAGATACTTGTTTTTGCTTCATAAATGTTGTCAGAGGTTTAGATGTGACATGAATAATACTTTTTGTTTGGTTTAACATCTGCTTCATTAGGGAATCTTCAGATAAAAGAATGGCCTTTATTTCTTGTAACATGCCAGACTTGGTTATGGGAAAAGTTTTAAGGGCTGTCACCTTCTGTTTTGTAGTATGCAAATTGAAAGGTTTTTGCGTAGATAAAGGAATATTTTGGACAGATTTAACAATTAGATCTTTAATAGTGTCAGTACTTGCACTTAAAGCACTTTTTATTTCACTAACAATGTCTGCGTTTTTCTCTAAAGATTTTTTAGAAGGGTTTTCATTTTTTTCTAAATGCTCAATTTCGTTTCGTTCTTCTGATAACACATCTTTAAAATCTGCAACTAAGTTCTGAGTGAATGTTTGTATGTGTGGGTGAGTGGGTGTGTAAGTAAAAGTTTTTGAAGTAGTTTTAGTGGGATTAACTTTTAATTTAATATCATCAATAAGAGATTTAAACTCGAGAATCTCATTGCTCAAAGCATCTTTCATCTCCCTCACTAATGGATTTTTTGTTGTGTAAAAAGAAAGAGTGGTAACTGAAGGTTTTAATTTCTCAACTATATCATTTATATCATCTTTTTCTTTGTTAAAAACCTCTTTCATGGTAGAGATCATTTCTGCAGTTTCAAAGTTTTTAACTTTTTTTGGTGTTGGCAAAGTTGATTTAAAACCGTTTAGAGTAGTATTAATGAGTGCCCTCATACTTGATCTATCCTCTTTTAGGATATTTTTAATTTCAGACAAAATTTCAGCTCCCAAAGGTTTTTTTGTTGACATTACAGTAGGGTTATGCAAAGCAAGTGATTTGTTTAGCATAAGTGCAATGTCTTGTTTTTCATTAAGTATTTCTTGTTTAATATCTGAAATTATTTTATTTTCATTGTTTTTACCATCAACAATTAGTTGGCTACTATAGGCTGATGTTTCAGTTTTGTTTGTTTGCTGGTTTGTTATTGTTCTGGTTTTGTTTATTAGACTTTCAATTGCAATTTTACTTTGCTTAAACAAATCTTTCACTTCACTTATCATGTTTGTGGCATCTTTTATAGAAGAAGACGGCTGAGATTCTTGTTTTTGTCTTTTTAATATGTTTGTTAAGAGCATGTCAAAAGTATTTTTTGTAACGAGTTTTGTTGTCAATTTTGTTTTTGTAATGTGTTTTGTTGTCGTGTATTTTGTTGTTGTGTGTTCTGTTGTCGTGTGTTTTGTTGTCATGTGTTTTGTTGGTACAGTTGCTCTAGTTAGCTGTGATTTCATTAATTTCTCAATTTGTTTTCTTTCGCCTCTAATCTCCTCTTTTATAGTCTTGATAATGTTCTTCATTGGTAAAAGAGTTGTTGAAGATTTAGGAGTTGTTTTATAAGTCTTTAGCACTTCAGAATTTGTTTTTTCAATTAATGCTATTTTTTTTTCTTTATCAACTAAAGTGGTTTTAGCTGTGGGTGTTGTTGATGTTGATAGTGTTGTATGTAGTCTAGGATAGGAGTTGTGATCACGCACTATTTTTTCAATTTTTTTTCTTTCAATTCTCATTTCTTTTTTTATGGCTTTCATGATATTTTCAATTGGTAAAGGACTCACTATTATAATAGGTTTAGGGGTGGTTTCATATTCTTTCAAATGTATCTTCTCTTTTGCTACCAATTCCTTAATATCATCAAGTAAAGTGCTTTTCGTAGTAAGTGTTGTTGAAGTAGGTGGTAATTTAGTTGTAGTAAGTGTTGTTGAAATAGGTTGTAATTTAGTTGTATGTGCCTTAATGCCACGCACTAAGATTTCAATTTTTTTTCTTTCATCTTTTATTTCATCTTTTATTGCTTTGATGATGTTTTTTATAGGTAAAGGGGTAGCCATTAATTTTGGTCTGGAAGTTGTTAGATTATGATGTTGATTGGAATGTAATATTTCTTTTGCCACTACTTCTTTAATCTCATCAAGCAACGTGCTTTTTGTAGTTGTCACTGTTGAACTTGTTGTAGACAGAGTGATATGTGGTTTCATACTACGCATTAATGCTTTGATTTTTTTTCTTTCAACTCGCATCTCTTCTTTTATTGCCTTAAGAATTTTTTTCATTGGTATAGGAGTTGCTATTATATTTGGCTTAAAAGCTGTTAGATTGGTCTGATATTCTTTGACATAAAGTTTTTCTTTTGCAAACAAATCCTTAATATCATCAAGTAAAGTGCTTTTTGTAGTAAGAGTTGTTGATTGTGTTGATGAGAGAGTTGGTTTAACACTGTGTATTATTGTTTCAATTTTTTTTCTTTCATCTCTAATTTCATTTTTAATAGCTCTGATAATGTTTTTTATGGGAAAAGGAGATAATATTAGATGGTGTTTAGTTGATGTTCTGGTGGGTTCTGATGCATGTTTTGGATATGATGCAATGGGCATTGTTAAACTTATTCCAAGGGGTGCTGTGATTGTTGTTGTTGGATGGGATTTAATATTGTCTATTGTTGTGTCAATTTCATTTATTTGTTTTTCTTTTTTCAACACATTTAGGCTATTTTCAGTGGGGTGTTTTGTGCCAAAGCCTTTGCTTTTCTTTGTAGGGTTTCCAATTGTTTGGTTGAATTTATTATTTTTCTTATTTTTAAGTACACTCACAATGGCAGAATGAACCTTTTCATTAAACAACACTGGAGTTGTTGAAGAGATAGGTGTCATTTGGTGCAATATTTTATTAGATTCATTCCTAAGTTTTTCTATTTCTTGTTTTTGTTCAACAAGAACTCGTTTTATTACTAAAGAAATTCTTTCTTCAGGAGTTAAATGGAAACTTCCATTTTCTTGATAAATTTTATCTGAGTTATTACCAAGAATAATTTCGAGAGCATCTGCAATTTTTACGCTAACTGATTTTGATGTTAATTTGGAGACTGGTGATGTTGATAAAACTGATTCATTTTTCAACATTTCTATTTCTTTTTTCTCTTCTTCAAGAACTTTTTTAATAGCATATATAATTTTTTCTTCAATGTCATCGCTTTTAGTTATTGGTGCTGTTGTTGGTTTAGTAAACTGGTATGTTTTATTCAAAATTGTTTTTAGTTCTTCTTTTTGTACTTTTAAATAGTTTTTAATTGCAGCTTCTATTCTCTCTTCAGATGACTTCTTTTTTTTATTTGGAACAAGAATTTTTTTTGAGTGTTTTTTGTCTTTCTTTTTCTGTACCTTTTTTGATAAATTAATTTTTATATTAGAAATAACTTTACTTGTGGGCTCAACTTTGATGCCTCGAAACAGTTTATCTTTCTCATCACGTAATGCCTTACGAACAGCATACAGAATTCTTTCTGCTGCACCATTTGTTGGTGGTTTAGTTGAATACTTTTTAGAACCTTTGACTTGAGGAGCATTTTTCAAGGTTCCAAATACGTTATTCTTGGTAAAACTAGTTGGATCTGAATTCGACTTTTTTGTAGGTTGATGCATTTGTAAGGTTTTTTCAAGACTTTTACGATTTTCTTCCAGCACACCTTTTAAGACTCGAATTACTTTTTCTCCTGTTGATAATGTAGTTAGCAAAGTTTGAGTGGAGCCAGTTGGTTTCAACAGATAAACTGGTTTATTGTCTATGGTCTTGAGCTCCATTGCATTGATTAATTCACCATTCGAGTTCATAATAATTGGACTATCTTGGTGTACTAATGGATGTATTAATGGGTGCACGGTGGTGTTGTTTTGTATATGTGATTCAGAATCATTAATGTAAAAATTTTCAACAGCAACATTTTCAACATCATTTATTAAAGGATATGATTCATTAATGTATTTTGAAAGGTGTAACTTGTTTGCATTGTTTTTTAAGTTTATGCTTTGAGTTAAATGTTTTTCTTTTGCATTGTGAATGCTCAGTGAATAATTTCTATTTAACTTATCTTCCTGAAGTAAGTTTAAAATTTTAGTTTTATAGTCTGGAATAACCACATACCTTTCTTCATCTGGTGAAATGTCATCATGAACTGGGAACACAAATTTTTTTTCATATTTGTGAACTGTTATGTAGTCCTGTGTTTGATATGGCTTAGTAAAATCTTGTATAGGTTGCAAAGTAGGCGTCGCAACAGGTGTTGTCATGAAGCGAACAAAATCATGCGCATGTGGAGCTGGTTTCACATTTTTAACATAATTGTTTTCTATAATATGAATTTAAGAATTTACATATTCAAAGCCGCAGTTATAAAAAAATGGTAATAAAAATAATGTTACAATCATAACTTACCATAAATGCTGTGTCGTTCTAAATGTTTTTTTTTATACTTTTTTTTAATGAGCTTGTTTTTGGTGTTTTCAGTGACTCTTTGTAAAACAACTAAAGGCGGTTCCTTTGTTTTAAAACTCCTTTCTTTAGCATTATTTAAATGGATTTTTCTTTGATTATGAAACTTTTTGGAATTAATATTTTTATAATAGAAACCATCATCATAAATGTCATCATCAATATCATCATTATCATTTTTCAATTTTTCTTTTTCATCATCATCACCACCTTCATCATCATTAATAAACTTTATTACAGGAACACTTTCATCTCCTTTTAAATAAGTAGGATCTAGTTCTTCTTCATCTGTTTTATGGTGCAGAGGAGTGACGAAAATTCGTTTTGTTTTAAAGTCGTCATCATATTGTATGATCTTTTCATCATTTAAATCAGGAACATTTTTATCCCAGGCTCTAAAGTCAACATCTGTTGCTCCCAAGTCATAAACTCCTCCTGTATTAATTTTATTTGGTCTACTTAGGATCAATTTTGATTTTTGAAAAATTGGTTTTTGGCTTAAACTATAAATTTTTTTTTCCAATTTATCAAGTTTGTTAACAACAGAATCAATCTTTTGTGTAATTTTGCTTTTGTTTTTAATTTTTTTGTTGATTTGTTTTGTGTCCTTTATGTTAATTTGTTTTGTGTCTAAAATTTCCTTTGAAATACTAGTCGGGCTAAAATAACTCTTCAAAGGATCTCCATTTTCAGCAAGTGGCATTGTTGGTATAAATGACTTCCTTAAAATCTCACCAGATCTTTCCACTAATGCGATTCTTGGGTTAAATAAGAAAGACTTTGATTTTGTTAATTTGCATGGCTTGATGAAACACTTCACAGTATAGCAATAATTATTAAGCATGAAAGCTGCATCACAACCTTCTTCATTGCAACAGTTTTCAAGACAATTTAAATCACTTTCAACTACACCATATTGTTTAAAACTCCCAGTTTGTAATCCATTAGTAAATGAAAGATTGCTTATAAATGAGTTTTTTAAACAACTCTCATTTTCTTCAACTATAGAGGTCAATGCTGAAGCATCTTTATGTTTGTAAGACAAAATACTTTTTCCACTTTCTGAAGATAAGATATTATTTTGGCTATCAGAAGAAGGAATATCCTTTTGGTTAAGGAGGAATTTAGGACTCTTTGTAGGTTGGAAAGTAGTTGTAGACTGGCGAGTAGTTGTAGACTGGCGAGTAGTTGCAGACTGGCGACTAGTTGTAGACTGGCGAGTAGTTGTAGACTGGCGAGTAGTTGTAGACTGGCGAGTAGTTGTAAGATGGAAAGTAGTTGTAGGATGGAGAGTAGTTGTAGGCTGGAGAGTAGTTGTAGGCTGGCGAGTAGTTGTAGGATGGAGAGTAGTTGTAGGCTGGAGAGTAGTTGTAGACTGGCGAGTAGTTGTAGACTGGAGAATAGGTTGAGAAGTAGTTAATGCTTTTTTTAATGCATTTTCATCATATACATTTGAAAATGTGGTTTGATATAAACTAGAAATAGGAAATTCTTTTGAGACAGCAATAACCTGGGGATGATAAGGATTTCCAGCAGCATTTACTGTTTGACAAGACATTTTGTTCAAACATGCTACGGTATAGCATTTGTTTAATATCATAAATGCTAAATCACATTTGATATCACTACAACAGTGCAATGCACACAAATATGGGCTAGAAACAACACCCTTATCAGAATAAATACCCGCATTTAATCCTCCTTGCAATGTTACATAGTCTTGAAGTTCACCAAAAATACAATGTGGAACATAATTATTGTCATTCATATATGATTTGCTTTTTGGAAATACTTTGCTGCTCCTATTAAAATCAACAAAGTTTTTTAGAACAAAACTATCCCTTAAAGATGATAGTTTTGAAGGATTTAGGCCAGGTGTTGGGTGATATAAAGCTTTTAATGTTGGATCAAGATTCAATTGATAATCTTCTTCAGGAATAAAAATTTTTATTTCAGGAAAGGTTTCACTTTTAGATTCTTTCTCCTGATCCTTATTGACAAGATCATCTGATAAACTGTACTTTATTGATTTGAATGTTGGAGTTTTATAAACAGGAAAATGATTTAATATTGAATCTTCTGCATTTAGAATTTGATCATCTTCATGAAGAACAATATTTGACCTTTCGGTTTCTTTATCAGTAGATGTTACAAAATGATTTTTTAGAGATACCACAGTTTTTGTTGGTAAATAATTTTTTTTAAGTTCAGGGGATAAAATGTTGTTTAAAAAAAACTTTTTAATTGTAGAAGCTTTTTGTTTAGCAGAAAATGGAGAATGCAATCTTATAGTTGTTTCGGTAGATTTATGCAGTTTCTCTATGTTCTTTGGTTCTTTTCTCTTTCTTTTAATTTGAAGTTGATAAGGACTTTGGAATTCTTTTATCTTAGACTTATGAAGATAATCAACAAGACTGTTAGAACTTTCCTTTTGACTGCTTTTAATGATGTAAATTACAGCCGAAGAGAATGGTAAAGTAGTATCCTCAACTGCTTCACACCCCCTTGCTGTTATACAAGAAACTGTATAACATTTATTTTTTAGCATAAGTGCTACATCACATTTAGGAACTTGACAGCACTTCACTCCACAGTGGATTGGATCTTTCACAACCCCCTGATCAGTAAAATAGCCCGACTCCTTTCCATGACGCAGCGAAACATTGTAAGAAACCGGGCTATATTGACACAGGGGATGTGCCAAATGTAGAGTAGATTGGCGTGTGTAAGATTTGTGTGTCGTGGATTCACCATGTAGCCCGGACATGGTATTAATTTTGTTAGAAAAATGTGACTGTGGTTTTGTGACTGGGGGTTTAATAGTTCCTAAACTACTTGCAGTTGGAATTTTGCTTCTCAAGATCTTATCTGTGATTTTAATATTTTTAAAATAATTTTCCTCTTCCAATTTACTTTTGTTTAAAAAAAATTCTTTTGAAAATTCGTTGGTTTCATTTTCATCTTTTTGAAGATTACTAGTCTTACTTTCCTCACTTAAAAATGACTTCATAGAAGCAGCAATTGGCATAAACTCAGAAGGTTTGGCTTTTATAAGCATGCAGTCATACCTTGATCGACAATGGACTGCATAACATTTAAATTTTATCATAAAAGCAACATTGCAGTCTTGTTGGCTGCAACACTTTGAGATGCATGTATCAAAGTCTTTAACTTTACCCATATATAGAAAATGGCCTGCATTTGCTCCACTAAGCAAAGTAAAACCAGGTTTTACATCATTATACTTACAGTCTAATTCTGGTGTAAAGCTAGCTATAAGATGTCTTATGTTTTGATCTTCTGTATAGTGTAATAATTTTGGTTTTATTTTTTTGAGATATTTTTTTTCTTTATGGAAGGATGTTACTGTTGGTGTTTTAAGTACTGATAAGTTTGCTGTTTTTTGAGGTATTAAATTTGTTGTTTTTATTTTCGCTTTTATTGTTGCTACTGGTGTTATTTTTAGTATGGTTTTTGATGCTTCTTTTTTAGTTAAGATAGTTGTTGCTTTTGTTGTTGCTTCTTGGGATGGTTTTGGTTTTGTCTTTGATTTGTCTTGATTTTGTTTGATTGATTTTAGTTTTGCTTTTGTTGTTGTTTTTGGTCTTGCTTTCAGTGTTGCTATTGATGTTGGTTTTGTTTGTGTTTCTGGTGTGGCTTTTGGTGTAGCTTTTGTTGTTGTTTCTAGTGTAGCTTTTGTTGTTTTTTTTGCTGTTGTTTCTGGCTCTGTTGTTTTTGCTGTTGTTTCTGGTCTGGCTTTTATTGTTGCTTCTGTAGTTGTTTCTGGTGTAGCTTTTGTTGTTGCTTTTGTTGTTGCTTTTGTCGTTACTTTTGTTGTTGCTTTTGTGGTTGCTTTTACTGTTGTTTCTGGTGTGGCTTTCGTTGTTGCTTTAATTGTTGTTTCTGGTATCGTTTTAGTTGCTGCTTTTGTTGTTGTTTTTGGTGTGGCTTTTGTTGTTGCTTCTGTTGTTGTTTCTGGTGTAGCTTTTGTTGTTGGTTTTGTTGTTGTTTTTGCTGTTGTTTCTAGTGTGGCTTTTGTTGTTGTTGTTGTTGTTGCTTTTGTTGTAGTTTTTGGTGTGGCTTTCAGTGTTTCTTTTGTTGTTACTTTTGTTGTTGTTTCTGGTGTTACTAACAGTGTTTCTTTTATTGTTGGTTTTGTCGTTGCTTTGAGTGCTACTTTTGATGTAGTTTTTGATGAAGCCTTTACCATTGCTTTAGTTTTTTCAGTTTTTAATGTTGCTTTTGGTGCTCTTTTAACAGGATTTTGAACAGATATCTGTGCTGATGGGACTGGTGTTATAGTTGCTGTGTTTTGCTTATTTAAAGACTTAAATTGAGTAACCCATGGTGTAGGAAAATGTTCACTTTTGTGTACTAAGTTATTAGTACTTTGTAGAGGCGTAGATAATGTTGATTTTAATTGAATAGACACTCTTGCATCATTAATAATGGAAGTGGTAGGCAAATGTGAAGAGCCTTTAGCAACTGGTACAAGAAGACACTCTTCCTCAAGTATGCAGTGAACCGCATAACAGTGAGTTTTAAGCATAAATGCAAGATCACATTGTTCAAAATGACAGCAAGCCTTCACACATGTACTAAATTGATTTACATTACCTAATCGTGTAAAATTTCCGGAATTCATTGCTCCCAGCAAAGTGTAACCTAATGTTGGGATACTATGCTTACATAGAGGAGATAAGCTATCTATAAGTTCTTTATCTTGCTGATCAATAATATCATTTTTAAATTTTGTTTTAGCTAAAGAATTATCAACAAATGCTTTAGGTTGAGAATCAATGGAAGATATTTTTTTTACATTTTTTGTTAGTTGCTCCCCAACATATTTTCGAACAATAGAAATTAAAGGAGTGTAGATAGTTGGCTTAGATTGTACTAACCTACAACTTATGCTACTATTGCATTGTATCGTAAAACAATAATTTGCAATCATGAAAGCAATGTTGCAAGCCTCATCTTGACAACATAGGTTTAAACAATCATCAAATGAAGTTAATTTTCCATGCTTTTTGTAGACTCCAGAACTTTGTCCACCAAAAAGTGTAAAACCAGATTGAACAGCGCTATGGTTGCATAACTCATATGGAGTAATATCTGATATGATCCTGGTTATTTTGTCATTTACTGAAAAATATCGAGGTGATCGAGTTGTGGTTAACATCTTTAAACTATTTTTTCCCACATTTTTTTTCTCTAACATTGTTTTAGTATTAAGTACTTTATCAAAGTAGCTTTTCAAAATGGATATTGTGGCTATGGAATCATTTGTTTTTACTAATCTACAATCATGCTTGAAGCAGTCAACTTGGTAACAGTGTTTATTTACCATTAGCGCCATATCGCATCTTGATTTGCAACATTTTTCAAGACATATATTAAAATCTTTGACCTCCCCCATACTTTTGTATTTTGCTATGTCTAATCCCTGCTCTAGAATTTCATCAGTAGTTGGTGTCATATGATCGCAAAGTTTTGTAGGAATTGATACAAAAACTTTTTTATCATCAAAATTAGTATGTGCAACCAGGTTGTTTTGCTGAATCAAAAGCGTGTCACTAAACCTTTTCATAACAACTACTTTAGGATTGTATACAGATTTAAATGCAGGAACTAAATCACAACTATCCAATTTATAACATTTAACTGTGTAACAAATGTGCTTAATCATAAAAGCTACATCACATAAATTTGATTGACAACATTTTTTTATGCATTGAGGAAAATCATATACACTTCCTACCATAGAAAATTGACCTGCTTTAAGTCCTTTGCTCAATGTAAAACCATCTTTAACTGTTTCATGCAAACATTGTTCTTCTGTATATAAGGTTTTATTGACAGTATGAGTTTTTAAATCATTAAAAACTTGCTTTAAAATAGGTACTACAGTTGTAGAAAGCATAGTATTATCCAAATGCGTTGTAGGCTTTAGTATTGAACTTGCCAAATGCATTGTAGGTTTTAGTACTGACATATCAGCTAACAAATTTCCTTCATCAGTTGTAGCCATACTTTTATCTGGTTTGTTTTGAAAGTTGTTAGCAACAAAGTGGTATCTAGTTGGTATTGTATTTGAAATGAACATTGATGGAACTATTTTAAACAATGATGGTTTGTTTAAAAAGGTTACTTTGGTGGTTGATATATTCTGCTGCCTTTCAAAGTACCGACTTAATACAGCCAGTTTTACCTCAAAGAGCAAATCATTTGCTTTAACAATCTGACACCCTTCTATTAAGAGACAACGCACTTTATAGCAGTGTTGATTTAGCATCAAAGCTACATCGCATTCTTTATACTGACAACAATACTCAATACATTCTTGAAATGTGTTTACCTTCCCAACACTTGAATATTCAACAGACTTAATTCCTCCAGCAAAGGTGTACCCCACAGAAGGCAAAGTGTGGCTGCACTGTGGAACAGCTGATAAAGCTGAACTAGCTTTTTTAGAAAAAAAGTGATTGTAAGAAATAGGAACCCCTGGCACTTTCCCAAACCCTTGACTAAATAATGAGCTATGAACTTGTTCTGTTATTGAGTGCAACTCTTGCTTTAAGTTTGCTACAATCGAATTGACATCATTTTGAAGTGTCTTTGAAGCGACATTTAGTATTTGGTTTCTTTTAAGATTTTTATTATAACTATTGTACTCTTTAGAATTTATTTCTTTATTGTGTTGCAATTTAATTGCAGGTGAAGGAATCTGAGTGGGAAAAACTCTTTTTTTTTCAAATGAAGTTATATTTTCCATAATGGCATCAATTCTCCCAATAAGTGGTTCTACAAGTGTGTGTTTCATATTTTCAGATTCCTTGTGTAGATAGTCTTTAACCTGGTTTTGTATTTTAGTTAATACCTCTGTCATGTTTAGGACATTAATTTCTTTGTGGAGATACTTGAGAAACTCTTCATCAGCAGTTTTGTTTTGCTGATTTTTATAAAGTTTTTTGTTAATTGTGTCTACATGATTAATGAATGACTCCATTTTTTCAACTAGCTTAGTAACTTTTTCTACTGCTTTTTCACTTTTTACTTTTAGTATGTCTTCAAGTGAAGTTTTTGAGATTTGATTTTCATGTTGAAGTTTTTTAATTGATAGATTTTTTTCTGTATAATTTTCATAATTTTTTAAATTAGGATTATAAACATGATTCTGTAAAACTGGAGATGTCTTGAGTTTTCTAGAGAAATCTGTTTTTAATAGGCCAACAATATGCTCTGCGAATTTGTTTAAAGTGCTATTTAAATCAAAACTGCTTTTAGGATCAGTTTCTATTTTACTTGCATTTAAAAAAGATGCCATTAATTTGGTCACATTCATTTCATTGTGGCTCTCTATACTTGGTTTTAATTTTTCCAAATCTTTGTGAATACCTTGTAACATGTCTATTGCTAGTTTCATGCGCTCACCCTCAGATTTCATATTATCATTTGTTAAGTTCTTTAATAAGTCTATAATAATTGTTTTATTGTATTCCATACTTTGGAATCTGTCTAATACTAATGACATCATCGCCTTAAACTGTAACTGCAATGATTTTATAGACTGATCAAAATTATTATACTGTAAATGTTCATTTTGTTTCTGCAATATTTTTCCTGTCTTATTTTCCGCAATGTTTAACTTTACAGTTGGTTTTACATTTAGAGGGGATGCTTTAAATACAACACCATCAATCATGGATGTTGGTAAAATAGAATCATTAATTACAGATGCATTTTTTGTTTTTAAGCTTAACAGAGAGGAATTAACTAAACCTAATTCTGAAATTTGTTTATCACTTCTATCTATGGGTAAGAGTAGTGGTTCTGTAGTTATTTTTTCTTTAAGAGTTTTATCTTGAAAATCTTTAACTATATTTCTGAATGTTTGTCTCATAGTTTCAGATTTTGGTACATAGACAAGTCTAGGAGAAAAATATGAGGACTTTGACAAAATAGGAGTGCATTTTTCAAACTCACTGCAGGCAATTAAATAGCATCTTGATTTAAGCATAAATGCAATATTGCATTCATTTTTTTTGCAACACATTTTAATGCAGATGTTAAGATTAGAAACTATTCCTTCATCAAAAAATATTCCAGATTTTAGTCCATATTTTAAAGTTGTATTGTAGAGGCGATCAGTTGTCTTGCATATTTTTTTACGGGGAAAATTTACAAGATCAGAGTTTTTATATGGAGTTTGGTTCCTGGTATCATTACCACTGAAAACAGTATTTAACACAACTTTATTGCCTAAAATAATAGGCTCATTTGCTTTATTGCCTGTTATGTTGTGCTGATAATGTATATTTTGTGCAAAATTGTGCTCATATACACTGTTGTCTGTAACATTTTTTGTATTCATTTTATTTTCTGTAACATTTTGCTCATTGTTACTAAAATGTAATTTTAAGTCATTTAACTTTTTGCTTTTAAAATCATTTGGAGCAAAATCTGTTTTATTTGAATTTACTGAAGTTTCTTTGTTAACTATAACCTGTTCTTTGGTTTGATTGAGTGGATTATTTATAAAACTACTTGAAAAGTCAGTAAAATTATTTCTTTGATCAATTTTAGGCTCAAAATGAGGGGCTTCTGTAGGTTTTTCAACAATATCAAAATTTTGATCCTCTGGATCTATGTAAACTAATATTGAACTTTCTGGGTCAGCAATCTTATTTTGACTCTTCTGCTTGTCATTTTCATAATTTTCATCACTTTTTCTATCAAATATTTTGTATGTTGCCATGTTGGCTTGTGTATTCTGAATGATGCGAGAAGTTGGACTGATAGGTGCATTTAGAGTTGTGGATGTGGAAATAACAACATTTTTAGTTAGAGTTGTGGCCTGCATGGCAGGTTTAGTATGTACACTAGACATGCCTTGTGTAGGGTTGTTAAAACCTAATTCATTAAAATCATTTTGAGCAAAGTATTTTGATTGAAGTTCTTTAAGGGCATCAGTAGGTCCAGAATACATCGCATTTAAATTTTTTATTTCATCATAGTTTGAGCTCTTGCTTGGTGTAGAAAAAAACATTATTTTATCAGGAGGCAATTCATAATCATTATCAGTTGTAACAATTGAAAGCTCTGGAATGACATCAATTTTATTTTCACTGTTTGAAGATAAACTTGATTTTTGCCTTAGTGGCTCTACATCGTCATCAAATGAAATATTTGTTGCGTTTTCATTGTTTACAGATAATACTTTATTACCAGTTTGCTGAAATTTGATATTGTTTATTTGTTCGAAGCTTGAAGTATTTTTAAAGTCTTCCAACAAAGTCTCCAAATCTTTTAACTGGTCCATACTTGCTGTTTCATTTTCAATTTGGCTTTTTCTTTTATAGGAAATTATTTTGTTTGAAATTTTTTGAACAGACACAGTTGGAATTAAATGTTTATCTGTTAGTGTTTTCTCTTGAGCTTTTTGAGGCACTTGCAAATAACTTTTTCCAAATATTCTTACAATAGTAAGTTTTGATTGAATAAATTTATCTACTTGAGTATTTGTAAGTGTACATTTGTTGCTTGATTTACACTTAATATTGTAACAATTTTTAAGTAACAAGGCAACATGGCATTCGCTCCATTTACAACAGAGATCTCTACATTCATTTATACTCTTTATATTTTCATATTTAATGTAATCTCCTGCCTTCCACTTGCCTTTTAACGAATAATCAATTAGTGTGTTGCTTTTTAAACACATAACATCGTTGTAGATATTTGAATGTATTGGTGTTAAAACCTTGTTTTGGACATCATTAAAAGGCGTTATATCTTTGAAACCTTCACTTATGTTAGTTCCATCTGTTTTACCAGATCTTATGGAAACAGCAGGATGCAAAGATTTAGGGTGAAGCTCTAAATCAGGATCAGATAGTATTATTTCAGACTCATCAAACAAACTGTGACTTCCTGGCATTCTTTTTAAAAATATTAGCATTGATTCTTCTTTTTGGTGTTTGTTTGCAACAGGGACACACAATGCAGAATTACTACACTGTATTGTAAAACACAGTGTTTTATGAATATATGCTATGTTGCAATTATCTAACTGACAACAAGCTTTTACACAATCTTCTATGTTAAAAACAAATCCTCTAAAACTAAACAAACCTGATCTTAAACCACCTTTAAGTCTTTGGTTTGGGTAAAAAGTAAAGTTAGAGTTGCATTTTCTCATTAGATTCGCATAATCATTTTTCTTTCTTTCTTTTTCTCTTGTTATGTTTTCTTCAAAAAAGGTTGTTTTGGAAACAGGACCTAAGAGTTGAGATTTGTTTGTTATCACTTCTTTATCTATGAAATTTAATTTGTCAATAATATCAAGTAGATTGATACGAATTTCTTTTAAGTTTATTTGGTTTTTAACTGATGTGTTGGTATTTATTCTAAATTCTTTTAATAAATCCTCTTTGCTGTATTGGGATTTCTTTAAATTATATTTTTTCTTTTTAAAACTTTTTTTTAAATGGTTAAATTTCAATTGTTTAATTTTTTGTCTTGACCAATTTATAAAACTATCATTTTTATTTTTTAAAGAGTTATTTTTTATTTTCTCCTTTTCCAAATCTTGAACTGATTTCATGACTTTATTTAACTTTTCCAAAATATACTGTGTTTGTTCAAAATTTTCTTTTAATTTTTGAGAACTCAGATAAAATTCTTTCTGTTCTTCAATTTTAGCATCAGTTTCAATATCCAAAACTTCTTTTAACTTTTGTATATAGCTTTTCATGTTAGCTAGTGAGACTTTAGTTTCATTGTGAACAAGCTCATTAACCAATTTTATTAAAGGTTGAATCATAAATTTATTAAGTTTAAATTTGTTTAAGGGATCTGGAAATGAAGAAGCAACTTCAGTTTTACGTAATTTGTTTTCAAGGTGAACAAAGTTTTCTTTGTTGGAGTTATTATATACTAAAAATGTCACCAATGATTGGTTTTCTTTTGTCTTTCTAGTCAATATTTTAGATGTATTTAATGGACTCCATGTCATATTATGTAATTCATGACTGAAATTTAGTTGAAACATTGGATAGGATACTGAAGAAAGTTTTAGCTTATTAAAATTACTTGAAGTAGGCCTAAAGTAGTTCGATGGTAATACATTCGTTTCATTATGCTGATAAATTTGTTCTGAACTGGTTGTTGGAAATACTTTAGGCAATTGTGTTTTTGTATGCTTTAAAAAAGATTCATTATAAAAAGAAGACTCCAAAACCTTTCCTCTCTCAGTGCTATTTAGGGGACTGCCATCTTTTAGTGTGGACAAGAATATTGAATCATTTCGTTTCAGGGTCATATGAAAAAATTGATCTATGGGTTTTTCAATCCAATTTTTCTTATTTGTATAGTTATAAATATCAACTTTTGTTGTTTTACTTTCTAGCTTAATACTTTTAGAGTTTGTGATTGGAAAAAAAGTAGAATATTTTCTATGTGATTTTGTGTTAATAGTATTAACAGTATTTTTTTGCAAATAGGGCAAAACAGTTGGATAAAACTCTTTTTGTCTAAATATTTTAATAGACTCATTGTTAAAAAGATTAGGCATTATTTTTTTACTGTTACCCAATCTACTTTTATGACTTGAAGATATATTATTGTTTTCCTTAATATGATGCGGGCGAATATTCACATGTGACTTTACAGTAGCAGATATACCTAAAGTCGATTGCATTGTTTTTTGATGTAAGTTAGCTTTTGGACTGATGTGTCTTAATTTAGTAGAAACTGAATGCCTTTGAAAATTGGTACCATTTTTAAAAAGATATTTATTAAACTTAGGTAAATAATTTATGTTTTGCTTTTTTTGCCCTATCAATGAAGCTATGAACTTTTCTTTCTTGTTATTAAGATTTTCAAGAAGATCTGTTGGATTTTCAAAAACCACTTTATTTTTCTTCTCAATTGCTGATTTGTAATGTAACTTTTCAGTCATTGTTCTTCTTTCTCCATCACTATCTAAAATAATAAACATATATATATATGTATATATATATATATATATATATATATATATATATACATACATATATATATATATATATATATATTTATATATATATATATATATATATATATATATATATATATATATATATATATATATATATATATATATATATATATATATATAAAATAATATCTATCTAAAATACTATCTAAAATAATAAACATATATATATATATATATATATATATATATATATATATATATATATATATATATATATATATATATATATATATATATATATATGTATATATATATATAAATATATATATATATATATATATATATATTATATATATATATATATATATATATATATATATATATATATATATATATATATATATATATATATATATATATATATATATGTATATATATATACATAGATACATATATATATACACACACAGATATATATTTATATATATATATATATATATATATATATATATGTATATATGTGTGTGTGTATATATATATATATATATATATATATATATATATATATATATCATTATATATCAATATATATCAATATATATATGTAAAATGACAATCTATTATTGTTCTTTGGAAACAAATTAACAACAATCTATTATAAATCTTTAGAAGCTAATTAACAATAACCTATTGTTGTTCTTGGTAGATGGTAGAACTTTTCCTCTTACGTTAAGAGCAGGGTAGGAGACAGAAAGAAGAAATGGGTATACCTATAATACTTACTATTCTAAAGCACTTGACAATAAACTTTATATTTTTTAAATTGCATACTAGTTTTTTTTTACTTACACATAAGTAAACTTTATATGCCATTTGAGTAATAGTTTATGGAGCCACTATTTTATGGTCACTTAAATTCTGGTCATCTAATATCAAATACAGTCCCAGGGGCTATTCTACGAAAAAATTTTGGGTGGTGGTACCCCCCTGTCCCAGACAAATTTAGCGGAAATATTGACGAATACCAGCATTTTTTTGCAAAAAAAAAACAACATTAGCCATAAAAAATAAAAAAAAAAAGGTCCTTCTCAATTTTTAATTTAGGCAGCACCTAAATACAATCGACGCTGTCAAAAACAGCCTAGAATAGCCCCTGATTCCATACAGTAAAACTTCTTTTTCTAGCTATCTATCATATTCATTTTATTTTAAAATAACATACATGCATATATAATAATATAAATTGAAGTCTACTATTTTGACACAAAAATATTTGTTTTATATTTCTTATAATAGTACATTCATTCTCAATAATCAAAAAAAAAAAAATTTTTTTGTGCAACAGCTACCTTATCCACAATACCTGATAACTTATAGGAAACTTGATAATTTGTAGTATACTTGATAACTTGTAGCATATTTGATAACTTGTAGTATACTTTACAACTTTTAATATACTTGGTAACTTGTTGTATACTTAATAACTTGTAGTATATTTGATAACTTGTAGTATACTTGACGACTTGTAGTATAACTGATAACTTGTAGTATACTTAATAACTTGTAGTATACTTGATAACTTGTAATATACTTAATAACTTGTATTATACTTGATAGCTTGTAGTCAGGGATGCAGGGTCCGAAAAGGACTCTGGCTTTCTATCTTTATTATTTCCTGGTCTCTGGTTTCCAGAAGCTCTAAACACGCTGGTTAACTAATGATCTGCTACAAGAAAAAAAATCATGACATTTAATTATTTGGAATTTATTGTTTTCATAACCAGAGTCCTGGAGCCCCTGCCACCATTATACCTAAGGACGCTAAGGTTAAAGATTAATTTTCCCTCAAACCAAAAAGACTTAATCTTTTTTCCAAAAAGTAGTCCATAAGCTTGTCTACATTTTTTAGAGCTCCTGGATACCAAAAACAGAAAGTAGTCTTATTGTGACTGCCAAATCGAAAATCCTTTTTGGGACTCTGCATCCCTGCTTGTAGTATACTTAATAACTTGTAGAATACTTGATAATTTGTAGCATTCTTGATAACTTGTAGTATACAAAAGAGCTTTATAATAAAAATAAAAAACAAAAATAAAAACAATCAAAAATAAGTTGTATTTTTTATTTAAAACTTTCGTGATGGGTATATATCATATCCCTTTTGCTTACAAAGTGAGTGCTTAACCACCATACCTCTCCACATTAGCTTCCCATATATTTAAAGATAAGTGCAAAATTAACTTTATTCAATTTTAAGTTTTTTTTACACAATATCAAGTTTTAAGCATAATAGTAATAATAAATAGTAAAAAGGATTTTATATAATACAGATTTATGGCCAACTTAAACATGTTCTAAAAGCTGTATGAGAAACTTCTACAACTGTGTAACATACAACAAAAGTATTATAAACAATAAATTAAACAACTTACCAACATCCATTAGTGCAATCCTTATGTATGCAATCTTTGGAAGATATTGAGATGATTTCATATTACTAACATCACATGATTCTCGTGAATAACAGGTTACTAAAAAACAGAGCTTCTGTATCATCAAGGCTATATCACATGTCTGAACAATGCAGCATTTTTCAATGCACTTATCAAAAGAATGTATATTTTTTTCATGGAAAAATTTTCCAGCTTTGGATCCACCATATAAAGTTTTATCTTCAAACACTTGATAAGGTGTACATTTACTTTTGTTTAAAAGCCCATTTGATTCATCCAGTTTTAGTAATACATCTGAAGATTCGGTTTCATTGGTTAGCAAATTAGATGCTTTCCCAGTTACAAATTCATAACCTTTCTCTTGATCTTTATTGTTAACATCAGAGAATGCTGGAACAGGTATGTCTGCATTAGTTATAGATATATTGTTAACTAACTGCTGTTTGATTGGAGCATTTGCATCTGCTTTATGAATATCATGTATGTGATCTGATTCTGTAGATGGATGCTGGATGTTTTCTGTTGTTGCTGATAAAGGATGTAACAATGTGTTAACAGGATGATCTAATATTCGTACTAATTTTGTTATATCATCAGGTGAAATTATTGCTTTATTTGCAGCATTTTCATAGTTTAGAGCTGGTTTTAAAGCAACATCTGTGTTTTCAGATTTTAAAATACGAATAAGTGTTATTAAATCTTGTGGAGATAACAATGGCTTTACAGTGGTTGAAGTGTCAGCAATCTGGATATCGATGGCTGGTTGATTTGTTGTTTCTATTGCCAAAGTGGTAGAAGGCAGAGTTGTAGTCAATGTGGTAGTAACTGTAGTTTCTTCTGTAGTTGCTAACAATGATATTGGAGACACAGTTGTTAAAACCGAAGCTTCTACTTCAGAGTTTACTTTAGTAATTTGAACATTTTTTGTTTCTTCATTGGAAGTAGTAACTGCTAATTCTGAAACTCTTGATTCTTTAGTTTCTTTATTTTCAAAATTCGATTCCTTATCCAACTTCTTCAAGGTTTTATAAAGAGTGTCTTTATCAGTTTTTTTTGCTTTATCAAAAGGAATTCGCTCTCTACTGTGTAAGTAAATTACTTTGATGTTTAACTTATTGTCTTTACTTGTAGGATAAGTTTCACATAGCTCTCTACTATGACAATACACAGAAAAACAGTTATTTGCTATTATAATGGCTAAATCACAATATAGTGCATCACAACAATGCTGGATACATTCATATAAACTTGAAACATGACCATGACTAGTGAACTTTCCTGCCTCGTTTCCACCTTTTAGTGTAACATCCAATAATATTTCACCATGTTTGCAGAATGATATTACTTCAGGAGAAATGTCAGAAACTTCAGATGTTTTTCCAGATTCAGATTGTCCATTTTCAATTTCGTTAGCCATAGCTTTTCTTACATCAGCAATTTTAATAACAAACTCACTATTTGCTTCAGCAGGTAAAATTGAACACGCATCCAAATTTTCACAAGATAAACTATAACAATTTTTATTAATTGAAACTGCCATGTCACATGAAGCATCTCGACAGCATTCCTGTATACATTCGTCAAAGTCTGTAACTTTATCTCTGTAAATAAAGTGTCCTGATTCTGTTCCTGCCTTTAATGTCATTCCTGTCTTTATATCTGTTGATAAGCAAGTCAACATATTGTAGCTATTGCTATTTTGAGAATGAGTCTGCGCTGGACTAGGAATTAAAATATGTTTACGACCGCGTTCAGTGAAACGTGACTCTTCACTGCTTCTGTTGTTAAAACTTTGTACAAGATCACTGTAATTATGTATGTTGGTAAACATGTTAGATTGAATATTGGGTAACAATTTAAAAGACTCATTTTTCTGCATTAATGTACCACTAATAGCACCAGTTATTCTATCAACAATCTTCATACTTTTATAATCAGCATTTGGTAAAATAGTAACATCTATAAAAGTTTTATTTATATTTGATGGTAAAAGTGTTTTGGATTTTCTACTTAAAAGAGTCATTGATTTTTGTGGAAGAATCGGCTTTGCAAATAATAATGCAACTTTATCTTTTTCTTTTAAATTCAAAAAATTATTTTCATTTGTTTCGTTAGGATTAGTTAATAAACTTGGATTTTCTTTTTGAAAACTAAAACCAAACTTATTATTTCTGATAAATTTATGTTTTGGGGTGACATGTTTTCCTTGGTTATTTTCCCTTATGTTGAGTGCTTGCAAAAGGTTGGAGATATTTATACCTTGTTTTAAACTATTTAAATGTACTGCATTTGGAATTTTTTTAGATGTTGAGTTCACAAACTGTATAAAGTCTGTAAAAACTAAACTTGTATTTTGAACTTCCTTATTTAAAATACCCTTTGCAACAACTTTACTCTCTGTTACATTTTTTGTATCTGAAAGTGTTTTGTTATCTAAGATTTTGGTGTCAAATGTAACTTTGTTTGTTTGGTTGATTTGGTTTTCAAATGCAACATTGTTTGTTTGGTTAAATTTGGTTTTAAACGCAACTTTATTTGTTTGGTTGATTAAATGTGTTAAAGCATCCGCCACCAAACTTTCAATTTCGCTCATAAAAAAATGGCTAAAATTTTTTGGAGAAAATTCGGACACTTTTTCATTTATAACTAAAGTTTCATTTGTCTTAATAATGTTTTTATCATCATTAAAAGTTGTTTTCACTTGAGATCCATTGATAACATTCAAACTATTCATGGTAATGTTGATAAATTTTGTGAGGTCACCTTCAACATACTTTATTTTACTTTTAATGTCATTAGTTGAATTATTTGTAATTAATTCAATATGTTTTGTACTATCAGTACTAATATCAATGTTAGTTACTTTATTTGAAACACTGTTACTATGTTTTGTTTTGTTTTCAATGTGGTAGAAAAATTCTGTTTTATTGGCGCCACTTCTTGAATATACTTTCGAGTCTAGATTACCTTGTGTGTCAATACTTTTTATTGGAAGTGTGACCACCCTAGGTGTGGTTGTGTTAGAAAAAATTTGGGAATTATTTTTCAAATCATTTGTATATGATATGTTAGTAACTTGTGTAATTGTATCTTTATTAAATATGTGTTCATCTTCTGATTCGTGCTTATCTAACTTTAACTTCCACAGTTTAGAAACTAAATCATCAATTGCAGCAGTTACTTCTGATTTCGGATTTGATACTGTGTTATTATTCACATTTCTGATTTTCACCAACATTGGTGATTGATTTGAAATTGAGGTGAGTGGAACAGGACTGCAAGCTTCATCATCATTACATTTTACCAAGTAGCAAAAGTCCATATAATACATCGCAAGGTGGCATTTTTCTGCACTGCAACAGTTTAAGACACAATCACCCATGCTATGAATCTCAAATACAGGTTGAAACAATCCAGCATGTAAACCTCCTTTGATTGTTTTGTTAAACGTAACAGACTGCACATGACAAGATTCTTGAGAAAGATCAATTTGTTGTTTCGGTTTTGGTAGCTCATCTTTTCTTCCTCCAGACACATCTTTGTATACAGATCCTATACGGCTATCAGCCGGCGAAAAATGTTGAAATAAATCTTTCAACACACCTTCTGCAGAATGCATGCTACCTAAATTGTTTTTATTATGAACTACCACTACAGAAGGACTTATTAAAAAAGAATTATCTAATTTATTCAAAGTTTTCCTAAAAAATAAATCATAGTAATTACCTGGATTAAAACTAGCTTCATTCTTTTTGTCTTCATCAGGTCTCAAATGTTTGATTTTTTTTTTATCGTCTAATTTTTCATGTTTTTTTTGATAAGAAAGATCATGCAGGAAGCTGTTTAAATCTTCAATTGTTGCTTTGATAAAGTTCAGCTTTTCTTTTAACTTGTTTTGTGCCCTAGGCTTATAGTTTCGAAATTTATTAAAATAAGGTTTATTCAATAAACGATCAGATTTAATGCCACTAAAAAACCCCTTTTCATTTTTCTCTTTAAGCGATTGTGCTTGGTTTTTGTAAGAAATACGTTGAAGAATGATTCCACCAGATTTGCTCATAGGTATTGATTTTAAAGGAGTTATTGTGGGAACTATTTTTGAAAAAGTAGGCATAGTATTTGCTACTTTTTTCTCCTTTATTTCTTCCACTATTTCACTTTTTGTATGTCCCATTTGATTGTTTTTTAGAAAATAATTTTCATCGTGAAGGTGCATGGAAGTATCTAATAAAGATTCTCCCTGTTTTTTATCCATTAAAAACATTTTATTGCTTGGTATACTCTTAAAATTATTTGTCAACTTAGTTCCCTCTGTTTTTAAAAAACTAGACATATCACTGGGCTCATTAAATGAAGTCTTGAAATCATTGACATCATGCAATGGTATATCAACTACTTGTACATATTTGTTATGAAAAAATCCTGTTTTAGAATTTTTTACTGGCTGAATGTAAGGGGTTTCGATAGGTATAGTGCTACTAAATGTATCTCCTACAAAATTCCCAATTTTTAAAATAGAAGCTGGAGTATTTGGTTTATTTTTTTCGTCAGGCATATTATTATCTTCAATAGAATACAACAAAGGATTTTTTTTAACCTCCACAAGCTCAACTTTTGGAATAATTTTGGAAGATTTTAAATGAATTGGAAACAAAACATTATTTGATACCTTGCTTTCACTTTTTCTCTCTTCAATCGTTTCAGAAATCTTATAATTGCTTACCTTTGTTTGAGAAGTTGGCCTAAATTTTGTTAGCAAATTAGCTGCAATTTCATTAAAGTCATTATTAGATTTGCTACTATTATACAATACAATTTTAGGATTTCTCTCAAGGTTTTCTTTTTGAAAAACTTTTGTGGCTGTTGAATTTTGTTTTATTGAATCATTTTTTGATATCTCTTTCTTATCAAATGGTAATGGGTTGGCAAACACTTTCTCCAGCAAATCGTTCAGTTCATTAGTTATCTTAATGATTCTTTGTTTGGATTGGTTCATTTCTTTCGCTGTTTTATTCTCTTCTGAGCTCATCTTTTTTATTCCTTGTGCACTTGGAATATCTTTCTTAGTAAAGTTACTTTTATTTCCAACAAACTTAAATACATTTTCAAGTAAGCTATTTACTGCATTGGACAGGTCAGATACAGATTTTACTTGTGCATTTTTATCACTAGAGTTTTTTTCCACTTTGACAATTTCAACAAACTTTAAAAGTGTCATATTTGGTTTTGTGTGATTTATTTTGTGATCAGAATTAATTTCTGATACTTTTAAGATGCTCTTTGTTTTGTTTTCTTTAGAATTTAGAAGATCCACCACATCTTGCACCATATTAGCTGCCTCACCAGATACACTTCGAAGCGCAGGCAGCATTTTTGTCAAATTTTTGACCGCTGTTAAGTTTTGGCCAATAAAAGAAGTGTTGTCTGCCAAACTCAAACTTTTATCAGTAGTTTCATAATTATGGATAATCTTTTTGTAGTTTCCAACTATATCTTTTAACAGTATTTCTTCTTTAACATCAGGTACTATGTTGTTAATAGCACTAACAATTTCATCTCTGTTTTTGCTGTTTCTAATTTTTTCAACAATTCTCTGAGCTATTTCAGGATTGTACTCTGAAAGTTCTTGAAATACTGACAACTTTTTTACTAAATCTAACAACAGCATGTTGTTGATACCATGGATTCCTTCTGAGTTATCATATGTAGATTTATTCAAGGTTTTGATTTTAGACAGCTCTTCCTCATTCGTTTCAAAGTTAGAATGGTCTGTTGATTTTGATTGGTTCTTCTCTATTGATTTTGAATCATTTTTAACTAGATCTTTATTCTCAAGACCTGATTTTGTAAGGCCTTTATTTAAATGCAATTGAATCGATTCATTTATAGCATTATTATCAGCAAAAAAGATTGGATTTTTTATGCCTTCATTAGAAATAACTTCCATACTTTTAGGGTTGTGAAATTGTTGGAATTTCTCAACAAGTGGTTCATGAAACTGTAACCTGTGTTCAATGTTTGGATCTATATATTTTTCTTGCAAGTTTTGGTCTGAAAAAAGTTTATTTTGATGTTTCTCTCCAAGATTAACATTTTGAGGGACTAAAAAAGAACTTTCATCCTTACTATTTCCATGATTTCTAACCAATTTTTCAGGCTGGTTTTTAGTTTGAAAATAATCATTTGCCTCTCTATGCCAATGCTCTGGCTGTGGGCCAGGCTCTGGTCCAGACTCTGGGCCAAATGATTCTTTATTATTTACATTATGAAAAGCATGCTGTGTTGTTCCTTTTTCAAAAATACCTTTTTGTTCATTTGGACTTTTAAATAATTTATCGGAAAAATAATTTCTGTGTCTCTGAACTGCACTTGATGTACTTGCATAGCCAGGACCTAATATTGGTTTTTCTTCATTTGCATCTTTGTTATTTTCATCATACTTTGGAGAAAAAGTTAACTGAGGGCTGACTTCTTCTGAGGGAAGTTGCAGTAGAGCTTGAAGATAAGCTTCTTGATTCATAGTAAATGGCCTCTCATGCTTTGTGTTCATTTGAGTTATATTTTGTTTTGATTTTACAACATATGGTTTATTGAAGTTAGCCTTACCTGATTTTCTTGCTTCTTCAAATTTATTACTACTCATGCCTATATGTATTTTATTATTATTTATTAGTTTTCCATTTAAATTACCTACATTAAAGAAACTAGGAATTATTTGAGCACTTTCTTTATTTGTACTTAGTATACTCCCTTCGTCAAGAGGCTCAAATTTGACATTAAATTTAGGTACAAATTGATTTTTAGTGGAGTTAAGTGGTTGCAACTCAACAGTAATAAATTCATCATCACTATTAGTTGAGCTGTTTGTATCACTATTTACATTAGCATTGTCATTAGAAATTGAATTATACAGGTGTTTACTCAACACACTTGGAGAGCTAATAAAAGTATTGTTGTGATATGAACTCTTATCTGATTCTTCTTCTTTAATTGGATACATGCTGTATAAATTTTCTTTTTGTTTTCTAATTTCCTTTTGAAGATTCTCATCTTCGTCTAAAATTTCTTTATCTTCTAAAGACTTTTCTTTGCCTTTCATTTTGATTTTTTTTACTTCTTCATCAATGTTATTTATAATTTTATCAGTTTCTTCTACAATCAAATCAGGATGGTAGAGTTTAGCTGATGACTCAAGACTGTTCAAGGATTGTCCATGAAGAAAAGTTTCAACCATTTTTTCTCTCTGAAAGTTGTTATTCCAAGGTAAATCTAATTTAGCTTTAACTTTTTTTTTTGATTTGTCATTTTTTTTCAACTTGTGTTTCCTTTTTTTTCTTTTAAAACTACTTAAATGATTGTCATCTTTATTATGATATTTGTAGCCATGGTGATTTTCTGTGGGTTCTTTGATTGGTTGCTTCTTTCTATTATTAACATGAATGGTTTTTATATTGTGCTTTTGAAAGTAAAGTTGTGATTTACTTTTAGTCTTTTTTTTCTTTATATACTGGATTTTTTTCTTTATATTCTGGATTTTAGGATATGGATTTTTTTTCAATTTACCCTTCTTTTTGGACATATATTTCTTGTTTGTGGTAACAATAGACTGTTTGTTTGTGGTAACAATAGACTGTTTGTTTGTGGTAATAATAGGTTTAGCAGATGGTATAAGATTACTTTGATTGTAAAAGTTTGATGCATTTTTCTCTACACTTACAACATAAAGATCAAAATCCTTGTTGACCAGATTTACTTTTTTAACCTGCAAGTTTTTCAAGTCTGCTAAACTTTTATTCTTTTCTGCATAATAAACAGACCTTTGTTTTGCTTCAACATTATTCTTCGGTTTCAAATTATTTTTTTCTTCAACAACTGGCTTAGGTTGGCTAAAATCATTTTTTTCTTCAAAAACTAAATTCGGTTGGCTATAATCATTTTTTTCTTCAAAAACTGGATTAGGTTGGCTGTAATTATTTTTTTCTTCAAAAACTGGATTAGGAATTAGAAGCCCCACCTGACTAAGGTCTGGATTTAACACTTTAATGTGTGTTTCAATATTTTTAGCATCAAAGTTTGATACAATGAAACCTTCTGAAGCATTTTTTGTCTTTGAAATTGTGTCAATAGGAAGTTCCTGCTCTTTTTCAAATTTATCATGACTTTCAATAAGTTCCTGAGTCTTCTTCACTAGTTGTATAACATGGTCTGCCTCCTCAAAAGTTTTTTTATTGAAAGGTTCATTTTTGATGGCAAGTAAAGCGTTTCTCAAATAACTAAGAGTCTTATTAAACAAAAGAACTTTTTTCTTGGATAAAAAATGCGAAACTCGTTCGTTCTCAAGATTAATGAGATCGATCACATGTAAAACATGTGAACTAAATTCTTTAAAATTTTTTACAGTTAAATTTTTTGTAGATGAATTACTTTCTAGACTGTTGTTCGTAGCATCAATGTAACTCTTACTTCTGGTCAATATGGTGCTGTGATTTAAATTATTTGAATTGTTTTTGAATTCACTGGAAACTATATCATTCTTTTCTTCATTTTCATCTTCATCTTCGTATTTTAATTCATCGTCATTATCTATCTTCGCTCCTTCGCCTCCTTTCGCTTCGCCTCCTTCGTACTCTTCTAAATCTGAGCCAGAAAAATTACTTTGATCATCCGTTTTTCTATGTCTTTCCAATTCCAAAAGCTTATTTATGACAACTTTTAACTTTGAGTTTTCTTTGAATTTGCTTTCATTTTTAATTGTTTCTAGAATATTTTTAATCAAATTATGAGTATTGTTCCATTTCAAAGAGTATACATTTGACTCTGTTTTATCTGATGTATTATTTAAACTTATGTTATTATTCATTAACGCCATGCTTGAAAAGTTAAAAGGAGTGTAACTTTCATGTTCAATTGGATGCTTTGTTTTTATATCATTATTTTCCATTTGTAAATCTTTATTTTCAATTCTTACATCAATCACTGGTATGGAGTTATTGAAATCATTATCCCTGCTATTGTTGAGATTATTAGATGAGTTGATTGAAATTAAGGGACTGCTTAAAGTTTTACGTTGAAACTCTGTAAATAAGCCTTCTTTTCGATCACTAAACATTTTTGGATTGTGTGAACTTTTCCAAAAATTTATAGGGTGATCTTTCATTTCAAAATCTTCATCATTATTTACATTAATTATGTTTTTTTGAGAGAAGTTACTGGAGAGGGTTGATGGAAAAACTTGCTGAGGATCTTCTGAGGAACCTGATGTATTAATCCCACTTTCTTTCTCTTTTTCTTTTATAATTGGCACTTGTCTTTCTTTCTCTTTTTCTTTTATAATTGGCACTTGTCTTTCTTTCTCTTTTTCTTTTATAATTGGCACTTGTCTGTTTTTCTCTTGTTGGATCGCCTTTCTTTTATGTGTTAAATTATTCAATTGGAGAACATCTTTTATAAAACTGTTTGTAAAATTCCATTTCATTAAAGTTAAAATGCTATTCATTTCTTCTTTCACCTTATTTTCGATTCTCCCTTCCGACCTTAAATTTACATTTTCAACTTCCGAAAAATTTGAACCATTGATCTGCTTATAAATCTGCCTTAAACCTGTTTGATCAGGACTTTCAGCTACTTCTAAAAAGTTGTTATTACTCTTTGTTGCAGTCACATTGGTTTTTCTAAAAAGGGTGACTCTTTCTTTTTGGTCAGATAAACCATTTAATATAGAAACATTACTATTGACTTCAAACAAATTGACATTACTTAGTGTGTCTTTACTTTGATTTTCAAAAGTATGAAATGACAAGTTACCATGACTAAAACTATAAGAATTGTTCAGTTTTGTGACTAACTTTGCGTTTGGTAACTCTGTTTTTTGTAACATGTAATCATCTAACATCTGGATTTTACTTGGTTCATTTTTAAAATTTGGATCATAACTCAATTTATGTGATTGAAAATCTTGGGTTGATTTTACAAAACTAGATTTGTTGTTGATTTTTGTAACAGTTTTTAAAATATTTTCAGTAGTATCGTTTGTGTACTTTAGAATTTGTTCATCATTTATTCTCCCCTTATATGTATTATTCTCATAGGTATAAATTTTATGATCATTATGCAGATTAGTCATGTTTGAATCAGTAAGTAACTCATAAAGGTTTTTCTCTGGTACTTGGGATAGGTTAAAGAGATTGCCTGGCTTAATATTTTCAAAATCTTGTTTCAAATTTACTTTGTTTTCTTTGGAAGCATCAAAAGAAAGTCTTTCATCATTACTAAGAATGGGCCTTTTTTCGTTCTTTTCATAAAATTGGTCTTTCATTTGATGCAAATCTGCATCTCTTAAAACAGCTTCTGATCTTCTACTGGCAACAGACACTTCATTATCATGCAAGCCTTTATAAAAGAATGTAACATGAATGTCAGGATTATTTGCCAAATGTATTGGTTCACATAATCTAGATTTACGACATTTTATCAGGTAGCATGTACTTCTTACTACTAAAGCAACATTGCATCCAAATAAAGAACAGCAAAGCTTCAAACATTGACCAGTACTTATTAGCTCCTTGTAGTGTAGTATCTTACCTGCGACTGCTCCTCCAAAAAGTGATGTAGAATATAAAGTTGGGCCATGTTGGCACATTGTACCTTCAGCATTATTTGGTTTAACATTATTATGATAACTTACATAACGTAATAGAGGAATTGTGTTGGTTTTGTTCTCTAATGTTGGTTGATTGTATCCTGCTTCTAATTTTTCTTTTAGCTTAGGAATAGCCATTTCAGTGTATAACTTGTTAACTTTCTTGTTTAAATTTAGCAAAACTTGTTCCAAGTGCTTTGGAGAATATTCTTGAGTTTGCCTGTTTCTTTTATTACCATTTCTTTCACTCTCAGTCTGGTTCTTTTGATTTATTTTAGTATTAGTTTCAGTTTGGTTTATCGGATTCATTTCTAATTTAGTTTCTATTTTGTTTAGTTGTTTCACTTTTATTTTACTTGGGTTATGCTGCTTTTGTTGAGTTTTATTATACAAAGCTTTCTGTTTGTTTATTTTTGATGCATTCAAAAATACTAAACTTTTCGATGCATTCAAAGACACAAAACTTTTCAATGCACTCAAAGACTCTAAACTTGTTTCCTTTGGTATAATCTCTCCGTATAATTCTGTTCGGTTGTTTACTAACCCTTTTTTTTTGGGCTCTTTTTCTTTTTTTTTAATTTTTTCATTTAAAGAGAATTTTCTATCAGATTTAGCATCATCTTTGTTAAACAAAAACTTACTTTGAATTGATTGATCAGCATAAATGCTTTTATTTCCACCCATAAGAAAGTTATCTAAATAAGTTGCATTTCTTAATGCTGTTTTTAAATGCTTGTGGTGGGATATATTTTCTTTAGTTGATCTAGATTTTAAATTGCAGTGTTTTTTAGACTTGCATTCTGCATTTCTGAGGAGTTTATGAATGAGTCTGTTTAATTCTTGCAGTCTTTTAATTTTTATTTTATTCTGCCCATCGAATATTTTTATTGACGGGATTATATCTCCAGTATTTAAAAGCTTGTTTTTCATTGCGCGGTAATCAAACTTGTCAAACCCTTTAATTTTCTTACCTTGTGTCTTTTTACCTTTCATCTTTTTATCTACCATCTGCTTACCTTTTATACTCTTGCCCTCCATCTTTTTGCCTGTTTCCTTACCTTCAATTGAGTCTGTAGCATTTTTGCTTAAACTTAGTTTTAAGTTGTTTCCTTTTACTTCTCTAAGCAAACTGCCATTATGAGTAAAATTGGAAACAATGCTCATATTCTCTGAATTTGTCATACTAACAGATGTAAACTTTGAAAAATTGTGAAAAAAATTACTTGCTGATAAACTACTTATTTTTGCAAAATCATTTTTACTAAACTTTACATTGTTGCTTACAGATCCTCCAACTGAACTCCCATTGTGTTTATTTGCTGAGAACTTTACATTGTTGCTATCAGATCCTCCTACTGAACTCCCATTATGTTTAACTGAACTACCATTATGTTTAAATTCCTGTTTATTCATATTCTTTAAACTTTCTTTACTAAAAGGTACCAGACTTAAATTTTTATACAAAAAAGGATTTACTAAAACACTATTAACTTTTAGCAATGTATTACTGTTTGCATTTGTTTTTATATTTTTGTATGAACTATTCTTTTCAAAATATTCTATGATGTTCACATTTTCCAAACTTTTATTACTTACAGACAGAGGAATAACATGAAACAAAGAGCTTGCTAATGTGTTGTTAGCATATAACTTTACATGATCTTTTTCACTTGCATTTATGTTTTCTCTGCTAGCACTTGATAATAATAAACTACTGTTGTGTGTAAAATTCAAAAAAGTATTATCATTTTTCAAACTTGTTTTATTGGCAGGAGAAGAACTAAAACTAAAATTTAAAATATGATTTAATAGTGAGCTGCTCCCATTTGATTTTATATTTTTACTTGATTTTACGTTGTTACTTCCAAGACCTCCAAATGAACTTCCATTATTTGTAAAATATTGATAAATGTTTACATTTTCCAAACTGGTGTTACTAACATGTGAAGGATTCGAAACATTGATAATAAAAGGATATAACAATGAGATTTCTTTCAATTTCAAATTATTTTTTGAACTTATATGGTTGCTTCCAAATCCACCAAATGAACTGCCATTGTATATAAAGTTTTCATGAATATTAACATGTTTGTTATCATAAAACCCATGAGTTTGATTTTGTGTGTTGATTAATTTGCTGGATAACTCAAAATTATTTTTAAATGGTTTCTTAGGATTTTTTGTTGGAGTTGTTTGGTTCAACTTATCAAGTAAGCTAGTCAGTTTTTCTTCAAGCCGAATAGCCATTTTTCCTGCATCTCTTCCAATTTGAATCAAACTCATTACATCAGAAAGTTTTTCTTTCTTATTCTTATATTTTTTCTGTAGCAGATTCGTAATTAAGTTGATTTTTTTTTTACTTACTCCACGAAGCTTTAAATGTAACACCAACTTGCTCACTTGAACTGTCTTATTACCTGCTAATGTGTATGCTGTTTTTTTAGTAGCAAATTGAAGATTACGAAGAGATTTTATCACATGTTTGATAGTTTTTATTTCTTTGCTGTTTAATTGGTAAAGTTCTGTTACCTTTTTTTGCTTGTCTTTATTAGTTGCTTGAAAAACTATTTCACTCTGTATATTTGGTGGAAAAGTAGCAGCATTGACCACATTATTTATATTTTTATCGTGTTTTTTACTCTCTAATGGCATTGAGTTATTTTCAAAATAAATACTTATATTTCCTTCTGATATATTTTTAAATTGAAATCCGGACTTATTTAAAAAATCAATAGCGGACTTATTTAAGGCAACATTAATACTTTGAGAAACAAATTTTCCACTGCCTTGGTGAGTTGGCTCTTCTTTATATTGTTCTAGAAAACCTTTTCCTTGTTTTATTAGCGTAAAGTTAGTAACATCTCCTAAAACAAGTGGAATGTCCTTCAGTTTATTTTCTTTTAATTTAAGTGGAGTGAATAATTCTTTTGCTTCAACAATAGCACTTTGCCCAACACGAATTAAACTTTTTACAATCAAATCTTTTCTTGCTATATTCAGAAAATAACTTTTTTGTGACAAACTTAATGCAATGTTTATTTCATTATCTCTTACACCAAATCCTTTCATGTATTTCCAGACTGCATTTTTATCAATAGCTTTATTTTTATGAAGCCTGTCTGCAATATTTAAGATTAGCATTCCAAAATTATTCAAGTTTTTAAACAAAACAATATTTTCAGTGTCAGATAGATTGAGCTTCAAATTGGAAATATGGGCTGTAGTTACATTCTTAAATAGAGCTTCAACAAAATCTCCCATAACATCAGTAGCATACTTATAAATTTGATTTGAAGCTGACAAAGATATTGTAGTGCCTTTTAAGTATGTCATACTTTTTAGAATTTGTGGTTGATTGGTTCCATTTAATTTATTAAGAAAAAGTTTATTACTGGTCTTGAACTCTGAACTTGGTTTCAAATATAATCCTGGAGTAACATATAAATTCAATTTATTTTTATCTTCAAACTTAGAAAAATTTGTGGAATGGAAAATAGGTTGATTTTTATTAAATTCTTTAAACTCGTATTTGTTAATTGCTTCTTGATTTGATTTGTTCAGAGATGTTTTATGTTGGATTTTTTTTTTTTCTGCGTACTTACTGTGTATACTTTGAATTTTTTTTCTTCTTAAATTGACTTCTTTATCAGATTTTTTTGTCAGCCATACTGATGCATTTTTTTTACCAGAAACTATTTTTCCGCGACGCAGCAATCTTGAGTATAAATCTGTAAATTGAAAATAACATTAAATATTTATTTAAACTACAAATGTGTGAATGGTTATTAAAGTTAAAAACAACATCAATTGTTTGTTTTTTTTTTTAATTAATTTGTATATTTGTCCTATACTTTAATTAATAATGCTATCTATTTATTAAAAATATTAACACAGGATGTAATTTTAAAAATATACTGTTATTTAATGCAAAGTGCAAAGTCTGATAAGATGTCAGACTTTGCACTTTGATTGTAAAAAAATAACAAGAAAGAAATGTGAGTTTTTGTAATAAATCAGAGCAATCAAGTTTGCTGCACTAACACTGGAGTTTTTACAATAACACTAACACTGGAGTTTTTACAATAACACTAACACTGGAGTTTTTACAATAACACTAACACTGGAGTTTTTACAATAACACTAACACTGGAGTTTTTACAATAACACTAACACTGGAGTTTTTACAATAACACTAACACTGGAGTTTTTACAATAACACTAACACTGGAGTTTTTACAATAACACTAACACTGGAGTTTTTACAATAACACTAACACTGGAGTTTTTACAATAACACTAACACTGGAGTTTTTACAATAACACTAACACTGGAGTTTTTACAATAACACTAACACTGGAGTTTTTACAATAACACTAACACTGGAGTTTTTACAAAAACACTAACACTGGAGTTTTTACAAAAACACTAACACTGGAGTTTTTACAATAACACTAACACTGGAGTTTTTACAATAATTCAAAAAGAAGCCATTCCTATTTCTATAAAGTATAAAAAATGTCAAAATCATGCATTGAATTTAGTTTTAATGCATTCATAGATCAAAATCTTGTCTGAAAGAAACTTCTAATATAATATATTATCTGAAAGAAACTTCTAATATAATATATTATCTGAAAGAAACTTCTAATATATTATCTATTCAAATATATCATACAATTGTGTAATACGCAAATTTAAGAAATTTGCGTAATACACAATTGTATGATATATTTGATAATTTTAAATTTACTAAACAAATGATTGTGATGTATTATTTAATTATTTGAATTGAATTAGTATTATTAATTGAATATAATTTAATTCAATTACTTGAATTGAGTTTGTATTATTAATTGAATGGCTAAATTGTGTTGTATATTATAAATAACTGATAAGTATGATTTTTTTTTAATTAATTTATTAAATATTGCACTAAATATTGTGTTGACCTTTTAACTATTAAATATTGTGTTAACTTCAGAATAGTTTAATCATTTGATATACTAATTAGTTACTATTTTTCTATCCATGAATTGTGTTTTAAGAGTATATTTAATTTAATTTGAAGAAAAAAAGATGACATAGTGATAAAAAAAATGAGTGAGTAATAGTAATGACAAAATTCAAACTTTCATCTTTTTTGATGAAACACAGTGTTGAATGAAAAACTTTTGTTAAGTGATTTTCTACTAATTTATAAGTTAATTAACTTAAATCTTTTAATATATATACTATTAAGTTATGCTTTTTAAATATAAATATTATTAAATTATATTCTTTATATATATTAAGTTATATAAAAATTTCAAAAATAAAATTCTAAAAATTGAAAAAAAAAAATTTGTCAAAAAAACTTTTTCTCCTTTAAATCTTTTAAAAGACACTCCCTGAGGTCTTTTTAACTTCTTTAATTTAGTGTTACTGTTATTTTACTATATAAAACCCATATAAAGGGTGAAAAAAGACATCTTGAGCACCACCCTAATATACATATATATATATATATATATACATATATACATATATACATATATACATATATACATATATATATATATATATATATATATATATATATATATATATATATATATATATATATATATATATATATATATATACATATATATATATATATAGGATTGAGGTATACCTGCAGAAGTTTCTTTTTCATTAGGTAATTCTTTATCTTCCTGTTTAATAAATATTACAGGAGTTTCATTCTTCCCTTCTTTTATTCTATACCCATAATCTTCAGCATAATTTTCATTTATCAACTTCAAACTTTCATTATTTGAATTTAAATATTTTATTTCCTTATCAACTTCATTTATTTCTTTGTCAATGTCTTTTATTTCTTTATCAACAACTTCAACGCTTTTATTTCTTGACTCAAAAGGTGATAAAAGTGTTTGGGTTAGTTTTGATTGCATATCACCATCTTTAGGAAACTTAGCTTTAATACTTTCAAGGACAAATCTGATATACTGTGAATCATTATCAAAAGTTACATTTTCATCTTTTTTGTCATAATTTGATGACTTTTTTGGTGATTGATAAAAAATGTTCTGACTATTTTGCTTTTCAAGTTTTGTTTTGTTATATGGTAACAACTGGTTATTTGATTCTGTATTCAATTCAATATTATTTGTTTCTAAACGCTTGCCTATATCAATATTGTTTTCTAATTGTTTACTTTGATCAACATTGTTTGTAGCAATGAACTCTAAACTATAATTTGCATCTGAATGTATACGAATTTCATTAAGTGCATTTTTATTTTTTTCTTTATATGCCCCTGTGTAAAAAGTTATTTCATTTGAATCTGTGTTGTCTACATCTTTATTGTTTTGTGCTTGTTTACTCACCATTTCTTCTTCATTCTTTTGAAGATGTGTGTCAAGTATTCCATTATTTTTATTATAAAATAGAATTCTCATTTCTTTTGTTTTTTGGTCATCTGCACTCTTGCTTTCATCATTAAACCCTGCCTTAGATTTTAGTTCAAGATTTAATAATGATAATTTTTTAACCTCTGAGTCTTCATATGGTAATAGTCTTTCTTCTTTTTTATTTTCATCATATTTATCTAAAGATGATTGTGTTTTTTCTTTTATATCTCCATCATTTCTATTTAGAGATGATCCAGTTTCTATTCTTGCATCTCCATCATACCTATTAAGTGATGTTTTGTCTTGCAAAATGCTATCAATTTTTTTACTTTCTAAACTTTTTTCTAACATATTTTCCCCATTTGGCGCCAAATGTTGAAAGTATTCTTTTTGTTTTAAATAACTAATGACTTCTTTCTCAGGAAAAAAATCTCCATTTAGTCCACTATTGATTTCGGGTTGTAAATCTGAGTATCCTTTAGCGCCATTTTGCAAGTTATCGTTATTTGAATTTATATCTTGAAACGTTTCATTAGTTGGCATAACCGCGCTATTCAATGCTTGAATTTTATATTTTGTTGCTTGTGGATTAATATTACCATAGTTATCAGTTGATGCTTGCAGAAAACCTTTTATTTTTGACACTTTTTTAAAACCATTGTTCTCAATATCATTTATGTATTGATTATGTATACCAGCTTGAAAACCATCTTCAGAGTTTAATTTAGATTCATAAACACTTTTTAACTTTTCTTCAGGTTCATTTAAAAAAATAACAGCTGAAGGTTTTGGATCATAGTGTACCAAACTATTTTGACTTTTTTGCTTTTCTATCAAATTTGTATTTGCTAGTGTAGTTGCTGTGGGGAAATTAGCTTTGTTATTTAGAATATTTTTATTTTGGTTTTGCATTATTCTATTGATAAATATAACTGGTGTTTTTGATACATCTAATTTGTCAGAGCGATGGAATCCTCTGCTTAATTGGTTATTTTTAATTGAATTGCTCGACATAACTGTGTTTTCAGTATAATTAACCTTTTCCTGCAATCTGTTATTTATATAAATGACTGGTGTGTTTAACTTCACATACCTTTTAGCATAATAACCATAGTCCTGAGCTTTTTTTTCTTGATTTGGATGGGATACTCTGTGTTTCTTGTTTTTTTGTTTAGAATTTATGCTTTGAAGTTTTAAAGTTGTGTCTCTATTTGATTGGTCGTTTTCCAAATTAAAAAATACAATAGGCATGGCTTGATCTTGTTTTGATGAACTTTTTAATGAGAGATTTAGAAGGCTATTGGTTATTTTTTTGTTTCTGTCAGATATCTCAATATCGGAAGAGAGGCTTAAAATAATTTTCTGTAACTCTGCTAAAATTTTACTGTTATTAATACTTTTTTGTTGTGATTTATACAAGTCAACTTGGTTTTGATTGGTTATTTTTTTTTCTTTTCTTTTTTGTTTTAAACTTGTGTTTTCAAGTTCTTTTAAAACATTAAGTAATTCAATGTAATCAGATGGATTATTTTCTACATCAAAATTATTATTTTTATTAAAATTTAGCTTTTTGCCAATGTGACTTTTGGATATTCCATTAACAGCATGTAAATCTTCATTAGTATGAAATTTCTTATTTACATGATATTCCATTTCAACTGGTTTCTTTGAATTGTAAAATAAACGTTGATATTCTGCATTCTGATTGTAATGAGTAACTTTCTCTTTACTTTTAAGATTATATAAAGATTGTGCTCTTTCGTAAGCATGAAGCCGACTAAGCAAGTACAATATGCTTATCTCTTCTGAAGTTCTTAAATTTGTTAACAGATTTTTGAGTTTTGTTTTATTTTGAAAGAGGTGTTCACTTTTCCATTTTTCAACTGTGGCATTAAAATTAGAAGAACGCAAATCTTTTAAAAAGTTCTCAAATTTGTATTGCTCTGGATTGTTATCATCAAGATTGTCATTCTTTGAATCCTTTTTATGAAGCTTTGAAAATTTATGAAACTCTTTTAAAAGTGCCAAACCAGCAGTTTTCTGTGTTAATAAATTGTGAAATTGCTTTAACTGAAGTTCATCAACTCCATCATTTTCATGGACATGAGTAGTATTTGTAAAGCTAATGTTTTTCTGAAATTCTTTAAGAAGAGGACTGGGAAAGAAGTTCTCTTCTTTTAGTTGAGGTTCCAAAACATCATCTGAACAAAAAAATTACAAAATTTCAAATAATATAAATACTTTTTACATCTCATTAATTTTATTTCAACTTAATTTTATAAATTTATAAATTTTAATTTTAACTTTAAAAACTTTGCATATTTTTATGATTGAAATAGTTTTTTTTATTAAAAAGTTGTATAATTACTTTTTATTATCATTTTAGTGCTCATTCTCCACTAGTTAAAAAATGAAAGAACTTTTGGTTGTTCAAAAAGAAAAAGAAAAGTCTAGAAATAAATTAATCACTATCTTTTAAGCTTTAGTCTTAACTCAACATGTAGTGCATTTCATTTTGTATTTTGTGGAGAACAACTCCATGATATAGAATGGAGAATTGTTAAATACAGGTTGAAGATCCTATTCATAACGTATAATAAATAAGTGTGCATGCAAAATATACTTTTTGGTATCTTTATATATTTTTAAAAATTTCAATTAAGATATTACATAATATAAAAATATATACCTTCTTCAATATCAAATTTTGAAACTGGTGATTCTTTACTCATGCCATATGCTTTCACAGGTCTTTTAACATGCCTATCTTCATTCTTTATGCGTAAAATGTGTTTATAATGAGGATGTGAAAGAATGTTTGTATGTTTTGTATCAGAAATACCTGTAGCAAACAAATTGGAAGGTTATAAATAGAAGCAACTTATGTTAATATGAAAAAAAATAATAGTGCTATGTATGTAAATGCACACTGTTATTCTATATAATTGTAATTATTCTATATTCTTTATTTTTAATAATATTTTTTAATGAATAATTTACAACAATATTTTTGATGTAGTGGTGAAGTAAAAAAAAATAACTTAAATAATTTAAAAAAGGAAAGTTGATTGAAATCGACTATTTTAATTAGTTATAAATAATCAAGCCAGTTTGAGGCTAAAAAATTATTTTTCAACTAACAAAAAAAAAATTTTTAGAGTAACAAAAAAAAAAATTTTTAGCCAGTTTGGAAGCTACTATTTGGCTAGCTCAAAAGTAATAAGTAACTTTTCAAAAAAAAATTAATTTGTAATACTAAAACTCTTCAACTCTATATGCATCATAAATATCTATGATCTCTTACCAACACTTATAGAAAGAATAAACGCCATGAGTATAGAAATTTTTAAGCAGAGAAGTGATTTAAGTGCTGTCAAAGTGTCTCCTAGCCGTTAAATTATTCATTTCACAAACTACTGCTTATTGATTAGAAAAAATAAAATTATGTGCAAAGTCAGGTAAACAGAGAAAATGAGCCAATAACTTTTTGATGCTTCTTCTTATTTATAGTGATGACATGGTTAACTAAGTTAAATGGGGGTGTAAAGAAAAGAAATTCATGCAGGTGTCTGTTTGTTGATCTAGCTGATTGGAATTCAGTTTTTTCAGATCGAAACACCAAGCTTGGAGGTCTTTCCCAAATTACACAAATGATACTTTATAGAACCATGAATGCATCCAAGTTTGTCGTCATTGAGCAATGTGTAGCTAATCTTAAATTGTTTTTAATTAGCTACTTTAAAGGCTCCGAATCTAATTCCATTGGTCTGCCAGAACAAATGTTCATTTTTGTAACATACAGAAATATATCAATTTTAATTGGCTTGATAGACTCTTTTATGTCCTATATATATATTCAAATAATGTAAACTTCTCAAAGCTTACAGAACATTCAAAAAAATTTCATTACTTTTTAGAAAATCCAATACTAATGTTATTTAAACTGTATATTACTACTAATTTCATACTATATCTCTATTGTTATTTAAACTGTATATTACTACTAATCTCATACTATATTTCTATTGTTATTTAAACTGTATATTACTACTAATTTCATACTAATTTCATACTATGCAAAGAACAACAAGTGTGTTCTAGAGATTTAGTCCATCATTATTACTTTTGATCATGAGACAGGTGAAGCTCCTTAGCCATTTTCATGGCAAATTACAGAGAAGAAAGAAAACTGTTATAAAACTCCCAATTTGTGGGTGAGGGTAAGAGAAGCTCTTAAACTTTGAATGATCACAATAAAATAATTCAGTCCAGATTGACAAAACAGTATTTGGTTGTTAATAATCTGAAATTTGTAAAAAATTGTTTTGAATTTTCCTTAATATCACATTTAGATAATAATATAACATAATTAAATCCAGTTCAAACCACACAAGTATGGAGCAATAGATATTAAAAATAGAGCATAGAAATACAACATAACCCTCTAAACATATAGTCCCATCCTTTCTCTAAAAACACAACAATCAGCTTTTGTTGTTTTTTGAGTGTTTTTTTTTAGTTGTAATTAAAATCATGATTATTTATTTTTAAGCCAAAACATAAAAAAAGTCAATACACAAAATATTTTCATTTTAAATTCTTTTAACCAAATAATTTTTTATAATCATTATATATGATAAATTTTATATTTTATAATATTTAAAACATTTAAAGTTTAGTTTTTTTATTTTTATAAAATTCCTAAACTGTTTTATCATATTTACATTATTAATTATTTTATAAATTTAATTCAAACATTTAATTTGCTTATTCTTTACATATTTTATATAAGTATTTGTTATTTATTTTGTCATGTTAATTTATTTCAATATAAACTTTTTATATTGAAAATAAACTTTTATAACTTACTTTTAATTTATAATTTATACAAATATTTATTTATAGATAATACAAGTTTAAAGAATAAAATACCTACCAGAATTGTTCGAGCTCAAATTTCTTTTTACATAAGCTAGCCTGCTGTCATGAGCATCACTTTCCCATTGACATGCATCTTCTGAGTGGCATTTCACACTAAAACACTCCCTTTTATATAATATAGCTACATTGCAATCATCAAATTTGCAACATTTTTCAATGCAACTGCCCATTGAGTGTATTTTGGCATGTTTTGTAAAGCTACCAGATTTGGTGCCATGATGTAAGCGAGCAAAATAAATTGTTGGGCTTATAAAACAACTTTTGTTTAATCCAATAGTTAAATTTGATTTTCCAAACTCTTTTGTTGCTGAAAAAATAAATTTAAATTTCCTAATGTATTTATTCAATTTATTCAACTTGCTTAAAGTATTTTTTGTAAAAATGTATTTTAAAATTACATCAATCATTATTTCCTAGTAGCTAAATAGGTTTCCACACAGTTGTCCTTAATATGTGCTATATATTAGCTCTAACATAGTTGTGCCATTACAAAAAAGTTTTGAAAGATTTTTATCAATTTGCAATGCTTCTGCATAACTGCTGATATTTTGAAAATGTTTAACTGATGGTTCAAAAAATAAAAAATGTTTAACTGAGAGCTTCTTAAGGAATGTAAAAATAAACTGTGTGATTAAAATTGAATTTCATTTATAATTGTTTCTTTTACATGATCATGTATATAATTACAAAACTTTATATGTTATCACACAATTTATGTTTTAATACAAACTTGTATAAGTATCACAATGGTTTTCTAAATTGTGTCAATCAAATTCAAATATCTTAAGAAACTCTTAAATATTTTCTTAAGCACATGTTAAAGACAACTGTCAGTGTCTCACCAATACCTGATTTCTTTTCCACCGCTTTAGCTTCCAAAATATTATTTTCATTGTACTCATAGTAACCATGAAAACATCTCCAATTTTCAAAAAATATCTCTTGGCATTGGAGATCAATGCAACATGTGGTAATGCATTTGTCTTCTGTGTATATGGATTTTTGTCGTAGTGTGTAAAAAGCGTTGTGTGAGTTCTTTTTAATCAATTTATTGTTTGGACAAGAGTAATATGCTTCAACTTGATCTCCTACAGATCAAATATCATATAAAATAAGAAAAAAAGTGTATATGAAATATGACAATATTTTCACCTAATATACTTATATGAAATCAATCACCAATTCATTGTAGAAGCATTAACATTACACATCAATTAAATAAAATTTTAAAAATTACTCAAAAATCATATAAAAAATACCAAAACATAACTATTAAGGTATTACCAAGAGTAAAATTTAATAAGAGTTACCCTTAAAATAAATTTAAATAATGCTAATACATAAATCTAAATGAAAAAAGTAGGGATTTCAAGTAAATGTATGATTATGCATTTAAAGGAGATTTCTTTTTATTAGAGAATTTTGATCATAATAAAATTGCATGTATTGTTTTAACTATTGAACTGTATATATTATTTTTTACAATTTAAAATTTAAAAATTGGGTATTCTAAAAAATACCTAAATATTTTTAGTTTGTAACTGAAAACTTGCATTACTTAAAACTTAAAAAAGGATAAATGCTTTTTTACCTTATACAAATCAAAATAACTGTCTTAATTCAGGATTTAACAATCCTATAAATAGGTTTTTTCTAATATACCTTTATAAGTATATTTAAATATATCATTAAATCTAGTTTTTTTTATTGTTTTTTTTTTTGTTCTTTTAATTTTGCAAAAAGAGTGACAATTGTAATATTTTTATTTCAGTGAAGTGTATTATTAACTATTAAATATAAAAAAACTATATAACAATTAACTTAATCAAATAAATTAAGTTATTATTAATAATAATAATAATTAATGTTAATATTAAGTTTAACAATGTGTAACTCATTTAATATTATCTTTTTTTTTTCCATCAGCTATTCAATTTTTAATAATAAACATGTATATTTGTATCAACTTAAATCAGCTAGTTAGATTCTTGAATAGCAGTATTAATAGTATTAAGTAGTAATATTAGTAATAAAAACCAGCTTGTTAGAGAAAGAAAGTGTGCTCTTTTTTATTGTCAGTAAAACTTTTATTTTCCACCATTTTTAAATTTTTATGATATAACAAAAAAGCAGAACAGTATCAAAAATTAACTGCTCAAAAAAATGGTTAGGGTCAAAAAATAAACTGACAGAAAACAATTTTAATGATTAAGATCGAAATTATAATTTTTTGATTAATGTCAAAAAAAATAATTATTTTGAAATTCACAAATACAGATCATAATTGAAAACAAGAAAAGCAGAAAAAAAAGTATAAAAAATTAACTGCTGCAAAAAATGATGTCTAATCAACATATTTTAATTTTAATTAACATACCAGGAGTATGTTAATTATCTGTCAATGTAGCACATTGACAGACAAATAGGTAGAACATGCAAGGAGTGCTGCTGTATCAACTGAGGGTTTGGTTTGAACAGACAGCCTATCAATTCAAAAAATCTGAATCATAATCATTTTCCTTATTTTCAACATTATTCAACTTTTAATTATTAGTCAGCCATTGCTAGTAACAATCTCATTCTGCTTTTGGGATTTTCAATAATATTCCTTTATTCACAACTTATGTTTAATTCACAATTTCAATTTTAATCCGGAAAGTCCCATTTTGAATAAATCTATTTTGGCTGATTTCAATACTGTTACTACTACCTGATATAACTTTTTAATAAATGATTATTATAAATAAAAAAATAAGTTAATGCTTGGTTTCTTTAAATTTTCTTATAAATATAAGAAAAAGGAACGCAACGGCAGATTCTGATATTTGACATTCTACTTAAAGTAATCTCTCAAATCTTTAATTCCTTTAGCCTAAAGGAATTTTCCATTTTTAAGAGTTTTTAAACTTTTCAAATACTTAAGACCTAATGTTGATACCTAAAGTTTAGGTATCAACATTAGGTCTTAAGTATTTGAAAAGTTTAAAAACTTTTAAAAATGGAAACTGCAGGATAAACGAAGAAAACATATTTTGAGTTATAAGTAATAACAAAGCAGACTGTTCAAGTTAACTCTGTAACTAAATTACATCAAATTACTAATTTGCCAAATTAGTTGCCAAATTCTGTTCACTAAATTATTTGGTGAACAAAATTAAGCGCCTAATACTTGTAAATTCATGAGAAAATTTTAAGAGTTATCTTCTTTATCTTAATAAAAGTTATAATAAATGTAATTTAAAAGGCTGCTTACGAACAAACGACAAAAGTTTACTTTGATAAAAAAAACAAAATGAAAAAGAGTAAAAAACTAGTTTTTTAAAACTATTTTTTGTTTTTGTTTAACTGAAAAAACATAATTGAACTTAATACTTGTCAACCAGGTTAGGTCTCGTCACAGTCCGCATAAACATTTTCGCAACAATTTTCTTGGAACAGTCGTAGAAATATTGTTGTTCAAGAATTATTGCAAAAATCAAATTGTTTTTATTTCCATGGGTCGAGGCCGGCTTTGGCCGTATACACATCGTTATTGGTTGCTTGAACCTCTTGGTTAAATGCTATTTGGCGGAAATATTATCTTTTTTAAAAGTAGTTAAAATGCAAATTGAATGCGCAGATAATTTCGTGACAATAGCGCAGTTTAAAAACAAGTTAAAAGGTTAACTTATAGATGATTTGAACAAAAACTTTTATTTATATAAAAAAATAATTTTTGAAACTAGACCTGTTGGTTGGTCAGCTATCAACAGACTCAGACCAGATTTGTATATATAAAAATATATATACATATATACATATATATATATATATATATATATATATATATATATATATATATATATATATATATATATATATATATATATATATATATATATATATATATATATATATATATATATCGCATCATCGTTTTCACTATAATAATCTTCAGCATCATAATTTGTTAGTTTACTGAATTATTTTTATTGGGATAAAAAGCATCATGCTTATGTTAAGTAGTGGCAACAATGTAAAATAAATCGTATATTATTGTAAGTGGAACTAGTTTTTTAATTACTTTAATATGCTTTCATTATTAAAAGTAAAGTGATGAACTTTTCAAATGTCTTATTTTAAATTTAGCAAATCCATTCTGACAGGAGAAAAAGATTTGAAGATCAAGAAAAATTAAACGTTTTCATCATCGAAAAAAATGGTGGTCAAGCTTTAACCATTTTTTATGTAAAAAAACAAACAAAATGAACTAATGTAACATTAAAATGAGCAATCCTAAAGCAACAGTTAAACCCTGGCTGAAAAGCAGCTGCCATGCATGGACCATGCATTAAACTGTGAGCAACACTTGGCATAACCCATACTTATTTGCCTATGTTTAGCCAGTCAGGGCACCGATAATGGGCTATGCTTAGAGTCAAGCATGAAGAGTGCGTGTGTAATCATGGCCGCAAACAAGTGTAATTGAAGTGTAATTGAACAAGTGTAGTTTTTCTTAGATTTCAATGAATAAAATACTTTAAAACTAAAGAAGTTAGTCATAAAAAATATAATAACAAGTGAGTATCCGATATATTATTTGGGGCAGGCCAATTACACGGATTTTGAAGTGGGGGGCACAATCTTTAATTTGTTAAAAATGTTTTCTATATCTTATAACTTCTAAAAAAAATATTTCTTTTCAATGGTCTTTTTAACCATTAAAAATTTTTTTGATTAAATAACATCCTTAGAACCTGTCGCTATTTTATTTTAATATTAATTATGAACCTTTTTTAGATGTCATTCTAAGGAATTAGAACGTCATTACAAAAATATTGGACCGTTATAATGACGGTCTGTATATAAAACGCTGCTTGTTTATGACGTCTGTTTTAAAAAAATATTAACTTTTCTGGCGGGTAGTCTCTCTTGTAAAACCTCTATTTCGACGTTGAGCACCCATGTCCGAAAACTGGGATTTTAGAGAATAGGCAAATTGGGAAATATAGGGATAGGCGCTTCGCAGTGTACATACATCGATTGATTTATTTAGCCATAGGCACAGTGAGTGTGCATACATAGACTGAGGGGTTGGGCTTGGGCAGGTAATCTTGAACTAAATGAAACATTTTTTTTCATGTTTGCAGATTTAAAGAGACCGTTGGAAAAGAGGTTTGATAAGAGAGCTTACCAATTTAGTGCAACTCGTTGAACAACGTTTTTTGAAAATCTTTTTTAGATTACATAAAGGATGTAATAATGTGGTAAATTTTAAGGAGAGCATGTTTTCTAACCGTTATTTAGAATGGAACTGACTCTCGCAGTAATTATTATTTTAAAAAGACTTAAATTTTTATTTTTAAAAACATTCATGCGTAAATATGATTAGCAAATAACTTAAGTTAACAAGCAAACAAACGCTTTAAATGAAAGTGTAATTCGTTCAAGTGTTACATTACCAAAAAGTTTTGAGATGCTTTCATTAAAGACCTACCTTGAATAAAGTTCCATAGTGATACTATTATTGCAGTTAGTATATGCCAAAACTTCATAGATAAAAATTCATTGCAAAACTTTAATCTCGTTCTGTGGGTTCATAAATAAACACTCACATTTGAACGATTAATAAATAAGTAATAAATGCTATTCCTCTTTTTTTTTGATTTTCGCTTCATAAACGTTGATTTTTTAGTTAGCTAATTTTTGCATTTTGTATTATTTTATCAGCAAAATTTTCTAAGTAACAAACGCGGCAGAATTGAATAGTTCATTCATTTGAAAAATGCTAACTGCATACTGAAGTCATCGCTGTAAACGCTTTTAGAACCTAAAAATTGTAAACAATGTTGTACAAGGACTTTAATACTTAATTTTTTTAATTTTACTGAATAAATTCAGTTAATATAATTCTAATATGAACTTTTTTTTTTAATTTTTATTAAATATTTATTTTTGTTGTCATTTCAATTAACTTTAATTAAATTAGTGTGCATTTGAAATATCTAATTAAAATTTTTAAGTATTATAAGGGGGTTTGTATTTTTTTATTAATAATAATCTTTTTATTTTATAATTTATTTTCTAAATTTAAGGTTTATTTTTACTTTACTACGTTGCATATTTGTATTTAATAAATTTTATTTTAGGCATTTTAAACAATTTTAAAAAGAATTTAAAGAGCAAAAGATCTAATAAATAACCCCCTTAATAGCACTAATTTAAAATAAAATTAAAACAGACATGCTTGAATGATTTTTGTCAGTAACTTTAACGAATGAGTAAATAGACATAATAGTAACCATTTGCTTTATAAAACATTTAAAAATGCATTCATTTTAATTTCATTTTTATAGTTTCTATAATTTTAAAGATTAAAATCTAAAACTTTAACATTTTTACTTCAAGTCGTTTTTTTCCTTGGCAAAAAGTATCGAAACAGTCAATTTTTCAAAAGCATTTATTCTATTTTATTTTTAAATAATAGATTCTTTTCTCTACTCAAAAATGTATCCATTTAATCACTAGATAAAAAGGCAAATTTCGTTAATTTTTTTTTTTTTTTTTTTTTTCAAAAATGGTTTTCATTAAAATCTACATAACTTTTTTAAAATAAAAAGGCTTCAGACTATTTTTGTTTTAAATACACATATTAACTTCTTGCTATAAAATATATTTGTTTTAGATATATTTTTGTAATAAATTTATTCATAAAATGTCTTAGAATTTTGCTACTTTAAGGTGTTTTCCGAAAATTCAACTTCTTCCTCTTTTCCTTTTTCGTGCGTTTTTGTTTTCGTAGGTTTTTGTTTTCTCTTATGAGTTTTTAAAATTTTCTTTTAATAAATAACTTTGAAATTTGAATATATATACCATTGCATGACGGTAAGTTAACCTTCATGCTGTTTAAATTAATTCCTCAACTTTTATTTAAAATAACTTTGATTGGCTCTGTTAAACTATTTTGCATTTTATATAACCTACTTTGAAACATTTTTTTTTCTCTCATTTTTAATTTTAGTAAAAAATTAGAAAAGCGCATTTTTTAAAGTTCCCCCAGTTTTTAAAGTTTCCCCCCGGAGCTTTGTTTTGATATTTCAAGAGCAAAAGTTTTTCCAAAAAATAGTATTGCAAACATTTTTAGAGATAGGAAAGATGTATTATTGTTTTTTTTTTACAGTTGATATAATTACTTTTAACTTTAGTATAATCCTTAAAGATGCAATTTTAATGAATTTTTTTGTGTGATTGTTCTTATGTAATTTTGAATTTTTTTATTTGAGTTTCATTAAAAAAGCTCATCTTAGTAAACTGGTTTGCTAAAAAAAGATGATTGGGTGCGTTATAAATAATGCAATTTTAAGTATAAAAATTTTTTTTTTAATGAACTTTTCATTTATATTCTTTATGAGGAAAGACTAAATTATGATAATCTGCAAAAATAAATATAAGTATTATAATATTTCGGCTACGAATACAAAGCTCAACTTATGCAATCTTCCCATAACTGTTCTTATTTATAATCAATAACTTTTTATTATATTAATGTTTTTGTTAATGGAAAATTTGAAAAAGTTCAGGTCAGGTTATCCTGTTACTGCTAACATGTAACCCAGTACAACCTGCTTCATGTCCTGCTGCCTAGTAGGATACGCTTTTTAAGGTAATGGATAAGAGAGGCTAACTCCGATTTAAAACGCCCCGTGACTTGGGGCTCTTGGTTGAGTAAGGGCGAAAGGTCTTGATAAAAACACTCATCTTGGGCAGATATTAAACGCAGCCGGCTCACAGAGAGTGAGAAAGGTGAAAAAACGGCAAAAGTTATACAACTATCATATATATACATGTGGTACATCAATACAATCGTATTTATAATCTAAAAATTTAAATTTGCTATTAAAAAGAATTTTTACGCGTACCTATGACGCGTACAACGCGTGCTTACGAGTGTAAGTGTCATTTACGCTGGCAAAATTTGATTTAAATAAAAAAAATCGGGTTCTCTCATCCAAAATACCACATATTTTTTTAAATAAATTTTAGTTGTGTTTAAGGCTAAATGTTTAATAACTTCACAATTTTGTTTAATAACTTCACAATAATCACAATTTTTTAAACTTGTATGAAAAACACTTTCCAAAGAAAGAAGTAACAATTAAAATTAAAAACTTAAATTCGCCATGGTTTAGTAAAGGTTTAAAAAAAGCTTCGAAGCAAAAACATCGACTGTACGATAGATATCTAAAAAATAAGTGCATAAAAACCAAGGCAGAATATAAAAACTACAGGACTTTATTTGAGAAAATCAAACGAACTGCAAAATCAAACTATTATAAAAAGCAACTTGAAAAGTGTCAATTAAATTCTAGGAAAACTTAGCAAGTACTAAATGAAGTAATTGGAAAACCGAAAATCAATAAATCTTTCTTTTCCGAAAATCTTACAAATTAAAAATAAAACTATTGCCAATGAAAACAATATAGCAAATGAATTTAACAATTTTTTTGTGAATATAGGACCTAAACTTGCGGCAAAAATTCCAAATGTAAATAATTCATTTGAGGAATAACTTCATTACAATAAAAATCAACTTAAAAATGAGAGTTTAACCTTTAAAGAATACGAAACAGCTTTTAAAAGTTTGAAACGTAATGAATCTTCTGGAATTGATGGTATTAACAGCAACATTGTTATTGACTGTTATAATGAGTTAAAAGTGCTTTTATTTAAAACTTGTAAACGTTCTCTGAATGAGGGTGTCTTTCCTGATATACTTAAATCAGCAAAAGTTAAACCTATATATAAATCAGGCGATAAAACGGATATTGGAAACTATAGACCAATATCTATACTTTCTATTTTGTCTAAGATTTTTGAGCGAATTATGTTCAATAGGTTATATGCATTTTTTAAAGATAATGACTTCTTCTATTCAAAACAGTTTGAATTCTAGAAAAGCACTTCAACTGAACATGCAATACTTCACTTAATTAATGAAATAAAAAAACTCTTTTGCAAACGGAGAATTTACTTTAGGCGTGTTTATTGACCTCTCCAAGGCCGTTGACACAGTGGATCATAAAATAATGATAAAAAAGCTTATGATGTATGACATAAGAGGCGTATCCTGCCGGTGGATAGCAGATTACCTGAGTAAACGTACACAGTCCATATATTACGGAAATAAAAAACTTACAAATTCATCTTTAATTTTTTGTGGAGTGCCCCAAGGATCTATTCTTGGGCCTCTACTTTTCCTAATATACGTGAATGATCTCTGGAGAGCGTTAAATATATCAACAATAATGTTTGCTGACGACAGTAACTTTTTTATTTCAGGAAAAGATATATCTCAACTCTTCGTACAAATGAACAACGAGTTAGATAATTTTACTATGGTTCAATGCAAATAAACTTTCTATTAATTCAAATAAAACAAAGTTCTCATTATTCCATCCTTTAAAAAAAAAATAAAAAAAAAAATTCCTATTTCTTTTCCAAAACTAGTTATTGAAAACACAGAAGTTAGTCGCAAAAGAGTCACAAAATTTCTTGGTGTTCTCATTGACGAAAATATTACCTGGAATAAACATATTGCCTATATTGGCAGCAAAATATATCAAAAAGTATTAGCGTTCTATATCAGTCACGGGATTTACTTAATAAGCATCATCTAAAACAAATGTATTTCAGTTTTATACAAAGTTGCATGAATTACGCGAATATTGCGTGGTGAAGTACATCTAAAAGCAAGCTTTAAAACTCTATCGAAAACAAAAACATGCCTTAAGAATAATAAATTTTAAAAATAAAAACGAACATGCAAAACCACTGTTCGAAATTATGAATATTTTTACGTTATACGAGATAAACGTTTATAAAATTTTATGTCTCATGTACAAAAGTAAATTTCAACAATGCCCCTCAATTTTTAATGATCTTTATGAAATAAAACCTAACATTAAATATACTTTACGCACAACAGGCTTAATTAAACCATTGTGCAAAACTAAACAAGAACAATTTAAAATTACGTATCGTGCTCCGCATATCTGGAATAAAATCTTAGCAAAGTATAGTAATTTACCAGGTGTAAACAATATAAATTGCTTACAAAAACTAATAAAAAAAAGATTATTTCAAAGTATACAAATCTTATTAATGATTTCTTTTAAACTGCTTTGTTTTTTTTTGTTTGTTTGTTTTTTTGTTTTTGTCTTTTTACATTGAAAAGTTTTTAGTTTTAACACTATTTACCTTAGTTAATTAAGTTTTGCTTTTACCACTATTATAGGAATTTAATATTGTAAAAACATAATTATTACAACGGTTCTTGATGATAAGACTTAATGGTCTTCTGCAAGTTTCCCGCGTTTTTATTTATTTTTGTATAACTAACTCTTATTATTTTGTCTTTGACTTTTTACTTATAACTGGTTTGCTTTTGAAAGAATAAGAGTATCTAGTATTATATTTTAATTGTAACAAAAACGGAAAAATTAAAAAAAAAAAAAAAAATGGCTCGTACTACACATGTGTATACGTATTAGAGTCTTTTACGCGCACAAAAAATGACTTAATTTAAAAAGATTATATTCTTCAAACCAAAACATTTACTGAATAAAAAGAAAAATTGGATTCAAAAAATCAAAATACAGCTAAATATTATAATAATATTAAAATATGTTAAATACAAAATAAATATTTATCTTATCTAATTTTTCTTTCGAGAAAACAAAAAAATAAAACCTTGTATTAATAAAAAAGCTTTATTTCATTATTACGGTATTAACAAAGATAAATCTTCAGGGGTAAGGTTTTTCCATTTTTAAACGTTTGATATTACAGGATTTTTTTTATTTATTTACACTTTTGCCGATAAAAAAGAAATTTACAGTCGTAACTTATAAAAAAAAAATTATTACATGACCGGGGCTAGAAGAAGACAAATTTAGTCTTATCATTAAGCCCCAAAGGATCACTTCTAATCAAGAGGCATTGGTACTGGTTTTTCATACCATTCTTTCTAGGTATCAGTATGTTTCAATCTAGCTTTGCGAATTTCTTTATTCAAAACCTCTTGTCACTCTTCAGAGTAGCAAACAATTTACAATTCTAATGCCTCAGATATCTGCACACCATGTTCCTCAGATATCTGCACACCATGTTCAAAAGGCACAAAGATAAACCTTTTTCATCGATTGGTTAAAATCTGATCAATGCTGTGTTATTAAGTTCACTGAGCTTAGCTCAGCAAACATTACATGATTGGGAGGACAGAGTGTTAGTGAGGGCATTAACCACTTTACCATCAAACATGGTTAAATCTACCTTGATCTTAATTGTGATAGTCGTATCCGGTTTGCTTTCCTCTACTTCCAGCTTTACCTCAAACTTGACTAGTCTATTCATTTCTTAGCAATTATTCCGTTTTAAAGCCTGCAATAAGTCGTCAACTCTTGCATATTTTGATTTTCAAGGTTTGATAATTAACACCATCTACTTGAGTATTTTTACTAATCGGAAGTAAAAATTACTATTGTGATGAATGAAAGCAATGAACTATTGTTCGCTACTTTATATGAAAGTTTTAATTTTAAAAAATCAATTTATGACACATTTTTGAGATCTCAGTAATAAAAATCTAAAATTAAAATTTATTGTCAAAACTTTTGTTAATAGTTACCAAACATCTTAAACATATGACTTTAAATTAAATTTTGAACTATTTTTGCCCATATCAATCTTAAAAGAGTGACACTAAAGCAAGATTTTTGTGAACGAGTTTTCCGAGAAATAAAATAAAAAAAATAAGTCTTGGACAAAGGCGTATAAATTGGTGAAATCTTAAAATTATTCACAGAAAAATTAATTATTGTCTTTTAGTGATATTTAGTTACATTATATCTTAATTAACTATTTTCTAGCAAGAGTTTTTTATGGGTTTTTTTTTGCCGTTTTTTATAGATTTTGACTCACTGTGAGGCTACTGTCTTGTAGAAGGCCTCCAAGACAAAAACTTAAGGGGTAAACAGATTCTATCTGTTGACCAGCTCTTTACCCATTCTTCATCTATTAGGCTGGCGCAGATGTATTTATTATACATTGTATTCAGTTTAGGATGTTGAATGCTGGAACTTCTTGACTTAATACATGAGTTTTGCTTATGTCTATGTTTTTATGATTAGGCAACTCATTCTATTATCTCCTAATGAGGGTACAGCTCTAAAACTCAGTTTTATGTTTCTGAGGACGGCTTGTAGTCAGGTTTCCAGAACTCTATGGTAGCTCTCGGAGAAGCTGATTCCATTAACAGCTGTAAAATATTAGAGAACTAACAGCGCATGTTGCGTATGGATGGTGTCCCTGATCGTACTTTTGGTGTGCATTGTAGAAGCCACATTTGGAGCCCTTTGTTAAGGCGTAGGATTTATTAGTAGTATTGAGGCAATTGTTTGGGCTATTAAATAGTGTACTGAGTACAATCTATGCGTTGAGTTAAGTTCTTTAACAAATTTAAAAATGTGTCAAAAATATACTAAAGTACCAAAACCTATAAAACACAAAAAACCATCGTCATCACCAAGTTCTCTAATTCTATCATTCACTAATATTTGTGGTCTTCGAAGTAACTTTTCTTCTGTTTAGCCTTATCTTTTGCAAAGTTCACTTGAACTACTTGCTCTTTGTGAGATTAATTTGAGTTCCGCTGTCTTCTCTTGTGATGTTAGTGTTGATGGTTATCTTTCTTTAATTCGTAAAGACTCCAATAATTTTATGCTTGGCCTGCGCATTTACATTCTTAAGAATTTCCCCATCTGTCAGGAACCTAGGTTTGAATCCACCGACTATTCTTTTATGTGCTTTCGTTTAGCACCACTTCACTCTATCGCCTTTTCCTTTGTTCTATATCGCTCTCTTGCATCTCAAGACCGCACTCTTTTTGATGTTATTTCTGATCAAATTAATCAAGCCCTCTCTCTTTATCCATCAACCAATATCGTTGTTGTTGGTGACTTTAATCTCATCACATTGAATGGCTTTGCTCTAGTATCAGTGATTCTGCAGTCGTTAAAGCCAACAACTTTTGTCTTTCTTAATCTTTAACTCAAGTAGTCAACTTTCCAACTCTAACTGGATCTCTTTCCGTGATTTTCTTCGTGATGACTTTTGGGTAGAAATCTTTTGTCTTTTTGCTTACAAATATGCTTCTTACATAACTTCTTGGATTCAGGCTGGCATTGAATCTTTTATTCCCTCTCAACGATTCCAAGTTAAGCCTTATTCTTCTCCATGGTTTTCCTCACATTGTGCCTCAGCAGTTTCCAATCAAAACCATTACTTCCATATACATCAGCAAAACAATTCTTCATTTAACATACGTCTGTTTACAATTGCTAGAAACCATTTTAAAAACATTTGTCTAACGCCAAAGCCCGCTATTCTCAGGTCATGAAATGTTGTATTTCAAAAACGTTTAGGTTATTCCTGTTCCGGCCGGAATTTATTTTTTACTTTATTTATTTAAGACATGTGACACAAACTGTCTTAGTTAAACCAAAAAATCATTGTCCTACTGGGCATTGAAGAACTATGGGTAAACCTTGGTAAAAAATACTAAATTCTTAACAAATACAATGTAATTTTAGGTAAAGCTACAGTTTAGCGCTCTAAAACAATTTTATTTTTTCGCTTGTTGCGCTCGCGTTAGTGGAGAGTTTTTAAACATTAGAAATTTTAATTGAAATAATAAAAGAAAAAAGATTTTATAATTAACAAGTTGGTAAAAAGATGCAGTAATGAGCTTAGAACAACCTCTGCTACAGCCTAAAATTTACATTTGCATACTTTAAGTACTTAACTAGTAGTCTGGTACAATATAAAATTTGTGTTGAGTATGTCTCTTAGAACAGGTACATTACATTTGACAAAAAACACGTTTAGAAATTTTTTTACAATTTAGCTTATACATATTTGTTTTAATATAGTAAATTTATTACCTGGTGGACTAACTCTTAACGTACTCTTAATGGAGAACCAAGGGTAGAAAAAAGAAAAATTGCGCACATGCAAATTTACATTGAATACTTCAACAGTTTATACTAACTTTTTTCTAAAACTTTTTTTGTCTTTTCTTCATAATTTTTTTTCAGTTAAAACGTTAAACTTTTACCACTTAATTTGATTTTTTTTAAATCATTTTTTTTTTCAATTACTACAAACAAACAAACAAAAAAAAATGCCACAATCATTTGCATTTTTTTGATGCCATAATCCACATTTATCTAATTAACTTATTTGACTTCAATGTCAGTGTTTATATGTAACTGTACAAAAAATTACTGTTCAGTAGACAAACATATAAATTTTACTTCTTTTGATAAATTTTTAAATAGAGTATTAATATCCAATTGTTATTTTTTACATATAAGCTAATGTAGCCTGCCAATGTTTTTCTAAACCTTCAAAAAGTGTTAAATGGTACAAGGACGAAGTTTTATCAAAGTTATGTAATAAAAAAAAAAACATATCAGTCTCCTCAAAAGTAAGGTTTTAAACAAAATCTCCTTAGAGTTCGTATATTGACATGGAACATATAAGGTCGTTTTGCAATCAGTACAAATTTATTTCTTTAAAAAACTCTAATGTTCAACTCTTTATAATTAACATATAAATCAATTTATAAATAGAGTTCTTCACCAGTAGTCTGGTAAAACTGCATATCATCTTTGTATGCAAAAGTACTTCACCATTAGTCTCATAAAACTGCATATCAACTACATATTAACTTTGAATTCGAGTACACTTTAAAGCCAAGGATATCATATTTTACGAGAAACTCATTTATAGATCTTTTCGAATTTACATTAACACATTTTTTTTCGATTTCTTTGAATTAACAAGAGATAAAATCCCCACCACCAACATAAACTTTATTTAGACTGAAATTTTTACAAGTGAAAATTATCTTGTACAAATAGATTTTGATATCTTTTAAATACTCTGAAGTCTTCAGTGAAGAGATCTAAAATAAAAGTAATAACACGAGATTTGTGATAAACTTACATGATTACTTTGAAAATTATTTGTTTGTTTTGATTTTAACATTGAAGTATAAAACATTTTATATAAGTTTTATATAAAATTTTATATAAAATTTTATATTGTGTTAATGCATAATGTTATTTTAGGACGGGGGAGGGGGTTATGAATACAAAAATTTGGGTGTACCAGATTGGAAATTTTTTTTATATAAAATTTTATATAAAAGTTTGCATAAAATTTTATATGAAACTGTTTTATACTTCCATGATTTTAATTACAAAAGCGCACTTGCCTCTCTTTCAAAATCAGCGAATCAGATTGCTCATATTTTTGCCTGTATAGGGTTTCAAAATATGCCAGCGGGAGCAGCGGTAAGTTAATTATTAATTATAAGCGATATCTATTTCAATTATACAATTGATTTAGGCTGTTGTTATAAAAATAGGCTAAATCAAAACTCTTCTAATAAAATGTGAAAAGCGCGTGTGAAGATTCTCTTTAACAAAGCGGATTTTAAAATTTCGAGCAAAAATTCGAAACAAAAGTTGCAAAAAAGCGAAATAGAAACAGAAATTGAATTTGGTATTCATACAGCAAAATTTTTTCAGCAAATATTGAAAAAGCTTTTTTAAAACTAATAGACAAACAATTCCCTCTTTCTAATAAATTGCCTGTCGATAATAATATTTTTACTGATTGCAAAACGACCTTATATGTTCCATGTCAATATACGAACTCTAAGGAGATTTTGTTTAAAACCTTACTTTTGAGGAGACTGATATGTTTTTTTTTTTATTACATAACTTTGATAAAACTTCGTCCTTGTACCATTTAACACTTTTTGAAGGTTTAGAAAAACATTGGCAGGCTACATTAGCTTATATGTAAAAAATAACAATTGGATATTAATACTCTATTTAAAAATTTATCAAAAGAAGTAAAATTTATATGTTTGTCTACTGAACAGTAATTTTTTGTACAGTTACATATAAACACTGACATTGAAGTCAAATAAGTTAATTAGATAAATGTGGATTATGGCATCAAAAAAATACAAATGATTGTGGCATTTTTTTTTGTTTGTTTGTTTGTAGTAATTGAAAAAAAAAATGATTTAAAAAAAATCAAATTAAGTGGTAAAAGTTTAACGTTTTAACTGAAAAAAAATTATGAAGAAAAGACAAAAAAAGTTTTAGAAAAAAGTTAGTATAAACTGTTGAAGTATTCAATGTAAATTTGCATGTGCGCAATTTTTCTTTTTTCTACCCTTGGTTCTCCATTAAGAGTACGTTAAGAGTTAGTCCACCAGGTAATAAATTTACTATATTAAAACAAATATGTATAAGCTAAATTGTAAAAAAATTTCTAAACGTGTTTTTTGTCAAATGTAATGTACCTGTTCTAAGAGACATACTCAACACAAATTTTATATTGTACCAGACTACTAGTTAAGTACTTAAAGTATGCAAATGTAAATTTTAGGCTGTAGCAGAGGTTGTTCTAAGCTCATTACTGCACCTTTTTACCAACTTGTTAATTATAAAGAGTTAAATGTTTAAAGAAAATTTTTTACACAGAACTAGCTTACACGTTCCGTGTAATTCTATGAACTCTGAAGACTTTTTAACCTAAATTTTAAGGCTGATTAAGAGTACATCAAAAATTACTTAACTCTAATAATACATCATCCTTTAAACATTTTGTAAAAATTCAAAAAAAGTTTGGCAGGATGTTTTAACTTTTTTCTCTTTCAAGAGTATCTAATGTAAAATAAATACATACATATATATATATATATATATATATATATATATATATATATATATATATATATATATATATATATATATATATATATATATATATATATATATATATATATATATACATATATATATATATATATGTATATATATACATGTATATATATATATATATATATATATATATATATATATATATATATATATATATATATATATATATATATATATATATTTTTATGTTATAAATGCGACAATGCTTTCTTATCTTTAATTACTAAATACCAAAGATTAAAATAATCTAACTCAGCTCTTGCTTACAGTTGCTTTTAATTTGAGAATATTGCAAATTGTCTGGGCTAGCTATAACAACCAATAAGCAATGTTCTCAAGCTTAAAATGTTTAAGTAAGTTATTGTGATTATATGTGGGAGTAATTATATAGTAGGAGTAAAGTTCTAAAAAAAAATCGAAGAATTTTAAAAAAAATTTTTCTTGCTGAATGATTGGATAAATGTGAAAAAAAACATATTAAGTTAATAATATTCTATTGATATTACCAGGTAGTTGTAGTTATGTAGTATGTTATGTTATAGTTATGTAGTATGTTATAGTAGGTATTAGGGATGTACGAAAGCTTCGGCTTCGGCTTCGGCATGCCGAGGCTTCGTCAATTTTGTCGAAGCCAGGTCAATTTTTTGCCGAATCTTTGGCTTCGGCAAAAAATTTTAAGTAATTAAAGTTATAAGCTACTGTTGTGCAAGTTATAAAAATATGCTAATTGCCTGTGTCTTATTAAGTTGTAAATTCAGGTCTGCAGAGTTAAAGTTGGAGTCTATACCATATACTTAGTATTATTTACTCCCAAATGTCTTGTTATGGAGGGGATGATAATAAATAAGTAGAAATATTTTGAATATAATAGTAAAATTAAGGAAGGTCCTCATACACTTTGAAGGCATCCAAGTGTGACTTTAGATAAACTGAATCAGCATTTTTATGCAGAATAAAAACCTTATAATTTAAAACAAATTAAAACTTTTTAAAAACAAAATGGAAAAAAAACCTTAATTTGTATTATGTAACGAATTTATATTAATTTTTGTGTGGGATTACCGCAAATAGAACAAAAATTGGTTTCAACATTTGACCTAAAAACCTTAGTAATCTCCCTTTAAAGAAGATTAAAGATACGTTGCTACTATTTTAAATTCTGTGTATGTTTAATTTTTTTAAATTTTATTTAACCATAATAATAAAAATTTACAAATTTTCATCGTAAGGTTACAGAAATTGGTTAGGTGTCACTTATATAGTTACAAACTAGTCAATGGAGTGACACATAAAAAACATAAAGTTCTCAACAACAAAAAAGGAAGAAAAGCAAATGAAATATAAATGAGGAGAATAAAAAAAGAAAAAAAAAGTCAACCAAAACTATATAAATTAAAAGAAAAAGAAAAACAATGATAATAATTATCCTTGCTCTTTTAATAATATTATGAACACTTCTAAATTGAATTTATATATTAAACATATAAACTTATATTCTGGTTTCTTCTTATGATATGAAGACTTTTAAATTTTATTTAAAATAAATTAAAGGTTAAAGCTTTGATTACTTTGAGCTCTTATATTTATCATCAAAATTTATTTAAATTAAATAAACAATTTAAATCAAATAAATATCAGCCTGCCCAGTTCCTGTTTATTTATAAATATAAAGTAAATAGTAATATAATTATAAATAAAAAATTTATAAAGTATTCTATTTACTATTTTTTTTAAAGCTTACTCTACTGAGTTGTTAGATTACTATAGAAGTTTTTGTCACAGATAGTTAATATTTGATTTCAGATACTGATGCAGATTTATCCATTACAGAGACAGAAGAAGAATGAATACTATAATTTCAGAGTGTAAAAGATTAATAGAAGCTTAAGAAAATGTTATGTAGTGTAAAATTAAATTAATAAAAAAAAAAAAACAACAACTTAAAAGTGTGTAAAAAAGAAGTTAGAGAGAAATCTATCAATTGTACTTTTTTTTAGCAGCAGGTTCACAACAGTTGTAGTGGAATACAAAATGGTCTTAACTTGGGTTTTTTTTTAGTTTAGAAATTGTTCGTTTAATGAATATAGAGAAGTAAAAAAAAGATATTGAAATAAATAGCAATAAAAAGATAAAGTGTGTTTGTAAGATTTTTTATGTTTTAGATACAACTAGATCAGCTAAGAGTGTTTGTTTAGAGAAAGAGTGTTTAAGTGTAAAAGATAAATTTACTTGAGTAATATTCAGAGATTTTTATCCACTCTTAACAAAAGGTGCATTAAAAATAAAAATAAAATATACAGCACATGAAAAGATGCGTAAAAGTAATTTATGGGGAATAAAATTTGAGGATGTTCAGCTAGCACACGATAATTTGATAGAGCAAACAAGATGATTAAATAGAGGATTAAAAATTAGATGATTAGATAAAGGATTAAAGAGAAACGATGTTTGCATAGAAGAACAGTATGGCTATAAAAGATCAAAAAAATAGCAACTATCTTAGAAGAATATTGGGAATAGTTGGAAATATATGTGAGTTACTGATATTGTGCACTATATAACATTAATATGGTTTGCACACAGAAAAAGTAGAACTAGAAGTAGGAAAATTTGGGGAGAATATTTCAAAAAAACTTAAGTTTAAAAAAAAAACACTAGGTGTGGTGAAGTATCAGAAACGACATAATGAGAAACTTTCAAACAGGGGCACTGAGAGCTTTTGCCCTGCCTGGGGCAGCAACCCTGACTTAAGTCCTCATTTTTATACATTTTTTCTATATTATTAGTCAAGGATCTTAGTTTTGGAACCTTTTTTGTTTTACACCCCTGCTGATCTAAATGCTGATTAAATTTTAAGCATATATAGTGCCTAAGCTTCGGCTTCGGCAAAGTAGCATCAGCCGAAGCTTCGGCTTCGGCAAAATTTTAGCTTCGGTACATCCCTAGTAGGTATTGATATTACCAGGTAGCTGTTATGAAAAAACAGTTATAAAATTCTATCGTATAAGAATCACATCATAGTCAAGTTTAACTATCTGGTTTATATTTTTTGTACTTTTTTAAATCTTTGTTTTAAAAAAGATATTATAAAAATCAAGGATGTTTTGAGTCGCAAAATTTTGTAAAAGTATAAGTACTATATTGTACAAAATTTGAAAGAAAAAATTTTTCTATCAAATTTTTCTGAAAAATCATACTTTTTTGTTATTATTTTTAATTTTTCATGCAATTATTCAATTTCATTTATTCAGTAAGTTTTTTGACTATTGTTTTGATTTTACATAACGCGTATGTTTTGACTAACATACGCGCTAAAACCTCTCTTTCAAAAATAGCCAATCAGGTTGCGCATATCTCTGCCTATTCTAAGCCTGTATAAAGTTTCAAAATATGCCTCCCGCTGCTGCTGCCCATTCGTGCGCGTTTACACGGACTTTTTTACCATTTATTAAAAGTAGGATTTAGCATGCTACTTTTCTATACACTTTAAAACTCACGCGATGAGGAACTCTCAAATCTTAATAATCTGTCAATATTTGATTAATCAGTAATAAGATCGAAAACTTTGCGGAAAAAAAAGGCAAGTATAGCCTTTTCTCTATCTAAATCAAGTATTTATTTATGTTTTATTAAAGAATTAATACTTAAGAAATGTATTTATAAATTAGGTATATTAAGCTTTTTTCAATACGCCGTTTTTTGTTTTGATTTTTGCGTTTGTTTTTGTTTATAATTTTTTATTTAGCACTCGCAATGTATTATTGGCTCAATAAAAACTGGATCACTATTTAAAATTTCAATTCAAATAGTTCAAAAATATCAAATATATTTAAGGTCAATATACCCATATGGTGTGTACATCCATTTTTCTGTAATTTACTGACCGGTCTGTAGTTTATGCAATAATTTAACTGACAGGTCTGTAAATTAAGCAATAGTTTTTAAATGATGTATTTTTTGGATTCCATGATTCCTTTATGGATATTTGCATAGTGCAACCCTAGTTTTTTTTCTTCATAACACAATTAAATAAGTAGAAACCTTTCAGTCTATAAAATAAACGATTCTGGATAATCCCGACAGATTTAATAAAAAATGGATCGCTATTTAAATTTTCAAGTCAAAGGTAATAATGGTGCAAAAATATTAAAAATTAAAAAAAAAATTACAAACTATTTAAAGTTGATATGTTTAAATTGTTTGAACAGCCCCGAACAGTAATTTATGTGATTATTTCACTGACCACTCTGTAAATTATGCAATAGTTTTCAAGTTATGTATTTTTTGGATTCCATGATTCGTTTATGCATATTCGCATGGTATAATTATAATATGACCCCAAATTTTATTCTCCAAAAATAAGAAAATAATATAAAACCTTTCAGGCTGTAAAATAGATGATTCTAGACAATCGCGACAGATTTTTTAAAGTAAAATTTTGGTTTTTTATTTTCTTATAGTTCTTTGATCACTATGAAAAATTTCAAGTCAAAAGAAATAACTATTTAAAAGTTATTCAAAAGTCAGTTTAACCGCAAAAATATATAAATTAGTAAAAATCCTTGGTCTGTAAAATAGATGATTCTGGTCAATCCCGACAGATTTAAAAAATAAAAAAAATTAAAATTTTATTGAGTAGGTACAATCGGCGGGGCGGGGCGGATCAGCGGGGCGGATCATTTTAATGGTACAAACGGCGGGGCGAATTATTTATGTTTTGATCGAATATATGAAACTTTAAGTTTAAAAGATTTTTTTTACCAAAAAACGTGATCCGCTAGTTTATATCAAGTGATCCGCCTAATATTTTGATTGCTTATATCAAGCTCTTTAAGTTTTAATGATTGTTCGACCAAAAAACAACGTGATCCGCCAATTTATATCAATTGATCCGCATAATATTTTGATTGCGTATATCAAACTCTTTAAGTTTTAATGATTGTTCTACCAAAAAACAATGTTATCCGCTAGTTTATATCAATTGATCCGCCTAATATTTTGATTGCTTATATCAAGCTCTTTAAGTTTTAATGATTGTTCTACCAAAAAACAACGTGATCCGCCAATTTAAATCAATTGATCCGCCTAATATTTTGGTTGCTTATATCAAACTCTTTAAGTTTTAATGATTGTTCTACCAAAAAACAACGTGATCCGCCAATTTATATCCAGTGATCCGCCAAACTTCATATAGTGATCTGTCTTATAATTTGATCGAATAAGTGAAACTTTTTAAATTTTGATGATTGTTCTACCAAAAAACAACGCGATCCTCCAGTTTATATCAATTGATCCGCCTAATATTTTGATTGCTTATATCAAACTCTTTAAGTTTTAATGATTGTTCTACCAAAAAACAATGTGATACGCTAGTTTATATTAATTGATCCGCCTAATATTTTGATTGCTTATATCAAACCCTTTGAGTTTTAATGATTGTTCTACCAAAAAACAACGTGATCCGCCAATTTATATCCAGTAATCCGCCAAACTTCATATAGTAATCTGTATTATAATTTGATCGAATAAATGAAACTTTTTAAATTTTAATGATTGTTCTACCAAAAAACAACGTGATCCGCCAGTTTATATCAATTGATCCGCCTAATATTTTGATTGCTTATATCAAACTCTTTAAGTTTTAATGATTGTTCTACCAAAAAACAATGTTATCCGCTAGTTTATATCAATTGATCCGCCTAATATTTTGATTGCTTATATCAAACTCTTTAAGTTTTAATGATTGTTCGACCAAAAAACAACGTGATCCACCAATTTAAATTAATTGATCCGCCTAATATTTTGATTGCTTATATCAAACTCTTTAAGTTTTAATGATTGTTCTACCAAAAAACAACGTGATCCGCCAATTTATATCCAGTGATCCGCCAAACTTCATATAGTGATCTGTCTTATAATTTGATCGAGTAAATGAACCTTTTTAAATTTTAATGATTGTTCTACCAAAAAACAACGTTATCCGTTAATTTATATCAAGTGATCTGCCAACTTTTATATAGTGATCAGCCTAATAATTTGTTTGCTTATGTTAAATTTTAATGATTGTTATACCAAAATATAAGGTGATCCGCCAATTTATTTTAAGTGATTCGCCAAACTTTATGAAGTGATCCGCCTAATACTTTGATTGAATAAATCAAACTCTATACTTTTTAATGATTGTTATACCAAAAAGCGTGATCTGCCTAATTTATATTAGGTGATCCTACTTTTGTGATTTAATGCAGATTCAATGTTTATTGTTCAAAAACTTGAATTACAATTTTTTGTCTAAATTAATATACAAATGTGCTACCTAGAGTGTCGAGCTTTAAAGATACCGAGTATTTAAAACAAAAGATAAGAAATTTTTATAACATTATAATCATGTTTAGCAAAAAATATTATTTCTAGCACCGAAAACGCTATGTATTAAAACCAAATAGAAATAACATAAGTTACCTTTTATAAATATTACCCGTAAACAAAATTATTGTATCCTAATTGTTTTGAATTAGATTTCATGTCACAAACTGATAGAATATGATCAATAAAGTAAATTTCGAATCCTGATAATTTACTTAATTTAAACCATATTTCATCAGCAGGCTAACTAAACCAAAGTAATGATACAACGTAGAAGAACGCGGTTGAACTAAAAAAATAAAAAAATAATATTATAAAAAGTAGATATGTAAAATAGATACATGACATTATAAAAAATATTTCTACTATTTACGGATGATTAAAGCAAAACTAAATAACTGAATATATATATATATATATATATATATATATATATATATATATATATATATATATATATATATATATATATATATATATATATATACTTTATAAAATAGACAAAACAAAAAATGAGCAAGCAAAAAGTAATAAATAAAAACAATAAAAAAGGAATAGTAAGATTGAGAAAGAAAGACTAATAATATTGGAAAGGATATGAATAGAAGACATAAAGGAGAATAAATGAATGATATAACATAAGTTAAATGAGATATGTCAAGAAAAAAAAAATCAATTTGCTTGATAAATAGTGACATATGTAATAAGGAACAAAGACCCAAATACCAACGAATATTACACAAGTAATTAGCAGGATACAATGGAATATTACATAGTCAAGTATAACATAAGAAAAGTTACATGACAATATATATATATATATATATATATATATATATATATATATATATATATATATATATATATATATATATATATATATATATATATATATATATATATATATATATATATATATATTTAAGGAATTATTAGGCATTATATGGCAGTAAGGCTATTGACATATCAAAGGCTTTCAATAAAGAATTGCATGCTTCTTGATAGAATTTCTTCATATGTTACTTTTGAGAAAGTTTTTTAAATAGTTGAAAAATGTGAACTTCAAGTTGTCCTCGAAGGTTAACAGATCTTACTTTTTTCTAAAAACCTCGTGTGTTCCACAACCTTTTATGGTCCAGCATTATTTCTTTTTCATCTATATTAATGATCTTCTGGACAATAAAAATAATCTTAAGTAGCTATATTTGCTTATGATCTTGCCTTTCAGCAATGTCGCATCCTTTCACATTCATTATCATATATAACTGAAACGCTGTACTAACTCTAAATACTGTTTTAACTCTAAACACTGATTCCTAATCTGATTCTTAAACTCTTAATCCAAACATTATTTTTACTCTAAATATTATTAAAACTCTAAACAATGATCAAACTCTAAACAATGTCCAAAATCTAAACACTATTCAATCTCTAAACACTATTATAACACTTTACATTATTCAAACTCTGATAACTGTACTAAATCTTAAAACTATACCAACTCTAAATACATTTCTAACTCTAAACATTATTCGTACTCTAAACACTGTTTTAACTCTAAACACAGTTATGACTCTAAATTTTATTCAAACCCTCAACACTGTTTAACTGTAAACACTATGATAATTTTAAACATTATTTAAGCTCTATATACTGCTTTAACTCTCAACACTGCTATAACTCTAAACACTTTTTTTAACTCTAAACACTGTTTCAACTCTAAACACTGTTCTATCTCTAAACTCAGTTATAACTCTAAACATTATTCAAACCTTAAACACTGTTATAAATCTAAACACTGTTCTGACTTAATGCCGAAGTGGTGTAGTGATAGAGTGCTTTCTTCATAAGCGAGAGGTTCTGAGTTCGATTCCAACTACATCCCTAGTAGTACCGCGCTTAACATGTTTCTCCGCGCAGCGGCCTTGTTTGTCAAGGTTTGTGTTTCAAAGTTATAAAGTTGAGAGGGTTTGAACTACAATTAAGTAGCCTCCTCATTTGTAGCGGCCTTCTCGGCCTTGGGGAGGTGAATCACTAAAAAAAAACTCTAAACACTATGCTAACGCTAACCATTATTTGAACTCGAAATACTGTTGTAACTATCAACACTGCTATAATTCTAAATAATTTTTAAACTCTAAACAATGGTTAAACTCAAAACACTGGTTAAACTCAAAACAGTGGTTAAACTCAAAACACTGGTTAAACTCATAACACTGGTTAAACTCAAAACACTGGTTAAACTCATAACACTGTTATAACTCTAAATAATATTTTAACTCATCTGGTCATACTAGTAAAAGTTTCATCTACTTATTTTAATATATTAAAATTTACATTAATAAATATCTTGAAGAACAGCTGAAAGAATCTAAAAACGTTTTCTACAAACATTTAATGCATTTGTAAACCTTCCGCAGACTTGCCTTGTACTCTGTAAACATTAATTCAGATAGACCTACACAAGAAGAATGAAACCATTCATTACAATTCAAACACTGGATCATTGAGTCTGTTGATTTAAAAATACTACGACACACACAATACAAAGAATATTTTGAGGTACGAACTACATTTTTTCTAACAGTTCTATAACTACCAACAGGGAACTGGGTTATTTTGTAATTTTCAAGACATGTCAGCAAATGTTGGCGCATCAAGTCCTCCCTATATTTAAAGTTACAAGGATCTTTTCCTAAACACAGAGTAACACAATTTGCTATAGCATAAAAGCCACACAAAAGATCTTTCTGACGGGCTACATTGTTTATGTTAAGCTCTATTTCAACAGACTGTAGGCAAGCAAATTTAGAAATTGAGTAAATGCAGTCTGTACTCGGAAAAAGTTGCAGACTACAATAAATATTTATTTGACTATCTTTACAATGGTGGTTAGAGGCAGTTACCCAATGTCCTTTTGTCGAATCATTAAAAATTTGAACAAAGGCCCTGCTAGAAGCATTACATAGACCAGCAAAGCACAGAATCGGATCTTCAAGACCTTTAATATCTGGAAATTGGCGCTTACACAACAACATTGCAGCAAAAACAACTTTATCGTTGAGAAGCCCCATTGGATTTAAAATAAGGCTTCGATCATCATTGGTGAGGTTCAGATTTTCAAATTGAAGCCATGTCTGAACATCTGCAGTAGCCATTGAGTTTGTATCATTACAAATTAAAATAGGTGTCTCAAGTATAGTTGGTTTCATATATGATAAAAATGGAAAATTTGATAGAGAATCTTTAGACGCTGGTACACAGTTGTCATCAAATTTCACTCTCTTTTGCATCCTTTTTAATACACATATAATTGTAGAATAATAGTGGAAATGTAGATAACATTGTTTACACAATAATATAAGATAAAAAAAAAGGATAACACCTAACAATTTAAAAAGCAAACAAATAAAGTTATTTACATTTCATTTTGAGATAACAGAATCTCTGTATTTAAACTTGGTGCAGAGGAAAGGTTATCGTGCAAGGTATTAGACGCTGAGTCGACAATTTGATTTGTCTTCAAATTATTTAAATTTCTTATGTCAAGATTAAGAGCTGCATCTGGTGCAGGGATAAAACTTAAATCGCCTTTTCTTGGCACCTTACAACCTGATTTTTTATCACCCTTTTTACTAAAAATAATAACATTAAAAGTGACATTTCTAATGTAGATAAGATATTTCCCTATTGCATTTTCTTTTCTGAAACGCAATCCGGAAAACAAATTAATCTAATATTTTGAGAACTCAAGTCACCTCTTCCTCTTATATATCTATACAAACATATGTATATATATATGTATATATGTATATATGTATATATATGTATATATATGTATATGTATATATATATATATATATATATATATATATATATATATATATATATATATATATATATATATATATATATATATATATATATATGTTTGCATACATAAAAAAATTATTATACAATTATAAAGTTTAAAGATATATAGAACAAATTAAGTTTAAAGATATATAGAACAAATATGTTTTAAAAATAATATCCAAGCTCCAGGTTATAACCCCTAGTAACCTTATAGCTTTGCCAGGTTCACTAAACCTTCATAATTAGTTAAGTCATTGATTACTTATTTAATGAAGTTAGATATTAAGATAAATCACATTTGTTTGAATGTCATCAAGGATTAGAATTTATAATTGATTATATATATATTTAACTACAAACATTGCTCTTGGAAATGCTAAATATTAAATATTTAAATTTTTACCCCATTTGCCCAGACCTTATTTAGACTGTCTCATGTTTAATAATATTGTAGACTCTTCTCTTATTTTTCTAATTTTTTCCCTGTTTATTAGGATTATTCTTTTATTAGGCACCTCAGAGTAATTTAATTTACCGTGAGTTACGCCGCAATTTGGTCAAATTTATGATCTTTCGTTCACTACATTCAACTCCAATGCTGCGCTTAACAGCTAGTATGTGACAACACATTGTTGAAGAAGGACACGTGCAGTTTTCCTTAGGATACAGCTTCACAACATGCGCATTTCCATCAGGGGCAGAGACTGTAAAAACTTTAAGGCTTGGAACATGTACAACATTAAATGTGTTAGAAAGCACACATATTGACGGAGGTATGAATTGCTGTATTGGTATATTGGCAGCTGCTTGCAGCTCCGCAATAACAAGCTCTGGACTCTCTACTTTTGGTATGTCATCTGCATTTTCTAAAACATTATTTAAACTTTCAATTTAAAACATCATTACTAACTCATGAGTATATTGCATTTTTGTAAATACTTACTAAATAATTCTAAAATCAAACAAAAAAACAATTACAAATAAGATTTAAAAAGTTGTTATGTATTAAATGTGACATACTGATTAGGAGACTGCTGTCAACGAGAGTGTAGGGTCCAAAACCACTACAACTCCGCTTAATTTCTGTCAAATAGAAGGTCTGAAGGCGATGCATTGCAACAACCATCGAATCAACAGGCGCTTCTTTCCAATCCTGAAACTTTTTAATGACAGCATTTAGTGATTCTGATACATTATTTGTAATTATATTATCTGTTAAACCAACGAACCTGAGGTGACCAATATAAGATATTAAAATACGTGAGTGTAAGTGATCTGAAAAATAAATTGAGAATGCTTCGCTCCATGAAGGTCTCAATGTATCAATTTTTACTTTTAAACAAATTTCACTTTCACATATGAGAAGTTCCTGCATTTGAGATTTATAAACAGTTATTTCTGCATGACAAGCACTGTGTTTTTTTAACCAAATCTCAATATCAGACAAAATGTGATTGGAGCAAGATACCAGATTCCATTTTGGTAACACTTTTTATATTGCTTTGCCAATTCCACTCTCTCCGTCAGTCACAATCACAACCTGATTAAGAACTGGTAATTTTTTTTTAAAGATTTAAAGAAACTTTTATGCACACTATCAAACTTCCTGTCATGTAAAACAAATGCTACAGGCATGCAAGGCTTCTCAACAAAACAACTTAATTTAGCCACTAGAATTGATAAATAAAAATCACCTAAATTAAATGTTGTATCATATGAAAAAAAAATTTGAGAGCACATGACAAGTTGACTGATTAAATTTTGCATGCCAAACGAAACCAACAAATCAGGATAAGTGGATATGGACCACACAAAGCCTGGAATTATATATGCCAGTTCATGTAATGTTAAAAAAGGCTCAGTGCCTAGTTTCATACTAGCGGCTTTTACACTACGAACGTACTTAAACTGCCTTGAATTTCTTGGTTGAAATTGGACCTGGCTATCCTTGCAATCAAGAAGAAGGTCCTTGTAACTGTGGGAATCAGCAATTGCATCTAGCACAGATGAAGCTGTTGGTAAGAACTTGATTGGTTTTCTGGAATTACCTGAAATATACATACATAAACACAAACACATATATATATATATGTGTGTGTATACATTGGCGTATGAAGGTCATAAAAAATTAGGGAAGGGCGGGGCAAAACAAGGCAAAGTTTAGAATGGAAAAGAGAGGAGGCTAAACAACATGAATTTTAATTAAAAATATTATTATTTAAAATTTTCATTTAAAGTAGGTTTTATTAAGTAGTTAAATTATGTAAAACTTTTAAAATAAAAACAAAAATCATTATCAAAATGTAAGATATATTTACCATGAGGAACTAAAACTGCAAGGTTGTGGTTACCAATGTAATGGATAACAACAAGATCTGTCCGACTCAGATCACAGTACACAAACTTCTGGAAATCATTTGAAATTCCTGTTGATGTAACAGTAGCAAAATGGATCTTTGTGTAAATTGGCGAACCCCGAGGAATTTTACTGCAGTCATTTTGCTTCCACCTATACCCATCTGCCCGCCAATCGTCTAAAAATAATATTTATATACATATTTATATGTAAATAAGAGAGTGGGTTTAAGGCTACAGAAAACGTCATCAAAGCCACACTATATTAGAAGAAGTACCGTTTTTATATATATAAATATATACATATATATATGTATATATATATATATATATATATATATATATATATATATATATATATATATATATATATATATATATATATATACACAAATTTATATATATGTGTATATATATATATATATATATATATATATATATATATATATATATATATATATATATATATATATATATATATATATATATATATATATATATATATATATATATATATATATATATATATATATATATATATATATATATATATATATATAGTTCATCAATAGTTCGTTGTGGGCCATGCTCCCTAAATACGGAATCCAATTGAATTAATATACTTTTGGTATCTCGTGTAACATCTTTCTCCATACTGCAAATTGACTTGGTCCACAGTCAATCATTGTTAGGTACAGTGACCCTTTATAGTGAGTCACATCGCATGCAATAGGATACCATGTATCTAGTATATCTAGCACTCCAAGTTCCTATTTTATTGGCGCTGGATCAATTGGATTACATTGACAACATTTGAGCACACAGTCTTCAACGTCTTTTCTTGACACTCGCGGGATTCTTTGTTGTACTGTAAACATTGTTTGATTAACACCAAAATGATGCTTCAAGTGACATTTATGAACTTTATCGGCAATATATACCCCACATAATTCTATAACATTTTTTAGTGAAATTTCATTTAACCACTTTTGTTGAAACGTCAATACATCTGCTTTGTTTTTTTAGGACGGAACCCACTTCACCATGATGTTCCAACTGTATTCCTTTATTAATTTACGCAATAATGAAAGTCTTTGTTTGATTAGCATTTCTGATAGTCCATTTGACCAAACCCTATGACTTTCAGTTAACACACTTTTTAACCATCCATGAACAGTTACCGAGTCGGTAAATATCATTAAGTTCTTGATGTCCCACTTAACAGCTAGGATTATTCCACGCACCATAGTGTCTAATTTAGCCATATTAATATGCATGATGTCATTTATACTTTGTAGCCATGCTACATCCTCAGCTATTACACATAGATTATCCTGACCATATTTAAAAAATCCGGAAATTTTTTTTCCTTAATTAGCCGGAAAAAATCTGGAATTTACAAAAAGATGTTATCAAGGAGAGAGGCGTACTCTTCCACTCTTCTTCTCTATAATATTACGCCAGTTCAATAGTATCCTTATTCACTGTATCTATGAATAAAAAACTACATAAAATTTTCATCAAAAAAGAAATAATAATAATAAAATTTTAACAATAATAATAATAAGAAAAAGCCAAAGAAAAAGTAGAAGACTATATTTAAAAGCTGTTAAACAATGTGGAAACTTTTTTAGACATGCACTTATACATTTAAATACATAATGAATAATGAATTATTGCTTTAATTGACCAAAGATATACAAATAGATAAACATTTAACACGTTATTACAGATCAAAGGCGCCACCATAACTGAAATCCCATGGGCATTATTTATTTTAGCGTTTTGGTTTTTATGTAGTAATTTTACAAAATAAATCGACATTTATACGACACTTTTGCTTGCCAACTTCTTGGCACTAAATGTGCATAGCATGAGGGCAAAAACTGCACTCACGTTAAGCTACAAAGAAACATGAGAGCATTTGTCAAATCATATTTATTTTAAGATAAATGATTAAGCAAGCCAAAGTTGTATTAGTAGAATGATTAAGATTGAGATATTAATAAATTTAGATTGATAATATAGTTAGAACGATAACATATTAATAAATAATATATATTCAATAATATTTAAAATAATTTAAATAATAATATTGACAATATATTAAATAAGATTGATAATAAAGTTAAGTACTACCTTAATGTAAGTTTATTATCAACAATAAACACAAATTTTTTCTATCTAGGTAGTAATTACTCTGTGTTTATTGTTAAATTATTAATGCTATCGAACTTTATGTAGGCTAATTATATTAATTAACAATACCTTTAAAGTCCTCACTGATGTAAGTTCTATGTTATTTAGGTACAATAATTAAAGAAACAGCACTGCATTTTTAAATGAACTAAATTTTTCTTATGATTATATGTTGAAAAAGCTTCACATTTTAAAAAACTTTCATTGTGCTGCATTTGTCTATTGCTTGTTGGCTTACGTGTCTTAAAATTCAAATATAATGTTCTTGTTAGAGTAAACCAGTTGACTCTTAATTAAGCCTCTTTATAATTTTTTTTTTTCAAAAACCATATACAAAATAGTGAGCAGGTATGTTCACGTTAAAGTATTTATAGATAAGAGAAAGAGAGGCAACATTACGCGGATGTAACAATGGATAGAGGTTGGCTGCAAGAGCAGATCCAACTATGTTTAGAAGAGCAGAAAATGGAATGGGTTTAAACCATCTGATATTCTTAAATCAAAACCTGGAGATCATGAGATTTCTTGTGTTAGCTCAAGAAAGTTAGATGTATCGTTCAGCTCGGATAAATGTGACTCTGACGACTATTTTATACTTATTAACTTTTTATTGTTAAAGAAATTAATTGCACACACTGTTTGCCCCAATTGCTTTATTGGAAATTTGTTAATCAAAGATAACGTTAATTCTCGCATGGGCTTTTGTCATTTACTTGAGATGAAGTGTACAAAGTGTAACTTTTCTAAAAATTTTAGAACTTCACCAAAGTCAAAGAATTCTTTAAACACAAATGAGTTTCCTATTGATACTGTATTTCCTATTTATAAAAAAAAACTTTTATCTCTAGAATCACCATATGAGATCAACCTGCGAGCTCTCATCGGATTGCGAGAAATAGGTGCTGGCCATGAGTCGATGAAAACTTTTTCCTTCTGTATGAATCTTTATTGTTTGTCGCCTAATGGCTTTAATAAGTTAAATAAAACTGCCATGTTAGTATACAAAATTGCTGCTGAGGAAAGTATGCAAAAAGCTGCTTTTGAAACCAAATCAATAAACAACTCTCTTGAAATGAAAGAAGTTAGAATTTCTATTGATGGTTCATGGCAAAAGCGAGGTCATAATTCGTTGAATGGTGTTGTAACTGCTGTTTGTAGTGATAAATGTATTGATGCAGAGATATTTACCAAACATTGCAATGGATGTAAAATGTGGAGATCTAAAAAAGGAACTCCAGAGTATCAGTGTTGGTTGGTTGATCACCAGTGTGAATCGAATCACAAGGGTTCATCGGGTAGTATGGAATCTGTAGGAGCTGTGGCTATGTTTAAGAGATCTTTACAAAAAAATAAGTTGATATATAAAGAATATCTAGGAGATGGGGGTACATCTTCTTTTAATGATGTAATAGAAGCAGATCCTTACAAAGAGTATGATATTATGCCTGTAAAACTGGAATGTGTTGGACATGTTCAAAAACGGTTAGGAACACGTCTACAAAACCTTGTCAAAGCCCAAAAAGGTACTAAAAAACCAATATCAGGCAGAGGTAAACTCACTGAAAACTGCATTAATTCAATGCAAAATTTCTATGGTCTTGTAATCAGATCTAATGTGGGAAACTTGTACTCAATGAAAAAAGCAGTTTATGCCATACTTTTCCATTTCACCAATATTCCTGATTCCTACACACGCCACCAGTTTTGTCCTCGTGGAAAATACAGTTGGTGCAAATACTGGGCTCTAAATCAAAACAATTATAAACCCAAATCTACCATACCTCTGTGGATAAAAGATTTAATTCTACCAATAATTATAAATTTACAATCAGATGAATTGTTATCAAAATGTTTACATGGAAACACACAAAATGCTAACGAGGCACTTAATGGACTTATTTGGGCTCGTGTACCAAAAAGAGTTTTTGTTTCTAAATCAACACTGGAAATGGGAACGAATTCAGCTATTTTAGCATACAATGATGGTGCAAAGGGTGTTATTAGTGTTTTTAGACATTTTGGTTTACATGGTAAGGTATCAAATATTTCAGCGACTTCTAAAAATAAAAAAAGGATTAGTCAAATGAGGTGCAAGTCATCAGAGAAGGGAAAAAAAAGAAGAAAAACTCTTAGAGCCATTAAAAAAGGTCACCTAGATGAGGAGAAAGCAAAAGAATGTAATGACAGTTATGTTTCAGGAGGATTTTAAATTAATATTGTAAATATTATATCAAGAATTTTTTAATGCTGTTTATCTCAGTTCGCGTTTTTTTATTTTTGCTTAAACTTCAAAACACAGTTTCTTGAGTTAGCATTGTTCATTTGATCTGAAATTTTCAGTACTTGCTCGAAATACCTATAAAATTCATTTAACAGATGGATTTTTTTTTATGATCAGTAATTTTTTTTTTTTTTAGTCAGATCTCTCTAAAACGTCAAAAAATAAATAAAATATGAGGAAAAACTACATAACTCATCATTTACTTTGATATTTAAAAAATCTATCTGTTAAATGGAATAAAATAGTGTTTAGAGTAAGTGTACAAAATTTCAGGTCATATAATGATGGCTAGCCTTAGATATTATGTTTTGAAATTTAGTCCAAAAACGCATTTTTTAATAGTTTTTCCGCCATTATGGTCCTAATGCTAATTAAAAAAAAAATTTTTTTTGCTTTTTTTTATTTAAATCATTTGAGTAAACTGTATTTAAAAGCATTTTTATTTTGGAGGTTTATTTCATTTTTTTATTTATTTGGTGTTGTACCACCTTAAGAAAAATATGGAAATTAAAAATCATTTGTTTGGAATTATAATAAGTTATTATGTCTTAATAAAAATCAAAAAAAAAAAAAAATTTCCCACATGTTTGGGGATTTTGGGGTATGTTAATTTAAAGCAACATTATGCAATAGAGGAAAAACAAAAAATTTTAACTTAATTTTTTTCTTTTTAATTACTTATGAAAATCTTTAAAAAAATTAGATTTAGGTGTAAAACACAAATGTACTTTACATTTATCACAATAAACCTTAGGAATGCCATCGCACCCAGGGTTTTTACATCTGCCTTTTTTTTCGCTAAAGACAGGGCAGTGATCAATTTTATCAGTTCTAGTTGAAAATTCAGGAACTAATGCAACAGGACTTTTTTTTTTCTTTTTGCAATAAGAAGATTTTCAACTATTTTGGATGAACGACCTTTTTTTATTTTTCACCATAACTTTTCCGGCTTTCATCAAACTGTTGGCTACTTTTAATTTGAATACTCTTAATTGAAAGATATCTTTCTTTAAAGCATTAGATTTTTTCATATCCCGACAATAAATAATCCAAGCTTGGACAATTATCATATCTAAAAAATGCCAAATAAGTTTATAGTACCATTTCTTTGATCGTATTTGAATTCTATATAAGCTTAATAGACAATCTAATAAGTCAGCTCCTCCCATAAAGCTGTTGTATGTTGAGACGATAGAAGATCGTGTTACATTTATATTCGATTTTGTCTTGCAATCTCATCGCTGAACAGTAGATACTGGGTTTACTGCCTCATAGGATGAAAGTAATGTTACCCCCCTATTATCGAACCACTTTACGACACGCAGTTCAACGTTGTCAACATTTGTGGTCAAAAAGGTAGCTGATCCTCTCCCTTGATTTTTCATAACTTTATCTGTTGGTAATTCTATATTTTTTAATCGATTAGAACGTACAGTTCCAACTCATGCAATTCCCTGTGTAAACAGTGTTTTGACTAATTCTAAACTAGTATACCAGTTATCGAAGTTGTTATAATAAATATACATTTGTTTTTTCTTACTGTCTTTCTGAATATCTTTACTCAATATATATACATTTGCAAATACCCCCGAGAGTATAATAAACAGTATAAACGTTATGTATAATATAATAAATAATGCGACGCGCCCACAACATTCCTTCTGACGCAACACATTAATAGTTTATATATAATACAATTATTTACACTAATTACAACACCCCTTGATCTCTAGATCACAAAGTCCGCATACTTATTCGGATACTTCCGCACACGCGTCGATCTTCTGAGATTCAGGTTGTTTGCAATGGGTTCTTCCGGTTTTCTCGTAGACAAGTCAGCTACAATGGGAGCCGGACGGACGTCCGACATGTGTCTCGGCAATCCATTGATTTCTACCGAAACTCTTCGTTCTTCATCTGAGACTCTTCCTCTATTCCATTCGCTAGTACATTTTGAATCAGGTGGTTTTACAAATACTTCTTGTCCTTGTGTGTAGTTTTAGAGAACTTCCGCGTTAGTTTTGGCAAAAATTGTGTGTGGTTTCCACTCATAGGAAAATATAGCTTTGTAGGAGAGCGATGTTTCCTCTCCATTTTTTCTGGGAGTCACGTTATACCAATATACCATTTTTAACGGATCTTTGCCACTTCTTGCTGCCATGCACTTGATTGTGCGATAATGACGTTCAACAATTCCATTTCCAGATGACCTGTAAGTGCAACGAAATAGGATGGACACTCCCCATTCTGCGCATAATTCAGCAACGAGCGAAAGGTCTTGCTGTTGTCGAGAAGAAATTGCCAAGGAGGTCCTCTTTCTCGAAATATTTCTTTTAGGTGGAAATACATTGTTGCTTCTTTTTCGTTTTTAGCTTCCTCCAAATTGCAAACTTGCTCCTTTTGCCACAGTCAATGATAGACAAATAAATCTCTGATTTATAGTGGGTAACTTCGATAGCTAAACGGTACCAGCTCTTTCCAACTTCAAGATTTCCTTCTTCCCATCTGATTGGAGCAGGATCTACCGATAAACATCTTTCGCAATTTTTTACGACTGATTCAATTTCTTTTCTACAAACTTTCTCCTTCGGATATGTCTGTTTCATCAAATAAAGGGTTCGATTTACTCCAAAGTGATGAAGATTATGAAACGACTTAACATCAGGCGGTACGAGATTTGCTGTCATTGCAGAATGGTTTGAATGCAGCCAGTTCTGTAGTACCCTCGTAAGAGCATCGGTTTTATTTTCTGCTGACTTAACCAGGAAAAGTTTTAATTGTATACCGCACTCCTTCACAAGGTCTTCAATTAACGACAACCGGCGACGGACAAGTGGTTCTCCAAGACCGTGTACTTGAATTGGTTTGTCACCGATGATTAAGGATTTCAACAAGCCAACAACAGTAGCCGAGTCACACTTTATGGTAATACATTTGAATCTCCATTTTGTTGCTAGATTGATTCCTTTTATCACAGCTTCTAACTCTGCGAGATTAATGTGAGCCGCATCATCTAGTTTTCTCAGTCACGAGCAGTTTTCTACTATTTCCCCAGCCACTTCCAGAACTATACCAACAGCTAAACTGCCTGCATCGCACCCACTGTTGCTTCAGAAGTCTTTTTTACTTTCCATGACCCATGAACGGGATCTTCTTTTGTAAGTTCATTTAAACTGCTTACTAATTTGACAACACAATTTAAACTGCTTACTAATTTGACAACACAATCGTTCACCAAAGTGTCCCATCCACAACTACTCGAAACCCTATTTAGATAGCTGCACAAAAGGCGCAATCAATTTGCTATTGGAAAATGTCCAGTCAGCTGTCCGCACCAAGTAAAGATTTGCCGACGCGTCATTTTTCCTTCAGGAACTTTGGGTATGTTGTCACGTTTCCAACGCACTTAATTGTATTGTTTGTACACTTGCAATTCAAGCACATGTCTACCGACAAGTTTTTCTGGCAGCTTAGAATCCAAGCCATTTTTTTTCAAGAGTTCTTGAACTCTGCAATTTCACACTATGTTATTATGATGACAATGATGTCATCAATAACTGAATCTTTTTTTTTTTTTTTTTTTTTTTTTCAATTTGACTTTTTCATGCTATATTTTTCTATACAATGTTCTTCTATCCGAAGATATTGTTGGCTTAGCATAGGAACAGCCACAAATAGTCACAAGACTAATCCAAAGTAGCGTCCGTTATTGACCAACATTTTTGCGTACCGAAGTACTACTCAAGCGCTGAGTTGGCGGTGGTGGGATTTGAACTCGTATCTTTCAACAGTCCGGGTTTCAGCTTTTCCTTTGACGCTCTAACCATCTGAGCTATCCCGCCACTAACCATCTGATCCGTCCCAGACTTGACAGCTTTGTCCCAGAATCCGTCCCAGACTTGACAGCTTTGTCTAATGATAATACCCTTTTTTAAGATTTTTGTCATTATTCTGGGCGCCACATTTAAACCAAAACCCAATCTTGTTAGGCAGTATTGCTGGCCTTCATATTCCGCAACTTGATATTTCCATAATGCTTCGTCGACACGAATCTGCTGGTACGCTTTTTTTAAATCGATTATCTCAAGATTTTCTCCCAACTTTCTCCAGTTGCGAAGTTTGGTACTGCAAACATCGCCATCTGCAGTATGACTGGATACAAATTGATTCAGCTCCCTGTAGTCCATCACCGGACGTACTTTTAATTTGTTTCGTTGAATTACTGCCATCAACAGAATGATGGCATTACATTTCCCTTCAAATGGTTTCAGTCATCCCTGTGCTATCCATTCACTTATTTCCATTGCGTACTCACTTATAACGTTTCCAGAGATGCGATAGTTTAGAATTTTGTTTGTTAAAGTTGGTGGTTCCATTAGCCATTTCCAAGACACGCTCCAGCTGCCATTTTTGAATTCTGCTACGAAGTCTTTATCAATCAGCTTTTGAACAGTAGGCGTGGATACATCATTTGTTTTTCCTTGAAAGACTGCAGTAGCGCCGATAGTTAGTTGCTCCACATTTGAACACCTCTGAGCAGTTGTATTGCGTCCATACCAAGTAGCATTTGATATTTGGGAACAATGTCGGCAATCAGGCATTCCAAATCGATGGTGGTATCATTTATAGAAAGGTCAACAACAGTCTGGTATTGTACTTCAATTGACTTTCCATTTATCATAACAACCATTTCGCTTGCATGTTTGACATTTTTTATGTTTACAATATCCCGACTTAAAATTGATATGGAGCATCAAGTATCTAACAATGTTTTTATTTTTCTTCCATTGACATATACCCAGAGAGTTGGCGGTTTTAAATTTTGTGGTAAGCCGCTCGCACAAAAACGTGTGGCTTCCCTTCCACGTTTTTTAAGTTTGTACACCTTTTATAGCAGTGCTGGGATAGGTGATTGTCCATTCCACACACAAAGCACCTCTTCTTCTCAATTTCTTTGCTGCAGTTTTGACTGATATGCCCATCCTCACCGCAACGGTAGCACGTTATGGTCTTTTTTCCGCGTCCATTAGGAACCTATCTTGAACTAATGGCAACTGGATTCACGCAACTGACAAAACACGATTCTTTGCGACGTAAAATTACCAAACTTCTGGATTTTTCAGCGATCTGGCACAACGACATTGTTGATATTGAGCATGCAGTTTGCAGCTGTTTTCTTGCTTCGTCAGGTAATCCAAGAATAAATGCGCACCTTATCCACTGTTCGCTTACGTGAGATGATATTATCTTGCTCAGTCTTGTTAATTCTTCGAGATATACGTCAACGGACTCATTCTTTTTAAGACGATGATTTACGAACTCTTTGTATGCTGTTAGCGGAGAAGCAGAGAAGGCAGTAGTCAGTGCAGTTTTCACTTCATTGTAGTCTTCTTTTATCTCATCACTTAGGCCTTGATAAACGGCAATCGCCCAGCCAGAAAGAAATGTGGGGAGCACCACATGCAGCTCGTCAACTTTTTGAAGTTTTGCTACCAGTTCCAATTTCTGTATCCATTCTGAAAAATCACCCGAACCATCGTATTGTGATACCAGATCCGCAAACTTCATAACGATACTCATTGCCGATATAGCTTGTAATAATAAATACATATTTGTTTTTTCTTACTGTCTTTCTGAATATCTTTACTCAATATATATACATTTGCAAATACCCCCAAGAGTTTAACAAACAGTGTATGTTATGTACAATATAATTTATACGACGCGCCCACAACATTCCTTCTGACGCAACACATAAATAGTTTATATATAATACAATTATTAACACTAATTACAGTTATGTTATTTGTTAATTTTGTGATGTTATTTTTGTGTTGTTTTTTGTTGATAGATTAGATGACTTGGTTTACTTTCACAACGAGGTCTTAAAAATTTATTTGCCTAATTCCGCAGTGAAAACAGTTTAGTTGTATGAATTTGTTAAGAGTTTTACGGAAAGGCTTTTATAAAAAATATTAAACAGATAAAGCTAACTTATTTGAAATAACTATGTCTCTATGGCCCATTTTTCAATGTCCGCATTTGCTTTTTAAATAAATCCTTATGAGAGAGTTTAATATTATTATCGTAGCCACAGTTTCCAAAAACACTGAAGAAATGTTACGCAACTGTCTAATATGCTAAAGATACTTTTATTATGTAGAAAGTGTTAAAGTAAATAAGTAAATAAGTAAATAAGTAAATAGGTAAATAAGTAAATAGGTAAATAAGTAAATAAGTAAATAAGTAAATAAGTAAATAAGTAAATAAGTAAATAAGTAAATAAGTAAATAAGTAAATAAGTAAATAAGGAAATAAGGAAATAAGGAAATAAGGAAATAAGGAAATAAGGAAATAAGGAAATAAGTAAATAAGTAAATAAGTAATAATCTAGAGTAAAAATACTAAGTAAAAATACGAATTAGTTCTAAAATATAGTAAGTTAAAAATTAACCAGAAGGTTGCATTTTACTGACTACTTTAGGTAATCAGTAAAATGTCAAAGATTGCAGGAGTTGTGTTTGTCCAATTGACTAGATATTTTGTACAAATGTTTGTTATAATGAGCTTAATGTCCTGAGATAAAAAATTAGGAACATAAATTTTTGAAAAACTAAATTTTTGGTCCATTATGTCAAAAATTTGACCTTAATTCATACGTGTTAAAAACTCTTTCGATTAAAAAAAATCTTGAATTTTTTTTTTTTTATCTTAGGACATAAATCTACATATAAGGAATTAAACTGAAAAAAATTGCAACAAAAATTATTTTACTTTGCCAAGATCTTTGCATGTTTTTGACCTAAAACCACCTGTTTTTACCCAAAACCACCTGTTTTTACCCAAAACCACCTGTTTTTACCCAAAAGCACCTGTACCCAAAAACTACTTTTAAAAATTAAAAAAAAATTAAAACTTTTTTTATTTAATACCTTTATTGCGTTTGAAGTAAAAAAATCAATCTAAATAATGTTAAATACGAAAAATATTTTTTTAGTAGTCTACCACCTTAAAGCATTTGCTCATCAATTTTTTAAATTATATTAATAAAATATAATGGTGTCGATATATTTTATTTAAATTAGACTGTTTTCTTTTAAAATAATTATAATTTAACAAGCAATAGATTCGCGAAAAAGTTCGCATTTTACAAACTACCATAACTTTAAATTGATTTATTTTTTGCCGTTTACTAAAATAAATTAAAGTATAAACACTAAAGACCAAATTTAGAAATAGTCGGGTGTGAATTAGACTCTCCACGACCAGTATCGTACGGGTCTTACCAGCTAGTTTATATTTATACTTTAAAGTGGTGATTTAAATCTATATTAATATACAATAATTCATCATTATCTTTTCATAAGGCAATAAGAATTTTTTCGAGATGTGACATCAAGAAAATTCAAAGTTTTTAAATCAACATTTATTTCAATTTAGAAACCATTGTTTTTGAAAATATTTTTATTATAATTTTTCTGAATTTGTCAAGCCGATGCCTTGATTTATTTTTGATTATTATTAAACCATCACCACAAAATAAGCCTAATTGATAAAATTGAACTATTTTAGCTTAGGAATTTAAAACATATTTGCCTAAAAATTCGCAAATTTTTACTCTGTCATAACTTCCCATAGTTACATTAAAGGGTTTGTCCATAAATTACTAGGAAAGAATAAAAACTAAATAATAAAAATAAAAAATAAAATCATAATATTGTTATAACATTTTTTTTTTGATCCTCAGTCATTTTTTCTGGTTTAAAACCACCTCTTCCGATAAAATTTGAATTTCTGATGCGAACCCAAATGAAATCTAACTTATATATGAATCGCTAACTTGAAAAAGGGGACATGTTATGTGAATTTTCGTAGGACATGTTCTCTTTTTCAAGTTAGCGATTCATATATAACCTTAAATTTTGCGCCATAGTCACCCAATCGTCATTTAGCTCAACAAAATTAGCAACTTTACTTCTGTCATTCGGTGAAAATAAAACGTAATGTTTTCTTGCAATTTGTTCGGCTGTATAAATTTCATGCCGACATTTGGACAAGTTGGTTTTGGCTGTTTCAGAAGTGAATGTAAATGTAATTATTGTTGCTGGGGCAAATGCTTAATTTTATATTATTAACTTGTTCAAATTCATGTTCCAGAAAATTTTTATAGTGACCTATACATTGTGAATTCGCAATTCAGCTTACATTGTGAATTCGCAATTCAGCTTACACAGTGAATTCGCAATTCAGCTTACATTGTGAATTCGCAATTCAGCTTACATTGCTAGTTTGCAACTACAAGTTATGTATTCTCATTAACATATTACAATTTCTTAATAACGTTTTGTGTTTGGTAATTACATTTTGTGTTTCTTAATTACATATTACGATATCTAATTTACATGTAGTGTTTTTTCATTACTAATTGCGATTTCTTAATTACAACTTTCATGTTCTCAATTACATCTTGAAAAAGTGTATACATGGCCGACGACACCGAAATTGATAAATAAAACATGCAATTTAGATTAATGATCTTAGAGATTAAATTCATGCATTTTTAACAGACAAACTACATGAAAATGAATTTATTAGTTTTATGTTTTAAATATTTGAATAATTTTTTAATATTTTTATATTTTTGTTATTAATAAAATTCTTTTATTTTCTTCTAAATTTTTAAAATTTCTACTTTTTTGATTTTATACTAATTGAATTAATAAAAGTATGCCCAAAGTATAGTGTACAGTGTCTTTACTCCCTAAGCTTCAAAGTTATTTGGCTATGCCCCTATTCACTATCATTATTTTACGGCTGTGCTTATTTGTTCACTGTGTCCCAGTACTGGAGCACAGTAAATAACATTACACAACTCACGTTAAACCTTTCAGTGAGTCGTTAGATAATAAAAATTTGGGTTTTAGTGATTTATTATCATGAAGGACATATATCTCAATCCTTTTGCCTTGAAAAAAATAAAATACATATTTTAAATTTTGCTTAATTTAAAAAGTAAAGAAACCCGAGCCACTGTGCCCTAACTTCCCCTATACTTTAAAAAAAAACATTTTATATTATTTTTACATATCTGGGGAAGGTTTCATGCTCTAATCTTTTAGCAACTTATTTGCAGGGGCTTTAGACATTTCCTGTGAAATTACTTTAAAAGCCCAAGTAATATTTATCTCGGAAATGTGGTGTCTACACAATAACCAATGAAATGGTTTACCAAGAAATCTTGCTATAATAGTTATTGAATCCTACGGAATTGAAGGTAATGTTCTTAACTGGATAAAAGTTTTCCTTTCAAATAGATCACAGCGTGTCATATTAGGTAATACGTCATTCACCTGGGTAAAGGTTACCAGTGGCGTTCCGCAAGGTTCAGTGCTAGGTCCTACGCTGTTCATAATATTTATTAATGACTTACCAGAACACATCAGTAGCGAAAACTTATGTAAAATGTATGCAGACGATACTAAAATCTTGAGTGTCGTCAAAACCACTGAAGACAAAGCTCTTCTGCAATCCGATATAGATAGCGTTGTTACCTGGACTCGAACCTGGTTAATGGAACTCAACATCAAGAAATGCAAAGTCATGCATTTCAGTAAGTACAAGTACGACGCTAACGGTAGCGTCACTAGAACAGTAATCGAGTCTTCAACATCCAAAAAAGATCTAGGCGTTCAAATTTTCAACAACTTAAAATATCAGAGGCAAGCACAAATAGCCGCTGCCAAGGCTAATAAAGTCCTCGGGACATTGAAAAACACGTTTATAAGCAGAGATACCAAAATATGAAAAAAACTTTACATTACTTATATACGCCCACATCTTGAGTTTGCAGTTACTGCCTGGTGCCCGCATCTTGAAAAAGACATAAATGTCATAGAACGTGTATAGCATCGGGTTACCAAAGTACCGCACGAAATAAAGCGCTTCGATTACGAGACAAGATGCATCAAACTCAGTCTCACCTCTCTATTAAATAGACATTTACGCGGCAACCTCATTCAAAAATATAAATTCGAAAACAGTATCGACTCAATTAGCTGGCATATAGATCCACCCTACATCCCACCTAACTACGGTCATCGCAAGCGCTTTCATCGTGAAATGGACAACAACTGCCTCGTTCGCTATAATTCCTTCAACAACCGTCACTCACCCATGGAACGCATTACCTAATGTAGTAGTCAGTGCTACCATTGTCAATCGCTTCAAAGCAAAATTCGATCAGCTTTAATAATTACTACAGCGCATCATCTTCCGTGCAATTTCGCACGAGCTAGCACGGCTAGCTGTTGATGGGAGAAAAGGTAGTTAAGTTGTAGAGAAAAGGTAGCTAAGTGGTCTATTTGCATAGCACGTAAAAAAAGAATGAAAACACGATAATATCTATACAATATATATAATATAATATATATGTATATATATATATATATATATATATATATATATATATATATATATATATATATATATATATATATATATATATGTATATATATATATATATATATATATATATATATATATATATATATATATATATATATATATATATATATATATTTGAATATATATAAAATATTTTATATAATATAAAATAATTTATATTATAAAGTATATTTTTTTTATATATATATTTAAAAATTAGGGTGGTTAAAACGTAACAGAGACATCCACCCTTCAATCTAAAATAGACCACTAATATTTGGAAATGGAATGGAAACAAATTAGAACAATTTTTTGTGTATAAAGATAACATATTTTGTCAGAAAATCACTCTTTCGTGTGAAAACTTGTATTTTTTTAGGGTTATAGCAGTATTCCACTACCCGCTCTGTCAATCAAAATTTGCCAGGTTCAAAAATTTATATAACGGATCTTCAGCTTTAGTGAAAACTGAAAAATATTTTTAAAATTTAAGTATTATTATTTTTAAAATTTAAGTATAAACTGCTAACTCTTTACTTTTAGATATGATTCTAATTATTTAACACCTGTCAGATATTTACCTTTTAAATCATAATCTAATTGCTCAGGCTTATGAAAAGCTATTTATAAAAATTCAGCTCTAAAAAAATAATGTAAGATTAAAGGTAATTCCTGTTTTATTTAAAAGGTACGTTAATGATTAGTTCAAGTCTTTAAATTCTAAATTAGTTAAAAAAGAATTAAAATAAATCTGTTTTTATCTTCTGTTTTATATCTAAAAGCTATTGAAATTTTTATTGCATTATTACTCATTTATTTTATGTTACGAAAGACTTATCAAGCCTGAAGTTTTACGGGTCGAAATATATATAAGTCAGCAAAAAAGTAAACAACTTTATAATATATAGTATAGTATACAATACATGAATATTATATATGTATTTGAAAAATAATATATATCTATTAGTAAATTAATTAAATATTAATACTAAATGACTAAAATTATTTAAAACACTTTTAACAAGTTTAGTTACAAGTTAATGTTATGTGTTGATGTACCTTCAACCAAATGAGTGAAAACCAAAATCCTAATATTTTATTGAGTTGTTATTTTAATTTGTGATATTATAATTTACATTAATAAAATAGTAAATAATTTACTTGTTAAATTTATTTTTCATTGTTTTGGATGTTTTATTATTCCTTTTATATTACCAGATCCCTTGGAGAGTCTTCAACGATGGCGGACGTGTTTTTATAACGGAAAGATAAAGGAAAAAAAAGAAAAAAGAAATTTAAACAAAAATTTTAATAACTAAACAACAAATCTAATCAGTAAATAAAGTAAGAAATTTAAAAAAGAAAGAAATAAAAATTAACCAAAAAAGAAATAATAATAATTAAGTATTTAAATTATTAGAAAACGTCAAAAAAAATCCAAATAAAAAGGAGGAGAGAGTTTTCGTCATACAAACTTTAAAAAGAATAGACAAAAAAAAAAAATTCGAATTTTTAATCACCTAAATTTAAATGAAAGAAAAGATAAAAAAGAAAAAAAAAGAAAGAAAAGAAAAAGATAAAAAAAGGAAAAATAGAAGAAATAAAAAAAAAAGCGGAAGAGAATAAAGAAAAGATCAAGTATTAGAAGATATTTTTGTAGCTAGCCTTTGTTGTAATTATCATTTTTTTATTTTATTTTAATTATTATTTGTATTAGATACTTATTTTATATTAGATTATTATTTATTTATTTTACTATTTCATAATATATATTTATATCATTCTTTAACAATTTAATTATCAGTTTATTTATTTAGCTACATTATTTTATATAATGTATAGTTAAATTATTACTGAATATTAATTTACATTTCTGTTTAACTTTATTAAATTTTTTATTTGTTTAAATCATATAATTTTTATTTAAATCATATAATTTTAATCAAAATTTTGTTTGATCATTGTGTTATTGTTAATAATATCATTGTTAATATTACTTATTATTACTGTTTTTGTTTCAAGTTAATTTGCTATTCTTCCTAATAAAAGCTTAAAGCTTAATATAAAAAGCTTAATATAAAGCTTTTTACATAATATCTCTTACATTCTTTATTCTATTGCAGAAATTACTCATTTTCATTGCTCTACTATGGATTTAAATTATTTGTGTAAAAAAAAAGTAAGTCTAAGTTGCCGATCAATTCAATTTGAGATTTGTTCATTTTGGACTCATACAAAATGCAACAGACTTAATGATTATAGGTGTAATTTATTACAATTAGGTCGCTCAATACGACATTGTGTAAATTGTACTAAGAGTATATTTCCATTCACAGATGTACCAGATGACGAACTTAAATTACTATTTTCTTCTAATAAAATTATTGTAACTGACGATTTACCTCCGTCTACAAACATCTTTTCATCGTTACATTTGAATAAAATTTTCTAACAAAATTAATGATTATGTTTCATCTCGTGTTTTAGATTCCGATGAAGAAATCTATGCATCACTAGACATAACTTGTAAATATTATGACATAGACAAATTTTGTTCCCTAAAGTTTGACAAAATAAACGCACTTTCTATTTATCACCCAAACATTTAATCGCTGCAAAAACACTTTGAGGATTTAAACATATTTTTATCATTAATTAATTTTGAGTTTTCTATTATTGCTGTTACTGAAACATATTTAAAAACATAAGTTCACTCAATTCATTCGATTCTCATAGATAACTACAATATTGAGCATACACCAACTGAATCTTCCTGTGGGGGTACATTGTTATACTTGTCAAAAAAGTTAATATACAAACGAAGAAATGGTTTGATGATTTATTCACCTAATTTTTTAGAAGCCACTTTGTTGAATTAATTTTTTCCACACAATCCAATATTAGTGTTGGGTGCATTTATAGACATCCTAGCATTGACATAAATATTTTCAATAATATAATGTCTGCATTACTTCTAAAAATATCAGTAGAAAATAAATCTGTTTTCTAATTGGGTGATTTTAATATAGATTTGATACAATCAAGTAATGACATTGTGACCTGTGATTTTTTAAACTTATTTTCTATTTATAATATTTTCTCTTTTATTACTTTGCCAACAAGAAATAATGAACCCTCTTAACAACTTCTGTCTCTAATCACCTACCTCAATTTTATATTTGTCCCAATTTCAACAAGTTATTTATACTACGGAGTCACAAAATATATTGTAGAAATTTTAAAAACGTTGATAAAGAAAAATTTAGATCTGACTTATTAAAGCGTGATTAGGATGATGTTTTAAAAAACAGTGACACTAACTCTTGTTTCCATAAGTTTATTACTGAAACAACATTGATTTTGGATTGCTATGCCCCACTTAAAAAGACTAGTACTAAGAGCTTCAAACGTCGATTTAAACCATGGATTACAAAAGGAATCATAAAATCTATTCGAATACACAATCTTTTTAAAAAAAAAATGTTAAGATTAAAAGATTTAATAAATATAAACACATTTAAAACTATTTTTAGGCGATATAAATTCATGATAATTACTTCAATTAAACTTAGCAAAAAAATCCATTTTAAATATTTCTTTTTAGATAATGTAAAAAATCTTCGCAAAATTTGGAAAGGCATTAATAATCTAATAAATGTCATAAATTATAACAGTTCATCTCCCAACTGTTTACAAAATAATAATAATAGATATTTAACTGAACCGACTCTAATCTATGAAAAATTTAACATTATTTTTACAAATGTTGCTCATAAACTTAAATCCAATATTCATTCGTCTTACGTCAACTATCAAAAGTATCTTAAATATCCAAACTTACATAGTCTACTCTTATCTCCAACAAACATTCCTGAAATTTTATCTCTTATATCTGAATTGAAGCCGAGAAAATCATTAGATTCAAACAGTATTCCTACAAACATTGTTATTGATTTTAACTACGAATTTTCAAATATTCTCTCTAAATTATTTAATATCTCATTCATAAATGGAATTTTTCTTGATATTTTAAAATTATCTTGTATTATCCCAATTTTCAAAAACGACTCTAAACTTTTATGTTCTAACTATAGACCTATTTCTCTTTTATCTAACATTAGTAAGCTTCTTGAAAGCTTACTAATGTTTATCTAACATTAGTAAGCTTCTTTTCTAAACTCTTTTAACTGTTTAAATAAGTTTCAATTTGGTTTTCGATCAAACTATTCTACCTGCCACGCACTGACAAGTATAACTGAAATGATGAAACCAATCTCAGTGATGATCCAGGTAAAAAAAAAATATTAACAAAACGTGGATGTAAGTATCCTGAACGCATCAAAAATTCTACAAAGACCTCATTCTCTGTAATGTTTTGCGGCAATGCTAATGATGAATTGCTACCACCTTATGTTGTTTACAAATCTGAGTCGTTATGGAATACATGGATGAAAATGGGCGACCAAAAGCACGTTATAACAGATCAAACAAAGTGGTTAGTTTGACTCAAAATATTTTGAGGACTGGTTTTTCTCTTTACTTCTTCCAAGATTTAAGAAGGCTGAAGGAAGAAGTGTCATTATAGGTGATAACGTATCTTCTCATTTGAGCATTGCAGTACTGGATACATGTCAAAGCAATAACATAGGATTTGTGGCATTACCAACAAACTCTACACATCTCACGCAGCCATTAGATGTTGCCTACTTTAGACCTATGAAGATAAACTGGCGCAAAATATTATGTGAATGGAAGGAGAAAGGAAAAGGAAGGAGAGTTGTTTCTCTTCCTAAAGATGAATTTCCTAGACTTTTAGACCGTTTAATAGCCAACTTAAATGAACATGGGAATGATAACCTTAGAGCTAGTTTTCACAAAACTGGAATTTTTCCATTAGACAACTCTCAAGTGCTTTCACGATTACCATGTTGTAATGTAGGTTTAGACTCAACTACTGATTTAGTAAGCCAATCATTTTTAGATCATTTATGTAAGTCACTGGATGATCCCTCAGATGGTTCTAAAAAACCAAAGCGACGTAAAGTATGTGCAGACCCAGGTAAAAGCTCATGTTCAACAGATAAATCATCGTGTGTTATAAATGAAAATAATAGATTAAATTCAAATAATGTAGATATACCTATCAGTATTATAAATACAATTGAGACCAAAAACATTGATTTTGCTGGCCCAAGTACAAATACTGGAGCTACTGAGACTTCTAATCTAATTTTTGCAAATGTAAGTTTAGTTGTAGAAAGTCATACAGAATCTTTAGATCATTCAGCATTAGGCAAAAAGAACTTTCAAAATATTGATAAAACAAAAAATATTTGTAAAAAGGAGAAATTATTAAATCTTGTAGAGAATTGTTATGTTATTGTTACAGGGTTATTCATTTTTATATGCGCGTCTAATCATTTTTATATGCGCATTTATTCATTTTTATATGCGCCTTTATTCATTCTTATATGCGCATTTATTCATTTTTATATGCGCCTTTATTCATTCTTATATGCGCATTTATTCATTTTGATATGCGCATTTATTCTTTTTTATATGCGCCTTTATTCATTCTTACATGCGTTTTACAAAAGCAATTGTAAAAAAGCAATTTGAACAAAAAAATATCATTTAAGCAAATTTGTTTTGAAAAAACAGTTTCTTTTTTTCAAAACAAATTATTCTTATTTCCAGGTAAACGAGGTTAAAATTACTTAAAACGAAGACTTTTTACATTCGACGATGGTTTATTTTCAGGGTTATTCATTCTTATATGCGCGTCTATTCATTTTTATATGCGCCTTTATTCATTCTTATATGCGCATTTATTCATTTTTATATACGCCTTTATTCATTCTTATATGCGCATTTATTCATTTTTATATGCGCCTTTATTCATTTTTATATGCGCATTTATTCATTTTTATATGCGCATTTATTCATTTTTATATGCGCCTTTATTCATTCTTATATGCGTTTTACAAAAGCAATTGTAAAAAAGCAATTTGAACAAAAAAAAATCATTGAAGCAATTTGTTTTGAAAAAATAGTTTACTTTTTCAAAACAAACTTTTCTTATTTCCAGGTAAACGAGGTTAAAAATACTTAAAACGAAGACTTTTTAAATTCGACGATGGTTTATTTAATTTAGTTTTACTTCTTTGTAATTTTATTATTAAATTTCTTGATTGATTAAGTTATTATTTATCTAATTATTCATTTATCTCGATTTGAATTTACTTATTTATAATTATTATTAGTATCAAATTATACATCCCTATGCTTGTCTATGCGTCAACCACCCATAAAATCTCTAATATAAATTGATATAAAAGATAAATACGCTTTTAAATTTTTATATAGACATATTTAAAATATAAATTAGGTTGTTTACATTGTTATTTATTTAAGAAATGGTTGCCAAGCCAGCGCTTGATTTATATAACTACACATATGGTTGTAAAATGGAACTATATTAAACTCTGTAGTATCCATAATATTTTTAAGTTTCCTGATTACCTCATCCGTATTTCGAGGCCTTTCTCCCTGTTTGTAAGTATGTTTTAAAGAAGAAAAAAAATTTTCTATTGGATTAAGCTGTGGCGTGTAAGCTATCAGATACTTAATAGCTATACCATGAGAGGCTAGTGTTTGCCTAACAGAAAGACTCCAGCAGAATTTACAATTGTCCATAACAAGCACCGGCGCTTCCACATTTGCATTCCTAATCGCTGGTGCCATCATTGTAGTTATGAAAGTACAAAATTAATCTGCATTCCAGCCTCCAGTTTTTGTTTCATATGCAAGTACTCCCATTGTTGAAACAGCACAAATTAAACTAACATTTTTGCCACGATTTGCAGGCGACTGTAAAATTGCTGGCGCACCTCTTAGCGAATAACCATATGTGCTGTTAGTGTGCACATTAAATCCAGTTTCATCCAAATAAATAAGTTTTTCATCTGAAATTCCGTTAATTTCGCTTGCAAATGCATAGCGTGCATTAATAATTTGTGTTGAATTTCGTTCTTCTGGCACATGCACAACACGTTTTCTTGATAAATCCGAGCGTTTGAGTTTTCTTGAAATAGTAGGCTGAGACATGTTGAAGCCTGCTGCAGAAAGATTTTCTTTTATTGTTTCTTGCGAGCAAAGATTGTTTTCTTGTACGCATAATTCGATAATATTTTTTATTTGAGCGTTTATAGGTCTTTCACCTTTTTTATCAGAAGACGACTTGAATGCAGTCATGTCGTCGAATTCTCCTCTGTTTAACTTAACGACAAGTTTTTTAACTGTGCGCTTCGATAAATTAAGAGAAGTGGAAATGCTTGTTGTAGATTAATTTCTTTCAACTAAATGTTTAAGCATTTCAATGTGCTCTTTTGTAACATTTTCCCTTGTTTTACGATTATTTTCCATTCCATCCATAGGGTAAAAATTTGATATTAATAATTTTAAATAATTAAATAATAAATCTAGAAAAATAAATAATTAGCTAAAAAACAACTTAATCAATCAAGAAATTTAATACAATAATACAATTTAATATAATGTAATAAAATTAAACTAAAAACTAATACCAAGTTAAATAAACCATCATTGAATATAAAAAGTCTTCGTCTTTTAAGTATTTTTAAACTCGTTTACCAGGAAATAAGAAAAATTTGTTTTGAAATAATAAACTGTTTTATCAATGATTTTATTAAATGATTTTTTTTGGTTCAAATTGCTTTTTTACAATTGCTTTTGTAAACCACATAAAAATGAATAAATGCGCATATAAGAATGAATAAATGCGCATATAAGAATGAATAAAGGCGCATATAAAAATGAATAAATGCACATATAAAGATGAATAAAGGCGCATATAAAAATGAATAAATGCGCATATTAAAATGAATAGACGCGCATATAAGTATGAATAACCCTGTAACGACAAAATTTTGAAGTGCGCGCTTCGATAAGTTAAGAGAAGTGGAAATGCTTGTTGTAGATTGATTTCTCTCAATTAAACGCTTAAGCATTTCAATGTGCTCTTTTGTAACTTTTTCCCTTGTTTTACGATTGGTACTGCTATTTTTTATTCCATCCATAGGGGTGTATAATTTGATATTTATTTTAATTATAAACAATTAAATTTAAATCTAGATAAATGAATAATTAGATAAATAATAACTTAATCAATCAAGAAATATAATAATAAATTTAAAAAGAACTAATAATAAATTAAATAAACTATCATCGAAAACAAAGAGCTAATACTAAATTAAATAAACCATCGTCGAATGTAAAAAGTCTTCGTCTTATAAGTATTTTTAAACTCGTTTACCAGGAAATAAGAAAAATTTGCTTTGAAATAATAAACTTTTTTATCAATGATTTTATTAAATGATTTTTTTTGGTTCAAATTGCTTTTTTACAATTGCTTTTGTAAACCACATAATAATGAATAAATGCGCATATAAGAATGAATAAATGCGCATCCGCCTATAATGAATAGCCTATGAATATTATTAATAGTGCGCATAGTTACGCATTGTTACGCCTTTTGTTCGTTTTGTTAATTACGGTTCTGCATTATGTAAAATACACTATTTCTTTGCCTCTAGTATTTTCTAAGCGCAGTTATATATTCGATGCGGTCATTCGAGTAAAATCAGCAATCAAATTGGAGCTGATACATTTATTTCAAGAAGAATTAATGTTGTTTATTTTTTAAAATAAAAATTTAAATAGTTGTTAGTTTGCTATGTATATATATATATATGTATATCTATATGTATTTTCTCTTAGCAAAAATAATTGAGAATAGAAAAATAAAAAAAAATTCTTCTGGAATTTGTCAAAAGGGTGTTGTGCTATTCTTCATTTTAAGGTATCTAAATATGTGTTTATTTTTCATTTTTTAGAATAAGTTAGAACTAAATTGACTGGTAAAATAGTTTTTTTTATACAATGTTTCTTTTTTAAGAAAACAGTTTTCTCGTTAGTCTTTTTAAAACATTTTAAGCAGTATTTGTTTTATTTTTTAGAGCAGTTAAGAGATGCTGATCGCTTTTTTAGTAATTTCAAGTTATTTTCTCATACATAAATTAAGGTTTTCGATTTATTTCAGTCTATTTTATATTTCTCTATATCTACATATATATATTCTCTAAGGAAAAATAATAAGGAATAAAAAAATTAAGAAAATTTCTTCTGGAATTTGTCAAAAGTGTGTTGTGTTATGCTTCATTTTAAGGTATCTAAATATGTATTTATTAGAAATTTTTAATTTTGTTCTTAAATGGTTTCTTCTTTTTCATTGCTTTAGATTAATATATACTGACTGATATAACTTCATTTTTATTAACAATGTTGTACATTGTAGTCTGCATTCTTTGTTACATTAAAAATAATTGATGCTAATAAATGTTGTTTTATAGTTGTTAAAAGATTGCATATCCTTCGGGTCGGAGCTACGTCACAAATATCGGAAAATAAGTCTACCATTATGGATTAGGGAAAACAAATAATTTTATCTAGTCGGGAATTTTGAGGAATTATTCATATACATGAATATATATATATTCATATACATGGATAATCCTCAAAGTTGCTGTGTTTTCTTGTTTCAAATAATAATATTTCACAGAGTTAAATTTTTTAGATACTTCCATATGAAGGTATTAGAAGTTAAAGGTAATAAATCGTGCGCATGTTGACAAATATGGAGTAGTTTAACTAATATCTTCATATGGAACATACTTCTTTAGTATGTAAAATTTTAACTCTGTAAATTGTTATTGTTACTGTTATTATTGTTTTTATTATTATTATACAGAAATAATTATACTTTGTGATAATTTTGATTTGATAATTACTAGTTATCAAATCAAAATTATATTCTCCCAAAATAATCATTATGTCTGTTCACAACAATATTTTCTGGTGGGTTTTAGTTTTAGTAATTTATCAAAATAGTAAATAAGGAATTTTTGTAATAATTTTTTTTTTAATTATTAAAAAAACTCGTTAAGTAAAAATAACAGTAGTATAAGGTAAATAAAGTAATATGGACAAAAACAAATTTAAAAAACAAACATCTTCTTTTAAATATACGGGCTTGACAGATATAAAATAATGCTAAAATAGTTATTAAACAAGTTAGGTTTATACAACAGTTTAATGATTTAAATTTTATACTTTTTCCTCTACACACTAGACATTTATACTCTAATACACTCCACAATTATACAACATAGTTTAATGATTATTAAGTGTATATTTTTTTCACTACACATACTTTATAGTTTTTTGGTCACTAAATAAAAAAATAAAGAAAACAACAAATAAAATCTACATAAAAGTTATATAAAAAATATATGAACTATTTTATATTGCTGTTAATAATAACAACAATATGTAACAGTTATATACAGTATATCATAATAATATATTATTATGATATACTGTATTTAATATTCTTTTATTTGCTTTACTAAATTAAAGTTGTAATTATATTAAAACTATTTAAATACAAGGATTTTATGTTAAATTGTACACAATTAGCAATTCCTTGATAATTTTAATTTATTTAGATTATAGTAAATATTCTTTTGAAATGTTGGTTTTTGTTTTTTATTTTAACTTTATTTTATAAATTAAAATCAATATATCACAAGAATTAATATTAAAATTGCATCAAATAATAATTTTTTCACCTAATAATTTTTAGCTTTAACAATAACGATGGAATTATAAAATGATTTCAATGCAAAAAATAAGTCGGAAGGTGAACCAACAGATTTTTTATGCTTCTAAAACTCATTAACTCCTCGAAACAACATTACACCTCTTAACTGCACAATCTTTAATATCATCACTAACTCAGTTACGCAGTTAAAAAGAAAAGATTTTTGTAAGGAAATGGATAGTTTAAAAGTAATATGTGAAAGACTAAAGTTAGAATTTGGAAATGAGAACATATGTGCTCTATTTACAGTTTAGATACTGAAAAAAATGTGTTAGTAATGATGGATTATTTAAGTGAAGATGAAAAAATTATTGTTACAAGTTAGCCTTAAATGATCAAATATATTGTTGACTTTGATAAAATTAAACTAAAACCTACTTTAAAATGCTTGCTTATATATGTAACATCAGTAAGAGTTAGCAATAAGTTATATGGAAGTGGGTTGTTATTATGTATTTTAAACTAAAGTTTCCGATAAAAATGCAAGTCAGAACTGATATTTATAAATCATTAACACCTGTTTTCAAGACAAAGTTTCTTACACTAACATGCTTTGAAATCTTTATAGAATCTCATTAACAAAAGCAAAATGTTACAGTCAGTACAAGAAATATATTACAGCATATATCCAAAAGTAATACTAAAAAAATCACATGTTAAAAATTTATTGGCTGCCTAATTATAGCGATTGCCGCTTAAGGTCCACTAAGTAACTGTTGAGCAAAATCTCATCAGCAGTGAAACTATAAAGGTCCACTGCAAATTTACTACCTAAAACTTATTAGAAAGTTTTAAGATTTTAAAGTAAATCATTATGTTTATATTTTTGGAATAGTTACAGATAGGCTAGTAAGGAAAAAACAAGAAGATTCTATCAAATAGCTAATCATCTATGTCTTTTTCATGGAATTCATTTTTAATTTTATCATTGTAGGCTTAGTGTTTCAATTGTAGATGCATATTTTGAACCATAAAAAAAACATGAACAAATAACTTGCTATAATTGGATACTTTTAAAAAAATAAGTCTTTTATAAAACATTTTACAAATAAAGTTTTATGTTTTATTTCATTTGTTACATTTTTATATATCTTATGTCTACACTTTTATGTCCTAAAACATTTTTATTTTAATCAGTTTATAAAATTTTTTATCAGTTTAAGAAAAATACATGAATTTTAAATAGAAAAAAAATATACAAACAGAAATAATAAAAGTAGTTTATAGGATGTTTTCTTTTTGTACTTTCAATTTTTATTTTTTGTTTTGGGTTTAAAGAAGTTTATTTGTTTAATTTTATTTGAAATATTTTTTCATTATAAACTTAAAAAATAAAATAAACGGTTTTTTTTACAGGGTAAAATGTAATGTAACTTATAAATAAAACAGAATGTAACTTATAAATAAAACAGAAAATCATAAAACTTATTTAAAATAAATACTTTTGAATGATTAGCATTTGTAAATTAATTTGAATAAGTTTAAATTTGCAAAATTAGCTAAACAATCTTGCAAATTAGCTAAACAAATCTTGTTTTTACGGCGCTTTAACAGTTTGTTTTCCCTAATCCATAATGGTAGCTATAAAAATCCGATTTGTCGCGTGACCTCCGACTCCAAGAATAAGTTTGCATGTATATTATGCTCAAAGTTTAAAATTTTTTGATAAATACATGTATGGGGTGATATATGTTATATAGTTGTTTTATAAATGAGTTTATATAAATGTGTTTTTATAATAGTATGAAATGTATTATATCTAATTTGTGCAAGATTGTTAAATGGGGTGTTTTTATATGCTAAGTAACATTAAAAAAATATATTGTGTTTTATAATTAGTATATATGTCTATATAATGTTGTTTCCATGATTTCAAAGTGGAGTTACTTGGCAAACGTGTAGAGCAAGATTTATCAACCTTACCAGTCAAGCGATGTTACTACTTTAGGTCTAAGTGTTGCCTAGCCTTTAATATAACTATTCTAAAAACACATTGCATTATCTTTAATAATTTTTTGCATAATGTTGTTACCTTTGGCTTATCTTTACAATGGTTTCAGCTGTTAAAAATGATTAATATGTAGTTTCATTACTAGAACTCACTGCTTTTATTTATTTACTAACATTCTTTCAAGACCATTTTGCTATAAATACATTTTGTTTATCATGAAAAAACAATATTTAGCAACTACTACTCTCAGGTATCACAATAGCTGATCTCTATCAGGTACATTGCTTTTCAATTCATATATGATGTTTTTCTTTGTATTTACTAATTTGTTACATTTTTAATTTCAGATTTATAGTGGTTTTATTTGCTATAGAAGAACAAATCATTTTGAATTTTTTAAAAATATATATCTACTCCAGTCAACATTCAAAGCTCAATGTTACATATACCATTTTTAAGTAGCTTCTAGGCTTTTTTGATGCTTTTCTTATTAAAGTGGTTTTATAAGCAAGGTCTGCAAGCAAATTTGAAATGAAATGTTTTTCAGCTTTCAAAGAGAATTAATGTTGTTCTCTGTTTTATTTAATTTGTTTGAATAGAGTAGTTTTAATAAAAAAATGTTTGTTTGTTCTTGGTTTTTTACTTATTTGTTTTCAGATTCTTAAGAACTAGGCAACTTAGCAAAGCAAGATTTATTTTTTAGTGCAATTGGAAAGAGCTAAATGTTACTGATTTGAGTAAGTTTAATGTTTTGTTTTATTTTATATTAGATGTATATTTTATGTATTTAGCATGAAAAACTGACTGTAATTTTTGACAGGTAAGTTTATATACATAAATGTTTTTTTTTTTTTTTTTTTTTTTTAACATCTTCACTTCCAACAAGGCTGCAAGCAACCACTATAAGAGTTGTAAGTTACTGGAAGAGAAAAGACTAAATCTGTAGAGCAAGATAACGATTGACTGATGACTTAAAAGATTGCAAATTATATGAATCAGGAAAGCAAGATGAAGGAAGCGAATTCCAAAGAACTGATGTTCGAGGAAAAAAACTAGAAGAATAAGAGTTTTTGAAGCACTTAGGAACAGTCACAGAAAAAGGATGAGACTTAATTGAATGGCGAGTAACACGAGAGTGAATTTTAGTAGATGGCACAAGGGACGCTAGCTCTTTAGAGCAGTGCCCATTATAGTGTTTGTAGAAATGTGCCTATATATCAGAATATTTTATATTTCTCTGAATCTATATTAATATTATCTCATAGAAAAAATTAAAAGGAATAGAAAAAATTTGAATATATAAACATATTTTTCATTTTTTATACAAGATTCAGCATTTATTATTTTTGTGCATTAAGATTGTGCCTGAAGGTAAAAATAACTTTGCATTGTAGTCTAAATTCTTTGCTAAATTAAAATAATGTCAAAAATTTTGTTTTATATTTTTCAGTTGTAAAAATATAAAGCGTTCTTTTATTCAGTTGTAACAGTAGTATAATCACTGGTAATATATTTAATTATAACAGATGTATAATATTAGGCTCGATGAAGTTATTAGTGTAAATGGTTATAGTTGACTTAAAATTGTTGTCATATGAAAGAAATAGATCTAGGCGTGATAAAATTAATTGTCGTTGAAATATAAGAAATTTTGCTTGATGAACAGAAAACTTTTTTGCCAGAATTTAGTGTCAAGCAGTGTTGATGTCTATTATTTGATTTTACATTAGACACTTTAAAATATAAATTTTAAAGTATGAATTTTACTATTTTTAATATTTTAATTTTAAAGTATGAATTTTACTGTTTTTAATATTTTAATTTTAATGTATGAATTTTACTATTTATAGTAACAAGTTTCAATTTTTAATGATTTTTTTATTTATTCATTTTTTTTTTAGTTGTTTTTGTCATCACTTGATTATTTTGCTTATTGTTGAAACATGGTTTTAATTTTGTAAATTTAATGTGATGTGAAATTTACAATATTAATCATTTGTCAACAGTTAAAGGGAAGCTGGAACTTAATTAAGAAATGCTGGAAATTAACTTTTAGTTAAGGTAAAAATAATTTTGTTTATTGGTAGCAGTTACTGTTATTTATTGCATGACTTTTTTACTTTTTCTAACGTGTTGTTTTTAAAACACTTCCTCTCTCTCTTAGATGAGACTTAAATAAGAATTAGTATATAGAGAGAATAGATTAAACTCATGTAATTACTGAGCTCTTGCGTATTTTTTAATACTGCGATTGATAATTTGCTATTTAAAGATATTATTCTTAAAATTGTCCCTTGGTTGTTATTGGTTATTGTAATAAATAAAATCTTTTTAGTTTCAAGTATTTTATTTTAGGGATCGTCTATATAATACGTAACGCGAAATTAAAAATATAGACAAAAGAAATATCTCAAAAACCGTGTTTCTCTCATGGTCAACTATATGTTGCATTTTCAAGAACTAGAGCATTTAATAGTTTGTTTTTCAAAATTGATAAACAACTTATTCAAGTTATAGTAGGTAAAAAATGTAACATAAATATTGTTATTTTTTTTAATGTTCTTAATTTATAGTCTTGAGATTTTCATTTCGAAAATTTACTGTTAAAGGTTGTGAGCACATTTTGTATATATAACTTTATTTATCATTATTTTTTTTTTTCATATTTTTTGATAAATATATCTATCATTCAATAGTTGTAAAATGTGTTTATATGTGTTATAAAGTCATATTTGTTTACAGTTGTATATAAGTTTAAACTATAAGACAACAAGACAACAATTTATATCTTAGTTTGATTTTTTTTTTAGTATTGTTAATGCTTTTGTACTTCAAAACAGATTTTATAATTACATTTTCGATAAATCTTTAACTGCGATTTTAAAATAGGTTACTATAAATAGGTAAATCGATTTTCGGTAATTGTGTAGTGGTTTTTGTTTTTGTTCTTCTTTGTAATTATGATATCAAAATATCATTACCTTTTTTTTTAGAATTACGTTATTACGCATTTATAAGATTTATAAAATAAAAAAACCTGATTTCTTTTTATTGTAAATTTTTCTTAGTTAAAAAGATATAAATATATGCTATTAGTTAATTTTATATTTTATCTATTTTATGCCTAATAATTTGTTGTACGTATTTTAAGGGGATCTTTGTAAATGGGGGGTCGTAACTAAAAACCTTTAAAAACATGGAGAATATTGTAGTTTTGTGCATTAATATCGAGTTACTCAAGTTTTATTTATGTGTTTAACTAATTAGTTAGCTTAGTCTGTATTTGCAACACTTTTGAGGAAAGAAAGAAAACATTCTTATATATGTAGATCATTGTTTTACATTTTATTATTTTATTCACCTGGTCACCATTAAAGCAAATAGAGGGGAGGAACTTCTTTTTTATTATAGTCAAAATATTTAAGAAAATTAAATTTCGAGTTACAAAAGGAATTTTTAGTAAACGGTATTTTGCCAATACCGTTTACTAAAAATTAATGAAATAAAGAGGCCAAACAAAAAATATAGAAATGGTCTGTGTTGAACAGACTTAACAAGACCCGGGTCGGGTCAGCTTGGTTTACAAATTCTTATGTCTACTTATCTGTTATAATTTTTATTTTAGGTTTGTCATATGATGCATTAATGCATTAAGTTTACATATTTTTTCAAATTTATTATACCCATGTTTGTCATTAACATTTTTAAGTTAACAATTTTCTTTTTTAAAGAAAAATTAATCAAGGGGATACCAAAAAATTGATAACTCCTGTATAATATAATTTATTCTTTTTAACTTTATTTTAATCTTAATGGTTCGTGTTATAAAAATTTTTACAAGGATTTCGTCGGTACTTTCGTCAATTTAAAGCATGACGAAGTGTTATTATTTTGTGTCAGTAACTAAAAACGTATTTTGTTAAACTTAGGAAGGTCGATGAAAATGGTTCTGCCTTACACTGTTATGAACTATGCCATTTGTTAATTACTTAAATAATGTTAAGTAGTAATAGTAAATGTTAAGTAGTAGTTTGCTAATTATTTTACCTCCTCATACTTTTTATGTTAATTTTACAGATGGATTAATTTTTTCAAGCTGAAGGCGATTTTCTAAAAGGGTATTAGTTAAGGTTTTGCAACATTAAATTGTGGAAAACAGCCACTAAATTAATTATGTAACAGACCGACCAAAACCCGTATTACGGGTTGCTTTTTGCTAGTATAAGAATGAATAAAGGCGCATATAAAAATGAATAAATGCGCATATAAAATTGAATAAAGGCGCATATAAAAATGAATAAATGCGCATATAAGAATGAATAAAGGCGCATATAAAAATGAATAAATGCGTATATAAGAATGAATAAAGGCGCATATAAAAATGAATAGACGCGCATATAAGAATGAATAACCCTCTAAATGCAATGGAGAGTTAAATCCTGGACAGGTTTGTTTATTTATTTTGAGTTATTTATATTTAGCTAATCAATAAACTTCTTCTTACAATAAAATTGTAAACTTTATAACTAATTCATTAAATAACTAATATTGTTTAATGAAACTACTGAAAACTTTCGAAATTTTTTTTTCTGCAGTTAAAAAAATTAAGAAAAAATGGAGCTAAAATTACTATTATGAAAAAAAATGGACTTAACTGGAAACAGTCACTACCAGCAGAGCAACTTTTTTTCCCCCAGTCTGGAATAATTGATTTTATTGAGGAACCCAAGAAAATTTCGAAAAGAGGAATTTATTCAGTTCCAGAACTTTTTTACTAAATTTTTAAAAACATTACTTTTGTCATTTTTGTTTACTTTATACCTAAACTGTTTTGTTTACTTGGTACCTATACTTTTTTAGTTTGTACCTATATTTTATTTACTGTACACAAAAACTTTGTTACTAAATCTTTTTTTGTCACTTTATTTTCGTAAATTTATTTCTTTGCCTAAATATTGCTGTTTTTATTGTTGTTTTGCTTCCTTTAGTTCCTTTTTACAGGGTTGGGCCAAAGTCACCCTAACACATAGGGCGACTTTGGCCCACCATTTAAACCACCCAAAAGATACTTCAGGTAAATAATTTTCAAATGGGAGACAGATAGTTCTAACTGTCCTTTCTATGCCCTTTTAAAAGTACTTAGTGTCTGAGGAAATAACTTTTGTGGATTTCATGCAATAGACATTAAGATGCAAAATGGGCCAAAGCCACCCAATCTTACGATAATTTCATTGGAGTTAATATTACTAGTAATATTACTATTTAATACAATTACATTAAAAATGGTTAATTATGGAAAATTTTGCACAAAAAATTAAATAAATTGCTTGTTAAAGCCAATAATATTATATATATATATATATATATATATATATATATATATATATATATATATATATATATATATATATATATATATATATATATATATATATATATATATATATATATATATATATATATATATATATATATATATATATATATATATATACAGCTGCGAAAAATAAAATAGCACCACCACCAAAAATTGGTTGAAATTAGAACTTTTAACTATTGTTGATAGTTTGAAAATCTTTTAAATACATATTTAAAATAATATATAAAAAATATTTAAAATAATATTTAAAATAATATATAAAAAAGTAAAATGGCTTATAATTTTTATAAAAAACAAAATTTACAAGTTTTAATATATAGTATTCATTTATTAAACAAAAATTTAAAAAAAAATCAAATAAAACTCGAAAAAAATAATAGCACCACAGCTTTAATGTGTACTTTAAAATAACGAAATATAATGAGATCAATTGTTTTAAACATTTTACAATAAATATTAGTTATTTCTTAACATATTAGTATTTTGTAGCGTGACCTTTATTGGCAATGACGGCTACACAACGTCTTGGCATCGAGTTAACCAAATCCTGACATCGCTTTAGCGGAATTTCGCTCCATGTCTCCTTAACTACGTTCCAAAGTGACTCCTTCGTGGTGGCTTGGCGGCAGCAACCACCTCCTTTACATCAGCCCACAAATTCTCGATTGGGTTTAGATCTGGCGACTGTGCTGGCCACTCCATAACGTTCACTTTATGCTCCTCAAACCAATTCTTCGCCTTCTTGCTAGTGTGCTTTGGGTCATTTTCCTGATGGAACACCCAAGACAACGGCATTTCATAGTCTGCAAACGGCAACATCACTTTATCCAATATATCAACATAAACGTGTTGGTCCATAATAGTAGTAATGTGATGAATAGGCCCTACTCCGTAATAAGAAAAGCATGCCCATATCATTATACTACAACATCCATGTTTAATAGTTTTGATAGTATATTTTGGATTGTATTCTGCATTCGGCGGTCTTCTGACATACGCCCGAGAGGCTTTTCCACCATAAAGCACAATCTTACTTTCGTCTGTTCATAAAATATTCCTCAATTTTTCGAGTGGCCGATTTGAGTGTTTTTTAGCAAACGCAATACGCTTTACAACATGTTTGCCACTTAGAAGTGGAACTTTTCTGGGGCTACAGGCTTTTAATCCATTAACTCGCAGACAACTCCGAACTGTTTGTACCGTTGCATCGATGTTAAAGTCCTTTTTCAGCTCGGTAGCTGTTTTAAAAGGTTCCTTTTTAGCCTGTCGGACTGAGCGATTGGCCAGCAATCTTGAAATAGAACATTTTCGACCACGTGTCTCAGGCATTTCTTGAAATTTTATGGCATTTCTTATCATTTTATTGGAACACTCAACTAAACGACCAACTTCTCTATAAGATTTCCCTGCTGATATTAACTTTCGGATCAGTTCTCATTTTTCTGCACTACAATGCTTTCCGCGTCCCATTTTTATATGTTATTGTCTCCAACTAATACGCACTAACATAAAACGAATAAAACAGCGAAAAAATCCAACGCTTGCTATTTCACAGTTATTTTTACCGTTATTAGATTATTTTACTACAAAAAAGTATGTGGTGCTATTTTATTTTTCGGTCGGAATTGGCATTGTTAATTAAAATAGAGCAACACCACACAGTTTTTTTCCCAAAATGATTTTTTTTAGAAAATAAACAGCAAAGCTATAGAAAAAATTTATTTTGCATGGTGTTTTCTTAACAAAAAAGAAAATACACTTAGTTGTGCTATTTTATTTTTTGCAACTGTATATATATATATATATATATATATATATATATATATATATATATATATATATATATATATATATATATATATATATATATATATATACATATATATATATATACATATATATATATATATATATATATATATATATATATATATATATATATATATATATATATATATATATATATATATGTATATATATATATACATATATATATATATATATATATATATATATATATATATATATATATATATATATATATATATATATATATATATATATATATATATATATTCAGTTCAGGTCAGGTTTATCCTGTTACTGGTAACATGTAACCCAGTCCAATCTGCTTATGTCCTGCTGCCTTGTAGGATATGCCTTTTTAGGCAAAGGCTAGGAGATGCAAACTCCAACATAAAACACCACTTGCCTTGGCGGTCTTGGTTGAGAAAAGGCTAGAGATGGTGTCTCGATAAAAATACTTATCTTGGGCAGATGTAAAATGTATCCGGCTGTTGTCTTGTAGAAAGCCTCCTAGGCAAAGACTTAAGGGGTAAACAGATTTTATCTGTTGACCAGCCTCGCACCCCTTCTTCATCTATTAGACTGGCGCAGATGTATTTTTAATACATTGTTCCCAGTTTAGGATGTTGAACGCTGGATCTTCTTGACTCGATGCATGGGCTTTGCTTGTGTCTCTGTTTTTATGACTAGGCAACTTATTCTTTATCTCCAAATGAGGGTACAGCTCTAAAACTCAGTTTTATGGTTCTGAGGCCGGCTGGTAGTCAGGTTTCCCGAACTTTGTGGTAGCTCTCAGAGAGGCTGATTCCATCAACAGCTGAAAAATATCAGAGTACTAACAGTGCCATGTTGCGCATGGATGGTGTCCCTGTTTGTACTTTTGGTGTGCATTGCCAAGGCCACATTGGAGCTCTTTGATACGGCTTAGGGTTTATTAGTGGAAATGAGGCAATTGCTTGGGCTATAAAACAGTGTTCTGAGTACTATCTACGTTTCGAGTCAAGTTCTTTAACAAATTTAAAAATGAATAAAGTAACAAAAACTATAAAACATAAAAAACAACAGTCATCACCAAGTTTGCTAAACCTATCATTCACCAATATTCGTGGTCTTCAAAGTAACTTTTCTTTTGTTGAGTCTTATCTTTTGCAAAGTTCACCAGACCTACATGCTCTTTGTGAGACTAATTTGAGTTCTTCTGTCTCATCTTGTGATCTTAGTGTTGATGGTTATCTTCCTTTAATTCGTAAAGACTCCAATAGTCTTATGCTTGGCCTGGGCATTTACATTTGTAAGAATTCACCCATTTGTCGGGAAACTAGGTTTGAATCCACAGAGTACTCTTTTATGTGCTTTCGTTTAGCACCACTTCACTCTATCAACTTTCTCTTTGCTCTATATCGCTTTCCTTCATCTCAAGACTGCACCCTTCTTGATGTTATTTCTGATTATATTGACCATAATATATTATATTGATTATAAACCCTCATTCTTTATCCATCGGCCAATATTTTTGTTGTCGGTGACTTTAATGTTCATCACACTGAATGCCATGGCTCTAGTGTCAGTGGCTCTGCAGGCATTAAGGCCCACAACTTTTGCCTTTCTCAATCCCTAACTCAAATAGTCAACTTTCCAACTCGCTTTCCAGACAACCCGAATCATTTACCTTCTCTACTCGATTTATGTCTTGTTTCTGATCCTAGTCAGTGCTCAGTTTCTCCACACTCACCCTTAGGTGCTTCTGATCATAGTTTGGTCTCTCTAAAACTATTATCTCATTTTTCTTTACCATCAGAATCTCCCTATCATTGTACATCTAACAACTACCTTAAAGCTGACTGGGATTCTGTCCGTGATTTTCTTCGTGATGGCCCCAGGGTAGAAATCTTTTGTCTTCCTGTTGACAAATGTGCTTCTTACATAACTTCGTGGATTCAGGCTGGCATGGAATTCTTTATTCCCACTCGACGAATTCAGGTCAAGCCTCACACTTCTCCATGGTTTTCCTCACATTGTGCTGCTGCAATTGCCAATCGAAACCATTACTTCCATATCTATCAGCAAAACAATTCTCCAGAAAACAGACGTCTGTTTATTACTGCTGGGAACCATTGTAAAAAGGTTTTGTCTAACGCCAAAGCCCGCTATTCTTAAACCATGAAATCTCGTATTTCATTACAAAAATTAGGCTCTCGTGACTTCTGGAGAATCTTTAATAGAATCAATAATAAAGGCAAGTTTGTAATTCCACCTCTTTTGTATGGTTCAGACTTTGTCACCTCACCTAAAGACAAAGCTGAATTGCTTGCCAAGAACTTTTCATCAATATCATCTCTTGATTCCACTAGTTGCGTTCTACCTGATATAGCCGTCAAACAGGTTGATCCATGGCTCGACATCCGTATCACTCTGGCTTCTGTATCTAAAGTGGTTTCCTGCTTAGACTCTTCACAGCTTGCGGCCCGGACAACATACCCATTATAGTCTTGCAGAAGTGTTCTCCGGAGCTGTCGTCTGTCCTTTCAAAACTATTTAACAAGTGCTTATCAGAGTCTTCTGTTATCCCTATTTTTAAAAATTCTGGAGAATGATCCGATTCGTCTAACTACCGTCCCATTAGTCTTCTTCCTATCATAGGCAAGGTTTTTGAATCTTTAATTAACAAACACTTAATCTCTCATCTCGAATCTCATAACCTACTTTCTGATCATCAATATGGATTTCGATCATCTCGTTCTACGGCTGATTTACTATCAGTAATAACCGATAGGTTTTATCGCACATTGGATAAAGGTGAAGTGGTTAAGGCCATCGCTCTTGACATTTCTAAAGCGTTTGATAAAGTTTGGCATGCTGGTCTTCTCCATAAGCTTTCTTCTTACGGTGTATCTGGAAACATCTTTAAGATTAGTGAATCCTTCCTTTCCAATTGTAGTATAAAAGTTGTCCTTGATGGACAGCACTCTTCTTTTTATTCTGTAACCTCAGGGGTTCCTCAACGTTCAATCCTTGGCCCTATACTATTTTTAATTTACATTAACAATCTTCCAGATATTCTCACATCTAAGGTGGCACTGTTCACTGATGATACTACCATTTATTCTTGTCACGATAAGAAGCCAACTCTCTCTGATTGCTTGCAAGGGGTATCTGAGCTTGAAAAGGATCTCACTTCTGCAGCATGGGGCTCACAGTGGCTGGTGAACTTTAATTCAGATAAAACTCAATTTTTTATCTGGGGCGAATCTTCTAATGATGCCCTTTCTCTTTTAGACAAGGTGCAAAAACGCATTGTAAACATAGTTGGACCTGCTCTTGCAGCCAACCTTCAACCTCTGTCACATTGTCGTAATGTTGCTTCTCTTTCTCTTTTCTACAAATACTATAATGGACACTGCTCTAAAGAGCTAACGTCTCTTGTGCCATCTACTTAAATTCATTCTCGTGTTACTCGTCATTCAATTAAGTCTCATCCTTTTTCTGTTACTGTTCCTAAGTGCTCCAAAAACTCTTACTCGACTATTTTTTTTTTCTCGAACGTAAGTTCTTTGGAATTCGCTTCCTTCATCTTGCTTTCATGATTCATACAATTAGCAATCTTTTAAGTCGTCTGTCAATCGCTATCTCGCTCTACAATCTTCAACTTTTCTCTTTCAGTAACATCCAACACTAATTAGTGGTTGCTTGCAGCCTTGTTGGAAGCGATAAAAAAAACAATATATATATATATATATATATATATATATATATATATATATATATATATATATATATATATATATATATATATATATATATATAGACATCTTACTTGATTGGTCTGTTCTACAGTCTTTTGGTATAGTAGTCACACTTGATTTGAATAAAGATATATATATATATATATATATATATATATATATATATATATATATATATATATATATATATATATATAAATATATATATATATATATACATATATATATATATATGTATATATATATATATATATATATATATATATATATATATATATATATATATATATATATATATATATATATATATATGTATATATATATATATATATATATATATATATATATATATATATATATATATATATATATATATATATATATATATATATATTTATACATATACATACAGGCCCGCCCAGAGCTTTCGTGATGCCCGGGTCCAAAAGTTTAATGGATGCCCTATCATACTTCAGGTCTTAAAATAGCAAATAAATTAATATAGTTTACTTTCATAAAAAACTTAAAATCACTTTTAATTTTGGTTTGCAAGAACAAACTATGATAAAATCAATTCTTAATTGACAAACACATCTTCCTGGCCTTCTTAGCAGCAAAATTTGAAATAACTTCTTCATAGTTAACGTTAATGGCTAAATCTGATTCGATTGAAAGGATCATCAAGTAGCGCAATCGCTCCTGGCCCATTGTGGAACGAAGATAATCTTTGTTGATAGCTAACTTGCTGAAAGATCTTTCTCCTTCAGATGCTGAAACGGGCAATGTTAGAAAGATTCCAAGAGAAACACACACTTGCGGAAATATTGAATGCAGCCCCTTTGCATAAACTTCATTTAGAAGTTCGACAGGCTTTTCGCTGGCTAGAATATTTCTTCTTACGGAAAAAAAATGCCGAACTTCATCAGAAAATTCGTTTTTACATAAGTCTTCTGGGTAAAGTTTAGCCAGATTCTCAGCTTTTAAACCTAGTTCTTGGTCTGTTTGAGATTTCTGTAAAGACCAAAGGAAGGAAAACTTGCTACATTCCTCTTCTATTACTTTAAATCTTGATCTCATTTGACTAGTCAGATTGTCGAGTGCAACATTGAAGACATTACACTCAAAGTTTTTTGATGCTTCTTCGTGGTTGTAACTAGCAGTTTCATCTGAGATGATCTTTTTTCGCGTTCTCTTCACAGTAAACATTATTTTATCAAATTTCAAGTTCTTTGCAACTTCTGCTGCCTCTATCAAAATCAGGTCCCAAGACAGACATATTTGATCCAGATCCATCAAAAGGCCATTTAGAATCTTTACTTCATCATCAAGAGTGAGTTGAGTGGATTGAAGCAGAAGACTCACGTTGTTAACTGCCATCAAACATTTAAACCAAAAAGTAGTGAAAACAACAAATTCAAAAGAATTCATCCATTTAATGAGATAATGCACTTCATTACTACTTTCGCCTGGAAGGTCTAACTCTTTTAGACGATGTAATGATTTCAAGATCTCTCTTGGCTTTTTTGCTAGTGGCTTAACTGATTCAATCCTTGAACTCCATCGTGTAACAGAAAGTTTATGTAATGATTGGCCTGTCTCCTCCTGAAGAATTTTCCAACGAACTGGGCTGCTGCTGAACAGATTGTATAGCTTTTGAATATTTCCAAAATAGGATTTTGTAGGAGCCGATGATTCAATAGCGTGTACTGCACATAAGTTCAAACTGTGAGCAGAGCAAGGAATGAAAATTGCTTGTGGATTATTCTGTCTTATCAAAGCTTGAACTCCATTGTAAATATCTGCCATATTAGCGCCGTTGCCGTAGCCTTGACCACGACAATTTTTTATGTCGAGCTCATTCTCTTCCAACACATTCAATATCAGCTTTGTTATATCAGATCCCTTCTTCTTTTCAAGTTCTTCTAGCTTAAGGAATCTTTCTTTGACCTCCCACAGCTGATTATCATTGAAATGCAAAAAACGAAAAACAAAAGTTATTTGCTCGCTGTGGGACGAATCGGGAGTGCTGTCCGTGATGATGGTGAAATATATTGGTTTTTTGATTTCTCGAATAACTTCTCGAACCACTAATTTGCCGCATTCCTTGATAAATTCATTTTGTGATTTCCAAGATAAATAATGAGCTTGCATGCGTTTTTCTTCTTCTTGGTGCTAAGCAATAAGATGCATATGATCTTGTAATGTTTTGTTGTGGCGAGCAATTAATTCGAGCGCTCCAAGGAAGTTTCCATTCCCATTTTTGAACAACTTTTGATTGGATCCTAATTACAAACAAAAAATAATCAAAATAGTAATCCATATTTATATCCAATTAAAACTTGTAATTTTGATTTTTAAATTACAAATAAAATAATGCAAAATATAATTTAAAATTTAAAAACAATATTCTTACCCCTAAAAGCTAAGTTTCTTGAAGCTAGAAAAATTGTGACGTCAAGAATGCATTGTAAAATTACTTTCCATCGCTTTGTTTCATCTCCAATTTGTTTTTCTAACTGATGTTCAATGGACTTTTGACTTTTCAAGTGAATCGTAGCTGTTTTCCATTAGAGATAACAGTTACGGTGAAAATCGCTTTGTTGATGACTTTTAACGCGATCTGAAAGTTTTCTCCGATTTCCATGTATACCTCCATTCCAAGACAACAAACTGGATTGAACACCGGGTCTGGTTAAGTTAGGCGATCCAAAAAGGGAGCAAGGGAAACAAAAGAGTGATGCTACAGCCTTACTCCAAACGAGCCAATCTCTTTTAACTTTTTTTCCGTTTCTTTGTTCTTCTAAAAAGATATAAGTAGGGAATTTGCGTTCTTTTTGATCTCTTGGAAAATTGCTAGGATTTGAAGAAGGTCCCATCAGAATTATATTCGTTCGGTCAGTGTCTGATATTGATTTCCATAGTGCAGGATCGTTAGAGATTGGTATAGAAAGATCACTTTTATATATTTGTTGGTCATTGTGACAATCAAGTACAAAATCCAACTGATCCTTTTTTAAATGTGATGATGTTTTTTGGGAGTCATCGATGTCATCGGCAAGAAAAAGTTTGTCGGAATTATGGTCTGGCAACTCATTAGAGTCATTGATACCGATCTCAATATCATTGAACTGTAAAGAAGTATTAAACAGAATTATTCTAATTATTTTTTCATGAACGTCACAAGATTAAAAAATAGTTTAACTACCTGCTTGCATTTATCTTCGATTTTTGTCCAACGAACGCAATCTAAAAGCGTTCGTTTGTTTTTGGTTTCGTTTTTTTTCCGAATCATCGCTCTTTTTCTCCCAGCAGCTCCAGACAGCTGTTTCAATCGTGGAGGTCTTTGATTATTCATGCTAAAACTTATGACGATATAAAGAGTTTTAACTTTTTAAATTTTAAAAATTAAAAACTTTATAATACTTTGGTGTTATTAATTGCAGAAAAAAAGTCAGTACTTACAATTAAAATATCCACTGAAGATAAGTTTCTTGTCAAAATATAGTCGGAACAAAATGCAGGCGAGTCAAAAACATACATATGCACAAAAGTATCCACAGGGACGCAAGGTTTAAGCAAAAATAAGTTAAACTATCAGAAGTCAGGCTTTTACAAACGTTAAATAAGAAAATTTTTTTTTAACGCTTTTTATTCTATCATGCGAACAAAAGACCAATGAAAACGCGTGCGTTCAAATGGATAATGAAAACCTTGTAAAGTAATAATTATCCTAATTTAAATGCAAACAAAGTTTAAAAGGAGAAAGAAATTAATAGACAAAAATTGCTTAATCTTTAAATGCGTTATCAGCTAAATTTTTTATCATTTCAATAATTTTTTTTTAAGGCATGTGATGCCCCATAGACTGTGATGCCCGGGGCAAACTACTTCAATTGCCCCCCCCTCTTGGCGGCCCTGTATATATATATATATATATATATATATATATATATATATATATATATATATATATATATATATATATATATATAAATTATTATATATATATATATATATATATATATAAATTATTATATATATATATATATATATATATATATATATATATAAATTATTATATATATATATATATATATATATATAAATTATTATATATATATATATATATATATATATATATATATATATATATATATATAAATTATTATATATATATATATATATATATATATATATATATATATATATATATATATATATATATATATATATATATATATATATATATATATATATATATATATATATATATATATATATATATATATATATATATATATAGAATTAGTTACTTTACACTAACTATAAAGGTTTAAATAATATATAGTTCACGCAGCAATTCTATTTGCAATTATTAAACCTACCCAAATTATTTAAGTTATTCAAAGTTTTATCCAATAACAACACAACAAAACTTATATTAATAGTTTAGGATTTATAAAAAAATTTTTTCTGCAAATAAACAGGATTCCAATAACTATCATTATGACAATGTACAATGTTCCAAATATTGCAACATAATCAAAAATGAACGCGGAGAAAGAAAAAGCCAATAATGCTCCAGCAGTAAAGCTTGAAGATCGAACACTGTCTACAAATGTCAGAACATTTGAATTTACCATTTTAGCAAGCGTATTTACAAAGTACACATCTATAATTATAGGCGTTCCTGCATTACATGTCATATAAACGATACTCATAAAAATGTTCAAAGCTTTGTTGTTAGGAATATATGAAAGAATAATATAGCCTGCGCTAACAGCGCAAAAGCCAACTAAGCTTAAAATTATTATCATTATTATGTTCTTATCAGAAAACGGTCTATGTATAATTCGTAATAATATAATAGCGCAGATTCCGCTTACTCCAAAAAAACAGATATTTATTTCCGTCACCGAGAGGTGCATCTTTTCAATAATTAATAGCGGTAGCCAAATATCTGTTTTAATAAAAAAAAATGCTAGAAAAAAGTTAGAAAACAAAAGCAGTGCTGATTCAAAGCTAAGAAACAATACTTTCAAAATCTTTATTACAGTGTGCTGGTTTGAATTTATTGGTTGAAGAACTGCTGTTTTAAGTACGGTTGTTGCGTTGTTTTCACTATCGTTTTCTAATAACGGTAGTATATCATCGACATAAAATTCATTCGTTTTATCGATTGAAAAACTGCTTTTATCTATGGCTTTGTAATCAAACTCTTTAGAAACATCATACACCATCGTCATGGTAAGAATTTCCATAATAAAACATAAATACCCATAAAAAGCCCAGTAAAATTTGCGTATTGTAAATGCCAGTGACCTATAAAAAAGTCAATATTTTTAAAAGAGAAATTTATGCCTGGGCCTAACATGAATCCAAAATATACCATCATTGATAAAATTGACAACTTTGAACTTATTTCGTTTGTTGGGTAATTTCGAACCGTTTCGCTGTAAATAATAGGTTTTAATGCTCCGCCAAAACCAGTAATAATTCTTCCTCCAATTAAAAAAAGAGGTGAAAAGGGAAGGCTGTAAATCACATTGCCAATAAGCATCCACATGTTGCATATTAAAAAACAAGTATTGATGTTTCGACGTCTATCAACATACCTTCCAATAAACGGTGTTATTATAGTAGATGCAAGCATGTATGACACGGAAACAAGACCATAAATTAGTTTTAGATTGTTTGTAATAATCATTTCTTTTATATACGACCATAATGTTACAATGGTAAGACTCCATTCCATTCCTATAATAACCATTTGAATTGAAAACGCAATGAAAGTATATTTTCTTTTCTGCAACCATTTCTTATGCTTCTGTTCACTTATAATCTAAAAAATAAAGTTTTAATTTGTTGAATAATATAACAGTATAACAAACGTAAAGTTTTGATAAAAAAATTGAATACATTGAAAACACTACTTTCTTAGTTTGTCCTAAGTATTACAAAAACATTAAGAGAATTTACAAAAAAAAATGGATCAACAAACCCTTGTCTAAAAATCATTTGCGGAAATCAAACTTTTTTAAAATATGTTATTTATATTTATAACTTTTTACAATAACTGATAAATTTTCAGTTTAATAATATAAAGTAACTGCCGAGGTATTAATTCTGAATATGAACCGTTAAACTATAAAGTGTCGAAGTAGAGAAGCCAATTATGGATCCTATAGTTGTTCAAAGAAACAAGATTATTACAGAAAAAATTTGACTTTATTTACTTTCATGGTTTAAAGAAAAAATTACCCATTGCCGTGAAAAAAAAAAAATGTTACGCCAACATAAAGTAACCTCAATAAACTTATTTTTCAACTATTCAAGAATATCTTTAAGAAAAAAATTATCAAAAAAAATTCTTTTATCATATCAACATAGTTATAAAGTTGTAAGGGTTATATAAACATTTTTTAACGTTTATATAAAGCCCTGTTGTGAAATGTTGAAAAAGGTTTCAGTGCTGTTTTTTTAAATAACTATTACTTCTAAGTTTGAATTAAAGAATAAATTAAACATTATTCATAATATTTTTTATAAAAACGCACTCTAACTAGGTCTATAAGAAAAATATATTTATGAAAACAATACGTTACGACCGTCCCGAAAAAAAGTCTAAAAGTTTTTTCTATGCTTCGTATCAAACTTTTTAAAACTACAACTATGGTTAAAGTAAAGATGATAATACAAATTTTATTATTGTTTCAATTTTTTTTTTAAAGTGCTTTAGATCACCTTTTTAAAACGTTATTTGGCACGTTACGACCATCACGATATGTTTGTTTTTCCAAAACGGCTTCTTGACTTTATATAAAGTTTAAGCGCAAGTAAAAAACGATTTTATTATTTAAACCATAGTCATAGTATACAGGAGAATAAAAGGGCATTAAGCATTTTTTGCTTAATCCAAATAAAAGTAATATGATCATACCCAGTCATTGTCATACCCGGATCACTATACCCATTATAAATGTAATATTATCCCAGTGATAATGTTATAAAGTGTGTATTTTAACATAACTTACTTGTTTTTTATAATCACTTATCTTTTATACGCCATTCATTGCAATGAATTTATTAAGTGCGCCATGTATTCAGTTGTTTTTCACAATTGGCATTTTCGTTACGACCGTCACGGTTACAACCGTCACGACAAAAAATATAATAAAATTCTTGTAAAATATTAAGCAAAAACTATAAAACTTGGCATATAGCAAGATTATTATGTAGTGAATGCACACAGCAAAGGATTTTCTTTTTCACCGCGCGGATGACTGCATAAATATTGTCAAATCCCGATTTGTTTAGAATTGTCAAAAAGTAAGCGTTACGACCGTCACGCTAGGTTAAGACGATTTTTCAAACAAGTTAAAGATTTGAATACTTTAAATTTTGTATACTAAACTTGATAATAGTATTTTAACATTTCTGGAAAATTTCAAATCAATATCATTCTTATTTGACTTTTAATAACTAAAAAAGTATATATATATATATATATATATATATATATATATATATATATATATATATATATATATATATATATATATATATATATATATATATATATATATATATATATATATTTTTTTTTTTTTTTTTAATTTAACAAGTTTTTTTCCCAGAAATATATGTACAAGGTAAATTTACATTGAATATATTACTGGTAGGACTTCCAGAAGATCACATGATTGTATCATGAAGCCCTTTACAATCTATATAACGAATTAAAAGGTAGAAAATTTACAAATATTAAAAATTACATAAGCGTTAGAATATTCTTCAAATGTTAAGCAAGTTTTAACATAATATTTTATAATATGGATGTATAACATTCTCAATATTGAACAATATTATAATATAAAGTATTTTATATATATATATATATATATATATATATATATATATATATATATATATATATATATATATATATATATATATATATATATATATATATATATATATATATATATATATATATATATATATTTTTAAACAATTTTAAAAATGTATGTAAATGTAAATGTCTACACAGTTTCAAAGTATAAACAAACAATATTTAAGAACGAAATATTATACTTATAAAGTAGTGTGCGGTGAACTTTAAAATCATTTAGCCTTAATGTGAAAAAGTTGTCCATTCATAACAGAAATACTAAGGAAAATTATCAATTCTCTAGGAAATTATCTTAAGGTGCACAAAAACCTTTGAAAATTCAATAAACCCCTCATATCATTTTTTTTTTTTTTTTAATGTTATGTTGGGTCTCGAATGAAGAAAAAATTTATATAAAAAATTTAATTAAAAAAAAAATTTATATAAAAAATTTAAAAATATTAACCATTTTATAAAAAAATTAGAAAAATAACTTGCAAAAATGCATATTTTTTATTTTTAGTTATAAAAACCTTATCTTTTATGTAGTGAAATCTAAAGCAATTTTGTTTTGTTAAATAACTTTTATTTTTGAAATTTTTATATAGTTTTGCTTCATTTGAGACGAAACATGACATAATTTCAAAAACCTTTTTCTTTTTAATAATAAACACCCATTAAATTTTCAAAGGTCATTGGTGAATAATTTTAACTTATGATTAATTAACTTACATTATGTGTTTTTTTTTTAAAGTTTGATCATTTGCTTGCTTTTTGATCACTGATATATACAATTATATATATCATGAAAAATACAATGACAAATATCATGATATGTATCATGATATATAGGGGAAACTGGTGCAAAATGGGGTACTGGGGCAAAATGGTTTTTTGCAAATAGACTGTGTTCTAAGTGTGGAAACAACTAAATAGTGATTGATTTTGAATTATCATGTGACAAAATGCTACCATCAATTGCACTAGTTTATTATTTTAGCAAAATTTGTCTTAAATACGGTAGCGTGCAAAAGTTTAGAAACACCTACTTTTTTTCAGTTTTTAACGCACAACTTTTCACAAACTTTCTCAAATAACCTGAAATTTTTTCCAAATGTTCTCTATATTATTACAATTCAAAATTCATTTCAAGAAAATTTTAAAGCTCACCGGTCAATTGGTTTTAATTGTTTTTTTGAAAAGCCTCCCGTGCAAAAGTTTAGAAACAGCTGAATTTGGATTATTATTTATTTCAATAAAACTGAAATATTTACTAAAACTTTTAAAATTTACAAATTTTTAATAAAATAGTTTCAATAAAAAAAGTTAGTATTTGGTGACATCCATTTGCTTTTAAAACAGCATTACAGCGACGAGGCATCGAATCAACTAAATTAATGAGAACATGCTGAGGAATATTATACCAGCATTCTTTAATCAAAGCAAATAAATTGTCTTTGTTGGTTGGTTTTCTACCAACTAACTGCCTGTCAATGTACTCCCAAAGAATGCTCAATGGGATTGAGATCTGAGCTCTGCGAAGGCCATTCAAGAACGTTGACTTTTTTTTGATTGAAAATATTCCTTAACAGATATGGCACAATGCTTTGGGTCATTACCTTGTTGAAAGATCCAATTGCGATTCATTTTGTCCTTTGCATGAGGCAGCATAATGCTCTTCATTATGTCTAAATAAACTCTCTGGTCCATAATACCTTCTATGCGATGAATGGGACCCAGGTTGTCACGACTAAAACACCCCCAAACCATAATATTTTAGGAAACTAATATTTTGGATTAAATCTGTCTCCTATTGGACGTCTAACATATCTAATTCCGTCACTTCTGAATAGCATAAACTTTGATTCATCGGAGAAAAGGACTTTTGACCAATTATTAACTGTCTAACTGAGATGATCTCCAGCAAATTTTATTCTGGTTCTTAAATTTAGAGCAGCCGTGGTGCAGTGGTTACAGTTCTGGCTCAGAACCAAGAGGTTCCAGGTTCGACGCCAGCTTTAGCCAACAAGCGACATTGGTACGCAAGGAGGCGTAAACTTCATGTTAAATGCTCTCCCGCAGTGCTCTATGATAAGACCGTAAGGACTTCTGGGAGCACCTAGAATAACTACAAAAAAAAAAAAAAAAAAAAAAAAAAGTTTCTCACCGAAATAAGAGGTTTCTTAACTGGACGGCAGCCATACAGATTATTTTGTCGTGATTGACGTTTAGTTGTATCAACGATACAGTTTGTGCCTTGAAACTGATGCATAATTGAATTAAGTTCGACAGCAGTCATGCGAGGATTATTCTTGCAATAACTTACTAATAACTTAACAGCCTTTTCAGTTGTAACTTTAGGCCTTCCTGAGCGAGGCTTGCTTTCAATAATTTTGCGCTGACGAAACCTTTTCATAATGTGACATATTCCTGGTTTAGAAACATTGTAAAGTTCAGAAATCCTTTTATAAGTCATTTTTTTCCCTACATTTTTGACAATTAATTTCTTTATTTCGCCTGAAATATCACTACGTAATTAAATTATAAAATTTCACAAACAATTTCTCAGTTAGTTATACTTCATTGCTTTTGAAATATCTCAAGTTAATTCAAATAATAAATTTCAGAAAAAATTTTACCTTTTATAATGCTTTTGTTTACAAAAGCCTGTTATAATTGCGAGTTATTATACTGTTCTAAACTTTTGCTCAAGAGCAAAAGTTTAGAACAGTATAATAACTCGCAATTATATCAAAATGGATAACATGTTTAACAGTTTAATAACTCGCAATTATATCAAAATGGATAACATGTTTTTTTGTTGTTTTGCGTTTAAGACAAATGAGCACATAGAGCTAAGGCAATAAAAAAAATTATTTTTATTTGTAAATTTATTTTATTTATAAAAACATTTATTTTATTTTATTTATAAACACATTTTTATTTTATTTTATTCATTTTATTTATTAACTATTAATTTTTTTATTTATAAACTAAAGTTTATAAACTATAAATAAAGTTTATAAACTATAAACTATTTTTATAACTATAAACTATATTTATAAACTATAATAGTAATATAGTAATAGTAGTTAAACTGTAGCTGCATTAACAGCGAGTGAGTTAAAAACTCACTTTGACAGCTTTTGATAATATGCAACAATTCAATTTGAAAAATTTAAACAATTTTTAAAAAAAGTTTATAAGTTAATTTTTTGACGTCTAATTTGTTTTTGAAATTATTTACGTTTGTTGAATTGATGACTTCTGATGGTAATGCGTTCCATAAATTTGCAGTTCTGTTTATAAGGAATTCGTGTCTTGACATAAATTTGGTTTGTTCTCTATTTTATTTCTTATTGTGACCTCTGTGTGATTTTGAGAAAGTTTGTTTGTTTAAAAGTTCTACTTTTTCGATTTTATTAAAAATTTTAAAACTTGGATAAGATCTCCTCTTTGTCTTCTTTCTGACATTGTTGTTAAATTTAGTGTCTATAAACGGTATTGGTACTGCAGACTTTTTATGTCCTTTGCCATCCTTGTCATTCTGTGCTGCACTTTTTCTAATATGTCGATGTTACCTTTGTAGTTTGGAGACCAAACTGGTGCTGCAAATCAATCAGCAGTCTAACAAAAGTTGTGTATAATTGCTTGACAAGATGATGATATAAATGAGCAAAGGTGTTTTTTATCATCCCCATTATTGCATTTGCTTTTGATGAACATGTTACTATGTGTTTCTTTCATTTCAATGATGTATCAAAGTTTACACCAAGATCACGTTCATTTCTCGAGTTGTAAATTTCTTATCCATTAACTGTGTAATTGAATTTTATGTTGTTTTTACCGTAATGCATAACCACACATTTACTCTCGTTCAGTTTGATTAACCATTTTTCTGACCACACTTTTATATTATTTAAATCTCTTTGAACTAAATTAGCGTCCTCAATTGACAGTCATCATCTAAATAGATCCCTGTGGAACACCACTTGATACGTTTCTCCATGTTGACACTGCATCACCTTGCTATCACTGGCATTGTGTTGCTTTCCTTTACAAAGGCGTTATGAAAATGGTTGTTTAGAACATCTGCAAGCTCATTTTGGTTATTTGTTACAGTGTCATTAGTGTTTAAAACAGCTTTAGTTGGTTGCTTTGTATTCCTCTGACTGTTTACATATTTATAAAGAAGTTTCAGATTTGATTTTGATTTTATTATCAGGTTTCTTTCATAGCCCTTTCTGGCTAATACAGCTTCTTTTGATACTAATTTTGTTATTGTTTTAGATGCTTTGACATTTTCTGCATCTTTCCATTTGGTTGCTAAATTTATGTATCTTAGATATATTTTTTCATTCTTACTAATGCTTAAAGGTTATCGCTAAACCATGGATTTCTCTTGTGTTTGTGTTTTGCATTAACATCAATTTTTGATATATATAAATTACTCAGATAGTTTATGTGTAATATACAAGTATCATACATTTGTTGTGTTTTTAATTTATGAAAACAGAAGTTCCAGTCAATTGAGTTCACTTTTTCATTTATTTTTGTGTAGTCTCCTTTGGTGTAGTCAAATTTATATTTTGATGTTCTGCTACTCTGTTTAATGTTTAGTTCAAGTTTAAATGTCAATACTAAGTGCCCTTTGTTTGTACAACCCAGGACTTCATGTGATTGTAGCTTATATATTCTGTTACTATCGTTGGTAAATATCAAATCCAGTGTGTTTTTTAATTGTGTTTCTGACAGTTGAAAAGTTGGAATATTAACATGCTGAAATAAAAATTCGTCGTTATTTATATCAGTAAATATGTGCTCCATTGAATTGTAAATGCTATATACACTCTCAACATATCCACTATTCCAGATAATGTTTGGAAAATTAAAACCTCCTAGTAATACTACATCTGCATATATAACTATAAACTAAATTTATAAACTATAAAGTTAATTTACAAACTATTTTATTTATTAACTATTTATAAACTATTTATAAAATAAATTTATTTTATTCATAAACACAAATCATAAAACTATTATTAAAATATCACAGCAGCAAAGTAATATTACAAAAAGAATAAACTTATTTAGCTTGATAATGTAACCCGAAAAAGTAATCTAGGCCTAATGCATTTAAATAAATAATCGTAGTTTATCCATTTAAAAAGATATACGCGCTATATATCTAAAAGGTTGTAATCAAGTATTATTATTTTCATCCGCATATCAGGATTTGGTCGTTCTTCTTTTACATGGAAGCCTTTTCAAAAAAACAATAAAAATTAATTGACTGGTGAGCAGTGCCGTGGCTAGTGGCTTTAGGGCCCCCCCCCAGACATTCCATTAGGGCCCCAAAGTTTTTTAAATGCGTTTAAATTGACACTTTTTTTTTTTTCAAAAAGCGCAAGGCGTATCTTTTATAATGCACCGAACATATTTTTAAGTAGTCGTTCACGAGAAAAAAAACAATAAAATTAACCCTTTAATTTAATTAAGTATATTTTATAATTGTTATATTTATTAAGAGTTTAAAACAAAAAGTTTCTTTGACTACTGTGAATGTATTAGGCATTCACAGGTCAAAAAAAAGGTTTGCGTCGTGTTTTCATACTTGCAAACTTATTTATTAAGCCTTCATAACTTAATTTCCTTGCCACCTCGTTCTCGATTGACAGCATTGCTAGGGAAGACAAACGTTCATCGACCATTGTTGACCTACATAAAGATACAAAGAAGTATAGTTATATGTGTTTACGTATAAGGAAGTAAGAGTATTTATACTGACCTATAAAAAGTTTTAATTTTAACTTGCTAAAGCTACGTTCTGCACTTGCAACAGTTACTGGAGAAGTAAGAATGATGCGTAACGCAACAACTAGATTAGGATAAGTTTCCTGCAGCTCTTCTTTGTAGACGTAGTTAAGGAAGTCATATGCAGATTTCAGGTTTATATTTTTGTCCTCTTGTACAACTATGACAAATCGTTTCAACTCCATTTCCAAATCCTCAGAATCTATATCACCGAGCTTCGTTTGCAAATTTGTGCAAAATACAGTAAGAGAATTTTCATTACAGGATTTGATAAGACTCCAGACCGGTAAAGAAATTCAAAAAGATTTGTGAAGATACTGACCTGTTCAAAACGCTCCTTTACTGATGCAGTTTACATGTCAATGAGTGGCAAAAAGAAATCTGCTTTATACTGATGCTCAGGTTGCCAAGTTTCATCAGCACACTCGTATGAATACATTTTTTTTTTTTTCGTAAGCGCACTGTTGGAAAAACCTTTTCAATGCCCAATTCTTCAGCAATTTCTCAAGCTTTAATATGTGCGTCAGTAAATCCAGTCTCACGATACTCATAAAGAAATGTATTTGTTGCTTTTATTTCACTAGCCAATATGTCAAGAGAGGTTGTAGAAGACTGAAGAAGCTTACTTGATTTGTTGATTTGAAATAAAACGTCATACCAAATAATGATTGATAATAAGAAAGGCCATGTCCTAATATATTCAATCAGAGATGGTACTTCTGTGGCTGTTGCCCCATCTTTCTTTTCAAAGGCATGTTTTTCCAATCTGTAGAGTGCCTCTAAAACTTCTTTCAGATAATAGCGAAGTGGTTTAACACAGCTTATTTTACTTTCCCATCTTGTATCTGATTGTGGTTTGACAGAAATTTCCACATACGATTTTAAAATTTCCCATCGAGGAGGAGACGATGAAAAGAGGGTATACAATCTTGTAAGGACTCCAAAAAAAGATATTGCACTGATAGATACAGTGCACCATCAACATTAACAAAATTCAGTGAATGATTTGCACATGGAACATATATGCCCTTTGGGTTCATTTCTAGAAGCCTGGCTTGAACACCTTTAAGTTTTCCTTTCATGTTAGCACCATTATCATAAGATTGGCCTCGACAATCAAGAATATTTAGATCCCATTTTTTTGCCTGATTTAAAAAGGCATCCAAAAGCCCTTTTCCAGTGGTATCATTTGCTGTGAGATATCCAAAGAAATTTTCGGAAATGTTAATACCTACTCTAGAAGTACATGTCACTGATCTTAAAATTATGCTCATTTGTTTTTTGTGCAAAACGTCTGGCGTGCAATCTAAAATAACCGAGTAGTATTTTGCTTTTTTTACCATAGAAAGGTTTTCTGATTCAATCTCTTGCGCTAAACATCTAATCAACTCGTTCTGTGTGTCATTGCTCAAATAGTGAGCGTTTGTTTTTTTGTCCTGAATTCTTAACAGAAGCTCCTTGAGGACGGCATCGTACTTAGCCAGTAATTCAAACACCCCAAGAAAATTTCCATTGCTCTTTGAACCAATTGCCGTGTCTGAACCACGGAATGCAAGATTTCTTGCTGAAAGAAATAAGGTAATGTCCAGTATCCTTTCCAACACAGATCTCCAAAATACCCGCTCTTTATGAAGCAACTTTTGTTGTTGCTCGTCTATGGTAGCTTGACTTGCTATGCCTGCATTGTCAAAACCAAATAAAAAAGGTTTTATTCTGAACCACTTGTAGACAGAAAACTCTGTCCAATAAAGACCTGGATGCAAGAAGAACGATTCCCTCTTTTAAAAACAATTGCTTCAAAACATCTATGCACTCCTGCATCATCCATATTTTCTGAAAGATTGTTCTCAGAATATGGTAATATCTATGAGAAAAAGAGATCTAGGTTATTGCCTAAAACAGGAGAAATGCTTGTGTTTATTCACCATAATGGGAGGAAAATAGAATGACCCTTTGCATTTACTCATTTGTTGAAATTTTATTTGCTATGTTCTTTGATAGTATTATTAACTTTCTAAAACATTTTGTTTCATTGAATTTAATAATTTGATTTAAGAGGCATTCATAAAGTATGTATGCAGGTATGGGAGGCGACATTATCTAAAAATGTTTAAATATTATCTAAAAGTGTACAAGTGTGTATAAGGGGTAGGGACAAGAGGGCAAATATGCAAAGTAAGGGCAAGGTCCAGGCAGCAAATATGTACATGGTTGGGCCATCTTTTTCATGAATTTTACTCCAAAATTTTTTTCAAAATTTTTATTTTAAACTAAGACAATTTATTGAGTGAAAAAATCTATAACAAAATATCTAAAAAGAAAAAAAAAAAAAAAGTTTATGATGAAATTTCAAAAAAATATAATAAAAGCAAAAAAAAAGTTTAAACATTAAAAAAAAAAATTTTTGATTATTTTGATAGGAAATTTTTTTGCAAAACAAATTCTTTAAATTCTCAATTTCGATCATTTTAAATCTTAAAAAAATTGTTGGAAAGTTATGACTGTGTTTTTACCCCTCTCCAAATTAAAGGGGTAATAAATTAAACATGGTCATAACTTTGGAACATAAATTAATTGATGAAATTTAAAACCTATTGATGAATTTAGCTAGAGTATTAGATAGTGTAATGAAATAACTAAATGATTTCCCTTGCATTTGGGATAGGTGGTTGAGAAAATAACCTCTAAGGTTATTTTTGTTCCCAAGCTCTAATTACCATGATTTTTTGATGCAAAACACTTTCATTCTATGGAAGCATAAAAAACTTAAGTTTAGAGTTTGCACAAAGCTTGATAATGTCATATCTGAGACTTTTAAAACCATCATGTTAGAGCCCATTTAGCAGCGTGTCGGTAAACCATTTTGATTTAGAGTTCTCAAAATTAAATTTCTACTTAAAAGATAAATTACCCTCCCCTAAAAAAATGTATTCATTAAATAATTCTTAATAGTTTTTCAAACCTCTTTGAGCTCTGGGAAGTTTAAATTGAAGATAGGCTTGTGACCATTAATTGATCATAAGTGATCGTAAGATTGTGATCATTAAGTGATACGTAATTACAATAGCGATCATTAAAACATTTAACGTTCGCTGTTCGGAATCAAATTTTTTAGTTGAAGACTTGTTCAAACGCCCTTCATAATAACACCAGAACTTAACAGCATAAAGTATTATCCGTTATATCCGGCCGGATATAGTATATATCCGGCCGGATACCGGATAGTAAATTATCTGGTATTTTAACCGGATATCCAGCCGGATATCGTATCCGGTACACCTCTAATATAGAGCACATTCGGTAAAAATTTCAGGTTATTTGAGAAAATTTGTGAAAATTTATGCGAAGAAAAGAAGGTGTTTTTAAACTTTTGCACGCTATTGAAAGTAAAAATGACTTCAAAAGAACTTTAATGTAATTTTACCGTGTCATATTATATGATGCAGTAATTTATTATTTCATGTGAAATGCTGAAGCTTACATTGAATTTAACTCATATAGAATTGGATATTATTAAAACTTTTGAATTTTGAAATTTGTAAATTTTTCTTATATGTGGCACTGTTTTTAGCAATGTGCAACCAATGGGGCATAATGGAGTATGAAATATGGGGCATAATGTACTCCCCAGTGTTTTTAAAAAAAATTTTAATTTTAATTATTTATGACATTTTTATGAAAATAAAATAACTTTTCATCCTGAACACATTTCTGCCCCATATAACATATTCCTTCCATATTTATTTTGAGCTCATATTTATACGAATGTGTGTGTGTGTTTGTGTTATATATATATATATATATATATATATATATATATATATATATATATATATATATATATATATATATATATATATATATATATATATATATATATGAATATATATATATATATATATATATATATATATATATATATGTATATATACATATATATATATATATATATATATATATATATATATATATATATATATATGTATATATATATATATATATATATATATATATATATATATATATATATATATATATATATATATATATATATATATAACACAAACACACATTGGTATTGTATATATATATATATATATATATATATATATATATATATATATATATATATATATATATATATATATATATATATATATATATATATATATATATATATACAGTCATGTGCATGAAAATAGCAGTGGGAGAAAATTATTTATAAAATACATTTAATTTTTTTACTGATGGTTAATTTTGTATATTTTATTCTCTAAATATTTTCTGTTAGGGTTTTTAAATATAAAGAGGTTGGCAATATTGCTGTTTATACAAACATGTATCAGAATTTAAATTAAATTATAAAATTTTGCTTTATTAACTGTGCGTTATAATAGCAGTGAATATACATTTTATTTTCTATTAGTGCCTTAAAAGTTGTTTTTACCATCAATTTTTTTTATACATTAAGGTAAGTGTTTGTTCATTAAAATTAAACGATATTTTATTAAGTTTCACAATTTTATTACAGTTAAAATGGGTAGAGCAAAACATTGTTCCAATGAGAAGCGTCAAATAATTTTAAATATGTTAAAAGATGGTAAAACTTACAAATTCATCCAAGATGCTTAACAATGTTCTGCAAAAATGATTTCCAATGCCAAAAAATGGACACAAAAAGCGGAATTGCGTGGGGGAAAATTTAAAACGTCATTGAAAACGAACCGTAAAATTATTAGATGTGCGAAGATAAATCCTTTTATGAGTTCCACAGCCATAAAAACGGAATTAAATTTACCAATATCGTCCTCGACAGTGAGAAGACGTTTGATAAAAGCCAATTTAAAAGCCAGAAGGCCCAGAAAAACTCCACTTCTAAATAAGAGACAGATTAAAAATCGAATCGCATTTGCTAAAAAGCATCAAGAATGGCCATCATCGAAATGGCGTAATATTCTTTGGAGTGATGAGACTAAAATTGTTTTATTTAATCCAGGTATTCACGAAAAGTTTGTACGAAGACCCCCACGAACAGAATATAATATAAAGTATACCACCAAGACAATAAAACATGGTGGCTGCCAGGTGATGGCATGGGGTTGTTTTTCTTGGTTTGGATTGGGCCCTATTTTTTGGATCAAAGACATCATGGATGCAACTGCTTATGTTAAAATACTGCAAGAAGTCATGTTACCATATGCAAAAGAAGAAATGTCTTTGAAGTGGATCTTTATGCAGGATAATGATCCTAAACACACCTCTCGTAAAGCTAAAAATTGGTTTGTAGAGAATAAGGTTGAGGTAATGAACTGGCCAGCATAATCCCCAGACCTGAACCCGATAGAAAACCTGTGGGGGGATGTTAAAAGAGCAGTATCTTTGTCTAGACCAGCCAATAAAGAGGAACTCTGGAGAGCAGTTGAAGCAGCTTGGAGAGCTAATCCCTTAGAAAGATGTCGTCATCTAATCGAGTCAATGCCACGAAGATGTAAAGCAGTATTGAAAAATAAGGGTCATGGAACTAAGTATTAGATGTATTTTCAAAAGATGAATAAATAGTTTTTCATCAATGTTATATTTTATTTACTTTTTTAATGGTAAATCTGCATTCATTAAATGTGATAAAAGTATCTTTTTTAAAAAAATGGTAGTATGATATTGTCCATTTAAGTTTAAAAGCTTTTTTTAGACTAAATAGTGTCAGATAACACTTAATTATGAAAAATTAACAATTAGGGTCCGAAATTACGCATATCATTAAATTTAATAAGGTTTTTTTATAATTTTTTGTGTCACTGCTATTTTCATGCACATGACTGTATATAACACAAACACACATTCGTATTGTATATATATATATATATATATATATATATATATATATATATATATATATATATATATATATATATATATATATATATATATATATATATATATATATATATATATATATATATATATATATATATATATATATATATATATATATATATATATATATATATATATATATATATATATATATATATATATATATATATATATATATATAGTGAAAACTAAATAATTATTAAGATATATTTCAATTACATAACTAAAAGTTTCACGCAATAGCGATCATCAGATGTAACAACAATAAAAAGTAACGACAAAAATTATATACAAAAAATGCTATGGAGTGTCCACTTTGATGACATTAAAGTTTTTTATTAGAAATTTATTTTCATGGCGGCATTTTGACGCAAGCTCGGCTCGTTTGTTAAGCAAATTCAATGGCGACGTAATAATGTGGTATTTTTCTGTCAAGCATAATTTGCAAAATTTACCACCAGGTTTGAATGGCTCCGCCTGATTGAGGATATTCCATTTTAATATAGGTTCTATACCTTTATTTTTGCATTCCCACACAAATTTCCAAAGTTCAGTGGAGTTGGCCTTACTTTCATAAACAAAGGAGTTTTTATGTTTATACCAACTGTCTTTGAAAGTTTTCTCAGTAAGCCCAACGTAAAAATATCCTTCTTCTTCTTGGTGAGTTTTTGCGTTGCAAATATAAATAAGATTTTTTTTAAGGCATTTTCCATTGAGTGACAATTTCACGCAATTTCCATTGAGTGACAATTTCACGCAATAAATTGTCGAATAAATTCCGACAATTTATTGCGTGAAACTTTTAGTTATGTAACTGAAATATATCTTAATAATTATTTAGTTTTCACTATATTATTTGCTCTACTAATTATATAAAACGCTGTATTGAGCACTCTTACTGGAAATATAACATTATTCCTACAATATATATATATATATATATATATATATATATAATATATATATATATATATATATATATATATATATATATATATATATATATATATATATATATATATATATATATATATATAAATTATGTTGGTGTATTATACAAATAGCATGCTCAGTGTTCTTTAAGAACAGGGCAGTAATAGTAAGTAACAGTAACAGTAATTATAAAAATTTATACTAGAAAACTTTTTACTTTAGCATACTTTGTACTTTTTGTTAAAAAATTTCTTATATAAATAATAACTGTTTTTCAAGATAAATAATAATAATAATATAAACGCACATCAAATCGACAGACATGGAGTAAAAGTGTCATGCAACAAACAATTCTCTACGTAATAAACAATGATCAAGTATATAAAAAAGCTGCCAAGGTGTATATGTACCACAAACTACCGTTAAAAGGAGAGTAAAAAAGTTTCGAAAAAATCCTGATATTAAAAAAGCATGTGAAAAGAGAAAGTTCAAATGATTGTTTATTTATTTACAGTATAGATACAATGTATTTAAAACATAATCAATATTATTCCCTTTGAAAAGTTATGTTTATAATACATTTGTTACCTATTTTACACATTTAATCTTTTGGTGTTAGGCTATGATACAGTATTATAGTCTTATACAAAATTACACAAAATTATCAAATATTTAAAAAATGTTATAAATGTTTTCTAATTAAATTTGAGGTGGTTAAATTAGTATTTTTCTATTTCAACTCTAGGTGCTTTCAAAACAGTATTCACCCGAGAGGAAGAAAATGAACTTGTTATACACATTCAGCTGATGGAAAGTATGCTTTTTGGAGTTAGCTCATTTGAGGTCAGAAAGTTAGCGTATGAACCGGCATTTAAAAACAATAAGAAACCTAGTTTTAATAACGACTTTGGCATTGCCGATTATGACTGGTATAAAGGTTTTATGAAGAGACATTCCAAACACTTTTCACTTCGTAAACCGAAGGCTACATCAACTGCTCGTGCCATTGGCTTTAACCAAGTGGCTGTGGATTCTATTTTTTTCTTTACTGGAAGAGGTTGTGGGTACAAACAAGCTACATGTTGAAAATATCTAGAATTGTGATGAAACAGGTATTTCTACAGTTCGAAAGTGTCTTTCTAAAATTGTTTCAACCAAAGGGAAAAAACAAGTTGATTCTCTCACTTCAGCTGTTAGGGGTCAGCTTGTCACAGCCGTTATTTGCTCTTCAGCAAGTGGGAGGTACATGCCACCCATGATAATCTTTCCTCGTAAACGAATAAAGCCAGATTAATGGATGGAGCACCACCATTAGTTCTTTGAGTAAAGCCTCCAAACTATTACTATGTGAAGCACTTACTATGTCAAACACTTATTATGTGAAGCCCTATGACTTACTAATTGAAGCCACTTAGCACTTACTATGACCACAATATTAGGAAATGGTTGAGAATAAATCCTGGAGGCGTGGTCACTCAATTTCAAATAGCTGCACTTTTTGGCTCAGCCTACCTGGAAGCTGCAACAATGACAAATGCTATTAATGGCTTTTAAAAAGCTGGCATATGGCCAGTTAATAGAAATGTTTTTTCCAAAGCAGACTTTCTGGCAGCAAAAACTACTAATATTAGTTTCATTGAAACAAACCCTGTGGCTGATACATGTGACATTGCTGTTACTAGCAACCTCTGTGCTTCTGTCAGCCATCCATCTGTAAGTACCAGTCATCAAATGTTACCTGCAATCCAAATATCTGCTTTTAACAGCAACACAATTGCTTCTACAAGCCAATCATCTGATTTTACCGGCATAATATCCACATCTTCCAGCATTTTAACCACTTCTACGAGCAATGTTAATACCACATCATTTCAAAATGTATCTCCAAGTCTTATTATTTCAATACCAAAGTAGTCACTGCAAAGGAGATTATCAAGGTAGAGAGGAAAAACTGCAATCCTGATCTCTTCTCCATATAGAGCCTCGCTATTAGACACCCTGAGTAAAAACGAGCCAAATTCTTCAAAAAAAAGGAAAAAAGCTCAAAATGACTAACCAAAATGATTATGCATCATAAAAAAAAAAAGCTGAAGTAGATGGACAAAACACTGCATCTAAAAAGAAAAAAACAGTCAAAAATTCAGAGGAAAACAGTTCATGTCTCTACTGTCAGGAAAATTACTCTATTAGTGTTGAAAGTTGTGTTTCTTGTAGTGATTTCCACAGCTGGGCACATTACTCTTGTACTGGTTTAGAAGAGAAATATAAACGGCTAAAATTTATTTGTGAACTTTATATGTCTAAACATTGAATAAATTCTAAAACATATGTTATTGTTACATTGTATACCCTATTTTGCCCCTAGCTTGGGGCAAAATGGTTTTTTTTCATAGATTTTTAAATGTTGAATAACTTTTTTTTTTTCAATGTTATTGGCATTTTCTTTTGTCAGATCGTAGTTTTTGTTGTCTCTTTTCATTTAAAACAAAATTATTTTGATTTTAATTATTTTTGACAGTTTTTTGATGACTTTTCCTTAAGTACCCAATTATACCCCAGTTTGCTACTATGATACATATATGTGAACATATTACGATATGCACAACTTAGTTTATTTTCTTAATGGAGTACTGATAAGGTACTGATAGGGTACTGATGGGGTACTAATCAAGGTACTGAGGGTGCTGATGAGGCACTGATTAAGAATATGAGGATAAAAAAATTCTAAATAATCTATAAATTGTTTTATTAATCACTTGATTATATCTTACCTACATTTATTTAACATTAATTTATTTTATTTAACATATATTGTTAATGGTTTCAGCTGTGTTTATATGCATAATATGCACATTAAAAAAATCACTCCTTGAAATAACTAGCAAATGTTTTAGTTGCCTAATTTGTTTTTGTAAGCTTTTATATAAATATTTAATATTTATTTGATGGCATTTATCAATTTATTCTTGGTGTATAAACACGTTCTAAATATGTCTTTTAGTCAAATGAACTGTGAAAAGCTTTGAATAAGCTAAAATAAATAAAAATAGATTGCGGTTTTCAGTTGAGAATAAAAGGATAGAAGAAAGGATATAAATTTCATTCAAAAATCTAGAAACAAAAATTTTGCATGTTGCAAGATTTTGAATGAAATTCAAAATCTATTGATGAATTTAAATTTAGCATAAGGTGTTAATATTTAAAAGTTTACTAAATTGCTGCCATCACGTTTTGCGTGGAAGGTCAAATACTTAGATATTTTTTTTTTTGTTACTAGGCTTCCGTCACTGCAACTCTTTTCAAAATATCTTGATTTGGCATAAGCATAAACATACTTAGGTTTGGATTTTGAACAATGATAGGTAATTTCTGCAGTCATATCTATGTAGCACTTTCAAAATGTTTTAGTATGCATACAAGTCTTATGTGAGACTCATTCAAGTGTGCTACATATGTAATATTATATTTAGGTGTGACAAATCTAGCAGTTAAACAGTAATATAATTAGATTGTGTGCTGCCATATCCAAGTAACACTAACTAAACTGGCGAAACCTGCACTATCTAACTCAAAGATCGTTAAAACAATCATTGCAATATTATCGCAAGTCGCGGCGAAAACAAAAGAGGTTTATAAATGAAAATATTGAAAGAATAAAAATTTAAAGCAAAATAAAGTAGAAAGAAAAAACGGTCATCAGTTAACAACCAACCAATCCTAGGTGGTTGTTGTCTATTGACCCCATTATTTTCTTTGAATATATTGCATTTATCATCTTAAATCTCAATTCAGCTCCAAAAAATCAAAAGTCCTTACATCTTGATTGTTAACTTCCATTCTAAAATAGATAAAACAGTTGCAGTGTTATAATCTACTTGAAACACTTTTTAACTGCAATTTCCTTTTCCAAAATAGTTTGTCAAAATCTTTCAAACGTCAGCTCACGCATAAAGTTCACACTGTTTTTATAATCAAGCACTTTATCAATTATTGCATTGTTAATTCATATTAAAGATTTTAAAGATAGGATTTCTAAAAAATTTTAAAACTATAGAATCGGTTTAAGATTTAACTTTTTTATTCAATTTAACAAAAGATTAAACAATTAAACAAAAATCTGTGCAAAATAATTTAATTAAATACGTTAAAATATTACATTATTGTGATATTTGCTTTGTTTAAAGCAAAACTTAAAATATTTAATTAAAGTTAATCCAAATTTTTCGTATCATTTAAATTCCCATTAGAATAATTGAAACTAAATTCTAAAAACTCTAACAAAAAATTTTAAAAGCTAGAGCTAATTGTTTTAAAAAAACAAGTAAAACCTTTTTATGTTTTAGAGTAAAACAGGGTAAAATGAAATAGCGGGTAGAATAAAATAGTTATGACATTCTATTTTATAAGTTATGATATTCTTTCGATCTTAATTAACTATTGAATAATTTTTTTACAAATATTTTTTGATTATATTGTAGAGAATATTTTTCTGAGTAAAATTGTATAAAATTTTATTTTAATAAAAAAAATTTTGTTATAAATTTATAAGTTAATCAATGTGTAATAAGATTTTTTATATTTGTTTGAAAAAGGAACTTAAAACTATCGGAAATTAAATTCGGTATCATTTAACTTAAAATGTTTACTGGTACAGCTTTTTATCCTGATCAAGAATCTTTTTTCAAAATTAAATTTAGCTGTTTAGGAAAAAAAGTTATGAGTTAAAAACGGAAACAGAATGTTGTAGGGTTGAATGAAATACGCTAATAAATAAATAAATACAAATACTCTTTTGTTGCAGTCACCTTGTCTGCAAACAACCTTCAATATTGTAGTATTGCTGTAGGTTATTCAAAACAAAATTCAAAAAGAGGTTACAAAACAACTGCAATCAGCCTGATCACTTGCAGCAGCTTAGCAACAAATATTTTGTAACCAACACAAAAAAGAAAAAATGTATATGTGTCAAGATTCGAAGGGGATTGTCTCAACAAACGTGAAATACTTGAAAGGTTAAAAGATGTTGAGACCAAAAAAGCAGCAAAGCAAGCTAAAAAATAACATTAGCTAAGCTCTATTGAAGAACAGCAAATAAACCAAGCAACAAGTCCGACGAAAATATTAGCTGCAAACCAATTCAAGTGTAAAAAGTGCGAAAAAAATTTTGGGCGAAACTACAGCAAGTTAAAATATAGAATGGTACCAGTGTGCAAATTCAAATTGCAAGTTTTTTATAAGTTATTTGAGAGAGTTGAAGGAAAACCGTGGTAAAAAAAATGTTTACCACGGTTTTCCTTCAAACGGTTTTTCAAAATGTTTTACCTACTTTTTGATTATGTTCATCTACTAAAAAATATTAGGAATAACTGGGTTACAGAAAAAAAAGCAGGAACTACAATTTGAAAGGACCAAAATTTTACTGCAAAGTGGAGTAAATGTATCTTTGATTTTGAGAAAGATCAACTAATTAAGTTATTAGGACTAAATTTTTCCAAAACCCATTGAAAGGCAAAAAATATCACATTGTTTAAGAGTATTTTGCGATGAAACTATAGCTGCTTTTAAAACTTATTCAAAAGTTATTCACCCTTGAAATATGAATAAAATTATTTTCCTTAGAAAAAGTTACTAAATTTTGGAAAATTGTATGTGTGAAAAAAATTTATGGTGATATTTGATTTTTTAATTCTCCTAAGAGAATTATTTCTGAAGAATTAGACTTATATTTGCAGTACTTACTTGATTTTGGAGATATTGCATTTAAAATGAATGGCAAACAAAGTGATGGAATGAAATTTTTAACTAAAGATACAGGTGCTTCAATTTGGCATATATGTTATGGATTTGTGGAGATGTGTAAATATTTGCTAAAAAACAATTTTCGATTACGTTATGCTTGGAGAGTTTTCAACAGATTACATTGAAAAAGAATTCAGTAAGTTTATTTATTGCAAGGGTCAGGTGGAACACACTTTATAACAGTTCAAAATGTTGTTGAAAAGTTAAACATTGAGAAAGCTAAACTGTTATTGCAATTAAAAGTTGATGTTACAGATAATGCTATTGATATCAAGCATTCTTGTCAAAAATGTGGCTATTATATAAGTAAAGAATCTCATGACATCATCAATCAATTACCTGAACGAGACTCATCTTTGTCTTTGAGTACAAAAATGGCTTTGTTCTATATAGCAGATTATGCTACAAGAAAAGATGTTAGTGAAAATGATTTGTTTAATGATACTGCGTTTTATTTTCAGTTATACGGAGTCAGTACAAAAATTATGGACCGCGGTGGATTGAAAATACCTCTTGATTGTTGTGTGCAGTGGGTATTTTTTTGTTTCATTATTTTTTAAATTGAGAAAAACAAAATGTGCAGAAAGTCATTGTGTAATACTTTTATGATAATATCTGATATTTATAACTTTAACGTTAAAAGAAAATGGTACAATATTATCAAACATATTTCATAAAAATTATTGTTTGCTTTTTTCACTAAAGTCCAATAAGCAACTTGCATTGAAGGTTTTAAAGTTATCTGTATAATATTGAAAAATTATATGTACATTTTTTTATAACATTATTGATGTATATTTTACTGATCTTTTCTTTTTTCTTGATGTACTTTTTGATGTTATTTCTTTATTTCATTTGCATTATTTTAAAGTTTGTTCATTCTTTTGTGGTTTTTGTGGTTTAGATTTTAAATAATTACAACTTATTATTCTGGAAAATATTGTATTTAATTCTTTTTTTTTCAAAATGTTTTCATTAAAGTTTGATAATATTTAATAAACACTGCAATAGGCATTTTGTGCATTAATACAATACTTTTAAAATTTAGTAAACTAATTAAAAATAATGGATTAGTTCGCTAACTTTTTCAGACATTTTTTATATTTTTCGTAACTTAGTCCGCCCCCAGTCAAAAATACGGGTTCGCGATGGGAAGGGTTTAGTAAGTATTGCCATAATTTGACTTAAAATTTTTTTTCTTATAGCTAACTTCATCACATATTAGTGTGGTACAAAAACTAAAAATAGTAACAAGCTAACAAAACTAAAAATAGTAACACTAACAAAACCGATACTAAAACTAGATGACTAACTTTTTAGGTAACTAAAATTAGTCCACCAACTATTTTGTTATCCAAAAACAAGTCGACTAACCTTTTTAGTTTCCTAAAATTAATCGACTAATTTTCAAGTCTAACTAAAAAAAAACTTTTTTTTTAGTCGGTTTACTAAAAATATATTAATTTTATAGTACTAGCAGTAAGCAACCAGTAATACGGGTTATAAGTAATTAAATTATTAATAACAATAAAAACACATTAATAACTTGATATATTATTTAAAAAATATAATTCAATAAAATTCATCTGTAAATAATATTTTAAGTTTGACTTAAAATAGCAAGCAAGTCGTGAAATATATCTTATAAATTGTCATTATCAATTGTAGTATTAAAAAACACGCAAGAGCTCAGTAATTACATGAGTTTTATCAATTCTCCCTGTAATAACTCTCATTCAAGTCTCATCTAAGAGAGAGAGAGAGGAAGTGTTTCAAAAGCAGCTTGTTAAAAAAAGTAAAAAAGACATGCAATAAATAACAGTAACTGGTTTTATTATGCTACCAATATACAAAATTATTTTAATCTTAACTAAAAGTTAATTTCTAGCATATCTTAATTAAGTTCCAGCTTCTCTCGAACTGTTGACTAATGATTAATATAGTATTTCATATCATATTAAATTTACAAAATTAAAACCATGTTTCAACAGTAAACAAAATAATCAAGTGATAACTAAGACAACTAAAAAAAAAAATTATAATTGAGATTACAAAAAAAAATTAAATCATTTAAATTTGAAGCTGTTGTTAATTGTTACTATAAATAGTGAAATTCATACTTTGCTTTGTTCTAAAGTGTCTAATGTAAAATCAAATTATTAGACATTAACACAGCTTGACACTGATTCTGGCAAGTAAGTTTTCTGTTCATCGAGCAGAATTTCTTACATTTCAACGATAATTAATTTCATCATGCCTAGATTTATCTTTTTCATTTGACAACAATTTTTTTAAAGTAGCCTTTTACCATTTACACTAATAACTTCTTTGAGCCTAATACTATACATCTGTTATCATTAAACATATTACCAGTGATTATACTACTGTTACAATAACAACCTAAAATAATTTTACAAATTATGACCTTTTCTAATCAAAGACTTTATTTTAAATTAAGATTTATTGATATCCATGCATTTTTATAAGATTATATATATAAGTTGTTTATTAAAAATATAAAACAAAATTTATTTACATTGTTTTTGATTTAATAAAAAATTTAGACTATAATGCACCAAGTTATTTTTACCTTCAGGCACAATCTTAATCACAAAAATAATAAATGTAGAATCTCGTATAAAAAATGAAGCAATTTTAGTCTAAAGTAATATATATATGTATATTTATTCAGGCTTGGTCGGGAAACGGGTGCGATCGCAATCGATAATTGATCACGGAAATAAAATTTAGTTGCGTCAAACCGACGCGAGTAGTATCACGTGGGGGGTGCCATTACAACTTTTGCCGACTAAGAGTTAAATTTGCCGACTAAAATTCATTGGGAGGGGGGAGGGGGCGAAGAAGACCTATAGCCCCGGGACTCACAATGTTTGGGGCCGCGAAATAGTCAAGTGGACCATTTGGTATTTTTTTAGTCATTTTTATCGGCCCTGAAAAGTCCAACAAGATTCAACCAACAAAACTAACGCTAAATGATTTTTTTATGATAAATAAAAAAGTTTTTTCAATACCCGTTTTATGTTTTGCGTAGTTTAAAAAGTTTAACATATTTGAAACAATTCTTCTTAGTAAGATGAACAAATGAAATAATTAAATCATTGAGTTACTGTAGAAATTTAATTAGGTAGAAATTAACTAAAAAAGTTAAATTTCTTACTGAGGAGGAAGCGGAGCTGCTTTACAATACCGCTGATGATGTTTAGTGAGTGGGGTTTATAATTTATAATAAATACTATATAAATAAAAACAGAAAAGAAAAACTTTAAGTTTAAGTATAACGAGTTCGTAAGAATAGCTGAAGCAAAAATAATTGAAGTTAGTAAACCAAATTCTAAGAACTTAAAAACTTTTCTTTCTTGGGGGAAAGAATCAGTTATCGGGTACACTGAGGAAACTGGATTAGTGGTTAAAATCATTTGTATTAACTTTGATGATTATTAATAATTTAATTGAAAACACAGTTATTATTAAAAGTATTTTTGTTTACAAAACCAATCGCACAAATTGCTTAAAAAGATTGAATTTAAATAAAATATACATAAATAAAATTACATACATAAAAAATACATACATAAAATACATTACATACATAAAAATACATTACATAAAAAATACATCCCTATATATATATATATATATATATATATATATATATATATATATATATATATATATATATATATATATATATATATATATATATATATATATATATATATATATATATAAAAGATATGTAAAGAAGAGAAGATACGTTTAGAAGATCGAATAATAAAAGATAAGCTACAAAAAGAAATCTTAAGAAGAGAAGATACCTCTAGAAGATCTATTTAATCTAATATTTAATGTATATATGTTGATAATTTAAATTTTTTTTTTTTTTTTTCTAAAATGTTAAAATGCATTTACGCAAAGTTTTTGTTTTTTTATTTTCGACGTTACCATTATGGCGCGATTTAACGTAATATTTTAGCGCCTATTCTGTAAAATACCAAAAACGAACACCGAGAATATTCGTCCGAGAATTAACGAACTTCACCGAGTTTAGGGTGCGCCGTGTACAGGTCCGCCGAAAACATAACAAAACTCAAATAATAATTATATATTTTTTTAATATTTCAACAGAATACTCTAGAACATTTGGTAAGTATTTTTTGAATACTCTATATATTTCGGCTAATATTTTTTGAACCAATAGAATTAGTTGTTTGTAGATTTAGCGGGTTTTTTGTGTACGCGAATATTCTTTTTTTATTTTTCCAAAGATGTTTGAGAACTTTCGAGTTCATGTATGTTTCCATGTAAGTCCGTAAAACAAAATATTCTAAAGTTTACGACTGATCACAAAATATAGTTATATTTTGGGTAAAATAATAAACTTGATTATTATTTTGCGGACAAACAAGGAAACATACATAAACTTAAACGTTCTCAAAATGACTAAACAATCTGGCCGGTTTTTTGCAACTAAATATTTTTCCGTGGTCAGTTACCGAGTTCAATCGCACCCGCTTCCCGACCAAGCCTGTATATTCCAATTTTTTCTATTCTTTTTTATTTTTTCTTAGAAATAACATTTATATAGATACAGAGAAATATAAAATATACTGAAATATATGCGCATTTATGCATATAAACTTACCTGTCAACAAAGTACAGCAAGTTTTCCATGTTAAATATGTATTTAACATAAAATATGTATCTAATAAAAATAAATCCAATATAAAAAAAGCGCTTCAGCTCTTTCCAATTGCACTAAAAAATAAAACACATCTTGCTTCACAAAGTTGCCTAGTTCTTCAGAATCTCAAAACAAATAAGTAAAAAACCAAGAACAAACAAACATTTATTTATTAAAACTACTCTATTTAAAGTAATTAAATTAAACATATTAAATTAAGAACATCAATTTCTTTAAAAACTAAAAAACTTTTCAGCTCAAATGCTTGCAGACCTTGCTTATAAAACCACTTGAATAAAAAAAGCATTTAGAAATGCCTAGAAACTTAAAATTTAAAAATGGTATATGCAACATTGAACTTTAAATGTTGACTGTAGATATTTTTAAAAAATTCATAAAAATGTAATATGATTTGTTCTTCTATATCACATAAATATATCATATGATAAATCTGAAGTTAAAAAATGTAACGAATAAGAAATACAAAGAAAAACATCATATATGAATTGAAAATAAATGTACCTGAGAGAGATATGCTGTTGTAATACCAGATTAATAGTTGTTAAATATTGTTATTTCATGACAGTTTTTAAAAAATGTTGGTACATCATGGTTCTAAAAAATCAAATTGAGATATAAACAAAACAAAAAAATCAAGTTGAGATATAAACAAAATTTATATATGGCGAAATGATGTTTTGAATAACTTTAAGTAAATAAATAAAACAACCTATTAATCATTTTTAATAACAGACACCAACAAAAAGATAAGCCAAATGTACAATATTACGCAAAAAATTATAAAAAAATAATGCTATGTATTTTCAAAATTATATAGAAGTTATATTGAAGGCTAGACAATACTTCAACCTAAAGCAGTAAAACTACTTGACTGGTAAGGTTGACAAATCTTTCTCTACATGTTTGCCAAGTCGCACCACTTTGAAATTGTGGAAACAACATTATATAAACATATATACTAACTATAAAACATAATATAGTTTTTTAGTGTTATATAACATATTATAACACCTATAAAACAGCATTACACTGAAAAACGCAAATATTCGCTATTTTTTTTATTCTCGGTTATGATAAGTCTTTTTCAAGAATGATTTTAAAAAAGCCTGGTTTCTATCAACATTGTAAAACAAAACTATTAAAAAATGCTAAGCGCATTATTTTCTAATTTATCCCTTGCCCAAACCATGTACGTTTAATCGCTCCAATCTCTATTTGTCAGTCGATGTATGTGCATTTAGTTGTGCCAATCCCTATTTGTCAGTCGATGTATGTACATTCAATTGTGCCAATCCCTATTTTTAAGTCGATTTAGCACTTTTAAAAATCAATATCTTAAATTACTTTTAAAAATCTTTAAAATTACTTTTCAAAATAACTTTTTAAAATCTTACTTTTAAAGTACTTTTAAAAATCAATATCTTAAATTAATTATTTAAACTATAATTAAAATTATATAAAAATATATTTATAAAAACAATTTAATTATAATTTCATTTTAACGACAATAAAAACCGGGTCGCGTAATTAAAAAAACTATTGATATTAAGATATTAACTTTCATGTAAAACGTTTTTTTAAAAATGGCGAATATTAGCGTTTTTTAGTGTAATTTTTTAAACTTCAACATCGAATTAGAGCACTTTCTGTTGATTTTTAGACTTATGTTTTTATACGATTCTTAATCAGCATAAAATTCTCTATCATAATCAGCAATAAAAAAAGAGGGAGGAGAAACTGCAGTAACGCCCAATTATTTTTAATGTAAAAGATTGAAGACTACAATGCACATTGTTGATAAGAATGAAGTTGTTAGTCAGCATATATTCATCAAAAGTAATAAAAAAGATGAAACCATTTAAGAACTAAATCAACAATTTCTAATTAATACATATTCAGTTTCCAGATAGTGAAGCATAACACAACACTCTTTTCAAATTAAGACAAATTAAGACAAATTCCAGAAGAATTTATTTTAATTTTTCTTTTCCCTATTATTTTTAGAGAAAATATACATATCCCAGCCGGCACAACTCAGAAAATAGTTACGCTTGTTTTCTGTTGCGTTTTTAAAACCTTCTAAAACAAAAAGAATAACACGTATCAAAAATGGTTTTTATTCCGAGAAATTAACTATTACTATTTACGATAAATACCAGTTAAAGTATTAATGGGTTTCACCGTTACGGAAATGTAGTATTATATTGTAATAACTTTCCGTAAGGAATGTGAAACCACTGATAAAAACATGCGACATTTAAATGTGACTTAAAAACCTAAAAAAACACGTTTTAAACCCAGTAAAGCTTGGTTTCCAATAGTTGTAGAAATGTCTTACAACAGTTGTACAACATACTTTTGATTTGTTGTGCGGTAAATTGTTGTGCAACGTTGTGTTTCCATTATACTGAATTGCCGCTAAATTTTTTATATAATAACAAAAAAAAAATGGCTGCCACTAGAAATTATGCTACTCTAAACTATCGACTTTTTGTTATACTTTTAATTTTAAAACGCCGAAAAAGGATAAAAAAAAAGAAAACATCAGTTTTGGGTGAGAGAACTATTTAAAAAACGTGTTCAGCAAGGTGCATTTAGTTCTTTGGTGAAAGAAATGAAGCTATTTGATAGAGAATTTTTTTATCAATATTTAAGAATGTCTCCTGACAGACTTGAACATCTTTTGTCATTAATTGGATCTTCATTAACGAAAAAGCATTGTCCCAGTAGAGATTCTATATGTCCGTCGCAAAGATTAATTATAACCATTTGATACCTTGCTACAGGAGAATCACAACAAACTCAGTCATTTTATTTTCGAGTTGGCAGAGCTACAGTTTGTCATATAATCAAAGAAACTTGTTGTGCAATATGGAAAGTTCTCAAGAAAGTCTTTCTACGAGCCCCAAATGACGTAAAAGAATGGCAAAATATTATTAAAGAGTTTGATCAATATTGGAACTTTCCACAATGTATAGGAGCTATTGATGTAAAGCATGTACGCATTGAAGGACCTGCAAAATCTGGATCTTGTTTTTATAACTACAAAGGGTTTTACAGCATGGTTTTATTAGCAATTTGTGATGCTAAATATTGTTTCACAATGGTTGACATTGGGGCTTATGGAAGGGATAATGATGCTGCCATTTTAAATGCAGCATCATTATCCATTTAAACGTTTGGGAGGGCATTTAATAAGGGTTATTTTAATTTACCGAAAATTTCTGAATTTGATCCTAAAGTTCCACCGGTCCTTGTTGGAGATGACATATTTGCACTTAAACCATGGTTAATGAAACCTTACCCAGGTAAAAATCTTACTGTTCAGCAAAAAGTTTTTAATATCTAGAGCACGTAGAACAATCGAAAATAGTTTTGGAATTTTAGCAGCTAGATGGAGAATATACAGATCTCCAATTAAAGCAAAGCCATTGAAAGTGGAACATATAATAAAGGCTATTGTTTGTCTTCACAACTATTTGCGTTTAACAGATGGAGCGCATTATATTCCTACTGGTTTTGTTGATAGTAAAAGTCATTCAGGAATTGTTATTCAAGGAGATTGGAGAAAAGAATTACAAGATCAAGGGTGTTTGCTTGATTTCTCAAAATCAACAAGTAATAGATCTGTTTTTGATGCAATTGCAATAAGAAATACTTATAAAGATTATTTTAATTCATGTGAAGGAAGCCTTTCGTTGCAAATGGACTATGTTCAATTGTGTGGCCACAATCCAGTTAATAACTAAAATGTATGTAATAAACAAAACTTCCTAATAAAAGAAAATATATTATATTTAACAAACCAATAATTTACATTTTTTTTTTATAGCTTAAAGATATACTTTAACAGTTACCTAATAATTAATAAAAGATTGACATTTTATACCTCCATGGTTTTCTAAAATAAGTTATAGTTTATCACATCAATAGACTTAACAAAATAATAAGCTAAATTTAGTCTATTCCAATGATTAATCAAAAGTAACTTCACATCTAATTTTACTTAAAATGTTATGTTTCTTGCATCAATATGTTAAAAAGAATAGTAAGCCAGAATGTTGAATCTTTTTAGACAAATTATCAACAGTTACTTCATAGTTTATTTACTTCTAAAGTACAGTTTTTCCACCTTGATCAGTTAAGTAGAGTAATAGGCTAGATAGTTTCACCTCTGTCTGGAAACTCTAATTTAAGAAGTAATGTTTGTATTTGAACTTTAGCCAAGGCTTTAGAATAGTTGTTTCATTAATATCTCTTAAATGATACTGGTATGATGAAGATCGTCTACTTTTTACTTCATATTTTCCTGTAGTCTTTCTCTTGGTATCTTCTTGTGTTACTAAATTTATAATGTAAGTCTTTTTTTCGTCCCAAGTTGTTGCCCAAAAGCAATTAAACAAATTCAATCTGTCTTCCTCAGTTAGTTTATTGCATTCCTTTGATTTAATACAAACAGTAGAATTACAGCAAGGCTTGATTTTTCTACAATCTCTATTAGTATCTTGAAATACATTTTTTCCCAATCTACGAAACCCAATATAATTTTAGCCAAACATTCTATTCTCCATTGCAGTAGGACGTTTCTTTAAATTTTTCTTATTACTTGGGTCATTTGTAATATCACTATTTACTTCAATATCATTTACATTCAAATCTGTGTAAGAAACTAACAATCAAAACAAATCATTATCTACACAATATACAAAAGTCATGGTTATTTTAATTTTGTTTGTTAGACATTACCTTCAGTTAGCTCAGCTGTTGAAGTTTCTAAAATATTAATTGTGTTACAATCACCATCATTATTGCAAGTTGTACCAGTTTGTACAATTTCAAACATTTCAATAGCATCAATGTCTATATCCAAACAAGAAACTAAAAATAAAAATATAATGCCCTTAATTAATTTCTATATAATGCTAAAATTTATAAATAATATCAGAGTATGTAATACAATAATATTTTTGCTTTTAGCTGTATCATTTTGTAAAATGTCAAACTTTTCAACTCCTTCAATGTCTATATTAAAACAGGAAACTAAAAAAAGAAATTATTATTATTCTGTCTTCAATTAAACTATATAATGTGCTAAAATGTATAAACTTTATAAAGGTGGATAGTAAAATAATATTTTTACCTTTAGCTGTAGTATTTTTGATGTCATTATCTTTAATAAAAGATGCCATAAACTCATCACTTTTCTCAAGGGAATTATCTTCAAACAGTTTATTATATTGTGCATGTTGACAAGGATTTTTAACCAAATTGACCATTGCATGTGCTCGTTTTTTCGAATCCAATGATACCAAAACGTCAATTTTGAAAAAAATGTCAGATACGAGTTATTGCCAAATCAGTAGCGATAAGAAAAAATATTTTTTCTACTATTTTTAACCAAGTATATATTCATTGATAAATTTTAAAACTTACACAATAATCTACTAGCGTTCAACAGTTATGGCCTTTAAAAACTTTTAATTGTCAGTTTTTGAACGCTTAAAGATTTTTGTGTGAATTTTAAAATTTGTCGATGAATATAGATTTAGTTAAGAATAGTATAAAAGTTATTTTATCAACTTTTTGCTCTTACGTTTGGGGCAGGTGTAGCTAACATTTTAGGGCTTTTTTGTTCCCAGGCTCCAATCATTGCAATTTTTTGCAAAGCATCCTTATTTGATGTAAGTATAAACATATAAATTTTTGGAGTTTGCTCCATGTCTGGAAGTTAGGTATCTCAAACATCAAAAAATGCTGCATCCGCCCCTGTTGAGATAAGTACTTTTTACTTAAGTATAGTCCTTGAAGATACAATTTTATTTAACTTTTTTTTGTGATTATTTTTTTTCTATTTTCAGTTTTTTTGAGTTCCATTAAAAAAAGCTCATCTTAGGAAATTGGTTTGCTAAGATGAAATAATTGGGTGTGTTGAAGAAAACGCAATTTTTGGTATACAGATTTTTTTGTTAATGAACTATTTATTTATATTCTATGAGAAGAAAGATGAAATTATCAGTATTCTTAAAAACGTATTTATCTTTTTGTAATCTTTTGGGAGCATAATACATTACGCTGAAAACATACTCAACTTACGCAACCTTCCCCTACTCGATGTACTTTTTTTTTTTATTATTAGTTTATTATTTTATTTCGCCGTTAAAAATATTTACAAAGTACAACAATATAAAAAGTACAATTGGCTGGAGCAAGAAGAAGGCATAAAATAGCCTTATCACCGAGCCCCAATAGTAACGCAAATAAATATCCGTAATATATAATAATCCGTAATATATAAGCTAAAGAATTTAAAAAAAGACAATTTTAAAATGTTAAGAAACAAAATTAAAAATTAAAAAAAATAAAAAGTATTAAAATAATTGACGAAAAAAAAAAAAAAAAAAAGAAAAAGAAATGATTAAAATATAGTAATAAAAATGACAAAAATTTTCTGTTTTTGGTTATAAATTGGATGTGATTCGATATATATATTTGTATATATTATTTTCTTTCAAAATAATTCAATATTCAAATAAAAATTCTGTTCCAATATTATAAAATATATCAAGAAAATTGTAGGTAACTTTAATAGAATATATATTTTCAATGAAAGTATGATAAAGATATTGAAATTCTTAGTATTGTTAAATGGTCTAGATTTTTAAATTTATGGTGCTAATTTAGTTTAATAAATTTAAAAACTTTAAAAGTGACATAGAAGATCTGCTATATTAAAATCCGTAAGTACTAAATAACGTCTTAATTTAGATTTGAATTGCGGAAATGTTTTTTCTTTAGTATTAACAATATGCTGAAAGTTTTTCCACAAAATTGGACCCCGGTACTGAATAGAATAAGAGCATAACTTTAGATTATACTTTTGAGTTACAAAGTTATTTTCTGAGAACTTGGTGGGGTATTTATGGCTTACTTCTCTAAAATAAAGATAGAATATTGATGGAGACAGTCCATGTTTTATTTGATACATGAACTGTATGACGAGGAATATGTTAATTTTAAACACATTTAATGCATTGAGTTTACGTAAAAGTGGCTCACAAGGCACAGTTCTTTTTACTCCAAATACAATTCTACATGCATGTTTTTGTTTAGTATAAATTTTCTTTAACTTAGCGTAGCTGTTGCTTGCCCATACGATATTGCAGTAAGTTAGATAGCTATGTATGAAGGAAAAATATAAACTTTTTAGAGATCTTATATCCAAAAATGGTTTTTCTTTATACATCATTGCAATGTTTATTGAAAGTTTTCTTTAAAGAGTGTTTATATGTTTCCTCCATGTTAAATTTTCGTCTAAAATAATACCTAAAAAGTTTACAGTTGTTTGCCTAGTAACATTTACATTATTGATTTTAATATTGGGTAATTTTAAAGGAAGGTTTCCTGTTTTGGTTGGTTTGTGAAATAGAATAAATTTAGTTTTGTTAACGTTAAGTGAAAGTTTATTACAAATAAACCATTCATTTACTTTGTTTACTTCTTCATTAACTACTTTAAATAGGGTTTTAATATCCCTATGAGAATAAAACAGATTGAAGTCATCAGCAAACAAAATAAAGTTTAGTATGTTCGAGGTAAGAGATAGATCATTTATATAAAGAGAAAACAGTAACGGTCCTAAGATTGAGCCTTGAGGAACTCCACATTTTATTATACTTATTGTCGTTTTAACATTTTCATATTGAATGTATTGCTGTCTGTTTGATCAGTAATCTTTAAACCATAGTAAATTATTGTTTTTTATTCCATAATGTTCAAGTTTTTTTAAAAGAATGACATGGTTGACTGTGTCAAAGGCTTTAGACAGATCAATAAATACTCCTAATGTAAAACGGTCATCATTAAAGGCATTGGTTACATGAGTTACTAACTCGGTCAAAGCGTGATCAGTTGAATGATTTTTTTTAAAGCCAAATTGCTTGTTGTACAACATGTTACTTACTGTTAAGTAGCTGTTTAACCTATTATACATTATACGCTCGAGTAACTTAGAAAAGCATGGTAAAACTGATATTGGTCTATAATTTGAAGAACCTGTGTCATCGCCAGACTTAAAATTAGGCAAGATCCGTGCAATTTTTAATTTTTCTGGAACTGTTCCAGATTGAAGAGAAAGATTAAAAATGTGATATAAACGGGTTTCTATAATATGAAAAACTGATTTAACAACATTTATGCTAATGTTATCAAAACCTACACTTGTGTTGTTTTTAAGATTATCTAGAGCATATCGTAACTCATTAATATCTAGTTTAGATTCGTCTATGACCTTATCATATGTTTTTAAATAAGAATCAAACGATGATGAACTTGAAGGAATTTTTTCAGCTAAGTTTGGACCAATACTAAGAAAGAAGCTGTTTAGATTTTCAGCTACTATCTACTTGTCATATATTATTTTACCGTCTACTAAGACTTTCTTTGGTTGAATAATTATTCCCTTATTTTTTCTGCCGATAATTTCTTTAATTACGCTCCACGTACTTTTGGCATTTCCGTTAGTTTTTTTTAACAACTTTGAATAGTAAATTTTTTTTGATTGTTGTTTAGTTTTTTCAAATATATTTTTATAAAGTTTGTAGTTTGTTTCATTTTTATACTTAAGGACGGTTTTTTATCTTTTTTTGTAGATTTGAACGTTTTACTTGCCTTCGCATAAGAACAAAATAAATTTTTCGAGTTATTCGGTTTATATCTGGTAATTTAAAAACAACAATTGCCAATATTATTTTAAAAATAATAAAAAACTAGCTGTCTGAAACCATAAAACAGGTCAAGTTATGTCTGTTTCGCACCTATCAATTTATATATATATTCTTTATGTCACTTTAGTTCTATAATTTAATAGTAAACGGTAGAAAATAATTGTCTTTTAAAAATTAAAGTTTTTTATAAAGATCTATTCCCCTCCCCAAACGTGTAATCGGCCGGTTAGAAGAGTTATTTTAATTAAAAATAATCAAGATTTAATTCAAGACTTTTTACCAAAATAATAAAATGCAAAACAAAAACATTTAATTATATAAGTATATTTATTTTTTGAAAAAACAAATATTTTTACACATTTTGTTACAAATTATCAAAATACAGCAATAGTAATTTTTGTACACCTTTATCTTTAAAATACGTCACTCGATTATATAATCTAAAAAATGTTCAAAATATCAGTGATCCAAAATAAGAGTCATGGTCCAAAACAACCATTAATATACTTGTTATTTAAACTCTATTTCAATAGGTATTTTATTAAATGGTAAAACAGATTAATAATTTAAAAATTAAGTTAAACAATTAAAATTATTATGCATAAGATATATAACTATCAAATAAAATGAATAAATTATTTATCTTCATAAAAATTACTCAATAATATAACAAAATACGCAAAAAAATCTTTTTAACGAATAACAAAAACTAATTAAAAAAAACATAACAATCGTCAACTTTGTTTTTATATATTGGATAAATACATCATGATAAGTCTGAAATAAAAAAGTAATGTAAAGTAAATCACATTTAAAAAGTGGAAATCAATTTACCTGTTCATTTATGGTAACCTTTTGTGATATTGAAGTAAATTCTATTTATTGAAAAGATAACTATAAAATCTGTTTTAAAGATCAAAAGCAATAAAAATACTAAAGATTATTTCAAATTAAGACATAAATTGGATTTATAGCAAAATATTGTCTTGGCTTTTAGTGAATGATTTTAAGCAGTAAGTCTCTGTAATAAAAGTACCTGTTATTCATTTTTTATCGATAGTCACCAATAGGAAGGTAAGCCAAGTTGTCTATCACCACAAATCACATAAATAACATCACAACAATGACACACAAAAAAAGGACATATATCAAAAGTCATTTGTAAGTACACAGTAAGCCTGGTAAACCTAACAACCATACTCTACAAGTTGCTAAGTTTCACCAATTTGAAAACACGGAAACAATTTAGTAGGAGTATTTATTTAAACACATATAACCTTATAATAAATACAATCTTGCATTACACATATAAACACATACAACAATTATAAACATATATGACAAACAGGGCTGTTCTGAAGGAGGAGGGGGATGTAAAGGGTGTCCCACACCCCAAAGCTAACTCCCTAGACTCTAACTTCCAAATCTGATATATATTTGCATTTGAGTTAGCACATTGGTACATCAGCATAAAACACGTGTTTGCAATCTATAAAACAATCAACTTTCAAGTTTAAAAATCTAAAGACAGTAAATAAAAAAATATTACATTATTTGGGTAAGTTTTCTACCTACCACCTTGAATGTTTATCAATTTAGAAAAGCCAACTATTAAATACTTCTTGAATGTTCTTAAACAAGCAACATAAAGTTTGACCAACAAAGTACATCTAAAAAAACTGTGTTTTTTTAGATATACATTAACTTTATTAAATGTTTGACCTTAAATTCTGTTTTCATTAAATATGCCAATAAAACTGATAACGCTTTAGAACAAAAATTAAATTAGAACCTAATGGAGCTACCTGAATTTGAGCACCAAACACCTGTTTACCACCAGAAACACCAACACAATCTTTCATTCCGGTTTGTGATCTAAATTTCGGAGTAACATAGTTACACAACCAAAATTAAATTTTAATCAATGAGACATACCTGAAGAAGTTAAACTGTTTAAAATCGGAACAGGAAAGTTATTTTTTTCATTAAGTTTATTTTTCACAACTCGATCAGCACTTAAATAAAACTTAACATTTTTTAATTTCATTTTTTCATTGAATGATAATGGAGCCACATTAGTGAGTATTAAAATTAATACTTAAAAAAACAATGGGCTTCATATAAATATATATATTATATATATATGAAGCCCTCAAACGACTTTAAAACTATCTTGCGGTTATGTAATTAAATCCACCAAATCAAAAATGTAATAAAAACAGCTTAATAATTCAAAATCATTTGATTTTTGTATTATGTGCGCGCCAACGGTACTCTAAAACCAGTAAAACTCGGCCATGTGATCTCTTCCTCTTCATTTCGATTATAACGTAAAACAGCAAGAAGTCTCATCTCTTTCGTCTATAAGTTAACTTATTGTAATCTGGGAATTTAACACCGTCAAGACGATTTTCTTTCTTAAATTTTTTTAGTAGTTTACTTCAGAACATTTCATACAAAATAAATATACGATGTAAAGTTTTAATAAGCTCTAAGTATAAGTAAGGTGCGTATGTGAACTTTCATATTGGCTCATATTCTATTGTTTACTAAAAATATTAGAAAGAGAAATAGAGACAAAGTCAATGTGGAATAGAGTTTCTCTTATTATAAGTGAAACAAACTATTTTATAAATCTCATAAAATCCATTTATAAGATACTCTTACAAGGTCCGTATACGGAAGAGGTGCGCATGTTAACTTTTTTTTTTCGGACTTTTTGTCTGGACTCGCGCTTAAATCAATCAATTTAGAAAGTTATTTTATTTTACTAAATATTATTAAAGTGAGTCAGAAGTGATCTATGTGGAATAAATTAGTAAAGAAATGATGGCTTTGGTGATGACAGGTATTTTACTGGTCTGTAAAGCTATAGAATATGCATATAAAAAGTATAGAAAAGACCGGTGTGGAATAGTCTTACAAAGACTCGTGTTTTTATGGGTCCGGTCATGAGAAACTTCTAATACCGATTGTCACGTTTCAAGATGGTATATAGACAAGTACTAATATCCGATTAGCGATTTACGCAACGGTTACCGTAACAGTTAACTTTTATAATGGTTAATTATAATATAAACTTTTATTTTTCATTGCTTGAAGTAGGAAACAATAAGTATAATTTTTCTATATGTATATAACTATTTTTCTACAGCTCACTACAAAATATTGACGTAAGGAATAAGTATAGAACAGGGCCATTTGGAATAAGTTCTACTTAAGTTTACAAAGACCCGTATTTTACGGGTCTTTGTAAACTTAAGTAGAGAATTATTTTTCAAAATAGTAGTTAGGTCATGAAATTTTGATTAATTTAGCATAATTAAGCATCTATAGAGAAATAATTTTTACTATATTTTCAATATATATATATATATATATATATATATATATATATATATATATATATATATATATATATATATATATATATATACATATATATATATATATATATATATATATATATATATATATATATATATATATATATATATATATATATATATATATATATATATATATATATATATGTATATATATATATATATATATATATATATATATATATATATATATATATATATATATATATATATATATATATATATATATATATATATATATATATATATATATATATATATATATATATAGGTACCGTTGGGGGGAGGGGAGGGTTGTTGGGTGCGATCGACCCCCCTTTTTATGCAAAGTTTCTTTTTTAATTTGACTAAAAAAATTATTTCTAGACTCTTTTAAATGTCAAAATATTTAATCAAAACTTTTATGATAATTATTTGATTTTTATGAATCATTCTCATGAAACAATTTTTACTTTATTGTTTCACAAACGTAGGGCGTCATTAAAAGTCATTGCATTGCGAAATCTTTTGTAAACGAAAAATGAATAACAGTCTCTCCAGAATTTATACTAATATTTAATTCAGAAAAATGAATAACAGTCTCTCCAGAGTTTATACTCAATTTTAACTCCAAAGTTTATACTAATGTTTAAACAATTCTCTACTAATACTAATTCACTTTTAAAAGCAAACAATAGAGTTAACATGCCTAACCAAATTAGGAAACGAGCAGCTGATAGAAAAGAGCTTCAAAATGCTGCAAAAAAATGCAAATTGTTAGCTGGATATTTTAAGTAAAAAAGTTGTTTTGATCTTTTTATAATAATCGGTTTGATTAGTTTGATATTAACTAGATATAGATATTAACTAGTTATAGATATAGATATTATCGATAGGTTTAATTTTTTTATGATAGTACTTTTGTTATTAATTGTTTTTTTATTGTAATGTTTACGCGAGTTTTTTTAATTTTGATATAGTTTAAGATCTGCAAGTTTATTATTGATTACTTACGTTTCAAGTATTTTTTATTATCGATAGTTCTCAAAATTTAAGCAATGAAACATTACCCGAAGTAGGAGAAAAAAAGAATGTCACTAAAGATGATAGTAATGTTAACAAAAGCTTGTCATGCGAAGTAGACCAAACAAATTTGAAAGAATGCGATTTTAAAGAAGAAGAAAAATGATATGATACTGACAAACTCGTGCGCGGAAATCAAGAATTATCACCACATGAAATATACTAAATGTTTACGAATAACTTAAAACAGAAAATAGATTTTCAATTTCCCAAAACATTAAAACACACTGTTAAAATATTCTCCGTAGATTCAACGGAGAATGTCCGGCAGCCAAGAAGACCGCACTTTCTCCGTAACAATTAACGGTTTCCGTAGTTTCTTTTTTCCGTAAAATTCAACGGAAAAAGTCTGTTAAAAAAGATACAGGACTTTCTCCGTAAAATTTACGGTTTCCGTATTTCATTTTTTCCGTACAAACGTACGGAGAAAGTCAGGCAGCAAAAAGACAGCACTTTCTCCGTAATACTAACGGTTTCCGTATTTTAATTTTTTCGTATAAATTTACGGAAAAACTCCGTTAATTCATCAAATAGACAGTTCACTCACGAGTTTACGTGAAAGTAAAAAATAAATGAATAGAATTTATACGTTGTTATAAAAATGTAATTCAAATATTAAGACTCGTGAAGTAATTAAAAATGATAATATAATACATATCAAACACAACAACAACAAAAACTCAGTAGTTTTGAGTATATAGTTTATATATATATATATATATATATATATATATATATATATATATATATATATATATATATATATATATATATATAATATATATATATATATATATATATATATATATATATATATATATATATATATATATATATATATATATATAATAAGAAACAATATTATATAATAAGAAATAATATTATATTATGACAATTTATAATACAGACATAACAAATATATATGAAAATATATTTTATTAGTTATAATAAATAAAAACAAAGCGTATTTTTGTCTATTGCTGCTCTGTCCATTCAAACAGCCCCAGTTCGTTAACAAAACTTATAACTTTAGGGTGAGGTTTAGGGTGAGATTATCTATATATATATATATATATATATATATATATATATATATATATATATATATATATATATATATATATATATATATATATATATATATATATATATATATATATATATATATATATATATATATATATATATATATATATAAAATATATATATATATATATATATATATATATATATATATATATATATATGTATATATATATATATATATATATATAACTAGATTATCTATATATATATATATATAACTAGATTATATATATATATATATATATATATATATATATATATATATATATATATATATATATATATATATATATATATATATATAACTAGATTATCAAAATTAATTAGAATTTTATGTGAACGTACTTCTTGAAAAACATGTAGCATTTAAGTTCCATTAAATAATATATAAATAAATTAAAATATCTAACTTTGAAATTATAATTTGTGTAATTTCTCCATATTTGAAATTACAATGTGTATTATAATATCTTCTCGTGAAAAAAAAATGGCGCTCAGTAAATTAGAGATAATACTTAAGTATACTAAGATATACGGTAAAAGTCCGTAATTTACTTCTCCTTATCATAAATACGGACAAAAACATATAAAATATTTAAAAAGGCCTAAAAGTACGGTAAAAGACCGTAATTTATTGGAAACGGCTTTTTTCCGTTACTGAACAACGGAAAAAGTCTGGTAAATACCACGGAGTTTTTTTACAGTGCATGCTTGCAAACGCGCTTTTAAAGAAGAATATTTCAAAATGGATTTGTCTACAGTAAAGGTGAAGACGCAGTCTACTGCATATACTGCACTTTATTTCTAAAGCAGGATAAAAAAAAAAAATCTTTGGAAGCTTTTATTAACCGTGGATATAAGGAACGGCACAATGTTTTAGAGAAACAAAAACTACATATAGGCAATAGATACCATAAAGAAGCTATCAAACAAGCTAATGGCATTTTTTGTCGTTTTGAAGATCCAAGACAAACCATTCCATTATAAAGCGATAGCACTAAAAAACCGATAACAAATGTACTCGTACATTGTTGAAACATTAGGTAGAATAGTGCATTTGATGGGAAAACAAGGACTTTCATTTCGTGAAACTTATGAAAATTGTATTGAAAACTCAGACCGAAAAGGTAATCCTGGAAACTTTCTTGCAATTGTGCAAGAAATAGCTCGCCATAAAGCTGAACTTAGTGCACATATACAAACACCATTAAGCAAAGATGTCAGCTACCTTGGCCCCAAGAGTCAAAATAAATTAATTGATATAATTGGAAAGAAATTTATACAACAGCATCTAATTAATGAAATCAAAGCTGCAAATTATCATTTAATTTCAGCTGACGAGGTAACAACTCCAAACCAACAAATCCTTTTAGTATGTATGAGATACGCAAACAAAAAAAAAGAAATTAGAGAAGTCTTGACTTTTTGAGTCTTGATGGAGAAAGCTTGATGAAATTTTATAGTGAAAGTGGAATTGATCTTAATTCTTGTAGAGGCCAGTGTTACGATGGCGCACCAAACATGCAATCTGTAAAAAAAGGTGTTTCCAGCTATATTTTAAAAGGATCACCGAAAGCAATTGTAACACATTGTAGCTCACATAATTTGAATTTATCAACTGCTGCAACATCAAAAATACCAATCATTGATATTTTATAGTTTACAGAAATATATCCATACCTCTCCGAAAAGAGAGCGCTTGCTGGAGGATGTTGCAGAGATCCGTTGTAAATCAACTGAAAGAAAAAAGATTTTGATAGGGATGTGCAAAACAAGATGGTCAGAAAGAGATGCCGCTTATGAACACTTTTATTTAGCTATACCATTTATGGCAGAGGCATAGATGGTATAGCTAAAGGCATTAGAGATTATTTTAGGAATACAATCTAATATAGAACAGTTCAATATAGATATTAATATGGATTGGGACGCACAAGGAAAAATAGAGGCCAGTTCACTTCTTAATGCACTCACTAAGTTCGAATTCATAATTGGCACTATAACTTTGTACCGCTTACTTCACCCGTTGTCGTATATAACAGAGAGGTTACAAGGGCGCACAACTGATAATGTGTATGCATACAGTAACATTCAAGAAACAATCGATAATTTGAACCATCTACGGAAAAATGTTGAAAAAGAAATTTACGCAATTTACCAACAAGCTACTCAAATGGCAACTAAAATATTTGTAGAAACAACGATTCCCAGAATCGCTATGAGACAGGCCTACCGAAATAACGTACCTGCAGAGATTCCCCATTAATAAACGGGCCTTGATTGTACCTTTTCTCGACACTATCATTTCAGAAATTAAAGTAAGATTCCAAAAAATAAATTGCATTTCTGCTAAGGTTTTTTGCTTGCTTCCCTCAATAATTCGCAGTGAGGAGATAATTGCTTTCCAGGAGTTTGTTGAAATGTATAAAAGTGATCTTCCAAACTCAGAAGCTGTAGATCAAAAATTCTTGTTTCGGAAAAGAAAATGGTCTGTTATTAAACCTGAAGATAGTCCTAATAATATAAAGCCATTAAAATCTGCGATGAAAATCAATATCTTAATCTCTTTAAGCTTCTAAAGATCAGATGTACACTACCCCCGTAACGTCCGTAGAATGTGAACGCAGCTTTTCAGCAATGTAAGATTAAGAACATGGTTGAGAGCCAGTATGACTGCAGAAAGACTTGGTTCATTATCATGAATATCCACTACAATGAAGTTGTTGATTATAAACAAGTCTCAAAACTATTTTTTACTTTACATCCTAGAAAATCGTATATAAAAAGTTTAGTCTTTAGATAAAAATTTAAACCATTTATCAATCTATGTATCGATACCCATTTTCTAACAAGGAGCTTGCTCATACTCATATGCAGTATAGAAATAGAAAAAATATTCGTTAAACAATGAATTTGTTTATGTAAACATTGTTTACTCAAATATAGCTATGTTTCACGAAAATTTTATTAAGTAAATTTAGTAAGATAATGCAGTACCGGATCAAGGTTTGCTTGGGGGGACTATAGCCCGGGGCCAAACTTTTTAGAGGACCTTTTTTTTTTTTTTAAGTCGTTTTTAGGCTCTGGCCCATAAAAAGGCCTCCAAAAACAAAAATAGCCCCGGGCCCCAAGAAGTCTTTATCTATCCGCCACTGAGATAATGGTTTGGTGTTTTGAAACTGCCTTTTTTTATTCAAAAACGACCCCCCTTAAAAAATTTGACTGTACGGCCCTGATATACATATATATATATATATATATATATATATATATATATATATATATATATATATATATATATATATATATATATATATATATATATATATATATATATATATATATATATATATTATATATATATATATATATATATATATATATATATATATATATATATATATATACATATTATATTTATATATATATATATATATACAATTATATATATATATATATATATATATATATATATATATATATATATATATATATATATATATATATATATATATATATATATATATATATATATATATATATATATAATTATATATATATATATATATATATATATATATATATATATATATATATATATATATATATATATATATATATATATACATATTATATTTATATATATATATATATATACAATTATATATATATATATATATATATATATATATATATATATATATATATATATATATATATATATATATATATATATATATATACATATATATATATATATATATATATATATATATATATATATATATATATATATATATATATATATATATATATATATATATATATATATATATATAATTGATTTTTTAAGGAGATTAAATAAAAAATGACTACATAATTTTTACTACTAAAAGTTTTATGCGTTTAGCAATCATCAGCTAAAAATACATTGTTTTTCGTTAAAAAATATACTATATAATAACAATGTGACGTTCAAAAACAATTATAAAATGTTACTATTTGCAAGCGTGGTTTGGTTTTTCAATCTTTGGGCTTGTAGTTGTCACGCAAAAACTTGTTTTCATGACGGTACTTAGATATTATTTCTATTTTTTTATTTAATAATTCTTGCCTACCTTTGTACGATATTATGCAAAGTTTTTCATGAAGACAAAGCAAGCATTTTTTTGTTACGCTGCTGTAGGTGGGGATTTGTTTATTTATTGACCAGGTTAACTTAGGTGTTATTTTAAAGTTTTTTTTTATCTGCCATATATACTTTGAAAGAGTGGTTGAATTTTTTATCTTTTTGTTTGTGAATGAGTGTTTGTGGTTAGCCCATCTTTTCTTTTATTCACCTTCTGCTAGGCCAATATATACTTTTTCTGGAGTGTTAGGATACTATACATTTATAAATAACGTTTGAGGCTCTATATTTTCCTATTATAGGGCATTTTTATTTATTTATGCAATTGCAGGGTGTGTACACTTTTAGTCTTTTTGAACTGATTTTCTTGTTTTGGCTTTTTATACTTGCTACATCTCATATTGACTTGAATGTGCAGAAATGGCGAACTGTCCTGTTCAGTGATGAATCGAAGTTCAACATCATTGGGAGCGATGGCATTTGCCATGTACGTCGACCGGCCAGAAAACGCCTCAATTTACGTTACTGTTGACTTTGAAGCATGGTGGAGGCAATGTAATGGTCTGGAACGTTTTTCTGCTAACGGTCTAGGTCCAATACATCGAATCAATGGAATAATGGACCGTTTCATGTATAAAAATATCCTGAAATATGTTATGTTACCTCATGCTGAATGGAATATACCAAAAAAATAGGTTTTTCAGCAAGACAACGATCCAAAACACACTGCAAAAGTAGTCAAGCAGTGGTTTCAAGACAACCACCTATCGGTGATGGATTGGCCGCCTCAATCTCCGGATCTCAACCCTATCGAGAACCTGTGGGAGATCGTCAACCGCAGAATTAATTGTGAAGATGTTTGTAATAAGGATCAACTGTTAGAACAAATCCAAAAGGCCTGGGCAGCGATTCCGCAAAGTTTCATTGATCACCTGATCGAATCTATGCCTCGAAAATGCAAGGCTGTGATCGACAACAAAGGATTTGCCACGAAACATTGATAGCGAAATACAGCTTGGTCAACATTTTGTGGAGTTGCACTTGTTTTGTCCAGAAGGAAATAAACATATCGTATTTATAAACATATTGTATTTATAAGCAGAAGGAAATAAACATATCGTATTTATAAACATATCGTATAACAAGAAATGACTTTTAAAGATTATATATATATATATATATATATATATATATATATATATATATATATATATATATATATATATATATATATATATATATATATATATATATATATATATATATATATATATATATATATATATATATATATATATATATGTATATATATATATATATATATATATATATATGTTTTATTTTATGATACCGCTTGAATGTGACTGTCCTATTAATGTTGGTCCAAAGAGATTGGACTCCAAAAGATCAATTATTCTCCACATATGTTCAATTGAGTTTGAATTCAATTAATTTATTTTGATACTATTTGTTCTTAGGATTTGGAACGAATTTATTGCAGAAAGCTTGACCAGTCTTATGGTGACTGACGTTCCAATTGGGCTGGTATAAAATATCAATAGCATTCAACTCGTCGTTTCTTCAAAGTAATGCAGTCATTGTTAAACTTCGTTGTTTCTTTAAAAAACTTAATGCAGTCATTGTTAAACTTGTTTTCGCTAGATCTAGATTATATTCAATGCACGTGATTGAAGTTTACTGTGAGTCCTACAGCTTCGAAGAATTTCATGACAACGTCATAATTATTGATCGTCGTGCGCCAGGCAAGAGCGATGACCATAACAATTGACTTTTTTTCTTTTCGAGATTCGCTGTCAGCTGAGACAATTCAGATAAGTTGATTGCATTGTTATGCCATTTTGAAAATTTTACCATAAAGAATTATTCAAATTACTGAAGACAATGGTGAAACGGCCGTTTCCTTGTTTAAATTGAGAGTTCTTGCTTCGTCTTCTACCCATTTGATTGTTTCGACCAGTTAGGTTTAAATATATATTTTTGTAATATATTTGTTTCTTATTTTTTGCAGTCATTACCCCTACAAAATTTAAAAAAAGGTTTCATAAAAATTAAGAAAGATACCAGCTAATAAGTTAATTCTTAATTAAGTTTCTTATGCTGGTAGAGTGATTAAAGTTTTGTTTAAGTTGTTTTTTGTAAACGCTTTAAAATTTTATATAGTGGAAAAAAAAAAGAAGATTTAAGGATATAAAATATTTCATAAGTAAACATAGAATTATATGGTTATAGTATTGTCTTTTTTGCACACTAAATTAATATACATTTCTACAGGTCTCAGCAAGAAGTAGCGCAATCATTGAGCACTGTTTGAGAACAAATGAAACTTTAAAACAATTAAAAAGATATATTAAAGTTGTTTAAACTAACTCTTTATTGTTTTTCTAAAAAAGTTTAACAGAAAGATGCTCTTTACTTGTTTTAAAACTTATTTAATTAAACTGTTATTTAAAGTTTAACAAACCAATATTTAAAGTGATTAGTTTTAAGATTCTAAAATACTTCAATAAAGAAACTGAGAGTGTTTATGAGCGTTTTTTTCACCTCGTACTCAAAATGTGTTTTTATGAGCTCACTTGCCGTAAATTAAAAACTTCTTTATTCTCGAACTGCACTATTTAACAAAACATTAGCTGCTTAGCCCAGTTAAATGCTTTAATTTTGTTTTGTGTTTAAAGATACGTTAAGAAAACTCATTTAAGTTAGAAGTGTATTCTTGGTTAAAATTTGTTAAAGAGTATTCAGCTCGAAACTGCGTGGATTTCCATAATTTCCAGGTTAGTTTGCAAAATAAAAACGGATTATAAATGAACTTAATGAGGTAAATTACGAAGCCTGCAAAATACTATTATTATATGAACTAACTGAAAACGCTGATAAGTTCTCTTTTTCTAATTCTGTATAACTCTTTAATTATTTTATTTTTCTCACTTTAAAGATGCAAAGTGAAAAAATACACTTATATTATATACTTATAGTGAGAGGGGAGTTTCTTTATTGATATCTGCCAATATGCTTGAAACTTTAATTATTCAATTCAACATATATATTATATTACAGATTTATTACCATATTATATTTTAAACATTAACTATTATATTTTAAACATAAACAAGCGTTTTCAAAGCATCGTTGTTTTTGTTTTTATTATTAACAAATTAGTTCACAAAACTCAGTTATTTTATTTTAATACTATGAAATATATAAAACAAAACGCTTAATGGAGGTGAATATTACTTCGTATGAAAATTTCTCCTGTTACACCCAAAGGTTTACTCTAGATTATAAAATCTGGATTTAAAAATTTTTTGAATAAAAAATATTTTAAGGGACCCCTTAAAATATTTTTTATGATCCTTTTAAAATCATAAAAAATCATTTAAAATATTTTTTATGATTTTAAATGATTTTTTAACTGATCCTCGAATATTTAAACCTTGATTATTATCAATATATCTGAGATCTATTAAATTACGAGTTTTAAAGAAGTGATAAAAAAAAAAGGTTAGAGGTACATTTTCAAATCCTCAATATTTTCACAATAATGTCTAACAAATATGACAGGCGAAATAGTTATGTAACTTAGTCACCAAAATTTATAGCATTTTGATTATTTATTTTTGTTTAAAAAATAGTTTAAAACTCAAATTAGTTTGAGAAATTTAAAATTTCATCTAAAAATCTTTTATTTAAAATAGTTTATAAGAACTAATTTCCCCTATTTATCACCTATCGTAACTTTCAAACGCTTACCATTGTCTGTAAAACTCATCGGTTAAAAACTCATTGGTTAAAAACTCATCGGTTAAAAACTTATTAGTTAAAACAAAAACAGATATTTTAAAATATCTATACTTTTAAAAAATAATATAAGGGGCTGTTTATGAATCGGGCTAGTCCGGTTAACACGTTCGCTGCCAACTATGAGTATACTCGTAGTAAAAAAATGCTATATTTTGTCCAACTACGAGTAAAAAACGCTAACTTTTGAAAAAAAAACGCTATTTTTTGGCCAACTACAAATATACTCATAGAATGCGTGCGTAAAAAATTGGCCGACTACGAGTATACTTGTAGTTCAACTAACATATTAAAAATTTAATTTTAACAATGTTTAGCTATGTTAATTCATATAATATCTTTTTTTTAACTTTAGAATAGATTTCAGAAATAACTAAGTTATAGACTTGTACTTCGTAAACCCCCCGTGTTTTATATAAATCAGAATAAAGATATAACAAACTTAAAATATATTTAAAGGTATTTTAGAAACCTTTTATTTTACATGGTATATTTTAGAACATTCGCCAACACATAACGGAGGCTTTTTTTCACATACAACGCATTAAAGCGTTTTTCCTTACGTTTTATTTTAGAACGAACACAACAAAGTTTTGTGGGCAATTTCTTCAATTCATTTGGTATTATAGCAGCTAAATAATTAAGTTTGTTGTTGTTGACTCGAGGAATCAATGTTTCTTCGTTCAAGTGCTCACGCAATAAATTGGTAACAAATATTTCCCGAAATTTAAGCAAGGAGATTGCTTTATCTGTTCCATACTTGCAGTTAAGACAGTAGGCATTAAATAAAAATATATCGAAAATATGAATAGCTACTTTTTTATACCATCTAGTGGTTTTTCTTAGACAGTCATAATAAGATACCATTTGATCAGCTCGATCAACTCCTGACTTGCCTTTATTATAATCTTGAATTATACTGAGTTTAAGTTTCTTTACACCTCTTCTGCTTGTCACTTTAACCATCTCTAATGAATGCATGTTGCTAATCATATTGTTGCATATCTTCTGCGTTTATTGGCTTCCGATCTTTATATCTAGAACTTCTTCCAAGAGGACGCACTTTATTGACTTCTTGGGTTGCATAGCGATTTGTTTCTACAACCATTGTATTAAGAAGCTCATCCGTAACTAATAGCTTTAAAAAATCCATCGGATTCTTACTCTCTATAAGGAGCTTTAAACCAGGTTTGCCATTAAATTGAAAACTTTGTACAACGTTTGGCTCGTCTTGATGAACATTGTTTCGAGTTGTTGTATAACGAATCCTTCCCCTTGTTCTTGCTCTTTTTCGTGGTTGTGCAGACTCTTCTGCACTGGCTGCTAAATAAATGTCTTACCGATGCATATCACTTTTGCCAGCTTCGCTGACTTCAGATTCAGACTCTGATTCAGTTTAGATGGAAGACGAAGAAGAACTTGAAAAAAGTGAACCCGAATCTCCGTTATCAGGGTCATCATTTTCGCTATCACAACGCTCCTCCATAATTTTATTTGCTGCTTCAATTGCAGAATATCTTTGATGAACTAAAAGGAAATATATGTGTATATTTATTATTTTTTATATTTTTTATATATTTATATACAAAAAAAATTAAGTATATATGTGTATATTTATTATTTGCAAAAATAAATAAAACAACCAAGATGATAAATACAATTTAAAAAAATAATAAAAATAGTCAACAAATATTGATAAAATACTTTCTCTATTCATGATTATCAGTAATTACATGCAGAAAAATCAAATTATAAATTTAAATGCATCAAATACGTTGCATTGCTCTGCACTGCAATGATTGCTGTTACAAAATGCTTACGAGTATACTCGTACTTGGGTGCTGGCGAAAAAAATATCTTCTTCATTGCAAAAGTAAGAGTATAATCGTTGTAAATTTTTTCTCCTTTATATTCAGAATAAAAAGTGCTTTTAAGTTATGTTTGATAGAAAAAATGTTATTTATTGAAATGTTGATATCTAGCCTCGGCATTGAGAATAAAACCACGCAAAATAGCCTCGGCAGAAATTTAATATCGCATAATTTATGGCTTAGCAGTGTAATAACGCCTTCCTAAAACAGGTTTGGCAGCAAACGTGTTAACCAGGCTGACAAAAAAAAATTTACATCGAAATTCAAATTTAAATTATCCTTTTTTTTTATTATGTAATTGTTTGCTTTAAACAACAATTGGGATTTTTTTTAAATAATAAATAAATAAATAGAAATAGCGTGATTTATTTTATACAACCAATTACATTCAGGAGCAGGCCTGGTTCACTTGTTCATGTTTGTATGGTAAAAAATTGTCTGACCTTAGGGGCTTAGTTTATATAAATTGGGCTGTTTATATGAATTGGACTGGCACATTTAACCAGGCTGACTAAAAAAAGTAAAAACATCAAAATATCAGAATAGTAAAAATAGTAAAACCTTTAGTCTATATATTGGGATCTTAATTTAAATTTGAATTGTGTTTCATATAAACTACCAAAAAGAATAATATAAAATAAAAGATAAAAATAAGAAAATTTAGGTATAACAATTTTTGCTTTTGTTAGCGCATTTTAAATATATAATAAGGGGTTTAAAAGGTTTACATAATAAAATAATAACACATAATTTGCAAAATACATAGACGTAAACTGCATAACTTTTTTTTTTAGTGTATTTATATGGAAAATGTTTCTTAACTTATATTTTAAAGAAAATTAATTGCTTTGACGTTTTTGCTGTTTAATTTTAAGCTGAATTATATGGCGTCTACTTTTTGCAAGAATTATATAACATCTACTTTTTGCAAGCGCATCAATCCTGCGCGCATTGACACATGCGAATTTTTATCGAACAGGTAAAGGGACCTCAGAATACAAGACGTTGTCAAGTTGAATAATAGGTAGTATTTTGGCGCGTAGCCAGACTTTTTTAGGAGGGTTGCAAATTTTTACTGCGGCCCACTGTTTTTTTTTTTTACTGCGGCCCACTGTTTTTTTTTTTTACTGCGGCCCACTGTTTTTTTTTTTAACAAAATTTAAATGTTATTATTATTAAAATATTATAATTGAAAACAAAAGCTGCCGCAATTTTTAATATAATGTAAGTGATGAAAAATAAATAAACAACAAACATTTGGTCTCAATGATGAGTAATTAATTACGACAATTGTTAATCATCTAAAAGAAAGGAGAAAAATTCTAATCTTCTCAGATGAAATTTTGCAAACATTTTAACGGTTAAATCTAAAACAAAGTTATAATCATAGTGAATGTGCATTTAAGCCAACTCAGAAAGTTGTTCCTGCCTTTAAGTTACTCTTGTTTACAAGTGAAGACGTCGAATTATGCTTTCCATTACTTCACATTCTGCGGTAGTGACTGGAAGAACACATCTAAGGGAAAAAAAAATGTAAATATTTGGAAACATATCTGGCTTACATTCTTTAAGAGCACTGCAGCACTTGAGGGTCAATTATCTGGTTGACATCCAAGCTACATTTTTGCTACATAATTATTTCTTCATCAAAGAAATTAGAGTTAGGAAAACATTTTCCTAATGTATCGTAGCTTTTTGAATCATTTCAGATACACTGATATTTTTAAGCAAATAATAGAAGATACAAAACTTAACAATAACTCAGTTGTATCTGACGATTTGCATATTTACATAAAACATATTTGCGCTTACTCTCATCATTTCTATTTCTGAGAAGACAGTTTTAAAACACTTAAAGGCATATATGACGTCACTAGATTACTCCTGCAACTTAACTATAGGCTCACGAAGAAACCCCATATTTCACTGTAGTGTAACTAGTGATATAATAAAATCAAAACTTCCCAAATGCTTTCAGAATAGACAGTGCTTGACGTTTGTCTTCATCAGTCCACCCATGTAGCAATTCGGCATATTCATTATTGCCACATTTATTCTTAGAAATGGCGTCGCAAAATTTTGTTAAAATATGGATGAGCTAAACAAAATTTTTCCCAACCATCTAAATTTTTAATCTATCTTGTAACACAAATATCAGCAAGAGTCTTTGGTCTATTCAATGTGCGAAATTGGTTTTTATTTTGCTACACCAAATTAAGAGTTTTGTTAGCGTTGCGCTACTTTTTATTATATTTTATATTATTTTATTATAAGTAATATTATATTTAATACAGGCCTTGTTATGAGATTTTGAAGCGTAACGGAACAGCGCAACCTGAATTAATGTAACTTCATTAAAAAAAAGATATTTACAACGTTAAAAGTTGAATTGCGTCAGTTGCGTATTTTAACCTTATTGTAATTCATTAAAAATGATTGTAAGTCTTTTAAATAAAATATCTTTAAATTACAGGGGCGGATACAGGTTGTAAAGATAGGGGGGGCACAAATGGGGTGGGATTTAAGGGGAGGGGGTATCCCCCTCCCCTTCTGGGGTCTATAATCAGCCGCCAATGATTTTTAATGAAATGACAACCCAAAATGGACAGTTTCCAGTACTCTATATCTGATATCTGACCTGAGAATGGATCGACATAATTATAAATAAAAAATTAATCAAATTTTTTTTTTTGGGGGGGGGGACACGAGCCGGCTGTGCCCCCCTCTAAATCCGCGCCTGAATTAAACAATATTGTTAAAAAAAAAAAAAATGTTTTAAATTAAATTTAAATGCTGATTAAAAAATAATTTCCTTGTTTTAAAATCTTATACTTATTTACAGTTTAAATTTTAAACTTAATTTTTTTTTTTAAAAACATTCTTTTTACGTTTACTTTTTTTAAATCAGTGGACACTTGTTTATGGTTGATTTTCTTAAAGGGATTAAAGTGTACTTCTAAATAGTTAGATTGGGTTTTTCCCTTTTTAATTAAATTAAAAATTGTAATTAAACGAAGTTTACCGCTTTTCGGCTTTGTTTTTTTTTATTTCCATTAAAATATTTTAAATTATCGTGAAACCTAAAGTATTTTTACTATTTCTTACTAAATCCAAAAAGAAAAATAATATTTTCGGTTACAAGAACTTGTTTTGAACAATTATCAAAAACTTTTTAAAAAAAAAAAACTAATACTTGTGCTATAGATATAAAATACGTAAATTTTAAAATTATATTGATAATTGTTATTGCGTATATTATATCTATATCACAAGTAGGCATCTGCGTAAGGAGGAAAAATTCTGACTACCGTGTTACCGTATATTCTCGCAAAATATTTACGACCTCTTGCGGTTTTCTGCAAATTTTTCTTTTAATTTTACGACCACTGCGGTTAATCGCGGCTTAGGTCGAGTTTAGTCGGTTTTAAACGGTTTCATTAAACTTTGTAAAACATACAAGATATATAAGCAAGTCTATTATAAATGTTATGAATTTACAAGTTTTTCCTGCAGAAAAAAAAAAAAGGAATGGACAAAAATTTTAGCACATTTATTTGCAGCTTGATAGTTTTTAGCATAAAAATTACTAATATCTATACTTTTCATGTTAAAAACTAGAGGCCTACGTAGAGAAAATTTGTTTTTCCATTTTTAACTTTAAAAAGTTCAACGCAATGACACTGCCTCATGAAAAATTTAAAATAGAAAATTTCATCGAAAATCTTGCTTCATTTTTTAATGGATTGACTTCTAATACCAATTCGAGGCGGGTTTCACGTTCGTCAGATGTTTCCAGCAGTTTGGCCACTCTTTTCACGGACGTCTCATCAAGTTTGGTCAGGCTCAAATTTGCTTGAAGTTAAACAAGCATTTACATATTTTCTGGGTCAAGTCTTGTCCGTAGGTCAGTAACGACATTACCAGCAGCCTAAAACATTTTTTTGTTTTCAAAATTTGGGAAAATAACTCTGCTTTCTTGAAAACGTTTCTTAGAAATGTTTAAAATTTAACCATTTAAACAGTCATACAAACTGCAGTTACTGCAGATTGTATGACTTCCTAATTAGTTTGCTGACAGTTTAAATGGTTAAATTTTTTTCATCGCATTACTGCAAATTGCAAATTAAAAACAAAATGATCTCGAGAATATTATTTAAGTTTTGTTTTTAAAACAAAATAAAAATAAGTTGGGTTTTCAAAGAGTTTATTTATTGATTGTGTTATTTTTAATCGGTTTAAAGTTAGGTTCGTTTTATAAAAAAAATTCTAGTGCATAAAACTTAACAAAAGGAAAACCCAAACAACATTGAAACTCGAGTTAACTCGATTTCTTTTAAACTAGTTTGAAAGAACTTTTTTGTATGACGTCATTTATTACATTATTTAGACCAAAATTGCAACTTAGGGACCGTCCATAAATTATGTCACGCATTTTTTGACAGATTTTGACCTCTCCCCTCCCCCTCGTCACAAAATCGTAGCAGGTTTTGTATGTCGTCACAAAACTACTAACCCCCCCTCCCCCTTATAGCGTGACGTAATTTATGGACGACCCCTTAACTGAAATTAAAATGAAGTTATATGTAATGCAAACATTTTAAAGTTACTTGAATTAAATTTATTATTATTTTTTTTACTTCAACATAAATTTTGGAAATTTTATCAGTAAAAAAAAATTGTTAAACAGAGCGTTTTTATATTTTTAAAAGAATTTTAATTAAATTTCATAAATTTTCAAATGAATTACTAAAACTATGAATAATAATAAAATTAATTCAAATTTAATAAAATGAATTATAAATATTAAAAAAAAAATGAAAATTAGAAAAAAGGATATCTATCTGTTTTTTTATCTAATAATAAAAAAATATTCCACAAACGTTTATTTACAACATTTACAGTCCTACCGGCACATCTAGTTTCTTTTTCGGAAATAAAACCTCTATATAGACACGTGTTTTTCACTATCCAGACGTAAACCAAAAGCACGTGTATATTACGGGCAGTTTTACGAGAGTTTAACACGTGTTTTTTGAGGTTTTGAAGTCAAGTTTAAATGTCGAATGTTTTTATCAGTGGTTTCACATTCCTTACGGAAAGTTATTACAATATAATACTACGATTTCATAACGGTGAAACCATTAATACTTTAACTGGTATTTATAGTAAAAAGTAATTGTTAATTTCACGGAATAAAAACCATTTTTAATACGTGTTATTCTTTTTGTTTTAAAAGGTTTTAAAAACGCAACAGAAACCAAGCGTAACTATTTTCTGAGTTGTGCCGGCTGGGAGTTTAATGTTTTCCGCTTAATCTGTTTTAAAAGACTGTTTAAAATAAACTTATTGAAAAAAGTTTTTGCATAACGTAAATTGCGAAACACGTACGTAAAATCGTGAATACGTAAGTAAAACTCAAATAGGGAAACGCTTCTTAACAAGGCCTGTTAACACATTTTTATTTCAGGTGTTTTGCAAGAGTGACTAATAACCAAATTTATTCTATGACACACGCAAAAGGTGTATATTGCTTTAAGTTGAATGCTCAGAAATTGGGCTTGTATACCTGATAACTAACCTCCCATTGATGCTGCACCATCGTATCCTTTGTCTCTCATATTTTCAATATTCAAAAAGAGGTCATGTAGAGTTTGGTTAATTTAGTAAAAATATCTTTGGCTCTCACATGCTCCAGCTTTACAAATGACACAAACTCCTCGCGTATCTCATGTTTCTTATCAACAAGTCTTAGCACAAGGGATAGCTGCTCTGTGTGGTGAAAATTAATTGCATCTGCAAAAGCAGAAAAAAATTTGACTTCTTTTATTTCTTTTATTATTGAAGCTTGTACCATACTTTTTCCTGAAACCGAGTTCTCATTTTCAACCTTTGCAGAAATATAACAAGCATTTTTCATTTTTGGACTTATCAAATGCTTTCAACTCTAAAAGAAATATTTTTAAGTTTGAATAGTATAAACTCTATTTTTGTGAATCTAATTTTTCTTTAACCTTATTCCAATTATTAAAGGGTTTTTTTAACAAAAGACCCCATTTTTTTCTTTTAAAAATAAAGCCAAGACAAACCTTGCTGTACTACAGAACAGCATCCCTAATTAGCATTCGCCCATCCATTTGATAGAAAATTTTTTGGAAAGTCTGTTGGTATAATATGTTTTGTGATGTATTGAATTTTGATTTCTAGCGACATGTCTATTTATTTTGCTCAATAGTGCTTATATTCATAGTTGGCGTAATGACATTTCCGATGTCACAAAAATTAGCGTTCTGAACACCTGACATCATTTTGGAGTATTCTTCAACTGTTTGAATGTCGTTTTTTTGATGATTATGGTCGCAATAAATGATGTAATTTTTTATTGCGACCATAATCAAATTTTTTTACTCGTAAAGTTCGTGAAAACTGTGTGAATTTTCCAAGGATAAGTCAGAGGAAATATCGTTTTTGAAAGAATTTGATATATTGTCATGAAAAATTACTTGTGACTGTTCTTTTTATAAAAATAAGATGTCAATTTTACACATTCTTTTGCAGAAGATTTCAACTTTTTTAGTTTTTTAAACATTCTTTATTAGTCTCACCTATTCTTTTTTGATTCATACTAAACTAAATAACTTATAGAAATAAAAAAATACTTTATAAGTAAATATTAATGCTAAAAAATACTTTAAAAACAAAACGCTTGAAAAAAGTACTTAATTTTTATGCATATTCACTTTTTTTTTTAATTCAGTTTTATTGGTTAACGTTAAAAAGAAACAACTTAAAAGCTTTCATGGATTAATGTTGCTATGCATTAAAATTTAGTTACCGTTTTTGCTAAATATTGTGTTTTTATTGTTGACAGAACTGAAAATTTTAAAAAAGCTTATAGCAACACTACTTTTTTGAAAAAAAAGTAAAACCATAAATTTAGTAAAGTTTTGAAACCGGTCCATTTTTTTAAAAGGAAGGTGACAGCCACCCTAATTACCCCCTTAGTTACGGGCCTGGTATTGCTGCCGGTTTTGCTTAGATAACCATGAATTTTTGGATAAGGTTTTTATTTTCCATGCTGAGTATACTTGAATAATGTTTAGTTTAAAACATATTTTTTTAAATTTTTTTTATAATTTATTTAATGGACAATTTACAACATTTAATAACTTATTTTATACAAAACAGTACATATTTAGAACATTATCTTTATTTTTACAATTAACTTTAACCTGAGTACATGAGTCAGGAAAACGCGACTTTCCAAAAATAAAAAAACGTGATTAAAAAAAAAATTAATTAATATATTAAAGGTTAATATATATTAGTTAATGTTTAATATATAAAGGTTAATATATAAAGGCTCGCAATAATAAATAGTATGCTATAATTAACAACGAAGTGCCTTTATCCAGCGCTATTTATTATACATAAATGAAACAGGGCCCATGGAGCCAGGGCTGTCCCGAAGAGATTTTTAAGGGGTGGGGGGTGCCATGTCTTTTTATTGCTGACTAGAGCCAAAAAAAAAATTTTTTGCCCACTAACTTATCTAAAAAAAAAAAAAAAAAAAAAAAAGTCCTCATTTTCCGACACTTGCCGACTGTCGATGATAATTACCATTTTGCCAACTCTAGTGTCTGATTTGCCAACAAAACTAAATTTGCAAATGAGCCCCCGAAATTCATCCTCCGATTGGGGGTATGGGGTAGCCTAGCCACGGCTCCACATTTACATAAAGGGTAGATTAGGGTAATATGAGAACCTTAAGCAAAAACTGGAATATTTTCAAAGATAATTATGCTGGATCCAAAATTTTTGTGAATAAATATTTTTTAGGGATTCCTACTCATGATCCACTTAGATATTTGAACACCGGAAATTTTCTCTTTATAATACAGAGGTTTTAACAAAGTAGCAAAAGTGATTATATTACCCAGACCACTTAGTAATACGAGCACTTTAAATTAGCTAAAAAAAATAACATTAATTAAGTAAAAAAATACCAACCTGACAATTAGAACTAATTTTTGGAATATAACAATTCGTTATTAACAAAACTTATCATTAAAAGATTAAATTTTAAGCCACTTTTTGTTGAAGCAATAATAGTATGTTTTCTGCAAGAAAAAAAAACAAAATTAGTTTGTTATTTTAACAATTTTATTAACTCAAACATATGAACGATAAAAATTCAAATTTTTTGAATTTAAATTACAGAAAAATATTTGGTATTGTTAACAAATTAACATTTTTTCTATGTTTTGTTTTTATTCAAAAAGCAATTAAAACCACTGCTATTTTAGGGACTTTAAAATTGTTAATTTAATTAAAAACACCGGGTAATTGAGCATGTTTATATCACACAAAAATAGCATCTTTAAATAAAGTCAAAACTAAATGTTTCTATGCATTGCTTTTTAAACAAAAATGGATTGGATTTTTAGCTAACATATTTTTTTTTAAGAAAAATAAATTTTATCATTTTAGCACCAAAATTTTGCACCACAGATTTATTTATGCATGATGATAGTATTTTAACAACGCAAAATGTTTAACAGCATTTTAATTTGATGATAGCCGCTAATGCCTGCATATAGATTTAAACTGTTGTCACCACAAAGTCGATTCAAAAAATAAAAAGTTTTTTTAACTTCACAGCTTACATCTAAGAACTCTTTAAATATGCTCATATTACCCTAATCTACCCTATATATGTTATTTATTTTGATATCAATAATATAATAGCTGTTTAAAAAATAATTTATTAAGTATTTAGATTAAGTATATTCATTTGAAATCATACAAATATATAACTTTTATATATTTGTAATTAAATAAGTAATTATTTACTTTGTTGAGTAAAATTTTTCAATTTTGCTTTTAAAAACGTCAAAACGGGATGACCGAATAAGTGCGAATTTCATAAACTTGAACTGACATAAGTGTGAATGCCGTAAGTGTGAATGGCGTAAGTGTGGCTGGCGTAAGTGTGAATTGGCATAACTGTGAACTTGCATAAGTTGTAAAAACTGGCACAAATGCGAATCAGCATAAGTGCAAACTGGCATCAGTGCGCCGAAAGAACTTGTAAACATTGGCTTTTGTGCTAATTGGCATAATTGCGAACTGGCATATGTGCGAAGCAATTGTAAAAACTGGCATAAGTGCGAATCGTCATAAATGCGAACTGGCATAAATGCGGCAAAAGAATTTGCAAACATTGATATAGGTGCAAATTGGCATAAGTGCAAACCAGTTGCAAAAACTGGCCTAAGTGCGAATTGGCATAAGTGCGAAATGCCAATTCGCACTTATGCCAATGTTTGCAACTTTATTCGGCGAATTTGCGCTTTTGAGATTTCTACTTATTCCAGTTTTTGCAACTGCTTTGCATTTATGCTAATTCACACTTATGCTAGTTCGCACTTATGCCAGTTTGCACTTACACCAATGTTTGCAAATTCTTTTGGCGCACTTATGTTAACTTGTATTTATGCTAGTTCGCACTTGAGCCAGTTTTTGCAACAGCTTCGCACTTATTCCAGTTTACACTTATAACAGTTCCACTTAGGGGTCGTCTATAAATTACGTTACGCTCTAAGGGTGTTGCTACTTGTTTTGTGACGACTCATACAAAATTTGCAACTAAAGTGTTGCGATTTTGTGAAGATGAGGAGGAGGGATGTCAAAAAACGGTCGAAAATTGCTTAATGCTAATGTTTTCAAATTATTTATGCCAGTTTTGGTTGAGTTTGAAGAAAAAAAACGCTATTATTACTCATTTTAAAATGGACATTTTGTTTTTTCTGTGTTTTGCTGTGATTATATTATCGCAAATATTGTGCTTGTCAACAAATATGGTTGTTGACTCATTTTTGTTCTGTATGTTTCCTTAACAAAATGGAGTTTTTAATAACATCATTACAGCGTTATGGAATCAGGAAATCAGTGACCTTGGTAATAATATATATTATATTATATTCGTAGTTATATCAAAAACCAAAAAAAAAGTTCTATGCATAAATTTTTATAAAGTTTTGATTCGCCTATTATAAACTGAAGAACTTTAATACTGCTTGTAAGTTTATTAATGATGAATAAATATAAAGCAAGTATCTTAGTTTATTAAAAGCATTGTTTGTTTTTAGTTCAAAGCAACAATAATTCAAGATTACTCAATACTAAGAACCATACACTTTCAAAAGAGCCTGTACAACTGGTTGGTGTTTAACACTGAATATGAAATCCTGAAACCGTTATTTTCAAGTCCATTGAAGTCATCACAAGAATGTCTTTATTTTGCATTGGAGTTACTTGATGTAAAAATGCTATGCCATATTTTACTTCTAGTCTTAAGCATGAATAGTCTAGAAGCCTTTTTCAAAAGTATATATTTATTTTAATATTGAATAAATTAAATTTGTTTACCATTAATTATATATGCATAAATTAGTTATTTATGCATAGAATAATTTTATTTGCATAAATTATTTATGCATAGGTTAATTCTATATGCCTAAATTAGTACATTCATACATTCTTAAACTAATTAAATATGTATGGGATTACCAGATAATACAAATAAACTATTTTTTTTTTAAATACTTAGTAGTATGTTAGTATTTAAGTATATTTTACATAGCTCATACTTATGAACAAAAAACCTTTATAGTGTGTGTATAAATAAATAGCTATAAATATTCATATATATTCACATATATTCAAATATAGCTATAAATGTTCATATTCTTAAAAAATATGTTGTGCCATTGTTATTGTTGCCACTAATTTCACATTAAATCTATTTCATTGCTTGATTGACTAAAAAGTTACTTATTTCAAAACTCATTTATTGAATTTATTTGCAAAAAAAAAAAAAAAAAAATTAGAAATTTTAAGTAACTTAGTAAAACTATATTAAGACAAATGTCAAGTACCACCTGCATCGAAATAATAACTATGAGTAGACTTGGTTTATTTGTTATTAGGTTTTCTTTGCATCTGATTTTCTTTGTAATTAGGTTTTTTTTGTAATTAGGTTTTCTTTGTAATTAGGTCTTCTTTGTAATTAGGTTTTATTTATAATCAAGTTTTCTTTGTATCACATTTTCTTTGGTATCAGGTTTTCTTTGTAATTAGGTTTTATTTATAATCAGGTTTTCTTTATATCAGATTTTCTTTGTAATCCGGTTTCCTTTGTAATTAGGTTTTATTTGTACAAGAGTGTCTTTGTATTCAGGTTTTCTCTGTAATTAGGTTTTCTTTGTAATCAGGTTTTCTTTGTAATCAGGTTTCCTTTGTAATCGAGTTTTCTTTTCAATCAGGTTCTCTTTGTAATCATGTTTTCTTTGTATAAAATTTTCTTTGTAATCAGGTTTTCTTAGTTATCAGGTTTTATTTGTAATCAGATTTTTTTAATAGTTTTTTTAGTCAATTCATTGATTTTATTAAAAGCTACTTAATTAAAAAAAAAAAAAAATTGTTAAAGCTTTCTTTGCAGCACATATAAATATTTTTAATAATAGATTTTTGGATGTTTACATTTATATCAGGTTGAAATATATTTTATTTCTTTTTAAAATTGTGGATTACTGTGTAGTTGTATCTGTACTACACCTCTTTGCCCCAACTCTGTAATCTCCAAGATCTATAAAATGATGAAAGCTACAAGTACCAGGTGGAGTTATTGCACCAGTACAACTTTCTTTTTGCTCTTCAGGTTGCAATCATAATTCCAGCCCTTTTTTGTAAATGAAGTTAGCAACCTTGCTTTTCTCAGTACAAAGTTCATACATAGCTTATGATGCGTGAATTTGGTTTCTATATGGTCATTTTAAACTTTTTTGTGCTGTTAAACTTTTTGCAGTACTGGCGATCCCATTGCATGATGACTTTCCATGGGGCGTAGCAAAAAAGTTCTATTTATTTTTGCAGTGTAAGTTAAAGGTTATCCTTTCATTACAATCAGTCAGGTCACCTTTTTACAGAAGGTAGTTTAAATTTAATATTTATCAAAATAAGATATCAGTTTAAAAAATAATTAAAATACATTATTAAATTTTGTCTGAGATTGTATCTATCAATCAATTATGGTCAGGTCAGGTCATACTACTGGTAACATGTAATCCAGTACAACCTGTTTACAAGATCAACTTAATATAGCTTTATAATAAGGACTCCTGAACCATGGTTAAGCAACTTACCTAGGAAAAGGAAAACTGGTATAAACCCCCTAATTTATTTCTGGGTAAGGTTAGAAGGAGCTCATTAACTATAGGTTGTGATCTTCCTAAATACAAAAATCCCTGATCTCCAAAACAGTTTAACAGCATGATATGCATTCAATTTTTGTTTCTTAAAGTAAAATATTTTTCATAGTGATTGTTGTCATGGGATTTTAAGATCTTTTTATTGTTGACAAGTTTATTAAAAAATTGAGAATAAGAACATTCTTGAATATTGACAAGTACATTTAAAATTTTATTAATATTTTTAAATTTAATTTAAGAACTTTAATGATAAAGTGTTAGTGAAGATCTATGATATATGGATATGAGATCTAGGATATATGGACAAGGTTACAAGCATAATTGTTGAGATACAGTTAAGTGCATACAAAATATACACCATTTATTGTTAAATAAATGTTATTTTTTGTATATTCACCTGTGTGATTTTTATATTGCAACACCCCTGTTCTCAGGAAAATTGCCAATTAAAACATTTTAAACATTTCTTTTTTTCTTTTTATTTTTTTATTTTTAGTATTGTTAGAAATGCTTTCAGCTATCTATTAAGCCATGTTTTAAAATCTCAATTTGAAATGAATGTTTGGTAAAAAGTGAAATAAATTAGTAATAAAAAACACGTTGAAAAACCCTAACAAAAACATGTCAATTGCAATAAGTGACAATAATCAGTAGCAAAAGTAAATGATTTATGTGATTATGAATTTAATTCTTTATGGTTTAAAAGAAGTTGTGTTGAAATGTATTAAGTTTGTTATTTAGAGTAAACTATGAATTGATAATATAAAAATGTCAAAAAAAATTGCAGTTTCAATAGTGAGTGGCTAAAAGATTTTAGATTTACAGGTTGTATATCTGAAGATAAAGCTGCATTGAGTACAAGATAGACTTTACATGTGTAGTTTCAGTTCAAGTAACATGGGAAATGGAGCAGTAATAAGTCATAGATTGTGTAAGAAACATCTGAAAAAGACAGAAGAAACTAAAAGCAATGATATCTTTTTTGTAAAACAAGCACCTTCAATAGAAAAATCTTGCTCAGTTAAAGGACCTTCTATGAATTCAAAATCTATCGAATAGTGTTTATGTTCCTGCTTGCACTCTTAATGCAAATGTACTGTGGACTTTAAAGGTTGCTGTGCAGTGACGGATGTTTATACTTATGTCCAATAATGATGTTTTGCAAAAAATTGCGATGATTGGAGGCTGGGAACAAAACCCTAAAATTTCATCCCCCACCCCAAATGTGAGTGCAATAAGTTGATGAAATATTTTTTGCACTATTCTCAACTAGACTTATATTCATCAATAAATATAAAGTTTCATAGTATAATCTTTCAGCTTTCAAAAATTATGACCATATAAAGTTTAAACCCTCCCCTCCTCTATTAGAGGGGGTTACAAATTACAAAATCTCAAATACCTAAAAATACTGGATTCATCACTGTTATTGTGTCCCACTATTCTGTTAGAATGTTAGTTATTAAGCTAGAATTCTGCTAGAATGTTAGTTATTAAGAAGATCTAGAACTTTTTAGTTGGTACTTGGTCCATACATAAAGAACTTAAGCAAATTTTTTTAAACTCATATACTGGTTTAAGTGAGTTGTTTAATGTTATGTTTACAGATAACAAAATTGTTTTTCATTGAGTAGAATGAAATGTGGCTATTTAGTAAATTTTGAAATGTATCCTTTTTAAAAAAATTCTTTAATTAAGGAAGTATCACCATTTTTTGTTGTCTCCAATGACGAGTCTATGAATTGTGTTCTTCATTAATTGTGTACTTGAGGAATAAATAATTCTATTTTTTAAAATTTTTATTTTCCACTATTGGAGTCCTCAAGTGTCGTTAAAACTCTTTATTTGGATTCAAAAGTTTTAAATCAATCAAATGGGGAAAATTTACCACAGAATTAAATGAAGCATTAAAGAAATTGCTGACAAAAAGCTTTCTTTAGTTTTCCATGGATGGACCAAGTACTAACTAGAAAGTTCTAGATCTTCTTAACAACCAACATTCTAGCTCTGAGTTATCATCACTACTTGATATTGGAAGTAGTGACTTGCATGGTACATTTGCTTCTGATGTTGAATTGATACCTGGGAACTTCAAAAAGATCCTAAAGGCAATGTGGCAAATCTTTCATGATTCACCTGCTAGAAGGGACGTCTATGTAAAAACTGTCATCATTTATTTATTTATTACTTTCTATTAGATTCTGTCCAACAGGCTGGATTGTGGACGAAGCAGTTGCTGATAGAGCCATTAGTATTTGAGGATATTTTGTTAAGGTCTTTTATTCTGAGAAAGTCAAAAATGTAAATTGTATTATATACTAATAAGTCATTATAATTGTACAGCCTTTTAATAGCCAAGTTGAAATTCTTCAGGGTTATTGCATGGTGTTTGAAAGAATATTTTGTGGCATTCCAAACTGATTCTACAATGGTTCTTTTTCTCAATGATATCATGGAAAGAATGCTTCAAAAGATTTTTTTCATCTTTATAAAAGAAGATATATTGAATGGTGCAACGAATAGATATCAATTTATCAAGCTTGATGTGTCAAAAAATAAAATCAACTGCCATTCAAATACACCTTGGAACAGCAGTCAAATTTATTTTATACTCTAAAGATGTGACAGAAACTGTAAAATACAAGTTTAAAGAAGATTACATTACTATGCTGGTTAAAATTGTTGAGAAACTGCAAGAAAGTAGTCCTTTGAATAATATGTTAATGTGGAATGAAGCATGTCTATACTTAAATATAGTTAATAATGGGTAATAACAAAGAAATTGGATTTGCTTGTTTTGGTCAGCTAGTTAATAAATTGTATAGATCAAATTTGATATCCGCCCAAACAGCTGATTCTGCCAAAGATCAGTTTGAAGACAAAATCTGTTGTAGCAATAAATAAGGAAGAGTTTAGACAATTTAATTGCCTAAAAATGTGCCTTGATAAGTTTTTAAAGGCTTATTTGAAATGGAAACAATTTCAAATTAATAAGGATAGTCTGTATCCTAGTTTTTTACTTAATCTCATGTGCTGTTGAGCGAGGTTTTAGTGTCAAAAAAGAGCTTTTTATTAAGAACATGCAATTAACCTATTTGATTAGTCTTAGCGCATTGTTTATGACCATGTAACTGATTTCACAATCAATAAATTAACAAAAAGTTGCAAGTTGTTCATTCTGGATATGTACAATATTTAGACGGAAATAAAAGGGAAAATATTATTACTAAGAAAGCAGAAGAAAAAAAAATATTGCTGAAGAAATTATTGATTTAAGAAAGAGAAAAAGAAAGATATTCAATCGTGTATTGAATATCTTTCTTTTTCTTATTTTTATGCACTACATCATTACATCTACGCATGTAATGATGTAGTGCAAACAGCATCATTTATAAAATATATTTTTGTGTAAGAGTCTACTGTTTTTATGTATTTAATACTATATAGATGCTATATTTGTTTTTCAATCCTAATTTCACTAAAGTTTTCAGTCTTCTTTTTCATGCTATTTGTTTGATAACACAATTTTGAGGAAACATTGACTTGACTTTTTAATTTTTTAAGTAACATAATTTACCATTTCATTATTACGCTTAACTTTTCACTTTGCTTTTGAGAGTATATATTTTGATGATTTTGAATAAGATTTTAGAGAAGATATAATAAAATTTTTGAGTTTTTCATTGATCTCCTTTCTTTTTTCTTTAAATTGTTATTAGAAAATCCTCATCTTGTTCGCCTTGACTTTACTTCTCTACTTTATGATCTGTTTTTCTGGCAATCTTTTGTTTACAAGATTTGCAATGTTTTTTTCCAGGACCATTATTCAAACTAGTTCTCATCATGACTTGTGAATCTTTTATCGTAACTACGCCAAAATTTTCTAAAAGTAATTGAATTGTATAAAGCTTATCTGCACAATTCTTTAATACTTTGTTTTATGTTTTGGAATATAGAAATTAAAAAAGTATATATAATAAAATATTTAAATTTTACATATACTTACTTGTGATTTTCTTTGTATTTTTATTGAATGGATTACAATAATCTTTCTGCGATATAGGATACATTCTAAATTATTTTGTGGTACGTCTTTCATTCAACATTGTTAAGTTTAATAGTTCAATGTTACAATTTAATGTTATAATTATTTTTTCTTCATTGCTTAAAGTTTCAATAAAATTTTGTTTGTATATATATAAACAAAATTTTTTTAATTAATAGACTACCTGCCCAACCCAAACCCTCAGTTGATGTAGCAGCACAGTCTGTATTACAGGAATATACTTGTTTTATAATACTTATAATGCCCTTATAATAACAATTATAATAAAAGCAATAATACCAATACTGATATAGCTATACTACTGATGATAATAAAATAATAACGCTAAAAATATTGATAAGTTTTTTTAAGTTTTTTGTTTGCTTGTGGGGAGGGGGGGGGGGGGAGAATTGGTAACATCTTCTGAAAGGTTATGAAAACATGCTTTGCGCTTTTACGTTATTTGAATAATTGAAATCAAAATTAAATTCAGCAGAAATTAGAAGAATACATAAACAAAGAAAAAATGTAAAAAGTGTTTCTAATGCATGTATTACTGGGGCTAATTTTTTAATAAAGCTAATAGTTTTAAATCAACCGGGACAAATTACCCTTTGACAGGCATACTGGGACACGGATCTTAAAACCGAGACATATGGCAGCCCTAATATATATAAATATATATACATATATATATATATATATATATATATATATATATATATATATATATATATATATATATATATATATATATATATATATATATATATTTTTAACATCTTCGCTTTCAACAAGGCTGCAAGACAACCACTAGTTAGTGTTGGAAGTTACTGGAAGAGAAAAGATTGACGATTGACAGACGACTTAAAAGATTGCAAATTATATGAATCAGGAAAGCAAGATGAAGGAAGCGAATTCCAAAGAACTGATGTTCAAGGAAAAAAACTAGACAAATAAGAGTTTTTGGAGCACTTAGGAACAGTAACAGAAAAAGGATAAGACTTAATTGAATGACGAGTAACACGAGAATGAATTTTAGTAGATGGCACAAGAGACGCAAGCTCTTTAGAGCAGTGTCCATTATAGTATTTGTAGAAAAGAGAAAGAGAAGCAACATTACAACGATGTGACAGAGGTTGAAGGTTGGCTGCAAGAGCAGGTCCAACTATGTTTACAATGCGTTTTTGCACCTTGTCTAAAAGAGAAAGGGCATCATTAGAAGATCCGCTCCAGATATGGCAACAGTATTCCATACAAGGCCGGATTTGAGATTTATAGAGATAGAGAATAGAATCCAGAGTAAGAAAGCGACGAGCTCGATAAAGAGAAGCAACTTTAGCAGATGCTAATTTTGCAACAGATTTGATAAAAGGTTTCCAAGAAAGATCAGAAGTAAGAGTTAATCCTAGAAGATGAAGGGTAGGAGACTCATCGAGTACATTACCGTTCATAAATATAGGAAGGTCTAAACTATTGCGATAATAATTGGCCGAAAAAAGTTGAGTTTTATCTGAATTAAAGTTCACCAGCCACTGTGAGCCCTATGCTGTAGTAGAAGTGAGATCTTTTTCAAGCTCAGATGCCCCCTGCAAGCAATCAGAGGGAGTTGGCTTCTTATCGTGACAAGAATGAATGGTAGTATCATCAGCGAACAATGCCACCTTAGATGTGAGAATATCTGAAAGATCGTTAATGTAAATTAAAAAGAGTATAGGGGATTGAACCAAGGGTTGAACCTCGAGGAACCCCTGAGGTTACAGAATAAAAAGAAGAGTGCTGTCCATCAAGGACAACTTTTATACTACAATTGGAAAGGAAGGATTTAATAATCTTAAAGATGTTTCCAGATACACCGTAAGAAGAAAGCTTATGGAGAAGACCAGCATGCCAAACTTTATCAAACGCTTTAGAAATGTCAAGAGCGATGGCCTTAACCTCTCCACCTTTATCTAATGCGCAATAAAACCTATCGGTTATTACTGTTAGCAAATCAGCCGTAGAACAAGACGATTGAAATCCATATTGATGATCAGAAAGTAGGTTATGAGATTCGAGATGAGAGATTAAGTGTTTATTAATTAAAGATTCAAAAACCTTGCTTATGATAGGAAGAAGACTAATAGAACTGTAGTTAGACGAATCGGATCGCTCTCCAGAATTTTTAAAAATAGGGATAAGAGATGCTACTTTCCAGCAGGCTAGAAAACAAGACTCTGATAAGCACTTGTTGAATAGTTTTGAAAGGATAGACAACAGCTCCGGAGAACACTTCTGCAAGACTATAACAGGTATATTGTCTGGGCCTCTAGCTGTAAAAGAGTCTAAGCAGGAAATCACTTTAGATACAGATGCTGGAGTGATACGAATGTCGAGCAATGGATCAACCTGTTTGACGGCTATATCAGGTAGAACGCAACTTGTGGAATAAAGAGATAATATTGATGAAAAGTTCTTGGCAAACAATTCAGCTTTGTCTTAAGGAGAGGTGACAAATTCTGAACCATACAAAAGAGGTGGAATTACAAACTTGCCCTTATTATTGATACTATTAAAGATTCTCCAGAAGTCGCGAGTGCCTAATTTTTGTGATGAAATACGAGATTTCATGTTCTGAGAATAGCGGGCTTTGCGTTAGACAAAACCTTTTTACAATGGTTCCCAGCAGTAATAAACAGACGTTTGTTTTCTAGAGAATTGTTTTGCTGATAGATATGGAAGTAATGGTTTCGATTGGCAATTGCAGCAGCACAATGTGAGGAAAACCATGGAGAAGAGTGAGGCTTGACCTGGAATTGTCGAGAGGGAATAAAGGATTCCATGCCAGCCTGAATCCACGAAGTTATGTAAGAAGCACATTTGTCAGCAGAAAGACGAAAGATTTCTACCCAGGGGCCATCACGAAGAAAATCACGGAAAGAGTTCAAGTCAGCTTTAAGGTAGTTGTAAGATGTACAATGATAGGGAGATTCTGATGGTAAAAAAAAATGAGATAATAGTTTTAGAGAGACCAAACCATGATCAGAAGCACCTACGGGTGAGAGTGGAGAAACTGAGCACTGGCTAGGATTAGAAACAAGACATAAGTCGAGTAGAGAAGGTAAATGATTCGGGTTGTCTGGAAAGCGAGTTGGAAAGTTGACTATTTGAGTTAGGAATTGAGAAAGGCACAAGTTGTGGGCCTTTATGCCTGCAGAGCTTTAATACCTGCATATGGGCTTTATGCAGTGCCTTATGGGCCTTATGCAGAGCCTTATGGGCCTTATGCAGAGCCTTATGGGCCTTATGTAGAGCCTTATGGGCCTTATGTAGAGCCTTATGGGCCTTATGCAGAGCTTTATGGGCCTTATGGGCCTTATAGGCCTTATGCAAAGCCTTAATGGGCCTGCATGTGGGCCTTAATGCCTGCATATATATATATATATATATATATATATATATATATATATATATATATATATATATACACACACACACACATATATATATATATTTATATATATATATATATATATATATATATATATATATATATATATATATATATATATATATATATATATATATATATATATATATATATACACACACACACAGTCTGTATTAGGGTGGTCCCTAAAAGGACAAAAATTAGTTAGGGTATCTATATATAATCTAAATATATCAATAATATATAATCTATATATTAGTTAATTAGGGTAATCTATATATATTCTATATACATCAAGCTGTTAATTTGTTAAAATTCAAATAAATTTTGAATTTTAACAAATTTAAAATAACTGAACTTTTTATAAACTAATTTTTATAAACTTTTACAAGTTGTAGTTGTCAAAATTAAAAAAAAAAGTTGCACATTATTATCACACTTAGTCAGTTTTTATGTTAAAACAAAACAGGATGTTTTTTGCAGTAGTTAAGATCATATAATTAAGATCACATAATTAAGACTTTCTAAAATATAACAAAACTGTTTTTTTTTTCTAAGGAGTCTATAAACCAAGTTTAATATTTTACTAAATTCTATTTGTAAGTTTTTTTTAATTAACTTAAATAAAATTTGAATCTTGAATATCTTTGAAATTAAAGTTCTTTATGTTTTAGTTGTTTTATAAGACTTTTTGTGCCTAGTAAGCTTATAAGCTGCAGGTGTTATGAGATATTGGGCCCCAAAATTAGTTTACATAAACTAGTTCTTTTGTTAACTTATAAGGAATTTCCTGAATTATTTTAGCAATTTTGGTACATTTATTAAGTTCAGCATTAAAAAAAGCATTATAAATAATTATTTTCATATTTTCCCCCCTGTTAATTCTTATTTTATTAAGGAAAATGTTTTTTCAAAATATTATAAAAACCAGGTCAATATTAAAATTGTCATATCTTGACATGTGCTCAACAATTTAAACAGGTAATCTGTGTTAACCTTTCTTTGTATTTTCATATGCAACAGCCAAAGAATTTTTTAAAAAATTTGAGAACCCATGATTCAAAATTTCCGAAATATTGGGTGATTTGATGTGGAATTACCCAGATATATTACAGCAGGGGTCTTTTTAGTGCACTTTTTAGTGTGAGAGTCACATAATAATATCCACTTTAAGCAAATTGACATGTTTTTATTCTGTTTTTTTAAATCTCACTGTATATTTTCTCTTATTTGAAGTTTTTTGTTCTGTTTTTTTAAATCTCAATGTATATTTTCTCTTATTTGAAGTTATGTATTGTATACTTTTTTAACAACAACATACTAGTTATGAAATGATTTACCTTTTAGATACTATCTGGTAGACCTAAATATGTGTGTATATACCATAGGGTATATACTATATATGGATATATAGGATATATACACGGATATATATGTGTGTACACACATACACTTATATATATATATATATATATATATATATATATATATATATATATATATATATATATATATATATATATATATATATATATATATATATATATATATATACATATATATATATATATATATATATATATATATATATATATATATATATATATATATGCATGAATATATATATATACCAATATGCATGTATATATATACCAATGTATTTATTTAGGTTGGTTAAAAAGTTTTTAAAGCAAAAGTAAAAGAATATGTGTTTTTAAGTAAATTCAAAGACGCTATTTTAATTTCATTAATAATACACATTCTGAGTATACAAGTTTCTGAAAAGGTCTTTTTTCATGATTTTTTTTATTCAACTGGTCCAAAAAGATTACTACTTTATTTAGAGTTAATTAAGGTAAAACTCTTTCGCATCACTATTATCTTTTTTAAAAAGAATTTAACTTTCTTGCCAATTGTTTTGATTTTATGTTTGTTCTTATTTTAGTTTAGGATCATGATGGTAGATCTTTTTTTATGATGGTAGATCTTTTTTCATGATGGTAGATCTTTTTTCATGATGGTAGATCTTTTTTGTATTTATAAAATGTTGCAAAAAGTTGTATTTATTCTACTGAAAACACTTCAATGCTGAGAAATTAGTTTACAGTTTACTTTTTATTAAATTGCTAACAAATGCTGCATATACTTACTGAACAACTTTTTTTGTAGTTCTTTTTGTAAAATATGTAGTACTTTTTTTTGTCTAAAATGTCTGTGACTTTGTGGTTTTGCTCTTGTGTGCAATTTGGATTTTTACATATAACATAAATTTGCTCAATGGCTTCTGTTTTTGTAGCATTTTTAAGATGTATTTTGGATGTAGTATTAAGAAGTTAAGGATTATTAATCTTTTTAGATTAATATTTCTAGTATTTAAATTCTAACAAACTTTGTTTTTTTTACTGTTTCTGGAATTTCATTTTTTGAAACTTTTTGGTTGAATTTAATTCATTTCAAGTAATATTAATAATTTAATTTTTTTGCATATTGTTAATCATAATTAAATTTTGTATAAAATAGAGTTTAAAGTTTTTAATTTGAAGCAAATCTAAGTTATTTGGACTAAATTAAGTTATTTTTAACTTTTTAATGATAGATTTCAAATTGAAATTTAACTTGATTGCAATAGTTGACTGTATGTTTTGTTTTGTTTGTTTTTATTTTTATTTTTATCCAAAAAAATATTAATAATAATTAAGAAACAACTTTATATTAAAATTTCTGTAATTTCATTCATTCATAGTTAAATATTTCTATGGTAATGAGTGAAAATATCTGTTTTGAATGAATAATCAAATCATTCCAAAAAATAAGCTTCAAATTTAATTAATGTTTCTGTGATGAACAGAAGAATTCCATAAAATTAAAGTTAAACAGTAAACAGATAGCTTGTGCAAAAACCGAAACAACAAAATTAAAAGCAGTAAACACAATCAAAGTTAAACTCTATAAGCCTGTATAAAGTGCAAGAGGTGCAATATGGGGAAAAGCATTGAATGGCTGCATTGAGCGATGAATGAACCATTTTGTAACAATTGTGTTGCAAGCCAATAAAAAAAGTATGAAAACCTTTATAAGTTTATACAAGAAGAATTTCTAAACAGAACTACAAAGGTTTGTATAGAACTCAAAAAATAAAGAAATTGTAATAAACATTCAAATGCTGCAGATCCACAAAGAACATAAACTCAATTCAACAATCGAATCAAAACATTTAGGCTGAGCTAAACAACACTCATATATGTTTGCTGAAAATTGGGAAACATACATATTTTGAACCAAAAACACTATAAAAAAGTGTTTACTACAAAATTTATTTCTCAGTTTTGTGATCTGTTTAAATGCATATGCATAATTCTGTCCCATGCCATAAAGGTCAGTCTGCAACGATATATTTAAAGGTAAAAAATATAACTGTTTTAGCATGATCTATTAGGTTTAACAAAAAAAAAAAAGAAATAGTCTATTCCTTATACTTAAACCCAATAGAGATTGCCTGAGTGGTTTTTAAAGTGGATAATTAGGCAGGATATTTTAACCAACAAAAAAAGTCTCATTAAGACACTAAATAATGCATGGCATAATTAACAATTTTAAAAAATGTTGTAAAAAGTGTTCTAAGCAAAAATTAAAATAACTTTACGTTTTTTATTTAAATAAATAGTTAAAAGTAATCATAAATATTTAATAAAAAAAAAGTGTTTTTTTAAGCAAGGAACCAATATCTTTTAACAATAATTTCTAATATGATATATATATATATATATATATATATATATATATATATATATATATATATATATATATATATATATATATATATATATATATATATATATATATATATATATATATATATATATATATATATATATATATATATATACATATATATATATATATATATATATATATTTTATATCAACCTGTTTGGTTTAAAGTTGTCAGTTTTATACAAAAATGAGCAAAATATCTTAGAACAATACAGGCTAAACCAACAAACGAAATGCACACACAGATTTTACAGGAAAATTAAATAAAAGTTTTGAAAGGAATTACCATTTTAGATTGACATTTCTATTTTTAAATAAATGTGAAACACATCAATTGTTGTGATATTTTTTGTTGTTTTGATGTCTTTTAGAATTGTTTATTTTGAAATTTTTATTTCAATTTGCTACTTTTGAGTACTAATATGACACACAAGGGTCCTAGCATTACCATTTTTTCGTAATGTTTAGATCCTTGTAATTTTTCCAATAAAATTTTTGACCGGCACTTTCAATCCATAAAGTAATTAATATTACTGAATTAGTGCATGTTGAAGTAGCTTGTCACCTACGTTTCAGTTTCCCACTTTTATTTTTTATTATTTTTTAAGTATTGGAGTCTTTATAATAGCCTGCACGTTTTGCAAAAAAATTTTACTTAATTTTGTTTTAAATGGGAACAATTCAAATAAACTTTATTATGTATGGACTATTCAAGACTTGAAAAAAAATGAAAACAATAATTAACAATAGCTGTATGGAAATTATTTATAAATTTATAAACAAATTTCAATAGAAAATAAAAACAGTAAAAACTACATATACTTCTAAAATCTGTTTAATTATCTTCTTCAGGTTTTCTTTAGACCTATATTAATTTGTTTAAAAAAATATTTAAACTAATTTTTTTTTTGTAGTTATTTAGGTGCTCCCAGAAATCCTTACTGTCTTATCACTGAGCACTGCGGGAGAGCATTTAATTAGAAGTTCACGCCTTCTTCCGTACCAATGTTGCTTGTTGTGCCAGAGCCAGCGTCAAACCTCGGACCTCTGGGTTCTAAGCCAGAACTCTAACCACTGCGCTATGGCTGCTCCTTTTTTTTTCATAGTTTAAAACATTAAAATAAATCATATGACTTATTATAATAATGAAATAAATATCTGTTAACCAGTTACAAATTTTTACAAAATTTTGCCTACTTTAAATTTTTTTTTGTCTCATTGATCTTTTAACATCCTAAGCTTTACTAAATGCGTATTTAGTATGCATTATATATGTATTCAGGCTTCAGCAGGAGCAAGTGAGTGCAGAAACTTCAAATAGTCCATCTAAAATGGACTTGGGCGTTATGGGGACTGCCCACATAGATGGTCTTGCATGGGCTTTTTCAAGAAATCTAAATTATGTTTGTTTTTGATATTTCCACTGAAATTTTTCCAAAGGGATTTGTCATTTTTTCAATAAAAAGGCAGAAAAACAGTCATTTAATATTTTTTTTTTTAAATTTTTATATCATTATTTTTACACTTATTTTATTGTTTAGTTAATTATTAAATAACTGATAATGTAAATATGTTATAACATAATCGTTTTATTAATAAAAATATTTCATACTTTTATGTATTATTATAAAAGTTCATTCATTTCTCTTCTTATTTGTAAACAAAATTGAATGAATCAATGAAAATTTGATTTAGTTACATTAATTACAAAATTTTTATGAAAATTTTGTAATGTAACTTAATTTTTAATAAATGAGTTGGATACTTGAAGTTTATGTAATAGTTTTTCAAAGTTACACTTCACTTTTTTTTTATCAAAGCTATTTGTATGCATTTCACTTATTTTTTTATGTTTTTGTTTCAATATACTCTTGATTTGTCTCAAGTTGAACTTTAACATGTTAAATTTATTTGCAACGCAAATTCAACAGTATGTTTTGCCTGCTTTTAAACATACTAGTTATTTAACTTAAAAGTAAGATAAGTAACATAATACGGAATAAGTATACAGAATAGTCTACCATCACTGTTTGAAAAAACTGTTTGATTTCATTTTTTTATTTTTTTACATCATAGTATTACTTAATAATCAACAAAAATTTTTTTTAGTGCATTATTTAAAAAAGAAACTGCTTTAAACTTTAAGTTTGTCATTCATTTTGAAAAAACATCATGTAATTAGTTTTTAAAGAATAGCCAAATAAAAAAAATGTCAGATAGTTAGACCTTAAAAAATCTCAATCTACTAAGTTGTTCTACAAAAAGAACATCTACTGAAAAGTGGAACTAATTTTCAGATAACCTATTGAGGCTTAAATTGTTTTCAACCGATTATAGTCTTTTTTATTTTCAACTGGTTTATGAAGTTTTTGTTTTCGACCAATTTATTTTTTGACCTATTTTTTGATCTATTTTATAGATTTTCATTTTCAACTAATTTGAGATAAATTAATTTTTAACCAATTATATTTACGTTTTTTTTTTAAACTTCAAAAAAATTTTTTAAAAAATTAACAATCCATAAGTTTTCCAAGAGTTCATCGAACCTTATACCCCCTGATTCTGAAGACAGCGCTTCCACCACTGCGCCAAGACTTATCAAATTTGACTCATATTCAAATCAGCTACAAAATATACAAAATACATACCGGAAAAGTGGAGTTATAAAATTGAAAATACTGAAGGTTGAAAATTCAGCAGGTAAAAAGTACAATAGGTCAACGATTTAGTAAGTTGGACAATTAGTAATACATGTTTTAATTAGGTGTAAAATATAAAAATCCAAAATTGTCTGTTGAAAATCAAAAATGTCATAATCTATGATTTACGAAATTTCAAAATTTCGTAAATCGTAGTTGAGTTAAAAGCCACCATAAAAAATATCAACATATTTTTTTTTTAAACCAAAAAGTTTATGATTTTCACGGCTTTATTTTGCCCATGTAAACTCATTTCCACAGGCAGGTGTTGGTTATAGCCTGCCATTCCTGCCAAAACCTGCATATTTGTGCTGACTAGTGTCAAAATTCTCCTGATATGTTTTGCTATGTATGTGGATATATTGGAAAAAAGCAGGTGTTACATAAGATTTTAAAAGGTACTTTATTGTGAATAGGATACGCAAAGTATTTTGGATTGTCCATGGGTGATCAAGAGAAACCATTGGCACTTCGCGTGATATGTGGATCTTGCCAAGCTACTCTAGCAGGATGGTTTAAAAATTAAAAAAATGTTCCCAATTATGCTGAAGAACCATCACAATGACTGTTATTTTGTATGATTAGCAGAAAAACTAAAGGAAAACAAGTTCTTTAATATCCAGACATATCATCATCTGCAGCCCCTTTTTCACATGATAACAGTCTACCAGCTGTTATCACAACCATTACAAAATGTAAGTACAGTTCTCATCATACTCTCTAAAGTCATTAAATCTTTTACTTAGATTTAATTAAATCTTAGTTAAAAAATTTTTATAGTTAAATTTTTTACCCATTTATTTTAGCATTTAATTTTTAATGAAGTTTTAAACTCGACTGTTATTTATATCTATTTTGCTTTATGTTGTTTTTCCTTTTTTTTTATGTAGGATGACGCAATGAATATCTTAAGAGTCAGCTAACCAGAAATTTGTTTCATGTTTTCAAAGTTATCTGAACAATGATCAGATAGCTTTGATAAAAGATGGTGGTTTTAAAAATTATTTAATTTTAATTATTTGTTGGACCCCAAATGAAAGTAATGTTGAAGACAGAGAAACTTGAAACATAAGTGATGTCATTGAGGAGCATACTAAGAGATTTCATCAAGACATTGTAATGCCAGACATCTTTTTAGGAGCTTTCCACTAAGCATTTTACAGTTTAGGGCAGCATATCCTGGTCTCAATGAAATAATCATGTCTACAAACTCGTGATTTTCAGCTTTAAATGATACATCTTGATAAAATAGCACTTTTTTAATGATTAAGTGTGATGCCTTAAATTGTAGCAAATCTTGTCTAAATTCCTAAAAAAAAAATTTCCTCAAAGTATTCAGTTTGAGTTGTAACGTCTCATGATGTTGAAGGAATTTTTATTCCTTAGCCAAAGATAGCATGAAATATTCTAAACCAAACTTTTCTTCTCAAGTACAGCAGTTGGAATATATAGGCTCAAAAAATTCAATGAAAGCTTTCTTTGATTTGTACTGTCAATCAATTTCTCAACAAAAAATCTATCAAAAAACTTGCAAAATCTGCGTAATTTATCAAGCTTTTAAAGTATATTTTAAGGGTCATAAATGCAATTTTAGGACAGGAGGCTCTAAAGTTGCATTTACAGCACGAGGGTGGCAAGTAAATTTTAATGGCAAATTTTAATATGTAGTAATTTTAGATATATAATGTTTTATGTGTTAGTAAATTTATGTAAATTAATATTCCTTTTTGTGTTTTATGCAAATAAAAAAAGAATTACAATGTATCATTTTTGAATTTTTGTTGTTATTTTCGTGTACTTTATTAGCAAGTTTAGTATTTTTAATTACCTCAATAAAAGACGTTCTTAACTTATTATGAAGAATGTTCAAAACGACGTTTATCTCTGCAAATATAATTTTTTTTATTATTTAAATGTCTTTTTTTAAATATATATATATATTTTCTAATTTTCTAATTCAGATAAAATGCAGTAAAAATGTAAATGAAGAGTTTTAAATAATAAAAACAAATAAAAAATAATAATATAATTAGTGCAATAAAAAATCTAAACGTGACAATAATAATCATTTTATTTTAACTATGTATTTCTATGTATCTTGTTACACTTTGTATTTCTACATATCTTGCATAATACTTTGTATTTTCACATATCTTGCATAACACTTTGTGTTTCTATGTATCTTGCATAACACTTTGTATTTCTATGTATCTTGCATAACACTTTGAATCTAAACCTGATATAGGTTATTGTTTTTTTTTACTTTGATTTTTTGAACTTATGGAAATTTTGAACTAGTTTGCAATTTGACATTATTCAGGGTGTCATCTGGCTAACACCCTGGTATGTGTATATATAATATGTATATATATTAAATGTATATTTATCTAAATATATGTATATATATATATGTGTTTACATGTATATACAGTGTTCGAAGTGGGACGGGGTGCGGTTGGATGCCGTCCCGTCATTTTTTTATGAAGTATAAACCATCTCTTTTTATAAATATTTATATATAACAATGATTACGCAGAAATATATTTTTAATTTACCAAACACCATCCCATTACTTTTTTTCCTCTGCTTCAAGCACTATATATATATATATATATATATATATATATATATATATATATATATATATATATATATATATATATATATATATATATATATATATATATATACATAAATACTACTAGAGCAACTTTAGGTACTGTATTAATTTATTTTGCTCAATCTTAGAAATGCGTGCCATAATAAACACAAATTTCTGAAAAAGAAGGGAAAAAAAATTTTTTAATTCATTTTGCTAATATAGTAAACTGATTAAAAGTGTAGATACTGCTTCATACATAGGTTCTGCTTGGCCAGATTTAAACTCTCAGTTGATGTTAGTACTGAAGCCGCTATTCTCTATTTCAGTATGACATCATCAGTGACGTTTCACACATCTACAGTCTACAGTGTATAAAGCAGAATCAAGAACGGAATGGGATTCTTCTTTCAAGTTTGATTTAAGTTTAAAGAAAGTGTGTTCATTGAATGGGTAAAACTTTGTATAATCAAATAGGTTAACCATGTTTAATTAACACTAGTTCCCAAGCTATTTCTATGTCCTTTTGTTCACTCATTCTTTTTTATTTTATTTTTTCAAATAACTTTAGGAAATGCTTTTGTGACATATTTACAGACTGTTTATATTATTTTCAATTAACTCTATTGCAATAAAAATAGGTAATATAGGTATAAGTGATAATCAAAATATTTATTTGTAAACCCTTATCTATCCCATTATATGTGTTTTAATGTAGAATTGAGTATGCAGCAATAAAGACATACAAGTTAGTGATTTAACGATTCTTATTTCTTAAAAATTTAAAAGTTATTCAAAGAGGGTTTATTAAGATTTTAGAATTTTTAGAAAGATTAATACTATATATTGTAATTTGTGCAAAAAAAAAATCTTATAACACTATGTTCTTAAAGGGATCCCCAACTGCCAAGAAAAGTTGTGTTCATATTAAAAAAAATGTTTAAAAAAAACATTTGGACTAAATTTTTTTGATTGAAACTAAATAATGAATGCATACCAACAAAATTAAAATTATCGTTTTAGTTGAAGCTCGTCTTCTCCATTTTTTTTTTGGTTCTCAGAGTCTGTATAATGTTAGCCGCAATCTGCAGACTTGATAATTTATTCCATACATGTTTAATTCATAACAGTTTTGGTATATGACGTCATCACAATATCTTTTTAAGATAGCGGTTTTTTTTTTTGTTTTTTTTAAAGATATAAGTATTTTTTACTCTACTACAATCAGAAAATCAAATATTTGTATAATTTATTACAAATCACAAAAAATATTTGTGATTTATTAAAAAATTATACAAATATATATATATATATATATATATATATATATATATATATATATATATATATATATATATATATATATATATATATATACATATATATATATATACATATATATATATATATATATTTTTCTATTTATAATTTTTTTTTACTTGCTTTATTATTACTTTGTTTTAAAAGCAAGCCAAAATCATGACACAGTTATACATATTTTGTGATTATTAGAGTTCGCTGGCAAAGAAAAAATAAAGGCAGTATGATGCCGTTTCTCATTTTATATTTAGTTCATATGGTTTAGAAGAATTGTTCGTTTTATGTTTAATTTACATTTAGTTATCGTTTAACTCTTTCACTACCGCAAGCCACTGGGAGCGGCTTTCGAGTATGTTTTACAATTTATCTTTTTTTGTACATAAATTTCTATTCTAGACACATAGAATTTATTTGTTCTAAAGGTTTAATTAATTCTCTAGATAATCAAGAAAAAATAAAAGCTATATTGTATAGTTATAAAAAAGTTATCACAAAGTTAAAAAATCTTGAATAATCTATCTTTAAAAAAAACTTTAAACTTAGTTATAAAATAAAACAGCGTTAACACTGTAAAACTTAACTTGTAGAAGTGTTAAGTATTTAGTTAAGTAATTACCAAATTATTTTGAAGAAAAAATATTTTTATTCATTAAATGAGGTTTGTTTCGCACTTAATGTTTTAGTTAACTAGTTACTACTTATAAAAACAATAGTTTTAAGCACTTTGCATTTCTTATTATTTAATGATGCGTTTTAAAAACTATTATTATCAAATTTTAAATAATTGTTATGCTATTATTTATATATAAATTATTGCAATGTTTGTTATTTAAATGTTTTTCAAAAAAATGTGCAGTTGCTACAAAAAGATTTTTGTTCGGCTGGTAGCGAACAATTTAATGCGATTCTTTGTTTTTATATTTTTATTATAAATATTTTTTGTATATTTTAGTACAAATATTTGTTTTAACTTTAATTTAGTTTGATTTGAATGGTTATTAGTAAAATAATTCGTTTAATATTTATTTTCTACTTAGTTTAGTTTATATGTTTTATTCAAGTCACTCGTTTTTTATTCAGTTTATACTTTAAATTAACTTTAACGCTTTAGTAAAATTATTCTTTTAGTATCTAGTTTATATTTAGTTTAAACCAGTACGTTTTCTGTAAATATTTATACATTAAATTTTTATTTTTATAAATTTTATAAATTTAATTCTTTATTTTATCATAAACTTTTTTTGGGTAGTTAGTAAAAAGTTATACAATAAACATGATTTAGTGATTGTGGCAAAAAAAAAAAAAAAAATGACATTTTGAAAGAGAAAAATTTATTCGATGACGTAATATACCGAAACTGTTATGAATTAAACACACATGGTATAAATTATGAAGTCTGCAGATTGCGGCTAACATTATACAGACTACGAGAACCAAAAAAAAATGGAGACAGTGAACTTCGACTAAAACGTGAATTTTAAATTTAATGGTGTGCATTCATTATATAGTTTTAATCAAAAAAATTAAGCCCAAATGTTTTTTTTTAACATTTTTTTAAATATAAACACAACTTGTCTTGGCAGTTGGGGATACCTTTAAGTTTAAATATTATTTAGACATTATTAGATTTACCATTATTAGTATAGATAATATGAGGACTTCAGTGCATACATCAACTTACTATCTAGGTAGAACATGCAAGGGAGTGTTGCTGCATCAACCGAGGGTTGGGGCAGCAATCTTTTAAAATTCGTTAATCTTCATTTTATCTTCTTTTTCTGAAAAATTAAAGCACACACATTTTCATAAAATAATGTGAGTCCTATGAATTAAAATATATTAGGAAATTGTGTCCTTAGATACATATTATCTGCTGTGTATGTGTGTGTGTGTTTGTGTGTGTGTGTGTGTGTGTGTGTATATATATATATATATATATATATATATATGTATATATATATATATATATATATATATATTATATATGTTATATATTATATATGTTATATATATTATATATATATTATATATGTATTATGTATATGTATTATGTATATACTCACACACCCATAGCTACAAGAACTTCAGTACATAGATTGACTTAAATTAGGAGAACTTGCAAGGGCGTTGCTGCTACATTGACTGAGATTTGAGCTTGTGTGTGTGTATAGATGTAGATATCCTGTGTATTTTGCTTGGCTTATTCCTAGTATAGTTTTCACTTAAAAAAAATTGTAAATGGTCTTCATGCATAGATTGTACTTGCTCATACCTAAATGCTTAGTCATTGTATGTATTGAACCACATAGATGTATGTGTTGAACTCCACACGTTTTGTATATATGTTTTTATATTTAAGTTTATATATGTTTAAATACAATATAATTAATGTGCATAACTTTGCTTTTAAAGGTTATTCTACAACAAATATATTTCCATTCAAATGGCGACGTACTATTACCTCAGATGTATCATGCACACAAAGTCCTATACAGTACAATGTCACATTAAAAGGTATATTTGATAATTTTGCAATAAACTTAAGAAACATAAATAGTTTAAGTTAGCTAAAATAACTGTAATTATTTTATAATGCTTACAGCTATCTTAGGTAGTGGATCTTGCAGCACTCTATAATAGTATTAGCAAACCAAATGCTAATTCTAATATTTCTAGCTATACTAAATTGTTAAGTGTTGAATCACATGGTCCACAGCTGTTGTATTTTAAATTATAAATATTTTAAAAGATGCATAACTTCATTATCCTCTGTAAATATTTTATAATTTACTCTGCAACTCTGCAAATTTTAAATAAGGTAATTAAAATAATATCATTATTAATTTAAATGGCATGGAGTCTGGAGTCTGAACTAGAGCAAAGTATACTTGAAGTTTAATAGGTTCTCAGAACCTTATGCAAATTTGCTGATTGTGTTGGTCTTACTTTATCCCAGACTTATAGCATTGTATGTAACTGCCATGTATATTGTTATTTTTTACAGAATTAGCAGTACAAATATAATTCAGTCAAAAAATTTGGTTTAAGTGTTTATCATATCCACTCAGGTTTTATTGTTAATAGTTCAAAATAACTCAGCACAAATTTAGTTAGTGAAAAAAAAAGTTAATTTAACTCCGGCAAAAATGTTTATTAGAAAAGATGATACTTTTATGTTGACAATCTAGTTGAACTTATAAATTTATAAGGTCCTAATTTTGTGGGTTTCTTTCTGATAAATGATTAATTGAATCTATGATAGAGGAAAAACTATTAGTTCATCAGCAGTATATGTTGGTGAAACTGATGTTGTTGATTTTATTAATAACATCTGTTTCGCCATGTTTTGTCATTAGCACAAATTATTTTTAAAATTTAATTAAACTCAGAGAGTTTTGAGGCAACTTTTGTTGGCAAGGCAACTTTTGTTGGGTTTTATGAAAGTTCGGGATATAAGTTTGCTAAAGTTGTAATGCTAAATAACTAAAAAAAATGCACTTTTAATTTAGCAATTTTTTTGTTTGAAAAAAAAAATAAATAAAAATAAAATTGAAATTATAAATCTAACATAAAAAATTAAATAAGCAAAAAGTTTTTTTTTCATTTTTAACATAATATAATTAACAACATGTCAGAATATAAATGTAGAATATATATGTAATAATGCTACATAATATATATGTAATATAGAATATATTTCATTTTGCTTCAGGATATATTTATGTCAATGCTTGAGAGTATATGTATCATAATGCTTCAGAATATATATGCCATAATGATACAGTATATATATATATATATATATATATATATATATGTATATATATATATATATATATATATATATATATATATATATATATTTTATTTTAATTCACCTCCTCAAGGCCGAGAAGGCCACTACAGACGAGGAGGCTACTTAATTATGGTTATAACCCTCTCTCAACTCTATAACTCCGAAACACGAACCTTGACGAGCAAGGCCGCTGCGCGGAGAAACGAGTTGAGCGCGGTACTACCAGGGACGTGGTGGGGATCGAACTCGGAACCACTCGTTTATGAAGCGAGCGCTCTACCACTACACCACTACCGCATAAATACCATATATATATATATATATATATATATATATATATATATATATATATATATATATATATATGTCATAATGCTTTAGAATATATATGTTATAATGCTAAATTAAATGGTATTTTTTAGAACAGCATAAATTTTAACTTTTAAGATTAATTTCTTTTAAATTATAATACCTAGACTACCAATATCATTTTGTAAATCTCTAAATATATTATATATATATGAATATATATATATATATATATATATATATATATATATATATATATATATATATATATATATATATATATATATATATATATATATATATATATATATATATATATATATATATATATATATATATATATATATATATATATATATATGAATATATATATATATATATATATATATATATATATATAGTATTATTTATTATACTATTCATATACTACTAGCAAAAAGCAACCCGTAACACGGGTTTACGTAAAGCTGACCAAAACCCGTAATACGGGTTTTGGTCGGTCTGTTACATAATTAATTTATAGTGGCTGTTTTCCACAATTTAATGTTGCATAACCTTAACTAATACCCTTTTAGAAAATCGTCTTCAGCTTGAAAAAATTAATCCATCTGTAAAATTAACATAAAATGTATGAGGAGGTAAAATAATTTACCAACTACTACTTAACATTTAAAATTACTACTTAACATTATTTAAGTAATTTACAAATGGCATAGGTCATAACAGTGTAAGGCAGAACCATTTTCATCGACCTTCCTGAGTTTAACACAATACGTTTTTAGTTACTGACACAAAATAATAACACTTGGTCATGCTTTAAATTGACGAAAGTATCAACCAAATCCTTGTAATAATTTTTATAATACGAACCTTTAAGATTAAAATGAAGTTAACTTATATTATACAGGAATTATCAATTTTTTGGTATCCCCTTGATTAATTGTTCTTTAGAAAAGAAAATTGTTAACTTAAAAATGTTAAATAATTTAAATAAATTTATTAAAAATAACAAAGTTTGTTATAAATAACTATGCAACTGAGTACAAATACCTTTCAAACGAAAAAATTTAATTTACGATCAAACATGGGTATAACAAATTTTTTAATGCATTACTGCATCATACGACAAACCTAAAATAAAAATTATAAGAGATAAGTAGACATAAAAATTTGTAGACCAAGCTGACCCGACCCGAGTCTTGTTAAGTCTGTTCAACACAGACCATTTCTATATTATTTGTTTGGCCTCTGTATTTCATTAATTTTTTAGTAAACGGTAATTTGCCACCATTTACTAAAAATTCCTTTTGTAACTCGAAATTTAATTTTCCTAAATATTTTGACTCTAATAAAGAGGTTCCTCCCCTCTTTTTGCTTTAATGGTGCCAGGTGAATAAAATAAAATAATAAAATGTAAAACAATGATCTATATATATAAGAATGTTTTCTTTCTTTCCTCAAAAGTGTTGCAAATACAGACTAAGCTAACTAATTAGTTAAACACATAAATAAAACTTAAGTAACTCGATATTAATGCGCTAAACTACAATACTCTCCATGTTTTTAAAGGTTTTTAGTTACGACCCCCCATTTACAAAAATCCCCTTAAAATACGTACAACAAATTATTAGGCATAAAATAGATAAAATATAAAATTAACTAATAGCAAATATTTATATCTTTTTAACTAACAAAAATTTACAATAAAAAGAAATCAGGTTTTTTTATTTTATAAATCTTACAAATACGTACAACATATTATTAGGCATAAAATAGATAAAATATAAAATAACTAATAGCATATATTTATATCTTTTTAACTAACAAAAATTTACAATAAAAAGAAATCAGGTTTTTTTATTTTATAAATCTTACATATGCGTCATAACGTTATTCTAAAATAAAAAAGTAATGAAATTATGATATCATAATTACAAAGATAAAAAAAACAAAAACCACCACACAATTACCAAAAATCGATTTACCTATTTATAGTAACCTATTTTGAAATTGCAGTTAAAGATTTATCGAAAATGTAACTATAAAACCTGTTTCAAAGTACCAAACCATTAACAATACTAAAAAAAAAAATCTAACTAAGATATAAATTGTTGTTTTGGCTTTTATAATTTAAACATATATACAACTATAAACAAATATGACTTTATGTAACACGTATAAACACATTTTACAACTATTGAATGATAGATATATTTACCAAAAACTTTGAAAAAAAAACACAAAAAACAATGATAAATAAAGTTGTACATACAAAATGTGCTCACAACCTTTAACAGTAAATTTTCGTAATGAAAATCTAAAGACTATAAATTAAGAATATTTAAAAAAATAACAATATTTATGTTACATTTTTTTACCTGCTATACCTTGAATGAGATGTTTATCAATTTTGAAAAACAAACTATTAAATGCTTTAGTTCTTGAAAATGCAGCATATAGTTGACCATTAGAGAAACACGATTTTTGAGATATTTCTTTTGTCTATATGTTTAATTTTGCGTTATGTAATACATGGTGGCCACAAAATTTTTAAAGTTAAATTCCAGGACATTTTGTTGCGTTTTTCTGGACATTTTATATCTTATTAAATGAATATTATCAATTATCTTTACGTTATATTTTTTTCATATTGATTGAATTATAGAATAGAATATTATATTATTATTACTACTATCTTATTTAAAATTGAATTCAAACCATTTATATAACAAAAATTTTCGCATAAAAAATTAAATACTACTTTAATATTATTAGTAATTTTTTAACTTGACTCAGAAAAAAAATAGTTCCAGGACATTTCAGGACATTTAAATAAAAAATGTAATTTTCCAGGACACTTGCAAAAATCTAGGACATTCCAGGACTGTGGCCACCATGGTAATATATAGACGATCCCTAAAAAAAATACTTGAAACTAAAAGATTTTATTTATTACAATATTTGAACAATCAAGGGACACTTTAAAGAATTATATCTTTAAATAGTAAATTATCAATCGCAGTATTAAAAAATATGCAAGAGCTCAGTATTTACCATGTTTAATCAGAGCTCAGTAATTACAGAGTTTAATCAATTCTCTCTCTATAATTCTCAATACTAATTCTTATTAAGCCTCATCTAAGAGAGAGACAGAAAGTGTTTTAAAAACAGCATGTTAGAAAAAATAAAAAAGTCATGCAACAAATAACAGTAACTGGTTTTATTATGCTACCAATAAACAAAATTATTTTTACCTTAACTAAAAGTTAATTTCCAGCATTTTTTAATTAAGTTCCAGCTTCTCTCTAACTGTTGACAAGTGATTAATATTGTAAATTTCACATCATATTAAATTTACAAAATTAAAACCATGTTTCAACAGTAAGCAAAATAATCAAGTGATGACAAAGACAACTAAAAAAAAAATAGACATCAGCACCGCTTGACACTGAATTCTGGCAAGTAAGTTTTCGGTTCATCAAAATTTCTTATATTTCAACGACATTAGTTTTATCACGCCTATATCTATTTCTTTCATATGACAACAATTTCAAGTCACCTATAACCATTTACACTAATAACTTCTTCGAGCCTAATATTATACATCTGTTATCATTAAATATATATTACCAGTGATTATACAACTGTTACAACTGAATAAATGAACGTTTTATATTTTTACGGCTGAAAAATATAAAACAAAATTTATTGACATTATTTTAATTTAGCAAAGAATTTAGAACACAATGCAAAGTTATTTGCATTGTGCTCTAAGTTCTTTGCGAAATTAAGAAAGCCTTCAGGCACAATCTTAATGCACAAAAATAATAAATGCAGAATCTTGTATAAAAAATGAAGCAATGTCAGTCTTAAGTAATATATATATATATATATATATATATATATATATATATATATATATATATATATATATATATATATATATATATATATATATATATATATATATATATATATATATATATGTGTATGTATATATATTCAAATTTTTTCTATTCTTTTTAATTTTTTCTTTGAGATAATATTCATATAGATTCAGAGAAATATAAAATATTTTGATATATAGGCACATTTATGTATATAAACTTACCTGTCAAAAATTACAGTCAGTTTTCCATGTTAAATACATAAAATATATATCTAATATAAAATTAAACAAAACATTAATCTTACTTAAATCAGTAACAGTTCGACTGTGTAAATATTTTTATTATTAGCCCTTCTATTTAAAAAAAGAAACAATTGATTTGAAGTGACTAAAAAGCACTTTAGCTCTTTCCAATTGCACTAAAAAAAAAAAATCTTGCTTTGCTAAGTTGCCTAGTTCTTAAGAATCTGAAAACAAATAAGTAAAAAACCAAGAACAAATAAACATTTATTTACTAAAACTACTCTATTTTAACAAATTAAATTAAACAGAAAACAACATTGATACTCCTTGAAAGCTGAAAAACTTTTCAGCTCAAATTTGCTTGCAGACCTTGCTTATAAAACCACTTGAATAAGAAAAGCATCAAAAAAGCCTAAAAGCTACTTAAAAATGGTATATGCAACATTGAAGTTTAAATGTTGATTAGAGTAGATATTTTTAAAAAATTCAAAATGATTTGTTCTTCTATAGCAAATAAATACACTATAAATCTGAAGTTAAAAATGTAACGAATAAATAAATACAAAGAAAAACATCATATGTGAATTGAAAATCAATGTACCTGATAGAGATAAGCTGTTGTGATACCTGAGTAGTAGTTGCTAAATATTGTTTTTTCATGATAAACAAATTGTATTTATAGCGAAATGATGTCTTGAATGAATTTTAGTAAATAAATAAAAGCAGTAAGTTCTAATAATGAAACTACCTATTAATCATTTTTAACAGCTGACACCAACGTAAAGATAAGCCAAAGGTAACAACATTACACGAAAAATTATTAAAGATAATGCAATGTGTTTTCAGAATAGTTATATTAAAGGCTAGGCAACACTTAGACCTAAAGCAGTAACATCGCATGACTGGTAAGGTTGAAAAATCTTGCTCTACACGTTAGCCAAGTCACTCCACTTTGAAATCATGGAAACAACATTATATAAACATACATACTAATATAAAAAAAATTCTCAAAACAAATATATAAAGAATCCAAACTAATGCAAAATAAAATTAATTTGCCATCATCAAAAGTAATACAGGTTTCTTAAGTTTATTTGATAGAAGTGAAGAAAAACCTGCAACCATATTAGCAAAAACTTATTAAAAAAAGTTAAAATTTATTTTGTTTGTAATAAAGAAAAAAATTTTTAGAAACAAACAACATATCTTCGCAGACAGCGTCATAAGGCATGCGTTGGGAGAAAACATTGAACAAAACGGGTAATAAGACGGGTTATTAACGCAGGTTTATAAATTTTTTTCCCCCAACACACTATTATGCTGCCGCAACTCCAAGGATATACATAGTTATATATATATATATATATATATATATATATATATATATATATATATATATATATATATATATATATATATATATATATATATATATATATATATATATATATATATATATATATATATATATATATACATATTTATATATATATATATATACATATTTATATATATATATATACATATATACATTTTTTAAAAAGAAAAAAAACATATTTTTTTTTAAAGAGCTAAAGTATTAACAATACTATAGACAAATTTTATTTATAATAAAATGTTGTCATGGCTTTTATCCAAATTATTAAAAGCATTTGAAAGCATGAAACTACCCATAAATATCTTTTAATGGTAGACACCATCTAAGAATTATAGTAATCTATATTTTCAATATTTACATGTATAACACGAAGCTTTAAATTTAAAAGTACAATTTAAAAAAGATTACAATAAATTAATTACTTATAAAATTTTAAAAAGATTTTATATATACTCAATGTCTACTCAGACATTTTGAAAGATTACGATTTTGAAAACTTGAAACTTTAAATATAAATTTTGAAAAACTGAAACTTTAATTCTACCTCACAGAAAACAGATATATATTGAAAAGTATTTTTACTTCTTTTTAAAAATTTAAAAATGCTTTTAAACTTACTCCCTCCAATATTATTATATAATATATATAGTATATATGATAAATAAACCTCCACAATTTCCTTGGTTTAACAACTCGATTATGATTAATAATAACTCTGTAAACATGAACTTTCTAATAACCTAAATAAATTATAAACAATTAAACTTAAATAAAAGTGTATGCAAATGATAAATGCTATATTGAATACAGAAACACAAACATAAAATAACACAATTAAATCCTAAACCAAAATTCATTCATGCAAGACAAATTATTATATATTTATTGAAGAGCCAGAAACATATTTTTTTCAAAGAGCAAAAGTATTAACAATACTAAAGATAAATTTTATTTATAACAAAATTTTCAATAAAAATTAAATTAATATAAATTTATAACAAAATGTTGTCATGGCTTTTATCCCCATAACCAAAACTATGTGAAATCATGAAACTACCCATAAATATATTTTAATGCTAGACACAATCTAAGGATTAAAGTTAGTTATAAATTTTAAAAAAGATTTTAGATTACCTATAATTTAAAGCAACTAAACATTATCTACTTAATGTCAACTTGGACATTTTGAACTCGTACCATGAAAGGTTGAAAGGAAATCTTAAAGAAAGCACGCGGTAAAGAAAAGTCTAGAAACTACTTAAAAAGTGTATTTTACAGATACAGAACCGTACCGTAACTGTAAAACAATACGCATAACTATGCGCACTATTCATTAGAGTATTAATATTTAGATATATATAGTATATATGAATATATACTATATATATATATATATAGTATATATTCATATATACTATATATATATATACTATATATACATTCATATACTATTCATTTTTCTTCACATATTGTAGTAGTAGAGATTTTTGTTTTTTAAAACCATAGCTCCAAACTTTTTTGTGTGATGCTATGGTTTTAGTACTACAGGTAGCAGTGGTGCTAGTATGGTGGTGCTAGTACGATGGTGCTAGTACGATGGTACTAGTGGTGCTGGTGCTCTAGCTTTTAAAAAAAATGCTAAACTGTGCTTATCATTTGTATTGTACATTTCAAACTCAAAACTAGAAACTAATTTTTTTATTTTTTTTTTATTTTTACAGGTGGCATTGAAGCTGGTTACTTTCGTAAACTTGCAGAGCATGTAGCTATGCAACTCTGTGTTGAGCTATGTTGTGAAGAAAAAGGTTGCGATGTTGCATTTATGTCAGGAAAGAACTGTTATGGTGTCCAATGTTTTAATGAAGAAATGTGCAAAGGACTTCCTGCAAAAAAACAACTTTCTGAAGAGTTAATGATGGCCCATGTTACATTTAAAGGAGAAAGTGGTATGTAGTTATGATATGTTATGTTGGTACATTGCTTTAGTTATAAATGTTTGCTCGAGTATTAAGATTGTTTTTTCATAGCTATAAAATAATAAAATTTTGAAACTTTATTTATAGCTTTTTATATATTTAGCAAAAGTCTTACTATTTTTTGAGTTACTTCTATTTTGAAGGTTTGAAGTTTTTGGATTACTCAGGAAGGCGTGCAATTTTACGTCATAATATGACCATGCAAATACTATTTGATTTTAAAAACTTGACCACAGCTGTTAATATGTTTTGAAAACTTTAAAAAAGCACTGGAAAAATCTTACCTCAATTAAGAAGTAACTTAATAACTTATTTTAAAAGAAGCAAATAAATCTTCGTAAAAAAAAAAAAAAAACTAAAAATGAAAATAACTAAAACTATAATAAAAAAACTAGAACTAAAAACTTAACTAATAATAAACTATAATGATAAGATTATTTAAATTACGTTTGGAATAAATAACTTTAAATCGTTTATCTTTATTAATGTTTTTATAACATAATATTATGTAAAATCCTTTTCAAATAAAGTAACTACTTACATCAAACGATTGTTTAATAAATGTGCACATTTGAAAGTTAAAAAAAAGATTCTTAACAATTCTTTGCAGAAACGTTAACAAAAGAATAATAATTAAATTGTTTATTTTAAAAGTTAATTTCAAAAGTTGATTTTTATTTTTTAAAGACATTTATTATAAAAAATATACAATATATACTTATATATTATATATACTTACATATACTTAAACTTGCATATACTTATATAAATATAAAAAAATATATTTATTATTCATTAATATTTTAATAAAAAATCATTAGCAGTGAATTGTTACTTTATTTAAATGCATTTTAAAAATATAAAAACATAAGAAACAAAGATCAAAGTTATTTAATTCATACATCTAAAAAAAGAAAAATGAGTTATTTATTTTCAATGTAATTTAAAAACCAATTTTTTCAGCGCATTGTTAAAAGCCATAGTTAAATCTTCAAAACAAATTATTATTTGCATGGTCATATTGAGACTTGAAATCACACGCCTTTTTTGACAAGCCTGATATTTTTTATCTTAAATGTTTGAAGTTTTTTTGGGTTACTTCTATCTTTGAGGTTTGAAGTTTTTGTATAAAAAACACAATAGGTAACCTAACTACAGCAAATTCAAATAAAAGGAAATCAATTATCACCAAATATCTAGATTTATCAAAAATGAAACTTGCAAAGTGAAAAAAAGAAATTTTTTTTTTTACTTCTTTTTTGCACTCTGAAAATTATACGAGTGCTTATTTAAATTTTGTTTCTGCTAGCTTGACATTCCAAATTAAAAAAACCAAAGGAGAACTTTCAGAACAAGCCTGACTGAACTTGAACTTTGAAACTCCTAGGTATGTTGTATGTTATTAATGGAAAATTTGGTCTTATTACAATCTTATTACAAAAAAAAACTAACATTTTAAGATGCGTCTTTTTACTTTCATTAAATAATGCAAATTGAAATTGGTTAAATAATAAAAAAGGTCCTTCCTTCAAGCATGAGTCCTTTTTTTGTCTTACAGCATTTTTCAAATTTTGTATTTAAGAAATGGTAATATCTCTCAATTACAATTTTGTTTACATTACTAATTGGTTATTTATGTACTAATTGGTTATTTATGATTGGTTATTTATATAGTAACTAAATTGTCTGCATCTTCATTGCTCAACATACCCAAAGTAACACAGTTATTAAAAAAGTAAAACAATTATTAAAAAAAGTAATACAAAGTAACTTTCTAAATCCTGGAATTCATAATAACTTACTTAACTGCAGTGCAATCTAAATAAAAAATTTGCATGTGTTTATATTGTGTATATAGCAGAACAAGGTTAGAAAAATGTGAAAATAAGTAAAATGGAGAAAATGCAAATGTAAGTTAGCTAAAAATTGCGTTTGGAGCCTGGGAACAAAAAACCCTAAAACTTTCAAAAATATTTAGATGAAAAGAGCTTTATTATGTTAAAAATGTTAAAAAGTTTAACATTTTTAAAGCTAAAGTTTTTGAGAGCATACATTAATGAAAACCAATAATATATATTTATAACTTTGACAATCTTGGAAGTAGGTTTTCCAATCTCAATGTTCTTTCTGTTAGTAAAGTTAAAAAGTTTATTTGAAGACTATTGAAATATAATCCAATTGTTATAACAAATTTATTTTTTGTATCCATTGGAAACTTCATATATTGATACCTTCTGGTTCTTAAAAATAATAAAACTGCAATTATTCAAATAAAAGTTCTGGTTCTTAAAAATATTAAAACAGTAATTAATCAAATCAAAATTGCAAATCATCAAAAGGTTTGATATATTTATGAAGCAGAAGAATGCGTAGAACAAACAAAACAAATTTAAATTTAAATGAAAAACAAAAAAAATAAAGACAAATAAAAATTTAAATCATTTGTAAATAATGGGCTTAAGTTTAATTTGAAAAAAGAAAAAGAAATTATAAAAAAAGTTTGAATTTAGGAAATTACCAATAAAAACTTTTTGAAATTAAAATAAAAATTTACAAACGAGTTTGTTTAAAATTTTAAATTTCTAAATTTCAACTGAATTTTTAGTTTAATTTTTGGATTTTTAGTTAATTTTTACCAAATTTATCAAAACTACCAATACCAAAATATTATGTATTAGTGACCCAATTATTTGAAGGTCTAGAGCAGGGGTTCCCAACCTTTTTGTACTCTAGAGCCTATTCTAAAATATCAGTAGTGGCAGGCAACACCTATTTTTAATCGACAAACTTCCATAACTTCTTATTTTTCCATAGTTTATTTTCTTATATTAATCATTGACTAAAAATAACAAATAAAAATTTCAATGTCATCTTTGGCATATCAGATCATTGGCCTAATAAAAAACAAATTTCAATGTCATCTTTGGCATTCCAGATCATTGGCCAGTGCCTCTTATTTATGAGAGTATGATGATAGTCCTGTTAGCAAACAATCATAAAGATGCTCATTAGTAAGTAGAGATCTATATCTTGATTTTATTAAGTTCATGTTTGAAAATAATGATTCACATAAATGTCAAACCAAAAAATGATTTAATTTTATATGGTGTTTTTTCAAAAATAAAAACTTATCTCTGTTCACTTTCTTTCTTCTTATTCTGAAAGATATAAATAAATTTAGCAAAATACCATACTTAAGGTCTAACTTATTATTTCTTTTGCCTTTTCCTGAACAAAGTCTTCCATACATGCGGCCATTTTCATTACAATTATTTGGCAAGTAAAAGAATTGATATAATAAGAAACAATTAGCTTGGTATTTGTAAACTGCAAATATCTCTCTTCAAACTATTTTTTAAGCACTTGAAGGTGCGTAATAAATAATGATTACTTTAATTCATTGTTACCTAGCATTTTCTTCACATGTGGTAAATGCGCAAGAGACTTAATCTGTAAATGGGATATCTATTCAATTTTAAATGAATTTAAAGAACTTATCATTTTAGCTATATTTGTCTTTTCCCTGCATCGCCAAATTTAAAGAGTTGAATTTTGTGAGAAAACCCAAATCAATCAGCCATCGAGAGTCAGCTAGCTCATTAAAATTTTCATTTTTGTCATTTTTAAATATTTTTATTTCTTCAATTAAATACACAAAACTTTTAAGAAATTTTACTTTACTTTGCTAACGCACTTCAGTATGCAGGATCATAACCATGTTCTTAGATCATGTTTCTTAAATTAGATCACGTTTTTTATTTTTATTATTCTCTAATGTTAAAAAATTGTTGTTGCAACTTTTTAACATTTTTTTAACATTTTAATGATTTAAGGAGGTGCTCGAATAGAATTGATTTTTAAATTTATTTTCATAACATGTTTTAATTTATTTTCATAACAGAGCTCGACCATTGAGCCAACTACTGTTGGTGGCCCCATTGGTGGTTATAGCAGGAAGGATGTGCATATTTATTGACTAGGTGTTTGCTCTAAATGTATTACAAATATCCTCACCCCTTCATAAGTAAAGTTTGCAATATATCCTCTTTTACTGTGAAGTTACTAAATACCATTCTCATCATAACTGCTAATTGTGTAGTGTCTGATATATCTGTTGACTTGACAAGAAGCAGTCATATATTTCCAATTGTGATGCTGTATGTATGAACCACTCATACATACAATATCATACAAACTTATTTAATAAACCTAGGCACTCAAAAAAATTAAAACTCTTACAAATAAATAAAATTAATTCACATTTTTAATGTGTTTTTGAAATTTTTTTGTCTTGGTCAAATAGTAATGGGCACACACAAATCAATCTGTGGGCTTCATAGTGCCCGTGGGCACTGGGTTGGGAACCTTTGGTCTAGAGCATTCCCTAAAAAAATTTTTTAAATCTATTGTTATTTTATTACATAGAAGATTTTATTTGCTAAATTATTCAGACAAAAAAAACACAAGTAGCTAATAAAAATAAAATAATAAAACAGTAAAACAACATAAACATAAAAAACAAAAACAATCTTAATATAAAAAATGTCCATAATTTTTTTTTTTAAATAATTAAGTTTAACTAGTTTTCTCAATAGAGTAAATTTGCATTCCAATGACATTAAAATGATGTTTAGAAAATGTATAATATAAGATGTAACTATCAGTAGTTTAAAATAGTTGTTTACAATATGAATTTTTAAGAAAATAAGAAATTAAGAATTAGAAAAACACTGAGGAAAAAAAAAAGGGCTAAAACAAAAATATTGCTATAGAAAAAAAACTTTTAAAAAGGGGTAAAAGATTTAAGTATGGGTGATATAAATCTGCTCTCAAAAAAAAAAGGGCTAAAAACAAAAATATTGCCATAAAAAAAAAAAAAATTAAAAGGGGTAAAAGATTTAAGTATAAGTGATATGGATCAGCTCTCACTTCATATCATATGAATCAGCTCTCACTTCATACCATATGAATCAACTTTGTATCATTTACTTATGTCATTATAATAGTTCCTGATTTAGAAAAGCATGTTGCTCATGGTGACAATATTATTTAAATTTGCAGTATATTCTTTATATTAACATGAGTATGTACCTGAAGACATATTTTGCACAAGTAGATCAAGGTAACAGGGCATTCCAAATCAGAAAACTAAAACAATTAAAAATTCTATAACTTTCATAAATTTAAATTCAAGCCTGCATTAAATATGAATTATATAATTCAAGCTCAACAAAATGTAAAGAAGATATTTGCAATTTGAAAAGAAAATATTTGCAATTTGAAATCAAATATTGCTTTTTGAAATAATGATAGTGGTATTGTTCATTGCTTTTCTTACATTTCAGATTTACTGATCATTAGGGAATTTTTCATTTAGTTCTCTTTTGTTTTATCAACTTCTGGTAAATGATAGCTCAGAACTTATTACAAATATTGAAACTCATCAAGCAAACAAAGAAAATTATAATTCATGACTCCGTGATGGAACATCTAATAACTAATAATCTTACAGGGCTTAATTTAACGGTCAGACATTGCCGCCCCCAGATTGCCGCCCCCAGATTGCCGCCCCCAGATTGTTTTTTTGATCTGATTTATAGAGGCAATCAATAATTAATCATTTTTACTGACAAAATTAATAATAGTTTGTGGCTTTCCTCTAGCAGATCTCAAGAATGGTTCGAGGGGCGGCGATGTCCGACCGTTAAATTGAGCCCTGATCTTATTATCCCACAATATCATGTCAAAAAAGAGTCTTGTAACTAAGTAGTGTCAAGACTTTGTTAGTACATAAGTTGAGTGTCAAGGCTTTGTTAGTACATAAGAAAATGTAAAGTAATGTATTTGCTTACGTATAAAAGTTCATGGAGTAGTCATGGAATTTCATTTTTCAATTTGAATGACAACTCTGTGACAATAATATACAATTTGACAAGAAGGTTTTAGAAAAAGCTGAAAACTGCAGCCAACATATTCAATATTTAACTAATAGAATTTAATATTTTGAAAATAATAGTATAACCAAATGAAGAGTTAATACTGTAAGAAGAAGTAATACTGTTAGATTCAAAAAAAAAAAAAAAAAAAAAGAATCAGTCTAACTAGAGAAAATTTATTATTAACAAAATACCACATGACTCATGGAACTGTCTCCCAACATTTATCGTACTCTCTACATTGGTGAAAAATTTCAAAAAATATCAAGAATATGTTTCAAACATTTATAAAGTTACTGGCAGGTATACAAATTTATAAAATTACAAACATTTATAAGGTTACTGGTAGATAGAGAGTGTACTAATTACACACCCTTGTTCATAATTAAATTATTAACCATTAAATTTTTTTTCATACTTTGATGAAATATTTAATTGATTTTAGCTGTTATTTTTTTAAACTTTAGCAATAATATATTATTATTATAATTCCTTTAAATGTGTCTGTTATCTTTCCTCCTTTATCTGTTGACTTTTTTAATTAAAAACATTGCATTGTACCATGCAACTGAATGAAAAATATTTTATGATAAATAGTCATTACGATGTACTATGAACTTAATAAGAAATTAAAAAATTTTTATTATTAATAAAAGGATGTTAATTTATATATATATATATATATATATATATATATATATATATATATATATATATATATATATATATATATATATGTGTGTGTATATATATATATATGTATATATATATATATATATATATATATATATATATATATTTATATATATATATATATATATATATATATATATATATATATATATATATATATATATATATATACATATATAAACTATTTGTTTATACGATACTTTAAATTGTGTCAAAATATTCTTGATATAAGTCTGAGTGTGTTATGGAGTCAATAACCGCAAAGCCCTATTTACTTAATAATTGGCATGTCTCACTTAAAATAATTTTTTAAATATATTTTTGCAGAATAGTCAAAATATATTGCAAGAAGGAAACTGATTTATACAGATGCTTAAATAGCTTCCTTTTATAGTGTGAGAGAATTGTTTAAAGAGAATTTTTCAAAGTTCACAGAGTTAATTTTTAAAGCTCTTGATGTTTTTGGCTATAACAACATTAGACGGCAAGTCTGATGGATCCAGGATTTTTGGGTGTTTGAGATTGCTAACTTCCAGACATAGAGCTAACTCCAAACATTTGTATGTTTATACTTATGTTAAATAATGAGGCTTTGCAAAAAATTGCAATAATTGGAGGCTGGGAACAAAAAATTCCTTTAACCTCATCCCCTCTTGAATGAAATTTCGAACTCCTTAAAAGATAATTCAAAGGAATTTAAGTACAAAGTTATTGGAAGAGTATATATATATATATATATATATATATATATATATATATATATATATATATATATATATATATATATATATATATATATATATATATATATATATATATATTTTTTTTTTTTTTTGTCAAGATGGGAATTTTTTGGGCCAGATTATGACCAACTGATACAAAAAATGTATTAAATTCATCAGCTATTGCAGTTTAATCATAGAAAATTTCATTGTTAATTTTAATAGCATTAGGCAATGTGTTTGTTTTAGCTTTCCGCGTGCCGGTGAGTTCTCTTATAATTTTTCATGTGCACTTTAAATTAAACTTATTTCGCTCCAGCAAATTAGAAAAGTACAATATTTTTTTGCTTTTTTTTTTGCTTTTTCTTTTGTCTTTTAAATTCTTTTGCAATGTTTTTATAAGCAAACTTTTTCAGATTTTGTTTTTAAATATTTAATTTTTGTTTAATTCTAGAAGATTTTTTAGATCTTTTGTAATCCATGGTGACATTATACTTTTATTTTTTCTAATTTTTTGGAAAATTTGAAAATTTCAAAAAACTTCTAAAAGATGTATTATAAACTAAATTAGCTTTATCACAGGCATTAATTTGATTCCAATTAAGAGATAATTGGTCATTAAATGATTCTAAGTAAACAGCATTAAAAAATCGTTTTAAAAAACGTTTTTTTTGAGATACTATAACTTATATTTTTTTGAGATATAACTATAATTGAGATATTGTATTTAAGAAAAAATAGAAATGGTCAGAAAGTGGTGAATGATACGTCAGTTTTAATAATACCTTTGCTAAGAGATTTATTGAAAATATCAGTTATTATAACATTGTTGATTAAAGTTGCTGACCATGGAGTTATTCTTGTTGGTTTGTTAATTATAGAAAAAGCACAGTATTCAAATAGCTCATTATAAACGCCACAATTGGTGCAGCATTGGAAATAATCTAAGTTAATGTAACCTATTAAGTAACATTAAATTAGTTTTAAAAATACATTAAAATGTTCAGTTAAGGTGATAGTAACAATTTATAATTAAATTTTTTTTTATTGGATAGGATTTCAACTGTTAAAATCTCTTTATCATCATCAGAAATGTTAATGTCAAGCCTATTAATATACTGCACATATTCTTTAATATAAATTAGTTAACAACCGCCTCGCTTTCTATTTTTACACTCTAAGGAAGTTATATTAAAACCTGATAAAGAGATATTTGAGTTAGAATTAGCCTTATCTAAGTTGCACCAGGTTTCAGACATGCAAATTAAACTAAAAATATTAAGAGAATATTAATTAAACTAAAAATATTAATGTTCAAACAAAATATTGTCAAAGTTTATTTAAATATTAATATGCAGAGCGTTAAAGTCTTTCCAATTTAGAAATTCTTTTATTTCATCAGCCTAGTAATAATGGCTTTATAAAAAATCTGCTTCACTAATGTAATTAAAGTCTGGATCTAATTGGTCATTAATTAGAAAATTATCAGATTGAAAAAATTTGTCAGTATTCAATTCAAATTTGATAGAATAATTAGAATCCATTTTAAGTTTTGAAAAACCGTAAAATAAAAGAATTTCCTTAAAAAATTGTTGTTATTAATTTATAATATACAACCTTGGCATATTTACCTTTTGATTTTAATTACTTTGCTGCTGTAAATAATTATTTATTTATTGATTGATTTTTTTATTTAAATTCGCCTCCTCAAGGCTGAGAAGGCCACTAACGACGAGGAGGCTACTTATTTGTGGCTATAACCCTCTCTCAACTCTATAACTCCGAAACACGAACTTGACGAACAAGGCCGCTGCGTGGAGAAATGAGTTAAGCGCGGTACTACCAGGGACATGGTGGGGATCGAACTCGGAACCACTCCTTTATGAAGCGAGCGCTCTACGACTACACCACTACCGCATTTACTTCAGTTGTTCTTTTGCTGAAATCCTTGTTAATATAAATTGCTGCATCATTTTTTTTTTATGTACTTAACCTGCACAGCTGATTTGTTCTTAAAGTTTAAAAGCTTGACAACAGTAGTTCTGCTTTTCCTAAATGTATCATTTTTATTAATATTACAAACACGATGCTCACGTTCTATAATAAATAACCTTAAAGATAAAGTTTTGTTTTTATCAATCGTGAACCTTTCGTTCACAATCATCCTAACTTTCATCAACAGGTTCTTCAATACCAGCAATCCTTAAATTACTTCTCCTCAATCTTTGCCAATTTGTCTTTCATTTTATCTGTTAAATTTGTTAAAAATTGTTATCTGGTTTACTGTTATCTATCTTCTTTCCTGCTTATTCAACTATTATTTTATCATATTTTTCACTAATAAAGTTGACTGCTTTTTTCAAGTCATTTACTTAAGATATGATATATTTATTGTCTACCTTTAGCTTGTCAATATATATTTAATTTTTCTATTTTTTTGTTGAAAATTTTTATGATTGTGTTCTCATGTAAAATTTCTTTTAGTTGCAAAATTTTTTTCCATTATTAGCTAAATATAACACGTCTGTTCAGGTGTATATATATATATATATATATATATATATATATATATATATATATATATATATATATATATATATATATATATATATATATATATATATATATATATGTATATATATATATATATATATATATATATATATATATATATATATATATATATATATATATATATATATATATATGTATATATATATATATATATATATATATATATATATATATATATATATATATATATGTATATATATATATATATATATATATATATGTATATATATATATATATATATATATATATATATATATATATATATATATATATATGTATATATATATATATATATATATATATATATATATATATATATATATATATATATATATATATATATATGAGAGCCTTTATAGATACATGTATAATATACACACTCTTTTATATATTTACATATGTACATATATATGTTATATATATATATATATAATATATATATACATATATATAAATATATATATATGTATATATATACATATATATAAATATATATATATATATATATATATATATATATATATGTATATATATATATATATATATATATATATATATATATATATATATATATATATATATATATGTATATATATATATATGCAAACACACACTCACATATATATAGTATATATATTATGTGTATATATATATATATATATATATATATATATATATATATATATATATATACACACACATATATATATATATGTATATATATATATATATATATATATATATATATATATATATATATATATATATATATATATATATATATATATATATATATATATATATATATATACATATATATAAAATAAATAAAAACAACTTTTGATGGAACTCTGAGTTTCATGCCTTTTGGCAATCAGCAGCCATTGTGTATAATTTGTAATGTAAAAACTGTTTAAAAAATAAAAGTTATGTTGGAATGAGTTTTGATTACAAAAACAAAACAAAACAAAAAGGCGTCAAAGATTTTAGTCCCTGGTGTTGAATAAAGAAAGTAAAAAATTCTTTGAATGCACTTTGATATTAATTTATTTATTTTATTAAGTAAATTTTATCCTCTGTATAATGATATATGAAATTTCTCGTTTCACTTATACCGAAACAAACTTTTGAATATTTGAATTCAGGATCTCGAATTTTTGAATTCAGGATCTCAAAATTTTTAAATTCAGAATCTCGAGAACTTACAGTGATATACGACATTTAATGGAATTTTATGTTATTTAATGAACATTTTATGGTTATTTAATGGAAAATTTTTTTGTCTATGCACATGCATTGTTTGGATGTTATATTTTCTTCGCGTTGTAAAATATAGTTGCTATGTGCATTTATTGAAGACTTGACATTAGGCATGCAACTATAGCTAACTTTAATATAGTTCGGTTAAAAATTTTATGAAGTCTGTGTCCTACTGGAAACTGTAAGTCAATTAAAGCTAAGAAGCCATTTCCAATTTTAGTTTTAACATTTTTGCTAAACTGGGGCCGTACTATATAATTTTATGTTTGCAATTTCTTTTTTTGAAAACAAAAGCGACCAACAAATGTAAAAAATGAAAAAGCATTATATGCGTATTTTATAGTTCTAAATCATTTTGGCTGATGATTGCTGAAAAGCATAAAACTCTATTATTTTATAGTATTGAGCACTCTTAAATGCGCAAGGGTATTTGTATTATTATTATTATTATACCATAATAATACATTATCTTTTTATGTGTATATATATATGTATATATATATATATATATATATATATATATATATATATATATATATATAATATATATAATTTTTAGTTGTTTCTACAGAGCAATTCACAGAAAAACTTCAATGTTTAGCAACTAAAATAAACACTGGTGTAACTCTTCGAGGAGGTTTAAATGCTGGTAATTATACAGATGTTGGAACTGTGCTTGACATGTCTATGTGTGTTAAATTGTGCTGTGTTTCTGAAAAATGTGATGTTGCATTAATGATTAATCAAAGCTGCTTTATTGTGACATGTTATTCTAAAAAAAAGTGTGAAATGGTAAAGTCTTTTACAAATATTTACAGACCAACCCTTGCATATGTAAAGCGCAAGAGGGAACCTCGCAAAAGTGAAGGTAATTTTTATGCACTGCAATTATGTAAACAATCAATTTAATTATTCAACATTTATTATCAAAAGAGAGATTTTTTACAACTTTTTTCAGCATCTTTGAAAATGTTACAAAACCATAACAATCAGCTTGTTTGTAAGAATGGTCAAGTTTTTTACAATACAACTCTTAAAGGTGGTTATCAAGCTGGTAATTATACTAATTTTGGAAAAGTTTCTAACATGAGCATATGTGTACGTATGTGCTGTGGTAATAGAGACTGTGATGCAGCCTTTATGCTTGAAAATAATTGCTTTGCTGTTGCTTGTCGAAATGCTGATAACTGTTCACCAGTTCACGCAAAAGCTTCTAGTTCTTTAGCTGCTTTGAACCCAAGATTATCATATATAACAAGTCGCAGCGAAGAAGGTTACAATTTTTTTTTAACTTGTAAAGTAATTTAACAAAAGGAATTTCTGCAAAAATATTTTTAAAAATTATAGTTTTTATAGAAATAAAATATATAACTTTTTAGCTTTCCATATAATTTATAGAAATTATCTTTACATATATTTTATTTATAGTTTATAGAAAAAAGTATTTTAATTAAATTTATAATATATATATATAAATATATATACATAAATATATATATATATATATATATATATATATATATATATATATATATATATATATATATATATATATATATATATATATTTATAGTTTTTAGAAAAAAGTGTTTTAATTAAATTTATAATATATATATATATATATAAATATATATATATATATATATATATATATATATATATATATATATATATAATATATATATATATATATATATATATATATATACATTTTTATAGTTTTTATAGAAATAAAATATATAACTTTTTAGCTTTCCATATAATGTAGTAACTTGTGTATATTAGTTAACTGTTTAAAACTTGAATACTTGAAATAATTGTAATTGCATTATTTTACAAAACTAAATAATTTAAAAGTTTTGTTTTATATAAGTAACTTCTTTAATTGGTCATAAAAGTAACTTGTTTAAATGGTCATAAAATAAACTTGTTTAAATGGTCATAAAATAAATTTATTGGTCATGTTAGTAATTTTTCTTATAATTAACTTATTTAATTAGTCATAAAAGTATGATGAAGATTTATCAAGCCTAATCTTTTAAAAACTAATTCATTGTTTCATTTTCCTGATTTTTTTATCAATAAAGTATTTAATAAGTCTAAGGTTTCATCGTATTCTAAACAAAACCAAGAAAAACCAAGAAGATTTTTTTTTAACAATAAAAACCAAAACATTTAGAACTGAAATGTCTAAACAATAAAAACTGAAAAACTTTCAAAAATGAAATTCAATTACTTTATCTGTAGTTACAACAAAAAGTATGAAAAACATTCACAACAATCATTAGAAATCAGGAAAAAAAAATTTATTAGAAATCAGGAAAAAAAACTCAGTTTGACTTTGAATATATTTCTTAGTTTCTTTCTTTAAATATATTTTTAGTTTCTTTCTTTGAATGTTTCTTTTTATTGTTGTTGTTGTTTTTTTGTTTCTTTTCAGAAGTGGTTAGTAAAAAACATCAAGTATAAGAAAGTTTTTAATTTTTAGAACTAACTGATTAGTATAAAATATCAACAAATTATGAAACATAAAGAAAAATTTTAAAAAGATTGAAATATTTAAAAAATTTTTACTTTATCAAGGTTTCTTTCTGAATGCTTGCTGCTGTAATCTGCAACACATGATTGAAGCCTCTGTAGTGTAGTCTGGATGAATGCAACATAAATATAATGAAACATATTAGATAAATATAAAGAAAACTAGAGTTGTTTTCCTAAGTTGTTTTTTTTTTTATAAATAAAAATACCTAACACTCCAAGAACTGAATTAAGTAATTGTGAATTGTGATTGTAAAAAATAATCAAATTAATTATTTTGGCTCAAACAAGCTTTAGTTATACAAGTCTATAACAAAGTAACAAAATACATAAAGTATATATACTAAAATATAAAACATAAATGTATACATTAATATATCACATTAACATAACATTCACCCTCCTCTTAAAAGAGTTGAGGTGTATTTATAAGTTAAATTTTTCTGGTGCTTTAGAAATTTGCGAAGATCTACAAGAAAGAATGTTAATTTGCTCTATAGGATTCATTTTGTTTTTTAGTTCCTTTTCAGAGATTAAAGGAGTTTCATTGCTACCATTAGGGGTTGGGGGATAGTTATCAATGGCTGTTACTTCTAAATTGTTGCTTTATGTTTGAATTATAGGAGTTGTTCCAATTAGACCCAGCTGTTTAGTAGACACTGTAGTCTCATGACCACTAGGAAATTCACATAAGCATAATGAGGATTTGCTTCAATGAGCTGAACCTTATTTAATGAATCTTCGTGTTTACTTTGCATCACAATTGATTGTATAAGTATAGGTCCTGGGTTCAGATCATCATCTGGGTATTCAATTCCTTCATGGCTTGTCGCCATAAAGGAATTGAGGACCCAGATGATGATCTTCGTTGAAAAATGAAAAAACGTTCATGTGGACTACAATTAGAGAAAATATATAATAGAGATTTTGTAGCATGAAGTGCATCAGGTAGAACTCTTTTCCATAATGATATAGGCAAATTTCGAAATTTCAGAGTGAGTAATATCGACTTCCAAGTAATTTCATTGTATCTTTCAACTTGCCCATTTCCAGTCATGTTGTAAGGGGTTATTCTACTAGTTGCGATCCCTTTTGATAAGAACCAGTGCTTTAGTTCAGAATATATTAATTAGGATCCACTATCAGAGTGAACATAGCTAGCATACTAAACATGGAAAAAAGATCAGCAAAACAGTTTATTATTATCTGAGTTGTCATATCTTTTACAAGATAAGCAAAGGGAAAACGTGAGTATTTGTCTACAATTGTTAGCATATATTGTTCAGGGGTTGAAGAAGATAATGGACCTTTAAAGTCAATAGATATACATTCAAATGGCTGAGTTGCTTTAATTAGGTGCACATCATTTACTTATTACTTGGGTTTTGTTTCTTTACATATTCTACATATTTCTATATATTTTTATTCTATATTTTTTTACATCTTTTCTTTTTATGATACACACTTTTTACATCTTCTACTGAATAAAGGAGGTTTCTTGATCAAATAAAATTATGGAGGCAAGTAACACCAAGATGGCAAAGTGCAGCATGCAAATCATATAATTATTCTGAACTTATTGCTGCACATCTAACACAAGTAAATCTATCTGGACCACTATTACATTGGCCAGGACGATAATGGATTTCATAAGAATATGGAGACAAGGCTATTCTCCAACTCATTATTTTATCATTCTTTATTTTACTGCTTGATTTATAATCATACATATATGCCACAGATGTTGTTCAGAGATGAGAATGAAATATCGACCCTAAAGAAAATGGCGCCAATGACTCATGACTTCAACTATTGCTTGAGCTTCTTTCTCCACTTTCGTGAATGGAAGGCAGCAGGCCTTCCATCCTGATTAAGTTTTGCAGATATGGCAAAATCAGAAGCATCATTCTCTACAGTAAAAGGTATATTCTCATCAATGGTTTGCATGGGAGATTGAACAAGCTTATTTTTTAATGTTTCAAATGCTGGTATTTGCTGCTGATTGAGTGGGAATTAAGTAATAGAGTTCAAAAGGTCAAATTTTTTCTGAAAACTTTCTTACCCATTTTGCATAGTACGAGAACATTGCAATAATACGCTGTAAAGACTTCGCATTATCAGGTGGGGGTAACTTAATGAGAGCAGCAAGTCTCTGAGGATCTGGTTTTAAGGAGCCATAAGATATATGATAACCTAAAAAACTAAAGTCTCAGTTGAAAATGCACACTTCTCTTCATTAAATGTAATTCCAGCATCAATAGCAGCTAATCTAAACTTAAATAGATTTCCATCATGTTTTTTCTGACTATTACCACATATTGTAATGTTATCAATGAAATGAAACCAGTCAGTTAGTGTATATGTTCTAACAAAGTCATCTATTTTGCGTTGAAAACATCCACATTCATTAGTAACTCCAAAAGGCATTCTAGTGTATTGCCACAACTTATTGTCAGCTTCAAAAGCAGTATATGACCGATCTTTTTTAGATAAAGGTATTTGGTAGTAAGATTAGCAAACAATTTAGGAGGTTCAGTTTTCGTTGTTGTTAAAGCTGCGAATGTTATGGGTGGTCTTTTCCCACGATACTTAATGGTAATACTCTCAATCAATTCTTGAAAATTTGTGCTAAGAATAATATCTATATATAAATTATCTAGCACATGCAACTTGACTTTGTTATAGATTTTGTTTTAAAGAGTTATTGAAACATAACAATATCCATCTGATTTTGCTGATGAAGAAGATGATGCCATTATGATTACACTCTGTTCATAAATAACATCTAAATTAAGTAGAGCCACTAGTTTATTATTAATGAAATTTTTGTTTTTACTCCCACTATCAGTTAAAGCTTCTGGTTTATACTTGTCATTAATAATGATGTTATGACTGACTCAGAAGAGAGAGTTTTCTGAAGCCGATTTGGTGGTACAGAAGAAATCATCATCGATTTTAGGAATAGCAGCAGAATCAGATGATCTGCAAAGTTTTTCAAAATGATCAATATTTTTACATTTGTGACAGATAGCTTCACAAGCAGGACATTTAGTACGTGAATGTCTTATATTTCCACAAAACTAGCATAATTGTTTTGATTTTACTGTAGAAGCTAAGTGTTTATCAGTCATGGATTTTTTTTTTGTAAAGATGATTTAATTTCCTTAATAGAGGCAGAGATAGGTATAGTTGATTGTAAGTATAGGTTTGAATTTTGATGAGCCACATCTAAAGATCTAGCTTGGTCAAAGGCTGATGAAAGGTCTAATCTCTTGTTTTCTAGTAAACATTTGCGTATGATTTTGGAGAGTGAGCCATTTATAAACGCGAATCATTTCAGATTTATATTGCTCAGCAGTTACAGCCCTTAGATAAATTTAAAAGATAAACTTACAGTCCTTAGATAAATTTTGAGATTTATTTAGAAATTGATCAATTGATTCACTCGGTTTTTGCTTTGGTGTTGACAAAATGTGTCTGGCAAAAATTTCATTCTTTGGTTTTATGTAGGTAGACTCAAGAATACTTGTTGCTTGTTCAAAATCATCACACTCTGATATGAATTCATAGACATTAGGTTTAATATGGTTTATTAGGAGATTAAGCTAAATGGAGTTATCATTAACTGCACTTACTAAGTTGTAAAAGTTCTTAACCAATGGTTGTATGTTTTTGCTGCATCTGTTGAGTTCAGATCAATACCAAGTCTATCAGGTTTCATGAATCGCTCCATCTTTCTTTTATTTCATAATAATATACAAGCTTTTTTGATTGTAAAGAATAAACAAATTAATTATGTTGGCTCAAAAGAGCTTTAATTATACTAGTCTATAACAAAATACATAAAGTATATATAGTATAATACAAAACGTATATGTATACATAAATATATCATATTAACATAACAGTGATATGTGGAAAAAAATAAAAACAACAATAAATTTACAACTACAAAAATAATAAGTAACACAAGCATACTCATAATTTTTGTTTGTTTAAACATCAGTTAATCCAGGTAGCAAAGGATCCTAAATTGTGAAAAAATTCTGTTAAAGTTGAGAAAAAATAGGAGTTGTAATATTTTGTTATAAAGTCAAAAAAGTAAACTATCATGTTGATAATTAAATAATGTTCTTGTATTTATTTTTTTAATATTATATATTTCAATTTATATTTAATTATAAATTTTAAAAAGAATTTGTATTTTTTTATTTCTTAGTACTTGAATATTTTTTTTATCACAATTCTTTCACGAACAGGTATCAATTCTTCAATGAACAGGTTATGTAATTAATGGTTTGAATTATGTGGGCTTTCTGTGTATCTTTTTTCGAAGGGTGAAAAAATGTGATTTTTATTTTTAAAAAATTGGATACCAACATAATATTTTTACGATTTTCATATCTGGAGATTAATGCCTCTGCAAATTTAGAACTGATGTCAGTTTCTACAATCTTCAATTTGCTAACTAATGTTTCCATAACAATGTCACGCTCCAAAATTGTTGTTTTTGTTTTTATAAGCAAACTGCAGCAGCACCAATAAATTCCAATAAATCAGTCAGTGATTTCAACAAATCCAAGTCAATCTTATTTAACATGGCTAGGCAGTTTAGTTCATTGAATGTCATCACATCCAAAATCCTTTTTATCATCTGTTCCATCTAGTGCAGTTGTCGAGCAGGGGTATTTTTTTCATTAATCTGTAAATTTTGTGTGTGTTTCTTTTAGAACTTCATATCAAATCCATGAATATTTCAAGAACTTAGTATTCAAATGATTAGTATTCAAAGTTTCTTTAGACTTTTTTCGATATTTTCTTCATATTCAATCTTTTCCTCCAAATAATTAATGAGTAATTCTTCTTTAGTCTCTTCATCAGTTTCCATTTCTGCTTCAAAATCCAATTCAGTTTCTTTGCAGTCCACAAATGTGACAATCTTTTTTAGCGTATATCAAATGAATAAAAAATAAAATGAATTTAATAATTCTGGAAGATCTGATGTGGAAACTTAGTAATGGTACCCAATTTTAGCATCCATCCGTAGTTTTAATTGCAACATCTTCACTATCGAAGCCAAATTCTTTTAACTTTTCCATTATAAAAAATGTTCAAATGTTTTAGCATAACATGGAAATGGCAATTTTACCTTTCTTAAGCAATACATGAAGTTGTGGTGATTATTTAAATTATAATATCTCTATTGCTACACCATTCATCACCTGTTTATCCTCAGATATTTGTTTTCAATTCATTTAAGTTCAATAAGTTAGTTTTGAATTAACTAATGTTTAACTACATTTACCTATAGATAAATAAATAAATATATATATATATATATATATATATATATATATATATATATATATATATATATATATATATATATATATATATATATATATATACTTATTTTGTTTGTTTGTTTTTAAAATTAAATTATAATATTATAAAATTCCCTGCCAACTTTGGCGTCACATTAGATTGTCATTGAAATTTTTTTTTATAAAGATAACACTTTCATTTTTAAAACAACAACTTACGAATTATTGTAAATGCAACATAGAAAAAAAAAGAATTTAATAATTTTACCAGTAAAAAAATGATTTTTTCTAAAAACTTTGTCGGAGATCTGCCAAAGTTTCTTGATTTCTCTAAAACTCTGAAACATCGAAAAACCAAGAAAAGTTTGACAAGATGGAGTTCTGAATGGATTCATTGGGTATTATTAAAAAAATAAGGTAAAGTAAAAAAATTGATTAAAATAAATGTTATATCCCAAATTTTAATTGAAATAAAAGTGCATTGAGAAAAAATGCAATAGACATTAAATACTTTACATAATATTAAATACTTTTTTTTTTTTTTTTATTTGCATTCACTCCCAACAAAGCTGCAAGCAACCACTATTAAGTTGGGAGTTACTAGGAAAAAAAAAAGAACAGAGTTATAAAGCAAGGAAACGGTCGACAGAAGACTTGAAAAGTTGAAGGTTGTATGAGTCAGGAAAACATGAAGATGGGAGAGAGTTCCAAAGGATTGAAGTGCGGGGAAAAAAACTAGATGAATAAAAGTTTTTAGAGCATGCAGGGACAGATACAGTAAACAAATGAGACTTAGCTGAATGACGAGTAAAACGAGAATGAATTTTAGTTGATGGAACTAGAGATGATAACTCCTTTGAGCAGTGACCATGATAGTATTTGTAGAAAAGAGAAAGAGATGCAACTTTACGACGATGGGAAAGAGGTTCAAGCTTAGCAGATAGTCCAGGTCCAACAACATTTACAATGCGTTTTTGGACCTTGTCAAGAAGAGAAAGTGAATCGTTAGAAGAACCAGCCCAAATATGACAACAGTATTCCATACAGGAAAGAGATTTGTAGAGATAGAGAATGGAATCAGAAGTAAGAAAATGGCAAGCATGATAAAGAGAAGCAACCTTAGCAGAAGCTAATTTAGCAATCGATTGTATATATAGTTTCCATGAAAGGTCAGTAGTAAGCGATAATCCAAGAAGACGTAAAGAGGACGACTCAGTAAGAGGATTGCCATTCATTAATATAGGAATGTTGACATATTACGGTAGTTGTTTGCAGTAAGCAACTGGATTTTTTTAGAGTTGAAATTCACAAGACACTGTGAACCCCAATCTATTACTGAAGTGAGATCGGATTCAAGATCAGCTGCTTGTTCTAGGCGATCGAAAAGAGAAGACTTTTTGTCAAGACAGGAGTATAAAGTTGAGTCATCAGCAAAAAGAGCTACTTTAGATGAAAGGTTGTCAGGAAGATCGTTTATGTAGATAAGAAACAAAACAGGGCCCAGGATGGAACCTTGGGGAACCCCAGAAGTTACTGGAAATAAAGAAGAGTGTTGGCCTTCAAGGATGACTTTAATAAACCGGTTAGAAAGAAATGATTTGATAATCTCAAAAACTTTCCCAGAAACACCATATGAAGCAAGCTTATGGAGAAGACCAGCATGCCAAACTTTGTCGAAAGCTTTAGATATGTCGAGAGCAATAGCCCTAGCCTCACCGTCTCCATCTAATGCACGATAAAATCTTTCAGTTACAGCAGTTAGCAAGTAGGCCGTAGAGCGAGAGGATCGAAAACCGTATTGATTGTCTGACAGTAGTTTATTTGACTCAAGATGAGATGTGAGAAATTTTTGAGGAACTTTAGGAACCTTTACTAATGCTAACTTTTAATAACAAGCATTTCTTAAACTGTTCCTAATGGTCTGGAAATGCATACTTTTATATTAAAATTATCCCATAAAATATTGCTAATTTTTTTTATTAGGGGAAAAGTACATCTTTAAAACTTTAAATTGTTCAATTAAATAATAAAAAGAATAACAATAAAAATATTAGTTTTTAAATATTTGGAACTTTTTTTCTTTTTTTTTTCTATTTAAATTATAAGTGCTGTAAATTAGTTTTCATTTTTTTTAAGCACCTTCATTTTTAGTTAGTCAGAGAAAATTTTAGTGAATAACAGCACTGTGTTTTTATTTATTATATTTAGTTATTTTATATTTAGGTATTTTTTAGCTGTTTTGTACAGCCAAGACAAAATCTAAAGAAACTATCTGTTTTAGATAAATAAAAACTCATTATTCCTGTAATTAGGAAGAAAAAAAAATTCACAAAAAAATTAAAGAACAAAATAAAATAAGATTTTGCAGATTTGACATGTTTCTAACATCTATAAATCTCTTATCTATGTTTTTATGATTTCAATTTTTCTTTTTTTTTTTTAATGTTTTCAGCAAATACAGTCAAGAATTATGGTGTACTTGCAATTTTGAGAGTAATGTTATCAACCAAAAAATATGGAGTTGTTCAAACAGATTTTTTTTTTTTTTTTAAACAACATCACTTTCAACAAGGCAACAAGCAACCACTATTAGAGTTAGGAATTACTGGAAGTGAAAAGATGAAATTTATAGAGTAAATTAATGATTAACCGACAACAGATGCTTGTGTATTATTTCTAGAAATCATTTTAAAAAGGTTTTTTCTAATGCCTAAACCTGCTATTCTCAAGTCACAAAACCTTTTATGATAGTACTTTTCTCAAGTGGCTAAAAGCACAGATAGTACTTTTGGATTTTTTTTTTTTACTTTGTTGATGATTTAAAAAAAAACTTATTGGAAAATGCATCCATGCATCCATCCATCCATTTTTTTTTTTTAATGTGCTAGAATTACAATTTTTTTAATAATGATATATCTCATTTATTCCTTTAGTTTGTTCAATTGGATAAATAGGACCAGAATCATTTCAAGTTCAACCACTAGAGTATTCCTAATTCATTATGTTTCCTCCATCATGCTTAACAGTTGGCACTTCCAAATGTTAATAATCCAACTAGCAAATTCAAATCAAAATATCATTATGATGCCTTACATACCTAATTGTGTCAGAACCATAAACTTACATACCTAATTGTGTCAGAACCATAAACTTACATACCTAATTGTGTCAGAACCATAAACTTACATACCTAATTGTGTCAGAACCATAAACTTACATACCTAATTGTGTCAGAACCATAAACTTACATACCTAATTGTGTCAGAACCATAAACTTACATACCTAATTGTGTCAGAACCATAAACTTAGATTTACTTCTCATGAACCTAGACAACTTATTTAAACTGGGGGTGAGGGGGGTGAAGACTATGAAGAGCAGGGGCGCAAACAATGTCTCTTAAATTTAGAACTTTTCATAATTCTGTAATAAATTCTTATATATCTCTTATATATAGAGCGAGATGGCATGTTTTTAGGGGTTCCATTAATTTATTTTAAGGTGTCAAATACCCTGTATTTGTAGCTGTATTGCTCGCTTTATTACTAATTTCAAGTAAAAAAGGTAATAAGTTTTAAACAACTGGAGATTCAAACGTTTATATGGGAAATATGCGTATAAACGGTCCCATGCATGGGTACATTGTACATGGGATACAAACTGCCTAAATATTATAAATATGATAACAAAAATAAAGTAGTGTTCAGAACATTTCAATATAAGTTAAGCTACTCAATGTATTGGAAGTAACAATTCCTATTTTTCACGTAATTTTTTGCAATTTCACGTAAGGTTTCTGTGGTAATTTAATATTTAAAAATGTTTTTTCTGTTATGAAGTAAAATATGGCTTTTATATATAATGTTTTCAAATTCATATGTGATGCAGAAAGTTAATAAAAATAAGAAATGGTAAGCGAAGATTGGTTTTAAAAAACAAGTTTTATATAGCATGAGATCTTTATAAAACATTATATCAAACTCAAGATTGCTAGAGTAACAGATGCAGAGCCAACAGAAGAAAAGGTAGTAGCATTAGTGAAAGGACCAGTAAGAGATAAAAGTATTGTCAAAACCACTAGAAGTTGATGTAGTATCTAATAAGGCAAGGCTAGCAAAAGATGTCTTCCTAACAGTAGAGACAGTAAGAGATATTGATGAGACAACAGCTCTTGTTAAAGTAATAGTGCAATTTGTATCTACTCCTTCTAGTTTTTTTTTTTTCGCCCTTTAAGACCCTTCCCTTCCGCTTCAGACAACTTCCATTTTAAAGACAAATCACTAAAGTAAATCATCAAAAGCATAGTTACTACAAAAACTACAATCATGACAAACTTTATTTATTTTTTTAACCATAAAATCAAAAAATTACAAATTTAATTATAAGTTACAAAGTTAGGTCACTCATATAGTTAAAAACTAGTCAATAGAGTGACACCTTAATGAGATAAACAAATAAAATAAAAATAAAATAAACAAGGAAAACAAGGAAATAATAATGAAAGTAAACTACATTAATACAAGTAATAAAAAAAGTAGTAATAAGAACAATAATATTAAAAAAGTTGAAATCAGAACAAAAATATAAAGTAGTAAGGCTGAGAAAAATGAAAAAAAAAAGAAGAGAGAATGAACGTATAAGATGAGTGAGAAAAAAAATGGCAGAGAAAACATATATGTATCTATCCTTTTGAACATATATTTAATCATATATGTTCAAAAGGATAGAGTAAGAGAAAAAAATTTTCGCAGAAAAATATAAAAAAGCAAAATAAAGGCAAACTTAAATTTAAAAAATATATACATACACTACTACATACAATATTAAAGCCTATATTACGAATTACATAGATTAGTTAAACAAAAGTAAATATCAAAATAAAGAAAAAGAAACAAATAAACTGACTGAAAAATACAAAAAAATAAATACAATAACATTTTTTATATACATAAATACATGACATATAAACAATGTACAAAATTAATTAAAATTGTTCTTTTTCTTGTTTTTCTTTCATTTTATTGTTTTTCTTTCTTTTTATTGTTTTTCTTTCTTTTTATTGTTTTTCTTTCTTTTTCTTTTTTTTCTTTCTTTTTATTGTTTTTCTTTCTTTTTCTTTTTTTTCTTTCTTTTTATTGTTTTTCTTTCATTTTCTTGTTTTTCTTTCATTTTCTTGTTTTTCTTTCTTTTTCTTTTTTTTCTTTCTTTTTCTTGTTTTTCTTTCTTTTTCTTTTTTTTCTTTCTTTTTATTGTTTTTCTTTCTTTTTCTTTTTTTTCTTTCTTTTGCTTTTTTTTTGTTTCTTTTTATTGTTTTTCTTTCTTTTTCTTTTTTTTCTTTCTTTTGCTTTTTTTTTGTTTCTTTTTCTTTTTTTTCTTTCTTTTTATTGTTTTTCTTTCTTTTTCTTTTTTTTCTTTCTTTTTGCTTTTTTTTTCTTTCTTTTTATTGTTTTTTTTTCTTTGTTCTTTTTCTAAAATTTTCTTTTTCTTTCAATTTCTAAAATTGTTCTTTTTCTTCAATGTACAAAATTAATTAAAATTGTTCTTTTTCTTTTCTTGTATTTTGTAATTAGGTTGTATCTGTTCTTTATACAATTTTAATAAAGAGTTTTAATAATATGAAATGAATTTAATAAGAGATTGTAATAATGTGAAATGAATATTTACTTAGCAAAATTTAATTTTTATATATAGTGTTTATTCGTGATCAAATAACTCCTGATGGAACGTGCCATGCAGGAATTATATCATACGACGTAAGTTTAAAAGGTGGATCTGCTGCCGGTAACTTTACGCCTCACGGAAATATTGGTAGCATGGAGAAATGCATATACAAATGTTGTCAGTCGGAAGGATGTAGCGTTGCTATGATGTTAAGAGACACTTGTTTCACCGTTGTGTGTGCACGAGATGAATTGTGCGAAAAAAAGCAAACCCCTACCTCAAGCAATTTTAATCCTAAAATAGCGTATGTGTTTAAGAATAAAATAAGAAGACCTACATTTTCTCCGGTAAAAGGTAATGCAACATTGCATAATTGAAATTACTTAACTTAAAAGATAATGCAACATTGCATTATTAAAATTGCTTAGTTTAAAAGATAATGCGACATTTTAATTAAAGTATCCTAATGTTTTAGTTCGTAAACGGTTTTTTTTTTTATATTTTAGAACCACATTACAATCATAAAAAAAAGTCTCCAAAAAAAACTTTGCTTGCAGAACAACTTTATGCGCTTACCAACTCGCCAACTTCGTTCATTTCTCAATTGGAAGCATTTCCTGTCACTACATCATCAGCATATCACTCTACAATGACATCTTTGCACTCTACTACAAAGAAATCAACACTTACCTCCAAAACACCTAAAATCAAGATCTCTATTCCTCACCACGATAATGAATCACTTTCAAATGCAATTTATAAATCCTCGTCAAACGATTTGATTAAAAATTTTGAACCGCCGGATGACAGCTTTTTAAATTTCTTTTTAGAGCGTGAACAAAATGTCAACAATCAAACTTCTTCGTTTAATGAAACGTTAAATTTAAAATGTGACCGAGATTGTATAAATAATGAAGCCGACTTTCAATATTCAAAACCTCGTCTCGAAGGCGTTATAAATGTAACGAAATCGTTTAAGAAAACATCTAAAAACGCTTACGAAACTAATGCGGACAGCGTTAATGATACATTATCATCGGTTACATCAATTCGCGCTAGTTTAAAAAAAAACGTTACTTTAGTTGAGGACGATCCCAATTGCAAATCTAGTGAAGTTTTTTATAATGTCACTTTACGTGGAGGGCTGCGATCAGGGAAGTTTAAAGACAGAGGCGAAATGGAAGATATTAGACAATGCGTTAAAATTTGCTGTCTTCTTGAAAACTGCGATCTCGCATTTATGCTTTCTAAGACATGTTTTACTGTTGATTGTATCGACGATAGTTTATGCGACGCTGTGCCAGCTCGCTCAACAATATACTCGCCTTCTATATGTTATGTTTATGTCAAAAATACTCCTAATACGGAAACTTAAAAATAGAATATGCAATCTTTTCATGATAACTAACTAAAAATCAAATATGTAAATAGAAAAATAATTTTGTAAGTTTAATCAATTATTATTATTATATATATATATATATATATATATATATATATATATATATATATATATATATATATATATGTGTGTGTGTGTGTGTGTGTGTGTGATATATATATATATATATATATATATATATATATATGTATGTGTATATATATGTACTTGTTTATATACTAATATATATATATATATATATATATATATATATATATATATATATATATATATATATATATATATATATATATATATATATATATATATATATATATATATATATATATATATATATATATATATATATATATATGTATCATGTAGCTCATATGCATCTTTTTTTATTTTATTTGTAATGGTCTAATTTTGCTCTTTTAACGTTAAATTAGTTGTTTGTTTGAAACAGTTATTCAATAAAGCCAAGTAAATAGCTAAAATGTGGGTCAGCTAATTACTGACCCACTATTTACTTTAAGCTTAAATAACGCTTCACACATATTATGAAGAGTTTTGTTAATATTTTATTAGGATTTTCCTTGCGGTATTTTAGCGGTTTGTTTTAAAATAATAAATCTTGAATTTCCTAAATTGACGCTTTTTCATTATTTAAGTGTGAAAAAACGACGGGTTAAAAAATGAATATAATATTGGAATGAATCATAAGTTGCAAAAAACGCCTTGGTTCTATTTTAAGGTGTAGGCGATCTTGAAAAGTAAAACTTTAAAATAATGAGCTTTAGAAAACTCTTTTAATTCCTATGAGATTTAATGTTCTCTTATTACGTTCTTGACTATGTCGATAAAAATGGCGGTTTAAAAATACGCATAACATTAAATAGTTATATTTTATTCTACTTAAAGAAAAGGCAATTTAGAAAGCCAATTTTTTAAATCAAACTTATTCCAGTGCAGAAAATTAAATTAGTATTTAAAAAAAAACCTGTTTTCAAAACGTTTCCTGAAATACAATCTAAAAGTGAAATACCGATACTCAATTTTGACATTCAATTTTATTTAAATACAATTTAAATATTTAAGATTTTTTTTTTATGGTCTTTAAATATTATTAAAGACTTATAAATTTTTGAAATGATGGTCAAGATTTTCTAGGTAACGGTTTAAAAAAAAAAAAGATAATTTTATCCTTTTTTATTTATTCATTTACTTTTTACAATCGAATTTCACTTTTCGTAACTTAAAGTCCGACCAAAAAATACGTAAAAGCCGACAGCATTCATTCAAGGTAGAAATAACGGGAGTGTATTCAGTATTGATAAACAATGGAATGCATTTATTCATGTCTTAAAATGGTGCATATTTAGTATTGATGAGCTTACCCAGCACGCTCGAATGTCTGTGATTTGAAATCAAAACTAATAAAGTTTTATTCTAAAGCGATCTGTTTTGCATAGCGGACCATATTGAAATTTAAATATTTTCTCTCTTCATAAAACTCAAACTGTTGTTGCGAACAAATTTGAAAACAAAAATTTAAGTTCGTACAAAAAAAGTATGAGTAATCTCGTCGCAAACGCGAAGATGGACGATGAACGTCAAGTTACATCTGTTTCTCTTGAAATAGAGAACATAGAGTTACAAGCCACTGTTGACAGTCAAGGAGAATTAATTAGCAGAATTACTGAAGATCTTAATAATGTACAACGAGCACGTGATTATACTTCAGAAATTGAAATTATGGGTCGAGAACAAATATGCATGGACCTTAAGGAGCAACTGGAAGGAAAAGAATTAACAATTCAACATTTGAAAAATGAACTCGCATCCTCGCAAACAATTACTGAAGAGGTTTACAAAAAGTACCAAAGGTTTGGAAATTTTCATATATTTTTATTAACCCCGTAATTGCCAGTGCATTCATCAAATTTTTTTTTTTTAAATGTGCACGCATCGGGTCTTTTTTTTTTTTTTTTTTTTTTTTTTTTTTTTTACAAAAATGATAAGTCTTAAGAGTGTGATATAAAAAAAACTATCGGTATTAATTTTTTTTTCTTATTATGGGTGTTTTATTACGATATTAAAACTCTGGTTAAAAAAATCTTAAAAATTTTGCCCCCCAAAAAAATGTTTTCTGCTTTTAGACTTTTGTAACAATTTTATTGAAGAATTTTGAGTAATAAATTTTTTATCGATCAAACTATATCAAGCAACAAAAAATTCCCAATTCACTTTAACAAATATCATACAACGAAGCACATTTTTAAACTAAATTTAAAAAAATATTTCTTTTAGGACTATTAGAGAATTTTTAGAACAAACTTCATCACTTAACTGTTAATCTAGTAATGAGGTCTCTTTTAATAGTTTTTAAGCATAAATCAAAGTCGCAAGTTTTGAATTTAGTTAACTTTAGATATTAATATGTTTGTGCTTTATTATCGCAACAAATATTAACATAAACGAAAACTCCAAAATTATGAACAAATTCCAAAAATATTATTATTAACAAAAAATACTGGCTTAAATTAGCTAAAAATGACAAGAACAATAAAACGAAACCTATAATTTATTAAATTTAACATTTTTTGCAAGGTTGTCAAATTAGACTATTATTTTTACCGGTTTTCACTTAGAATAAAATGAAAAACAAGCTAAATGTACTTAAAAAAATATTTTAAATTGAAAAAAGGAACACAACCGTGTTTTGTTTTTTTAATTTTTTTTTTTAATTTTTTTTTTTTTACCCCCGTTATTTACGAAATCAAAATAAATAATTAATTAACGCCGAGAGAAAAATATTCGATTTCGAAAAAATTCGTTAAAGATCTAATAAACTTTTGCGGGGGATCATAGTTTAAATATTAACACAACTTTTAATCTATTAAATAACTTTTAAAATCATTTTTTAAAGTAAATGAAAAAAAAGATAAATTTTTGATCCGCATAACTTTACTTTTAGATATTAATTTACACAAAACATAACTTTAATTGCTCAAGACAGTTTACATAAATTTTGTTCTGAATAAATAAAGAACCTTATTCTATTTTTTATTTTGGCAATCTGTAGTCGAAAAGTCTGGAAACCAAACTTTTTAACTAAAATGTTTGTTTTTTTTTAATGTCAAACTTGACATTTTATTTTTAAAAAAGAATCCACAAATCTTTTTTGATCTTGAATAAAAATTATTAAAATGTCACAAACCACAATTAAATAAAGTAGTTGCGACGGCTAGTCAACTTACGACGGCACGTCAGAAAGTCAGTAAGTTGACTAGCCGTCAACTTACTGACTAAATATATAGGGCTTTTGCCTAAGACTGATGTGCGCTTAAATTGCACAAAGCATTAAATAGATTTGCGATTAAGTATTCGACATTTTCTTTACGTAAACTTTTCTCGAAATTTAGCATAATATATAAAACTTCAAACTTTTTTTACTTTTTAATATATAAAATAAAAATTCATGATGGTTTGATAAACATAATTGTTGATAAATGCTTTTGCGTTAACAATATAGAGTATAAATGATAAATCATTTTGCATGGTAAAATGTATATTGTGATAAATGATGAATACTTTTGCGTGATAAATGTATTGGCATAATAAATGTACTGAGTGATAAATGAGTAACATCTTTAGAGTGAGATAAATGATGAATATATCTGCGCTTTAATGTATTTATCCGATGAAATGGCAAGTGTAAATAATGAATATATTTACTAGATAAATGTATTTGAGTAATAAATAACGAATGAGTGATGCGATAGATGATAGCCATAAATGAGTGATGAGATAATTTATAAACACATTTTTATGATAAAATGATAAATGATCATCTATTTAGTTAATAACAGTATTTAGTAAAATATTTAAGAAATAATTTTTTTTTAATTTTAGAAACGAAACCATTAAATTTTAAATAAAAGTTTGGATTTTCTTAAATCTAATTGAATTTTAAATTTAAAAATTTTTGTTTTAAAAATATAATTCTAAATAAATGGATTTAAATGCATTTTAAATATGTTTTCTTCATAATTTTGCAAGAGGAAAATAAGTAAGCCTCAAAACCAATGCCGTGGCTAGTGGCCCCCCTCCCCTAAACTGTTAAGGGCCCCTAAATTTGCAAATAGGCCCCATAAATTTGCTTGGCACCCTCCTCCAAATTGGGGGAGGGGGTTGTGAGACGGCTCTGCTGAAAACTAATATTAAAATAAAAATGTATAAAATGATATTATTTTTAACTACAAAAAAACAAATCTTAAAGATAAACACTTCTAATTCTATTTTATAGAGAATAAAAATTTTAAAATAATATATTGTTATGGAAATTTTAGTTCTTATTTTATAGAACTAAATATTTTAAATTATTTTTAATCGTTTATCAGCTGAAAATGTTAAATATTAAAAAGCATATATTTAATAAAAATTAGTCGCTTTTGCGTAATTACAACAAAACCTTTTGGCAATCAGTTAAAATCTTAAAAAATTGCTTAACGTAATATATATATATATATATATATATATATTCTAAAATAAAAGTTTAACTTCTATAAGCCAAGTGTCTAACGACAACCGACTATAGTAAACCAACTCAGAAGAGAACGAGTCAGTTTGTCATAATTGTTTTTAAATTCGTTGATAGAATTATATATATGCATATATATATATATATATATATATATATATATATATATATATATATATATATATATATATATATATATATATATATATATATATATATATATATACATATATATATATATATATATATATACATATATATATATATATATATATATATATATTATATATATATAATAGTACACGACTTCATCGAAATGCAAAAGACAAAGCCATTCGTCAGTTACAAACTGAAATACAAAACCTTCACGATTTATTGGAAACTGCTCAAAAAGAGAAATTGGTCTTTGTGGATAAAATGCGACAAATTCAAAATGAAAAAGCCGGCCTTGAATTTGATTATCAATGGATGGTTGAAAAAGTAATTTTTTTTTTAAATCACTTTTAGCTATATCATGTGTATATCTTTCATTATACTTTTGTTTTTATTGTTACTATATACATGTATATACAGAGACAATTCTAAAAATAAAATGAGGGGGGGGGGGTGAATCCTCGATGGTCTTAAATGTTTATTATTATGACTAATAATCTGTTTAATTTAGCTTAAAGCGCATCAAGATGTAACCGATGGTCAATTAACGAAAACCATTACGTCAACAAAAATCAAGCGCACAACTACAACTCGAATTGATAAAAAACAAACCACCACTATACAGCAATACGAAACGGACGAGCATATCAGTCCCGTAGATAAAAATTTTGAAAAACTGGAGCAAGGTTGTTTTAATCAACCACTTTTAAAATAATTTTTGTATCATTGTATCAGAGCCCGAACATTTTTATGTGATGTCAAGGCAAAAAATGAAGCTTTTAATTTAACATTTATGCTGTCTTTTTGAAAAATCTGCACCTTTTTAAGCAAAATTGTTTAAAAATTAACATGTTTTTCACAATTAGAGATTGTCCGCTGATCTTTTGCACCTATCCAATATTTCTTTTTTTCTGCTATCTATAATCATTCTTTAATCTCATTTTTTGCCTCTGCAAACATAAAAACGGGAGCTTTGAACAAATATTGGAGTGATATTAAAGTCATGTTAAATTAAAAAAATATAAGTTAATGAACATAAAAACGTTGTTTATAAAAAAAAAAAAAAAATGTTTTTTCAAATTTTTTCTCCTAATTGAGTCTGCGACTGAAATTTAAACTTTTTTAAAGGATTCACCAAAGCTATGAGCGCAAAAGATGAGGAGTTGATGAAAGAAAAAGAAGCATTAATGACGGAGTTTAAAAAACTCCAAACGCAACTTAATGATCTGAAAAGAATACATGAAAACTATTCGCGCGATTTAAAAGAAAAAAACGACCTAATTGCTCTACTCAAAGCTTCAAAAGAAGCGCTTTCTCGTGAGTTGGAGATGTTATCGCAGGAAAATCAAGAGCTAAGAGAAATCAATGAAAAACTAAGCACTGACAACTATCAACTTCGTTCTGAACTAAGTTCTGCCAACAATCAAACATCTACAATACAAGTTCAGCTTGAAAATGCAACAAAACAACGAGACTATTTAAAAAACCAAATCGAGATCATAACCCAAAGCACTACAAAAGGTAAATATTTTTGTATATTTGTAACTCATATATGCCAACTTTAAAACTTTATATCCCAACAATAAAAAAAACACGTATATTTTTCAAGAATGAAATGTAAACTTGTTGCGAAAAGGATTTCGTACTACATTGTGGTTAAAATCTAGCGTTAAAAAAAGAACGTATTCAAACATAGTGTCAAAAATAGTTAAAAATAATATAACAAATTGTTTTAAAATATGTTCAAAAAATTAATTAACAATATAATAAACAATTTATTCTTTAAGAGTTATAATTCGTAATTAACTTTTGATTAAAAAAAAAAAAATAAATAAAATCTTTCCAAAATATTAATTTTTAGGAAAAGAAGACTTTCACAAAATAGAAGCCCAACTTCGAGATTACCAGAGAAAAATGGATTCTATGACTCACGACATAAACAGCAGAGATACGTTAGTAAAAAATTTAAAAAAGAAGATCACAACTTTAGAAGATGAATATGCAAGTCGTACAGCTGAATTGAATGCATGTATAGTTACCAAAGATAGCTTAATGCAACAAAAAGCGGATGTTGAAAGGGAGTTAAAGGTATCTTTATTATTTTTTTTTTTCTATGAAGAATTCTACTTTTACTTTTGTTTTCAAACAAATAATAAAATTTTTAGGAAAGACACGATAGAATGTGTGAAGTTGAACAGGCGTACGAAGAAATGCAACTAAGGAAGACGACTCTCCAGCAAGAACTGACGGAACTGAAAAAGAATTTGAGTAGAATGAGTAGCGATGAAGATGCAACAATTCAGGCTAAGTCGCAGCTCAAGACTGAGGTAAAGATCAAAATATATATACAAGTTACAAAATTATTTTAAGTATTTTGAATTAGCATTTTTTGTAAGGTGGTTTATCTAGCAGTGTTGCATAATTTACTTTAGATTCTTGCCGCTCACAAAAGAATTTCACGTCTTGAAGCTGCGTACGAAGCCAGTCAACAAGAAAAACTTGAACTTCAACAAGAACTTGCTCCTGCAACTCAACGTTTGTTACTCATGCGTGGCGCATACGAGACGCTTCAGCAGAAAAAAGAAGTCTTACAATTCGATCTTATTTCGTCACAGAAACAAGCGGTCGAGCTTAAGGCTTACAACGATAGGTTGAAACAAGAACGAGCAGAAATCATGACAGAAGTAGAGTCTTGCAAACGACGTGTAGCCAAAAGTGATATTGAGTTAAAAGAAGCTTCAAAGCAGTTGGCTATTTTTAAAAACAAGTTGGATGAGTGCAATCGACAGTTGAACGGTAGCCGAGACGATGTCCTTAAAAAGCAACGCAAAGTTGAAGAATTACAATATAAATTGGAAGCTATAGCACGCGAAAATGTTCAAAGGGATTCATTTTTTGAAAAACTAAAGCAAGAGCGACGATTGTTTGAAGAAGAGCTCAAGTTTGTAACTAATGATTTAGAAAAGTCTAAAGAGGAGGTTCGAAATCTGCAACAACATAATGATCGCCTTATAGAAGAAAATAAAAGTCTTCATGAAAGACTACTTAATATTGAAGGACTTGCGCAGCAGGTAGGTTTAATATATTTATTTAAAATGCAGTTACAAGTGGCTTTAGTAATTTTAAAGAAGGAAGCATTATAAACACTTTTTATGCCACACGTCTTATAAAATTCCCTATCTAATAAAAATAATACATTTTATTTAAGTCTACATTAAAATCTTATATAAGTTTTAACCATTCAAAGTTTTGCAATATAAATAAAATTAATAAATATAAATTTAAACAAAAACGTGCAATGAGTGATGCAGTGGGTAATTCAATGGGTAATGTAATGGGTGATATAAATGTAGAAAATAAAACTTAAATACAACTAAGTTAAAATTTAATAGAATTTAATTAAATGTCGAAATTGGAAATTACTTTCCAGAAAGCACCACAATCTAAAAAACATAATAAAATAATAATAATCAATATGTTATAATGGTATATAACGTTAAGACTATAATGTATATTCAACAACGTTTCCAGGCAAAAACAGAAAAAGAGCGTTTCTTAAGAGACTCAAACAATATGGAGATGTCTGTCGGCGAATTGAGAAACCTTAGTCATAAGCTGCAGGAAGATAAGGAAGATTGTGAACGAGAACTTTATATTCTTCAAAAAAAGAGCATAAAACTCGAGAAAGAACTCGAAAAGTTAGGTAGAGAGAACAGTGAGATGGCTCGCGAAATTAATGCCAATAGAACCCGTCACTTGCAACATGACTCAGTGATTCAAGAATTTAAAAGAAAAGAACAAACTATGAAACAGCAACTAGATGATGCATTAAAACACAGAGAAGAGCTTAATCGGGTCAAAGCCATGGTTGTTGATTTACAAAAAAGACTTGATGCAACTCTTAAGGTAATAATTTATATGAACAGGTTTAGAAAAATCAAGATTTTTGCTTTAAGATATATATATATATATATATATATATATATATATATATATATATATATATATATATATATATATATATATATATATATATATATATATATATATATATATATATATATATATATATATATATATATATATATATATATATATATATATATATATATATATATATATATATATATATATATATATATGTTTCTTTTAATATTCTTATTTTTAAATTGTTAACACATTTCATATATAGATTTAAAAAACTTTTTGCCAGGAAAATGAACAAAAAGATAACACGTGCAATCAACTTAAAAACGAAAAGGAAAACTTTAAACGTGAAAATGAAAAGTTGCTTCGAGACATTGAAAGTTTCAAAACTACGTTTGATTCAATGTCACGAGAAAAGGAACGAATGAACAAAGAATTGAGTGCATGTAACCGTCGATCAACCGATTTAGAAGTACTTATCAAACGTTTACAAGACGAGAACGATAGTTGCAAAAAGGCTTTGCAAACATATGAAGTACGAGTCCCAGGACTTGAAGAAGGGTTGCAAAAGCACAAGATAAACCAATCTGTTTATGCACAAGAGGCATCCGCTCTTAAGCAATCTAATACACGATTAGAAAAAGAACTGCAGTTGATGAAGGATCAGCACACCACCCTTCATTTGCATATCGGGCAGTACGAAGACAAACAAGATGGTTAGTTATTCTCAGTAAAAAAAAAGATTAATCTTTGTTAAAAATATTTATTAAATTTTTTTTTTTTCTGAGAAAGTTAACAAAAACTTATAACAAAATGAGTTAATTACTTCAAAGTTAAAAAAAAAGTAAATAGTTTTGTTAATTTTTTTCAATTTCTAAATCAAAATTTATTTTAGAAAAAGATTTAGCTTAAAACGATAATAAACAATTCTTTTTATTCTTTTAATATTTTAGCCATTTCTAATGACCTTAAAGCGGCATTAGGTCGAATATTTGAACTCGAAGCCTTGAATGAAATAGTTCAACGTGAAAATGAAGAACTAAAACGAAATGTAGATAACAAATACAGAATTCTTGAAGAACAACTTTTAACTGCAGACCACCTTAATGCGGACTTGAAAAATCAACTAAATGAAGCACGTATGAGGTTAGTTGTTTTTAAATATATATATATTATTATTATTTCTGAAGGCCTAAGCACCAGACCTTTCATTATTACTTTATTGCAATAATCTATAAATTGATTCTTGCCAAAAAAATTAATCTTTAAACTTCCAAATATTTTTATTTGTCTTTCAACTACATCTGTCCCATTGTTGTTAATGTGGTGAAACACAAGTTGAAAATGAAATCAACTTTGTAATAAAAAAAATTTGTAAAAATTTTGTATAATAAAGTTTTATGATAAGCTAGAAAAAAGATAATGATAGAGGCAATGGAACCGTTGTCTGTGTTTTTGAATAGCTTTTATTTTTACTTTAGATTTAAATAGGAAAGAACAAACTCAAAAAATATAATCTATTCCATTTTTTATAAGTTATTTTTTATTACTTTACTTTTTTTCTTTTGAATTTATAACAGTTTTACACCAGATTTTCTGCTCTATTGAGAGCAATGAACAATATTATGTGTTTTAGATTAAAATTAAAATAGTAATATTGTATTAGATAACTATTAAAACTGTTTAAAGTAACCAGAAAATAATAGCTATGGTGAAATCAACAAATTTGTCAAAAATGATATGCAATGATCTGTAAGACTTTATGTCTTTGTCCAGATGTAACATTAAAAAATGTTACTAAGACGTAGCTGACAAATTAGCTGCTTTTATCATCATTTTTGCAAACTTCGGCTTGTCAAGAGATTTTCCAACAACAAAAATGTAGAAAACATTATTTATTGGAAATAAAAGTTTTCTATCATATAAAACAGAGCAGCCGTGGCGCAATGGTTAGAGTTCTGGCTCAGAATCCAGAGGTCCAAAGTTTAACGCCAGCTCTAGACCAACAAACGACATTGGTATAGGAGGCGTGAACTTCCTGTTAAATGCTCTCCCGCGGTGCTCTATGATAAGACCGTAAGGACTTCTGGGAGCATCTATATACATCCAAAAAAAAAAAAACTGTGATAAGAAAAAATTAAAAGATAACTACAGAACAATCTTAGTGTTTAGTGTATTTTAGTGTAATCTCAGTGTTTAATGTATTTTCTATAGCATTTGATAAATAGAGCAGCCAACTTTATAAATACTTGAAACCAAGCCAACTTCTCCTTTGTCTTCGAATTAGAAGATGGCTTGACTTTAGTTCTTAGCTTCAACCATAATTGCAATAAACAATAATAATGCTTTTGGTTATTTTTTAGGGAAACATGAAAACTAATATGGATGCATGGGAACTAACTGTTTATCTTGATTAACAGTTAGTTCCCTTGCATTCTCTAATGTTAAGATTTTTTTTCAGGGGGCCGATTCCATAAAGTCTAAATGTATTATTACATTTGACTTTAATATCCTCTGATTTTTATATATATAATTATCTTTATATTGTTGTACAGTTTATCACCAAGTCAAAGAAAATGTGTAACTACACAGCTAGACAAAAAAAAGAGAGAAATATTAAGGCACTAGTAATCATTAAACTTGCCTAGGATCTTTTTACTGCATTTTATGTTTTTATTTATAAGTTATAATACACAATTTAGATATAAAAAGCACACTGAAGACTATAGAACAATCCAAAGAGAATACCATGAATTACAAACAAGATGGGATGGAAGCAGCAATGATGCCGCTGGTAAAGACAGATTAATGGAACAATTACGTAATGACCTCAAAAACGCAAGAAATGAGCTACAAGTAAGTTATTTTGGAACAATTTTAGTGTTTAAAAAAAAAATTTAACAGTGGCTCAAGGTAATCAATTATGTAAAAAAAGATAAAATTTGGATGGTTAGGCAGAGGAGGGGTAAAAAGCGAACATGACCTTTTTAGTTTGAATTAACAATATAAAACAACTTTTACAATCTATTAAAAAACAAATTATTTAGGTTTTTGTCCTAAGTTTTTTATTTGTCCTCTTGAATTTTAAACAATGGTCGTAATTGTTTTTAGCTATAAAGGTACAGAAAACCTGGAAGTTTCAGCTTCCTTACATACTAAATTCACTTAATTGGCAGGTGCTGGCATCGAAACACTTGGTTTGGAACCAGAAATTTAACACGGCTGCTTCTTGTTTCTCTTTGTTTTAGTTTCTACCATATTCTTTAAAGTTTTATAATTGCTCAAATTTTCGAACTCTTTTTAGAAAAAATTTTTTATTGCAAAATTAGTTTTCTGGCTTCTAAATATTTTATTTTTCGCAGCCTATCACAGTATGTCTTTTATTTTTCGCAGCCTATCATCATATCATGTCATCACAGTATGTCTTTTAATAGTATCTACCTTTTCTTTAAGTTGAAAAGTTAAATATTTTGGCGTTCATTATTTTTGAACGCTAAAATATTATTCTATGGAATTTAAAATTTATAGATGAACATAAATTTAGTAAAAAAAAATTATTAACATTTTTCTTTTACGTTTGGAACAAGGGCTTCGAATATTGGGGCTTTTATATTTGTATATTGGGGCTTTTATATTCGTATTTTGGGGCTTTTTTGTTCTTTGGTTCCAATTGTTTACTTTTTTGCAAATCATCGTTATTTGAAATAAGTAAAAACATATAAATATTTAGAGTTTGCTTCATTTCTAAAAGATATATATATATATATATATATATATATATATATATATATATATATATATATATATATATATATATATACATATATTTCAAGGTTGCCTTACATGATGCCGAAAACTACAAGTCACTTGTCGAAAGAATCCAGGAAGAGCACCACGAATTAGCAAACGAACTTAATGATCATAAACAACGTTGTTATGAATTGGAAGGTTTATACAAATCAAGCGAAGAAGAAAAGGTAAAATGTGTTTTTTATGCATGGCTGAACTTGCTATTGAAAATTTAATTATAATGAACATTGGAAATACGTTTTTAAATATAACAGTACTTTAACTCATATATTTAAATATAACAATACTATATTTTATATTTAAATATAATAATACTATATTTTATATATTTTTTTAGGATAAAATATTACGTGATGTAACTGATTGGAAGAGTCGGTGCACTGATACGGAAACAGACTTTCAGGTGTTTCAACGTGACTCTGACAAAGAAATACGTGGACTCAAAGCTAAGATTGCAAAGTTGGAAGCTCACACTGATATGGTAATTAAAGATCGTGATTATACTAATGATCAATTAGAAGCTGAAAGAGCTCAATCACAGAAATACAAGGAAGAATTCGAGCGCGTGCAACGTGAATATTTAGAACATCAAAAAGTATGCGAGCGATATGCAGATCAAATTTTGGAAAGAGATAAAATCATTGAAGATTTGCGAAACAAGCTTTACAAGATGGAAGTTGATATGGATATCTTTAAAGAACAGTTAAGTAAAGCCCAAACTGCTGAACAGATTGCCTTACAAAAAAAAGAGAAAATTGAAAAGAAATTGAATGCATCTGAAGCAAAAGTAAAAGATTTGTCAGACCAAAACGAATCTCTCAAAAATCGCATTATTGAGTTGGAGCGACAAAATAATGCGTTGGAAACACAAGTAGATGATCTTCTTAAAGAAATCAAAGCGTTGAAAGATAGAGTAAAAGATCTTGATGATGTAATTAGAGATTCTCGAAACAAAATTATTTATTTGGAAACAGAAATAAATTCAATTCAACATTTGCTTAATGATAGAGATGCAACAATTGCAAAACTTCAAAGTGACTTGGACAATGCACATGATCAAATCAACTCATTCCGAAAACACATTAGTGAGCTGGAAACTACTCTTGACCTGCTTGAACAAGAAAAAGATGATTTGCAGTTACAACTTAACAACTCAGAACGACAAAAAGATGAGCTTAAAAACAACCTTGATAAAGTTGTTCAAGAGGCTCAATTAATTGAGTCTGAACTATCAGCTTTGAAACAAAAGCTTGCAAAAATTGAGCCACAACTTCGTGCAGCAAATAAACAACGCGATGAATATAAAAACAACAACGAGCATCTAAAGAAAAAGCTACAAGAAGCTAAAGATGAGCTTTCAAAAACTCAGCGTCAGCTTACAGATACCCAGCGAGCTTCTGATGGCCTTAGAAAAGAATTAAGACAAAAAAATCAGCTTCTTGATGAGATGCGTGCAAAAATAGCTACTTTAACTGGACAGTTGCAAAGCGCACGTGATGAGTTGGTCCATAAAAATCAAGAGTTTGATTCTCTTTCAGATGATTATAGAAGTCTTCAGGAAGAACTTATTCGATTGCGTCAAAGAGTTGGCGACTTGGAATCTGCAAATCAGATGCTTGCTGTCGAAAAAGATCGCTTAAAAGAAGAGCTTATTGCTTTTAACAACAAATACGATGATCTCAAAAACAAGTTTGAAAAGTCTGAATACAATCGCTTAGAAGCGCAAAGACAAGCTCTAGCTTATGAACAACGTTTAGCAAAGCTTGAACCTCAACTTCAATCCATTTTGAGAGAAAATTCAGAACTTCATCTACAAGTTGATAAGTTTGCAGAAGAACTTAGAATTGCTTTAGAAGAAAATAGACATTTAAATCGCGATATTGAAGAATTGTATCGCGATCGCAATGAGAAGTTGAAGCAAATCTACGAAAGGGATATTATTATTGAGCAATTACGTGCAAAAATTGATCTTTTGGAAAATGAAAATAACAACTTGAAACAGGAAAATGATCGATTGAGAGGAGCTAATGACGCTTTGGAAAATGAAAAACGATCATTACAAGGAAAACTAAATTTAGCAAACAATAGAGTTAAAGAACTTGAAGATCAACTTGAAGCAGCAAAAAGAGCTAAAGAAGATTTACAAGCTTCTTTGTATGAATTACAGAAAAAGTATGTGACATTGGAAACAGCTCACATGAAATGTTCTGATCGCGAAAAAGAACTTTTAAAACAAATTTCTGACTTGAAACAAAAGCTTCAAGCGCTTGAAGATGCACTTAATGATGAAAAACTTAAAAACAAGCAGCTAGAAGCAGAAAATATACATAATCAAGAGCAAATAAGGGATTTAGAAGCTTTAATTGATAGTCTTCGACAAAAAATATCCGATGATGATAAAGAAATTGAGAGACTAAAAGCTGAAAACGATAACTTGAGACACCAACTGATGGCTGCTAAAAAACAAATTGATGATTTAGAGAATCAAATTGGTATTCTTGAACAAGAAAAGAATTATTTGATAGAGGAAAATGATAGACTAAGACAAGAAGTTAATCGATTAGAAAGTGAATTGGACAACTTGATCAAACAAAAAAATAACCTTGCAAATCAGTTAGAGGATGCTAGAAAAGATTTAATGAGATACAAAGAAATAATACTAAAGCTTGAAGGTCAAATAAGGGATCTTCAGAGAACTGTTGAATCATTACAACAAGAAATATTCAGAAAAGACCGCATTATTGAAAAGATGGACGTCAAGACACACACGTACGAAGTTGAAATTGAAAACTTGAAAAACGAAATTATCAATCGCGAAGTTTTAGTAGAAAGCTTAGATGGTACGCGACAAGATTTTGAGATACAAATTAGAAATTACAATGTTCGAATTGAGTCTCTGGAAATAAGAATTGAAAAACTTGTAGTAGAAAAGTCAGAACTTGAACGTAATTATCAAAACGCAGTAAATCGTGCTAATAGCTTAGAATCGCAGTGTCAAGTTTTGCATAAAGAACGAAGTGATTTTAAGAACGACGTTGAGCGACAGTTTGACGACATTCGTGTTGAAAAAGAAGAGTTTTCCCGTTGTCAATCTGAACTTCGCGAAGTAATAAAAACTGTCGAGATTTACCATCAAGAAATTATTGAGAAAACTACCATAATTGAAAAAATTACAATTATCCGACAAGAAGCAGAAAAAGAAAGAGATAATATCAAAAAAGAATGCAACCAACTAAAAGTAGAATACAACAAACTTAAAGATGGAGTAAAAAGAAATCAAAATGAGCTTCAAGCTCAAATTGCTAAAAATACAAAAATTGAGAAGACTATCACTACTTTGAAATCTGAAAGAGACAACTTTAGATTAAAAGCTGATGCGGCCCATAAGCAATTAGTTGTAATTGAAACGCAATTAAAAAGAAGTACTGAACGAGAAAACAGACTTCATGGAGAGCTTGATACTTTGACAAATAAATACAACCAGTTAGAAACAAGCTACCAGGAGCTTCTTAAGCAAAAGAATGACTTAAATGCCAAACTTAAAGATCTTCAGGGCAAATACCGTGATTTGGAAACAAAGTACAACAAAAGCCTAGCGCTCAACAATGATCTAAAAGCCCAACTGAAAGATGCACTTAATACCATAGCAGATCTCAAGTCACAATTAGAAAAAGAAATAAACGATAACAGAGATCTAAGAGATAACTTTGATTCATTAAAAAATCAATTTGACAAACTTAAGGACGATTACCAACGCATTGAACGAGATTTAGCGGATTACAAGTTTAAGTACGCTGATGCAACAAAAGAAATCGCTGAAAAGAAAAACATTATTGATGATCTGACAGCTAAAGTAGCAAATTTGGAAAAACAAGTTGTTAATTACAAACAGATGGTTAATCAGCTTAGAATGGACTATGAAAGAAGTACTAGAGAACAAAATCGCTTACAAGAAGAAATAATTAAGATGCAAGGAACTGTATCCGAACTCGAGAATAAATTACAAAAAGCCGAACTGGAAAATGATAAACTTAAAAAGGAGTTAAACGAAGTTTTAGCTAAACTCTATCTAATGGAAGATGAAATTGAAGATTTAAGGGCTAAGCTTCAAGACGCTCAGGCAGAAAATAGAGAACTTCGCCATGATAATATTCAGCTCAAAGAAGAAAATCAAAACATCCATAAGGAGCTTGAAGACACCAATCTTGAAAACAAAAGAGTCCATGAAGAACTTAGAAAGAGAGATGAGCTGATTGCTCAACTTCGCAGAGCTCGACAAGAAATTGAAAACGAATTAGAACTCCTTAAACAAGATCTTACTGATAAAGAAAAAGAAATTGATGATCTATTTGCAAAGATTCAGGATCTAGAAAATACCTTACAAGGTCTTAACACTAAATTAGCTGAAATAGAACCAGCTTACGAGGCTGCTCGTGATAAAATTAAGAGACAGGAAGCAGGAATTAAAGAACTAAAAAATAAAATTACTGATCTGGAATCCGCGCTTAAACAATCTATGGAGAATGAGAATGAATACAAAAATCGTTATGAGCTCGCTCAATCAAAACTAGGTAAGATTACACAGTTTTTCGAGGATGAAAAACAAAAGGTTCATGAACTGGAAAAGAAACTAGAAAAATTAAAAGGTGAAAATGACGCTCTTACTTTGCAGAACGAGCAATTCAACTCGTTGAACGAGAAATTAGAAAAAGAGAACATGCAGTTGAATAAAAATATTGAAGACATTCAACATCTTCTTGATCAGCTCCAAAAACAAAAAACTAGAGCAGAAAAAGAGTTAGAAGTTGTTGTTAATAACTTGGAAAAAATGAGGAATGATTTCAATATAAATAATCGCGAGTTAAACGAAAAGACAAGACTTCTAGACGGCTTAGGTAAAAAGTGCGACGATATTGAAAGTGCGCTTGAAAAAATAAAGATGGAAAAGGCTACGCTAGAGAAAGAGAACGAAGCCTTAAACCTTTCGTTAAACAATTTGCATGCAATGAGCGATGCAATCCAACGCAGAAAAGAAGAAGTGGAAAGAGAGTACTTTGAAGCGAGAAAGAAAATTACTGAGCTGGAAAATTTACTTAGCGCAGCAATAGACGACAAAAATGACTTAACAAAACATTTGAATGATGAATTAAAAAAAAATAGTTTAATGGAAGCCGAAATTCGAAAACTACGTCAAAATGATGCTCAATTACAGGGCGAAATTAGCGAATCAAAAGCTAGAATTCATCGTTTAAAACTTGAGAACGCCAATCTGAAAAATGCAAACGCTGAGCTAAAAAGAACCATAGATAGGCTAAACAGAGAAAATACAGAACATCAAATTGCTATCAATGGGCTAAACGGTCAGCTAAAAACAATTGAAGGTCAAGCAAATTCGCTGAGAAAAGATTTACAAGATACCAAAAACACTAACAATAAACTGCAAAAGACAATAAAAGATCTAGAACAAGAATTAGATAGATTAAAGGCCCGAGGTATTTCAAATGACCTATTGATTGAAACATTGCGTGACGAAAAAGAAAGATTACAAGCAAACTTGTCAGCTGTTGAAGCTAACTACGGTGAACTAAGGGATAAGTACAATAATTTATTACGAGACTACGGCCTTTTAAAAGACGAACACGCCTTCAACGAAAAAAGAATTAAAGATCTTGAAATAATGATAACAAATTTAAATGGAGAAAACGAGCGTTCAAAAATGTTAATAGCACAATTAAGAAAACAAATTGATGGTAATGAACATGAAATCCAAGGATTGAGAAGAGAAAAAATGAAGTTGGAACAAGTTTCTGATATAGAAATAAAAATTTCAAAAGCTCCTGAAGTTGATGCAGTAGATAATAATGCTGCCCTCCGTAATATAGATGAACTACGCAAGCAGCTTGAAAATTCAGAGATTGCAAAAGCCGCGGCTGAAAATGAAAGAGATGCTTTGCTCAAAGAGCATGTTAGTCTACATAAGAAGATTACAAAACTAGAAGTAATCATTGAATCAACTTCAAGCAAACGTGAAGAATACAAGCAAGCTTTGGCTGCTATGGAAAGAAAAGTCAAAGAGTTGGAAGGTATTAACAACCGATTGACTGACCGAGAAAAAGAATTGCAGTCTGAACTACTTAATGCGCACAAAGAAATGACTAATCTTCAACAAGAAGTAATTGTTTTAAAGGTGAAGTTGAGCAAAAGTGAAGGAGATCGAAGTAGCTTGGAAGGCAAAGTTCAAAAATACTTTAATGAAATTAATGATCTTCATCAAAAACTTGCAGAAGTGCAGTCATCCATTGAGGAGAAAGATGCTGTAATCCAAAATCTGCGCGAGGAGCTGAACTCAGAACGTAAAAACTACGCTCAACTTGAATCTGAAATTGAAATACTGAGAGATGAGCATGATAAGCTTCAGATGCAAATTTCAAATCTACAACGCAAAGCTGAAGAATATGAAAGAGTTATTCACGATAACGAAATAAAGTATTCACAACTTATGCGACAACTCGACGAGCAAAATGCCAGAGGTAAACGTCTTCGAGACGAAAATGCAGAACTTCATCGTAGCATTGGTGAAAAAGAACAAATAATAGAGCGCTACAAACAAGAGGTAAACGAGAAGCAATCGCTTGTTGATAAATTAACAAACGAAAAAAATAAATTAGAAAACGAGTTGGAAGGACTTAAACAAGAACTTGGAGCCATCAAAAATGATCGTGAAAAGTTGCGGCTAGATAACAGGACCCAAAAACAAGATAATCAAACATTACAATTGAAAATAATGGAACTAGAATCAGAAAAAGAAATATTAAAAGACCAAATTTCCCGCCTTTCAAAAGACATTGATAACTTAAGAAACAGTATGCAACAGATTAAAGATGAAAACAATAGATTAATTTCTGAAAACAAAAAGTTCAAACACGAAATTTCTTTAAACAACCGCAAAGCAGACATCCCATCTGACTATGATTCGTTAAAAGACCAAAAGGACAACCTATTAAATCAACTGAAGGAGTTAACGAAAGAAAGCAATGATTTAAAAGGTAAGTGTGCTGCATTAAAGAGCAACAAAAAAGGTTTACTCAAGAAAATTGAAGACATTGAAGCCTATCTTGCAGATAAAGATTTAAGAATTCAAAAACTGGAAGCCGAAAAAGCAGATATTGAAAGAGACATTGATGCTGGAAAGAGCAAGATGAATAAACTTGAATGGGCTGCTGATAATCTTGAACGTGAGAAGAAAGAACTTCAAAATGAACTTGCTGAAATACATAAAAAACACAGCAAAGTAGAGGGTGATTATTACATGGCGTGTGAGAAACGAGACGATCTGCAGAAAGAATTGAACAATGCATTAGAAAAAATTAACCAACTCGAAGAAAATATAAAACGTCTTCAAAATCGTGAATCTAAATTGCATGCTGATATGTTAGAAGCTCAGAAAAAAGTTACAATACTTGAGCACGAAATTGCATCTGCAAAAGACAAAAATGATACTTTGCAACGAGCATATAAACAAATTGAAGATAAACAAAATACGTTAAATGGTGAACTTATGGCTGCAAGAAAAAGAATTTCCGAATTGGAAGCTTTCCAGGAAATTAGCGAAGATCTTAAAAAAGAGTTCCAAGGAGAAATTGATTCAATAAAGCGAAGATACAATGAGTTAAAAGAATCCAATCAAATTTTAAAACTAGAGAAAGAAGGACTTTTGCTAGAAATCCAAAATATTACAAGCAAAATCAGTAAATTTGAGAATAAACTAATGCAAGCTCAAAAAGAAAAAGAATATCTAGAAAGCCAATTAGAAGATGCACGCCACAGAGCTACTATTGATCGCGAAGAAATTATGGGCTTGCAAAAGCAAATTTTAGATGCCCAACGAAAGTACGAATCGGCAGTTAAAGAAATTGCACATTTTAAGTCAACTACTGATGAGTTAAGAAGCAAAAATATAGCACTTTCTAATGAGTTTGAATCTTTCATGAGAGATTTAGAAAACAAACAGTACGAAGTTGATGCGTCAGAAAATGATAAAAAATCACTACGAGAAGAACTAGAGTTATCAAGAAAACGATATAGCGATCTAGAAGCTGAGTATCTTCACGTTCAAGAAGAGAAAGAAAAAATCAGACAAGATATGATTGCATCACATCTATCTGTTTGTAAACTGAAAGAGAAATATGAAAATAGCTTGACAGACAAGAATAAGCTCAGAGATGAACTCACTATTTTCCATCGAAAGATAACCGAGCTTACTTCTTCTTACGACACATGCCGATCGGAGCGTGAACGTTATAAGTTGGATTGTGAAAAATTCCAGGCCCAATATGATGCAATAAAAAATCAGCACGATGTATCCCAGCACTCTGCTAACCAGACTAAGAATGATTTTGAATCTCTCAACAAGAAGAGTCAAAAAATTGAACAATCCTACATTGTTCTTGAACGTGAAAAAGATCGCTTGCAAAAAGAGCTTCTAGATACTCATCGTAAATCCGCAGACATTGCCCTTGCGTTACAGACATGTCAAGAAGAAAAACGATCAATAGAGTTCCAAGTTAAAGATCTAACTGATGAATTGGAAAAAGCTAGATCAGATATTGATTCGCAGAACTCCAAAATAAATTATCTTCAAGAAGAAATATTGATTCACCATAAACAATACGCAAAAATTGAGACAAATTATAACAGACTTGTTGAAAAAGAAGAAAGACTGGAAAAAGAACTTGAAGATGCTCGTGCTAATGTTTATAAGTTAGAATCTGAACTGTCCGATGTACTAAAGAAAAACCAATACTTAGATTCGGAATTGCGTAAAGCTGAAGACCTGGTAAATAAACAAAAAGACAATAGCCAACTGTATTCTGAAGATACACAACGCATGCAAACGAAAATCCGTGAATTTGAGTCAAAGTTTTCTCAGCTAAAAGACGCTGAAGACGAAAACAAAACTTTAAAAGAGGATAACAATTTATTCAAATCCCAAATAACGCGCTTGGAAGTTGAAATTCGTTCAGAACGCAATAAGCACCAGACACTTTCTGATCAATACGAGCAAGCTAAATTCAAGCACGAAAACCTTGATAAAGAAATTTCAGCATTGCAGAAACAAATTCGTCTTGAAAAGGAAATGGCTGAAAAGAATATCAATGAATTGAAGAAGAGCGTTCAAGAAAAAGAAAGTGACGCTGAACGTCTCCGATCAAACGTCAGAAAGTTGGAAATAGAAATGAACGCCCTAAAAACCCAGGTAAATCAGACAAAAAGCGAATACGACGACATATCACGCATTCGACACATTATTGAGCAAGAACTTCAAAATATTTCGAAAAAACTTGCCAATTTTGAAATTACATTTATAACAGTTGAGGATGATAGCGAAAGAAAATATGCCGGTAAGTTATAAATTATCTTTTAAACACGATAAATAAAAATGCATATCAACTAACTCTTTATAATTATGTATAACCTTGAAATAGGTCTTAGCGATTACGAGAGATATTTGTCTGAAATCAACCGCGTGTTTACAAGAACTGAAAAGGAATTCCAACACCAGGAAATGCGCCACAAGTATCTTGAAGACCAAAAGGAACAAGAGCGAAAAGGAAAATCAAATGCCCAAACTGAAATTGAAGATTTAAAGCGTCGGGTTGAAGTTTTGAAACGGGAAAAAGTAACAATGGAAAATGAGAAAAAAATTATGACCGAGTTAAATAGCGATTGGGACTCCAAATACAAGAACCTTGCTAAAGAGTTCCATACTTCCCAAATTCGATGTGAAGAGCTTCAAAAAGAAATCAACACATACAAATTTGAAATAAGCCAGTTCCAAAATCAAGCTTCAACTATTGAAAAAAAATACAATGAATCGGGCCAGTCAATGAAAGACTTAGAAGCTCGATTAGAAACCGCTCTTCGAAATACTGCTACGCTTAAAAACGAACTTAACGAGGAAAAATTACGACTGAAAGAAGCTAAAAAAGATAACGAAAAACAAGTTCGTGAACTTTACAAAACTATTGAGGAATATGGAAAAACAATTAAAGAAAAAGAAACAACTATTGAAGAAATGCGAAGCAAAAAAGGAAACAATGAACAAGAAAGTGATCAACTCAGATGGCAACTGACCAAGAGTAAAGACGATCTAAAAGAGGTAAAAAATTTTATGACTTAGAAGTAAATATAGAAAAAATAGAATAGATTAGTTTAACATATTTCATTTTAGGGCTAGCAATGCAATTCCCAAAAGTATTGTTATTAGATTTTAATTATTATTTATACTATTTTACCCATGCTGAAACAGAGTTTGATTAATCGAGGCTAAAAGAGTTTAACTTTCACTTTGAGTTAAAACTTAATGTCTGATAAAGCATGTACAGGAAAATGACTTTTAGACTTTAATGTAATAATAAAGTTTTCGCGTTTTACCACTAATAGTTATTTATTAACGTATTATTGCTATCGACATTATTATTATTGTTATTGGTATTAATATAACTGTTATTGATGTTATTATTATTATTGTTGTTATTATTGTTATTACTTTTATTATTACTATTATTATTATTGTTATAATATCAATATGGTTATGTAATACAAATACAAACATTTTGAACCATTTAGGTGCAAAAGGAGCGCGATCAACTCAAAGAGAAAGTTCAACAAAATCAAGCCGTAATTGCAAAACTCGAGAAATCAGCTGAAAAGTTCAAACACTTAAGAATTACCATTGAAGAAGAACACAGAATTGTTGTAGAAAAATATGTTAAAGAGATTAAAGAAATTACTATAAAGTTGATTAAGGTATTATTATGGCTTAATATTTAATAACAATTTCAATAGCGTATAATTTTTTTTATCCGTGTTTACAGAAAGATCTAAAGTAGGATTATTTTTTTATAAAACCATTTTAGTAATTTGGTTGAAAGTAATTAACTTGAAACTTTATTAATGCACAACAAAAATAAAATTTAGGTAGAAAAAGAACTCCAAAAAGCAACAGAATTAAACAAAACTGAAAACGATGAACGCTACAAACGTCTTCAGCATTTGTTACAAGATGAACGCGATGAATTCCGTCAAAAACTACACGCTAAAGAACACGAAGTTGACTCTTACAAAATAATTGTTTCTCAAAAGCAGGAAAAAATACGTAAATTAAAAAGAACTATAGTTGATCTTGAAGCTCGCATTGCGCAACAATCTGCGACACATTCGTCGTCTATGCTCATCTCAACAAAGCCACACCTAAAGCACGAGAGCAAGTATTTTCATGAAACTTCAGAAATCATTGTAGGGCAGCGAAGACAAGATGTTCCCCATCAAGAAAGCAAGTACTTTCACGAAACTTCTGAAATTCATATAAGCAAACAACAAACAGGAAGTATCTCACAAGAAAGCAAGTATTACCGTGATACTGCACAAGTACAAGTTGTCCCAAAGCGAATCGAGAGTAAGAAATGATTCTTACTTTATAAGTACACACACGCACACCACGCACACGCACATTTATATATATATATATATATATATATATATATATATATATATGTATATGTATATATATATATATATATGTATATATATATATATATATATATATATATATATATATATATATATATATATATATATATATATATATATGTATATGTATGTATGTATATATACATACATACATATACATATATATATATATATATATATATATATATATATATATATATATATATATATATATATGTATATGTATGTATGTATATATACATACATACATATACATATATATATATATATATATATATATATATATATATATATATATATATATATATATATATATATATATATATATATATATATATATATATATATATATATATATATATATATATATATATATATATATATATATATTCAGGCTCAGAAACTTCCATTTCAATTCCCCTTCAAACACCGTTCCGACCTCAGACAATAGTTGTTGCAGGTGACGAAGAGGTTCAAAAAGAAGAAAATCTTTTTAAAGAGCAACAGATAGTTATAAAAGACGATTCAAAAGTTTATCAAGAAGAGCAAAAAGTTGTTAAAGAAGAACAGAAGATGACAACAACTACAACTGTCAAGTCTTCTACTGTAATAAAAGCAACAACTCAACAGCAGAAACAGGAAGCTGTCACTGTCAGCAAAGGTGAAGGAAAGAGTAAACAGCCTGCTATCACTGGAGTTACTATAAAAAAAACAAAGGATCAGCGTTAGAAATGATGCGCTTTAAATGAAGTTTATCAAAAACTAGTCGGAAACTACGAATACATTTTATATTTATGACAAAAAGATCTATAAGGCATCAAGTTGGAAAACACTATTTGTTTTTTAAATAAAAAAAACACAAAATTCTGCTTAGTTAGATATCTTAATAATTTATGTGTGTAGATGAAAATTATATACTACAGAATAAGATTTTTTTTAATGAAATTTTTTAATGAAGTTCGAATGTATTCTTTTAATACGTATTTAAGTTTGTGTAATTGTTTTCCATATATGGTCATCCCAGAAATCCATATATGATGATTTTAGCGGAAAGTTTTACATAACTTTTTGAATTTTGTAGATTTTCAAGTTTCTTTTTGCAAATATTTACATTGATTTTTATTCGTTTTAAGTTTTAATTACATTATTATTGTTCTATATCACTAACACACAAATTAATACGTGAACCATTTGTATTTAATTTTGGAAGCAATAAAAAAAGTTCACTTGGAGTAATATTATTCTTTCGTTGTTCACTTTGACTTAAGAATAAGTCGACGTTTGATGCTTTATTCTAATTGATTTTTTTATTGAGAAAAACAAACCTTTGAAATAAATATGTTGTGTTTAAAATATTAAAAAAAAACAATTTAATTCAAAAGCGTTAAGCGCTTGTTAAGCCAAGTCAGTAATCGAATTAAAAATTGAGCTTTTAGTAACTAAAACCTTCAGAAAGTTTAATATAACAATTAAATGTTTTTTGTCTTCGTAAAACAGTCTTTCGGTTAAATAAAGATTTCGCAATAATTGAATTAATGTGCCTTCTAAACTGCCCTACTTTAAAAAACTATAATAAAATAAAAATATTTTTGTTTTTAGGATAATACTGATACTTATACAGAGTAAAAAAAAGGTAGAAGACTATAACTTTAAGGTAGAAGACTATAACTTTAAGGTAGAATATTGTAGAATATTCCCGGTTTAATAACATGGTGTCTTTAAGCTAGGCTAAAAACAAGTAATAAGTGCTACTTGCAAATAAAATTGGCTATTACAGCTAATCTTTCACGTTTAAATTTCAAAAAAAAAAATTGTGGGGCATGTAGAAAAATGTAGTTTTGACGTCAAAAAAAGTTGTGACGGGAAAAGGCAGGACAGGAGCTCAAAAAATGATTTTTTATTTTAATATCTTTTTTTTCTATTATTTTAAACATTTTTTGTTTTTTTTGAATAAATCTTCAAATTGCGGTTAATATATTTAATATCATGTACTCCTACAATTGATAATATTGATGAAGAATTTAGACTATCAATGATAAAATTTCTGATATGATGATGGTTATCAATGATAAGAATTTTTATATGATGAAGCTTATCAATGAGGAGTTTTCTTTTATGATGAAGGTTATCATTGATGAGTTTTCTGATTGGTAATTTGAGCTTAAATTGTTGTTGCTTTTTTTTATATTTTTTTTATTAACTATTTAAATGCTCCAAAAAGTCGAGATAAGTGATATCGAATGATACATATATAGTCAGAGCTTCAAACAAGTAAAAAACTCTAATCACTACGCCCACTAAGTTGTTTTAAGAATTCAAAAAGTTTAATCGGTTTTACAATGGGTTATTCGAAAATGGAGCAATATAATAGACAGACCAACTAGAACTACACAACTGTTAACTTTCTTATAAGGATGTTAATCACTTTTAAGGATGTTAATCTTAATAACTTAAGGAAGTTTTTTAATAATTCTCTTAAAAAAGGCATTGTTAAAAAGAAAATATAAGGTTACTTTTCTATTTTCTTCTCTATAGAATATGTAACGAAAAAAATCGTCAAAAAAAAGTTTCTGGATTTTTATTTATGATAAGTTTATCATAAATAAAAATCTAGAATCGTTTAAATATAAATTTTCTCTACAGTCAAATAGTAAATAATCTAAGTCTAAAAGTCAGCAATATTAACTTTTCTGAAGATATTAACTTAATTTACAAATCTTTTTTCAAAACTTTTTATTAAATTTACACGACATTGGTTTTCCCAAAGAAGAGCCAATTATTAACACAAAAAAACTAAATTGCCACGAATTACCATGGGTATTCAAATATCCTCTAAAATTAAACAAAAAATTTATATAAAATATTTAAAACCAAAAATAATTTGAGAGCCAAACCATACACAAAAGTTGCATTAGATTATTTGAATGCCGAGGGTAAAATTACAACAAAAAATAAAAATAAGAAAAAGATTATGGTATATATATGGTATATATCATGGTATATATAGCATATGGTATATATCATTAAAATGAAAAGATTATGGTATATATATCAATATGGTAGCCAATAAAAAGATTATCAAAATAATTTATCTCTTGCTCCAAAGGAAATTGCTACTTAATTCGTACCTGTAGGACCAAGCCCAGGGCCGTTTTTGGAGCGTCGTAGGCTCTAGGCACTTTGCATAAAAATGTAGCTGTAGGCCTTTCATTCAATTTAAATGTCATGTACACGTTATTCAATTTACATTGTTTTTTAATTTTTGTATGTAGTCGTTAATGGGCCTACAGTCGCTGTTTGTTTGGTTATTCTGTATCTGTACACATGTTATGCCTTAAAGAAATTAAATTGTAACCATTTCATTAATTGCATTTCTCTCACTATCATTACTTTTGTTATGATCATGAAAAGCCATTAAAAATTTAGCAATCTATGGTTTGTTATTTGTTTTAAAAGTTTGTTTAAATTTATCAATAGTTTGCATTTATTTAAAAATGAAATTCTCAGAATTCCACTTATTATTTTAAAAAGTACGATTTTATTTGGTAGGTATTTTATTTGTTATGATTACGTTTGGTAGGTATTTTATTTGTTATGATTACGTATTATTGTAAATTATTAATAAGTTTTGTGAAATGTAATGTTTTATGGAATGTATTTAAATGTTTTCCCCCTCTTTAAATAGGTTAACATATTTTATTTTATTTTTATGTTTTATGTTTATTCTATATTGAATATTTACTATAATTTTCAAGTCATGTCCAATGGCGATGGGTACAAGAGAAAGCACGAGTCTGGCTATATTAAACGGCAGAAAAAGAAAAGGAAAGAGGATGCATTAAATACAATTTAATATACTAATTGTATAGAATTTATTAAAAAACTTCTTAAAGAACTTCTTAAAGAAAACGTATTTGTTTAACAAAGCTTATCAGAAACTAGGTGGTACTCTGGAAGTGATGCCACAAGAGCTTTCTATGCAAATTACTTGCAAATTCGTCAAGCATTATGTGAAGTCACTAACAGCAAACATCAACCACCAGCAGCTGTTCATGAAGCGAAATCACTGGTTAAACATTTAGACTACTTTGAAAGTGCGTTAATGTGTGTGATTTGGAAAGATTTACTTCAAAAGATTAATATTGTCAATAAAGCCTTACAGGAGCCGGGTATTGAGCTGTGCACCATCATTAAACTGTACGATGGTCTCATACAGTATTTTCATGATACACGCAGTAAGTTTGAAAAATTCGAAGGCCAGGCAAAAGATCTCACAGAATCTGATTACAAAGAAGCTACACAACGCAATACAGAAACGATTTGATGACGAAGTTATGGATACAAGTAATCCCAGTTTAAATGTTAGTGTCAGTGATAATTTCCGTATTAAACAGTATTACGTTATCATACACAGACTTAATAATGAGATGGAAAAACGCAGAGCAGCTTATAAAGTATTGTACAAAAGGTTTAACTTTCTTCTTGACAACAGATCTTTTTCGAGTGAGGAAGCAGTGGCTAAAAAAAAGGCACTAATTCAGTTGTATCCATCAGACCTCGAAGACGAATTTACCGGTGAGTTTTTGCTGTTTTCTCAAATGTTTAGTGATGGTAAATCCGGTGTCTGATAAGATTAAGCTGCAAATAGACAATAGTTGCAAGTTTTCCAAATGTTAATATCGCTTTCAGGATTTATCTCTCTATATTAGGCACAAATTCAGAAGGTGAACGTTCTTTTTCAAAATTAAAACTGATAAAAAAACTATCTGCGTTCAACTATGGGACAAGCCCGACTATCCTCCCTGGCACTGCTATCAATTGAAAATGAAGTAATGCGGGAGATGACATTTGAAGATGTTATAGCTGATTTTGCAAATACCAAAAGTCGAAAAGTGTCATCTAATTATATTATTTGATTATAAACATTTTTATCAATTATGAATATTATGCTGCATCTGTATGATTGTTTTATTAATGAAATAAAAAACACTTTAAAATTTCTTTTTTTTTTCATTACTTTTGTAGGCCCCTGTAGATTCGTAGGCTCTAGGCACAGTGTCTTTAGTGTCTAATGGATAAGATGGCCCTGACCAAGCCGACCAAAAAAAAATTACTAAATCTAAAAGTTCAATAATATATTTCAATTATCTTTTTAGATATATTTCCATCGTATCTAAACTTTTTTGAATGATATGAAGAGTTCGAATGATATGAAGAGTTCGAAATTCGCTTTTAAAATGTTAACGTCAAATAAAGAAGTTGACCCTGATAATAATAATGGGAATATCATTATAAGTTCTTTTGATGATTTAAAAGTCATATTTTTAAAGAATTTTAAATGTTCTTCTAAATAGAGAATTTTTGTCATAATCTAAAAATATAAAAAAGTTTATAGTACCCCTAAACTGAGTGGCGTTCAAACTTTATATAGTCATAGTTTTTGAACGTAAGAAATTTTTGTATGAAATTTAAAACTTATTAATGAATATAAATTAAGTTTAGTAAAAGTAAAAGTAACGTAATTAATTGTAAAAAAAATATTTTACTAACTTGTTGCTCTCACGTTAGGACAGTTGTGTCTAGAATCTTAGGGCTTTTTTGTTATATATATATATATATATATATATATATATATATATATATATATATATATATATATATATATATATATATATATATATATATATAATACATAGACAACAAAAAATTTATATATATATGGATATACATATACATACATACACACACACAATCACAGGGCCATCCCGAAGAGATTTTAAAGGAGGAGGAGGGGGGTTTGACGTATCTGATTTTTGACGACTATTAAGAAAAACTTTTTTGCCGACTAAGATCTAAAGTTAAAAAAAAAAAAAGGTTCTCGTTAGCTGACATTTGCCGACTGCCAACTATAGAACAATTTTGCTGACACCAGTGTCCAATATGCGACTAAATTTACTAAATTTAGTAGAGGGGATAGATACCCCAAATTGAACAACAGTATATGTGGAATATATATATTCAAACCATATTTATAAAGAAATAAAAGAAATAGACAAACGTCTAAAAAATTTAAACCTTGTTTAGCTAGTTTTTCACCGCTTTTAAACAGGTACTTGATTTTATTTATGCAATGTAATAATATTAACTATTAAAGACACAGCTTGCGTTCTCTTCTTAAATAATCTTAACTCAATTTAAACAACATCAATGTTACTACATATACAATTCCAAACTAGCTTACCTTGTTGCACAGTCTCATTTATAATTTCTTCTGATTTATGAAGTTCTACTGAGTTTAATTTTTTCATTACGAAGTTTACTGTTTTTAGGTCCTTGATTTCTATTAGTCGAAAGAAGACTTTTAATTATAACAAGTTTTTAATTTATCGAGGTAATAATAATATTTTTACCGGTAATCAATAAACAACAAACCCATTTATAATAAACGTTGAATAAAATCGATGTCTTCTTTAAAGTCAAGATTTAATTTTTTTCCAGGTTATAAAGCAATTTTATTTAAAATTGAACCATTAACAGTAATTGTGGCTCCTGTTTATTCTTTAAAATATAATAAGAATTTTAATTGATAAAGCAAAAAATACTTTTCTTTTCATTGATAGGAAAAAAGGAGGCCTGAGTTTTCTAGTTAAATCTACTTCCGTGGCGCTCCTCTAATAGATTTTTTGGAGCACCTTAATAACTTAATTACCACGTATACAAAAAAGATATATAAACAGACATAAATGAATATTAATTCAACAAAACAGGGAGTAAGTATTATGGAATTCTTAAAACTTTGTTTTTAGTTAAAAACATTGGAATAATGAATAAATAATATAGTTAATGGTTTGGCAATTAAAATAAACTATATTAACTTATTTAAAGAATAAAAAAAAAGAAAAACAAATTTCAGTAAAATGTTAGTTATATATTAATCATCAGAAAAGGAAGAAAACATTAATTTTTAAGTTTCTAGTTTTTCTACAGTTGGTTGTTGATATAAGACCTCAGAAAACATAGATTGTTAAGCAAACTATCTCCCATCCTTAACTGAATTCTGGTGCAGATTAAGCCAGCTTCCGAAAAAGCTCTCTCTGATTCTACATTGGTTGGTTGAATACTTAGCAAATAATAATATATTAAAGTTAAATATTTGCAAATAATAATATATTAAAGTTAAACATTTAAGTTAGCAAATAATAGTATATTAAAGTTAAACATTTGTCTCAAAAAAGGCATTTCTTTTTTTATTAAGCGTGTGAGATCTTTTTTATTTTGGTCAATTCCACTCTCAGGTAATCTGGTGCAAATTTTTTTTTGATATTGCCATCTCCAACTTTTCTTTTGAAGTCAGAGAAATTTCATTAATTTGATCAACTTCATCTTCATCGAGATTGAATATTATATTTATGTCTAAATTTGAAATGTTGGCTGAAGTAGATGTCGTTGCTACAGGTGCAGCTTCATAATTCAAGTTAGGCCACACCCAGACGTTGTATCTGTAAAACAATAATTTTTGCGATTGCAGCTTCGGTAATGATCGGAAATAATCTCCATCGGTTTCATCATCACTTGGATTTTCATTGGAGTCTGCATCGTGTAAACAATGCAAAACACTTGAAATTTCTGTTCGTCTTTTAAGAATACGTACTTTTAAAGCTGCTTTCAATTCATAACTTAATGAATATGGATAGCCAGTTATTTATTTCATCATAAATTAAATAGTAGCATCTACAGATAACAAAGTTGCATCTTGTCGGCAGATTGCTTCAACTGTAAGCTTAATAGGAAAAAAAACTGAAAGAATATTTAACAACATTTCAAACTCTGCATCTGAAAACAAAATAGGTGATTTTAAATCTATTAGACTCTTTTTGATGCAATTTTTTAATTTGATAAAACGTTCTATCATAGACACCAAACTATTCCATCGTGTTTTTGAGTCTAAAATCAGAGACAATTCTTTCCCGAACTCTTCTTTTACATATTTTTGTCATTTTTTGTAGGCGAAAAACGAAATATTTTGACCACTTTTCGAACTTTTTTAATTAATGGTAACGTTTGCTGATGTATCAGAAAAAAAGAATTATCATCATCGTCTTCAGTGGAGATTATGAGTAAACCATTTTCATTTTCATAATCTTCATCAATTAATTCGTTGTCATCTGTGGAATTCTGCTATTTTTCGAATCTGGGTGTAAGAACTGATGTAACGTTGGCATCTTCTTCATTATGCAGACTATCCTCATTATTAGGTTTTTTGTAGAGTACGCCGATAACAGCCAACTGAATTCCATGCGCTAAACATTGCTGCTGATGTGCTTCAATTAACCTGCCTATCTTTGTCATAACTGCAGCGCTATCAGTGGTAATACCTACAATATTCTTGAGCTAAAGCTTAAAATCACCTAACATATCATTGACAAGCTCAACACATTTTTCTGCGGGAATTGTTCCGAAAGCACGAATTAATCATAGATTCCAAAATTCTCTGTCAGAGTGGACCTTAATATTTATGTAACGTCTATTCCTTATCGATGTCCATTCATCGAAAGTTAGAAAAAATCTGTTTCCATTAGCAATTTTGCTCGATAATTCTTTAATTACTTCCATTTTGTGAATTGTTTTGCACACTGTCCTGCTTTTTCTCTAACAAAATGAAACCATGGTGAATTTTTATCGTTTACTTTGGAAGGCTTCTCAAAATCTTGAATATTCAAATCGGTGTAAAAGATAAAATTTCTAAAAGTTCGAAACGCCATAAGAAAATGTATAATTTATAATGTAAAATTTAACTTACCGTTTGGAATTTTTCATAATATTTTAATTTAACTAAAAATAACCAATATTATATACCCACATTTAATTTTGTACGATGAATTTCCTTTCCATTTATAAGATCTATTAAAATTCTTAAGCTTTCAAATGGTGAAATAATTATGAACAACGAAATTATTTCGAATGGTGAAATTATTTCGAATAATGAAATTATTTCGAATACCGAAATAACAGTGTTCGACTTTTTTAATACCGGTATTTCGGGAACTATAAATTGTTCCAAATACCGGGATCCCGGTATTCCCAACCCTAAATAAATCTATATAAATGTAAATAATAAATATAATAAATCAACCCAAAATAAATCTTTTTGAAAATTTTTTAAGAAAAGGTTTATCATTTAATCTATTAATAAAAATCAATTCAATAATCAAAATATTAAACCTAAAAGTCATCGATACTCGGATGATATAAAAAAAAATTGTATTGACTCCAATAGCATACCATAGCGGAAATAATTTATTTGAAAATGCATTTTTGAAACCACAATACTTAGAACAACTATTATTTCTTTTTAAAAATTAAATTTTAAAAATATTCTGTCGATGACTTTCAAAAAAAGGGAGTTAAACGGATAGGTCATGGATTTTCGGTGTTCAAGATAGGTAACTTCCAGAAATGGTGCAAACTTTAAACTTTGTAATGTTGATACTGGTATCAAATAAAAATGTTTTACAAAAAATAGCAGTGGGAGGAGCCTGGGAACAATTTACACTTAAAAAATTAGGACCCACTGTCTCAAATGTGAAAATAAGAAAAAAACTTTTTTATTTTGCAGTATCTTACAATAGATCAAAATTCATGGGAAAAATTAATTCATCTATAAAAAAATTCTTATCGTAACAGTGGCTTTAAGAAGGCTTAAGACACACTTAAGCCGCTTTAAAGGTATTTTTGTTAAAAGCCGCTTTGTGAATAGTCTTTAAAGCAACTAGAAACTTTGTATTTACTCTCCAAAAACTTTAAAAAATCATAATGAACAGATTCAGAGGCCTGTTTAGACCAAAAACTCTTTATTTGGATCGGAATTTAACATTAGTGAAAGATATTCACATGTATGCTTGATAAGAGCATACCTTTTCGATGACACTCGTTGACCAAGTTTAACATCTTCGTACTTGTTAATGGTTGACTCATATTCAGGTAACAAACTAGAACCAAGACAATAATAACAACAAAGACAGAATTTAAACATTTAAAGGAATTAACTATAGAAATGATATGTTCATCTTTTAAAAGGTTTTATTCTAACACAAGAATATTTTTTAGCAGTTTCAAATATTCTCCACTTTTATATTGACCACCATACAGCTTAGGCGATTGAAATCCTAAAATTTGGTCCTACTGGTTTGCCAATAAAGTGGCATCTCTTCATGCAAATATTTTTCATAATTTTTTCAAATTTTGTTTGTATTTCCACAAAGTAAATGAAATTCCTTTGGAGCAAGGATTTCAATAACTTTTACGACATCAGACAGATCAACTAGTGGAAAGTTAATGTAATTAATATAAAATGCAGGTCAAATCTTGAATCTTTTTTTATAGGCGGCTCTGTAAGCATAAGCTAATGAACGGTTACTTCCTAAAGTTCTGAGCTCACCATGATTTTCAAAATTTTGCATTTTTTCTTTGCTAATATTACACCAAGGGCAAGGATGTGTTGGTGCTGCACTTTCAATTTCAAAAAATATACTGGCCAATTTCATATCTTCTTCACTTAATTTTTTTCTTACATTGTTTCTAAATAAGTTTCTTCCATTCCAGCTTCTAAATATGCTAAGAACTTTGCCTCACTGTGTATTACTAAGTCCACAAGTGTTTTTAAATTTGTTTATTTCCGAAATTGGGATTTTTTTCAACAGGAAAAAGCGCTTTTGAAGAGGCTTTTGATTGTTCAACAGCAATTGCTTTACTTTTGACTACAACTTTTCTTTTTAATACTTTTGAGCATTGAAGTTTGGAACCTCGTCTATCTTAATATCAAAAGAAATTTATACCCATGTTTTTAATTTTTATATTTCAAACATTTATTATAAATTTCCTAATTTCAAGTTTGATATATTAAATCAAAAATAAAAGGTTCGCCCTACCTTTGACAAGTTCTTCTGCTAAATTTTTTCTTTTCGTTGTGAGAGTGCAAGGGTGGGTAATCCTCTTCCAATAACAAACCTGCAATTTTTACAAATTTTTACTTTTCCAGCTGATAATGTCTTTATTCTTCCCAACTTTTTTTTCCCTCTATTTTGAGATGTTGATCCTGGAGTAATTGTATTTCGAACAATTTCACAAATGTTTTCAAACACAGAATGATTGGTTTCTTGTAAGTATATTTACTTGATTTTTAAGAACTCACAGGGTTTACTCAGAATAATGTTTTTATCTCCTTTTTCAATTCTTTCTAATGCTATTCTACATTTAGCATAAATGCCATAAGAAAAGTTTTAATTGCTTAAATCAAATGATTTTAAAAAGAATATATGTATTCTGTTCAATGTCATACTTCGTTCTTTAACATCTGTCATTCCTGATCCTTTTGAAAAACATATTAGGCAGAAGGCTTTTTATGAGAGCTTTTTAATGTTTGGCATTTTAAAACGATATGAGCAATACTAATCAATTTTTAAAATTTTATTAACTTCTGCAGCAGATAAAAAAAGTTCATAATATCTGTTGATAAACTTTTTTGTGTTATATCACAAGGAAGTATACACAATAGAGGAATGTTATTTATACATTTAACCTGTAATGTAAAAGTTTTTTCACCGTAATTAACATATTGTTTAAAATTTGCCATAAAATTAGGGCCATAAGGTCCAAGTATTTGTTTGAGAAGGGGTTAATATTAGCACTTTAAAAAAAACAATTTTTAACTCGACTAAAATTCATCTGTAAAATTCTCATTTAGTAAAAAACTATTTTGATGTTCAAAAGTTATGACCTTGTAAAGTTGACAACCCCCTTAATAAGAGTCAGTTTCAAACTATTTTGAATACCAAAAATTTATGACCTGCTCGTTTAACCCTCTTTTTTTTTGAAAGACGTTGACAGAATATTTTCAAAATTTAGGTATCGTATATAGCTATCGTGGTTTTAAAAATGCAAATCGTTTCTGTTGGATATTTTTTCCAAATAAATTATTTTAGCTACGGTGTGGTAGGGTAGCAACAAAAAATGCCTCTACCCCCTTCTCCGCAAAATTTTAATCCAAGCTCCTAAATTACTTTTCTGCTACCCCCTCCTCCCATTCCCTTCCTTGTCAAAAATTATGAAATAAAAACCAGAGTGTTACACTATGAAGTCTAGTAAGTAGAAAATCTACTGAATGTTTTTAAGGTAAAAAATGTGGGAATAAAGTGCGGAAAATTTATCCTAATTCTAACCTTATTGATGCTCAACCCAAGAACTTAGTCAATGATTGTAGATTTAATATTCTTAGTTTTTTGCAGTATTAAAGATATCTCAAGCTGGAAGCCTATTTTGTTGCTTTGCGTTGAACAGATTCAACCAAGGTTTTATCAGTTTTTAAATAAGAAGCCCAAATAGACACTGAATATTTGTGGTGTGGTCTTATTAACTCTTTCTATAACTTAAGAGCCATATTTTCATCAACGAAGATGAATGCTTTTTTGCATACCAAGAATTTTTAAAGACTTAGAGACAGCTATTTGAGTCTCTAAAACTATTTGGCTTTAGATGAAAAAATGACTCCGAAATTACGCCCTTTAGTATAGCTTTTTACTGATTGATTTATTATTATTACCTTTTTTAGCTTGCCGTTTATTCCAAAACATTTTGCGTCGGGATTGCTCAGTTAGTTAGAGCGCTGAGTGCTGTTTAGAATTATCATTTGCTGCAGCAACAAAATTGCAGGTTCAAATCCCGGCTTTACCTACTCAGAGAATGAGTAGTTCCTCGGTACGATGGAAACTTAACTTGTCTCTATTAACTCTGCTCTTATGATGTGTCCTTACAATGTGTGACTATCAAATAAATGATCTAGTCGAGTAAATAAAAATTATCTTTAAATTATCGTTTTATTTTTAACATATGTCTGATGTGAGCTAGAGAATCAAGCGCTTTGACAAAATTGATATAGATTATATTAATAAACTGTAGTTTATGAATGTAATCTATATCAATTTCGTCAAAGCGTTTAATTTTTCACCGTGGTGAAATGCTATAGAAGTCGAAAATGATATAAAAAGTCTCTATGAGGTTAGCCACACATAATTTATGGTGAAAAAGCCATATTGATTTGCAGAGAGCATGTTATTATTGCTATAGTGCTTAAAGATTTTTTATAGACCACACTAAAACTCGCTAATTTCCAGAGATTGGTTAGTATTCCAGAATTAAAGGATTTATGAATAATTTTTGTAAATGGAAATAAAATTTTAAAGGGTTTTAGATTGGTAAGTTTTTTAATAACGTCTAAAATAGAAAAACCCAAGTTATCATTATTTTAATAAGTTTAATACCACCTTTAGGTTTAATACCACATTTATTAAACGATGGAAAATATTCAGAGATTTCAAGTGTAAACATAAGTTTGAATTGAGATTTCAGAAGATCAACTATATTAGGAAGAGCTTCAGTAATTTTCTCTAAATTATCTTTGAGAGAACAAACTCTATCTTTAATTTTTAGTTATTTATTAAAATATTTGTGGACGAGTTTTAGGTTGTTTCGGGATTTTAATATTATTTCTTTTTCATGCATTTTTTTTGCTTTGAATATTTCAGTTTTTACGGAACAATTAAGAAGATTGCAATTTATTTTAAGTTTATTGTTCTTCCATTTAGTTAAACATTTAGTATACCAAGCGGATTTTTTTGCTCAAAATAGGTTTTTAGTATGTGAAGTAACTCAAGGATTCATACTTTTACTTTATTTTATTTCCTTGGGGATAAAATATTCGTAAAACAGTGCGATTGTTAGAAATTATTAAATTGAACATTTGGTCCGCGGTTTTATGTAAAAATAAAATACCCCAGTTGATTGATGTAATAAAGTTTGATATTGAGTTAAAATGACCTTGCTTGTAACTAAACAATTAAGATTTATTTTCGGGAAATGGTTCTTACACTAAGATTCTTCAAGTGATACCAAAGCAACCTTTAGTGTTTCTACCTAATATAAAATTAGGAAACAAGTTTAAAAAAGAATTAATGCTGTAGATAAATAAAAATACCAGCATATAATTTGAGCAATTGATTTATATAGCATATAATTTGAGCAAAGGATGTCTGGAAGTCGAAAGTGTGATATGTTGTGTAAAGAGGCTGTTTCAGTAAATAATTTAGAAATTCTGCAGAATCGTTCGGACTGAAAGATTTCATACCACCATTAGACCACCTGACATTCGGGAGGTTAAAAGTTTTGACAATAAGCTATGAGAAAATTTAAAGTATTCAGCGATATATTTTATTAAATTAGCAAGATTGGGTTTATAGTGGTAAGATAAGATATGTAGATAAGTATACGTTTAATATTAACTTTTACAGATACCCAAACTTGCTCAAGAAAAATTTTATAGAACTAATAACTTCATGAGAATTAAATAAGTCAGTAATGTAGGCAGCTATACAGTCACCTCAACGTTCATCTTGGCGATCTTTTTTATAAAGCGAGTTATTGTTATAATACAATTGCTTTATTATTGTACTTTGCTTTAAAAACGTTACAACAATAAATAAAAAAAATGTGACAAAATTTATATTGAGGAGGCAGTACTATCCCGAAATAGTTTTAAGAACCTTTTTTTTTAATCATTTTTCAGTCAATTTCTTCAAAATTACTTATTTGAAAAATTATTGGGGGAGGGGGGAGAATGCTTAAGCTGCCCCCCGGTTGCTACGGGCCTGCTGTGTACATACAAATTCCACTCAAATACAATCTTCTTAAAATTTTTGTTGAGAACTTTATTCTAGTAATTGATCACTAAACGTCTACTCGCAACCAAAGAATGTTTACACGTGATCATATTACATCTCTTCTTCTTCTCTAAGTAGGTGAAACTCGGTTCTTGGAGTGTCAAGTCTAAGATTCATCCTTCTTTGGTAATGAGTCAGGGAAATTTAAAGAGTTTGTGAAAGGTTTGCAGGATGAGTTCACTAATATTGAGACTGCGCTCCGTAATTACTTTGTGCTAATGATAACAAATATAGCGTGCAAAAGTTTAGAAGCGCTAACTTTTTTTTCGGTTTTTAAAGTATAATGTTTTTAAAAAAAAATTTCAAATAATCTAAAATTTTTACCAAATGTGCTTTATATTATTTCAGTTCAACCACAAAACTGGTAAAAGTTAACGGTTATTTAAAATTTATTTGCTTTTTTGAAAAGGAATCGTCCATAAATTACGAAACGCTAAATTTAAAAAATAGAAGTAAGAGATAACAAGCGGCAATTTTCATTAATCTTAATGAGCTATTTTAATTTTTTATTTAACTTAAGGCTCTGCAAGCGAAAACTTTCGGCCTTTTTTGCTTTGTTTATAAGTGAAATTTAGCGTTACGTAATTTATGAACGATCCCAAAGGCTTTCGTGCAAAAGTTTAGAGACAGTATCATCTCCTATAATTAAATCAAGTTTTTGTAAATAAAAGTAATTTTAAAGGCCAAAATATTTGCAAAATTTAATCATTTGAGGAAACTCAAAATCAGTGAAGTATTGAAACTAATTCCTAAAATACTTGCAAAAAAGTGAAAGTAGAAACTGATTTCTAAAATACTTGCAAAAAAGTATACTTCAGTTACTTAGTATTTTAAAAGTATGAGAAAATCTTAAAAAGTTTCATATAAAAATAATTTAAAAGCTGAGGGAAAAAAACGACTCACTAAATTTTTCTGAACTTTATGATGTTTTTAAACCTTGAGTAACGTTCATAATGAAAAGATTTTATCAAAACAAAACTATTGAAAGCAAGCCTTGCTTTAAAAGACCTAAAGTTGCAACTGAAAAGGCTGATAAATTGTTAGTAGGTTTTTTTCAATAATAATCCTCTTAAAACTGCTATTGAACTTAATTTAAGTATGCATCATTTTCATGGTCCCATTCATTGCATAAAAGGTAGTGTGGATCAGAGAATTTATTTAAACATCATAATGAATGTAATGCTCCCATATTCAAAGTATAAAAGAACTCGTAAATCGATCTTATTACAAGTTAATCATCCGAAGCATTAGACCTAAAAAAGGCACAGGACCTAAAAAAGAAGTCTTTTTAACATTAAAAAGACACCCACAGCATTCAAAACACGTTCAAAAGTTGTTTAAAAGATATCTTTTCTATGTCCCGTCCCCACTGGGATCTTTATCACAAAAAATTCTTAAATAGCCTTTACAGAGCCCAAATTTCAATCTTATTGAGAATTTTAAGGAGTACATAGACCAGGCCCGGCGCTAGACATTCCGAAGGTAGGTGAAAAAAGTATTATGGCGCCTTTATAAATCAAAGTTTATACTTTTGACTTAATTTAATACTCTTTTGATAAAATAATTTATTTCGAAAATATTACTTTTCGAGCTTTCTTTTCCAAAAATTTCAACCGGATATCTTCAATATTTAAATCAGCGGCAATTTTATTTTCAATGGAAATCATTGCAAGGTTGTTCAACTTATCCTGGCCTATTGTCGATCTTAAATATTTTTTGATAATTTTTATTTTCGAAAAAGATCTCTCGGCGCTAGCTACTGTTATTGGTAATGTAAGAAGAATTCTCAATGCAATAAATACATTTGCATAGATTTCATTCAAACCATTTGCGTTCAAATATTTTATAGCATTTTCAGGATCCAAATTTTCAGTAAAATGAGAAGAAAGAGACATTAATTCAAAACTTAGTTCCTCTCCAGAAATATCTTTTTTTCGAATTTCATTTTTTTTCCAACGCGATGCAATGAGATTTTAAATCATCTTCCTTTACTGTTGAGAGCTTTTTAATATCAAATAAAAAACTAAAAGGTGCAATGCCAGCATTAAAATTATTAAATCTCTCTTCTATTGCAATATTAGCACATTCAAATATTTTATTAAAAACATCTTGTTTATACTTTTCTTTTGGACATAACTGTTTTTCAAAGTTTTGTTCAAGTTCATCAAAGAATCTCTTTCTCTTTCTTACTCTTGAAGCAGATTCTGATGCAAAACTTTCTTTCACCTTTAAAAAAGAAGCAATACACACAACCGAGTCAAATTTTTCCTGTTTGTAATTTTCCTTAAAAAAATTAATCGTTCTTTCCATTGCTTTTAAAGCCTCTGAAATATTCGTTGAAGCTGCTTGAAGTTGTTTGCTAGTCATATTAATTTCGAATAAAACTTTATGCCAAATTACGATCGAACACAAAAAATCGAAGCTTGTTATTTTTAAAGCAATAGACTCTGCTGTGATTTTTGCAATTGTTTCATTAGCGGTCTTAGCCGCATCTTGCAGTGCTTCATAAATTTTTGGCATTTCAAATCGAAGTGTTTTTACAGCATTGGTGTGGTTTTCCCATCTTGTATCACTTAACGGTTTAACTGTTAAAGATGGACACTTTGATTGCAAAATTAACCATCTTTTTGTTAAAGCAGAAAAAAAATTGTAAACTTTATCAATTATATTGAAAAACATGACAATTTTAGGTGAACATCTCACAGAATCAACAACTGCCAGATTTAATGTATGACTGCAGCATGGAATATAAACCGCTCGGTTGTTTGTTTTTAGAATAAAAGCCTGTACACCATTTCTTACGCCTTTCATATTTGCACCATTGTCATAGCACTGACCTCTTATTTTTTCTACCGACAAATTATTTTTTACCAGAGAGTCAATAATCTTATTTGATAAATCTAGTCCTGTCGAACCTTCAATTAAATGAAAACCAATAAAACTTTCATTAATGTGAATTTCGTTCTTATCCTCTACATCAACGTATCGTACCAGCTCTGACATTTGCTCCTGGTGACTGATATCTAGTGTACAATCAACAATAATTGAAAAATACACGGACTTTTGGACATTTGAGAAAATTTTAAATTTAATGGATTTGCCAATCAAGTTAATGAGTTCATTCTGAATATCTTTTGCCAAATAGTGCACATAATTTGTTTTTTTTTTTTTTTGCTCTAAACAAATATTTTTCCATAACTGGATCAAATTCAGCCAAAAATTATAAATTTTTAAAAAGTTTCCATTATTATTATGATAGACTTTGTCACAAGAGCCTCTGAGAGGCATATTTTGCTTTGCCATCATAATAGTTAGAGAAATTAATCTTCTCATTACGTTATCCCAATGTTCTACTTCTTTAATTAAGTTTTTATCCAAAATTTTATCAATTAAAGTGCCTTTTTGAAATCTGTTTTTCAGATCCACCCACTTGCTGTAGCAGTTAAAATGATCAAGACTTTTTTCGTGTCTTTTTAAGATTCGTGAAATATGGCGCCAATCATTACCACCATTTTGAGCCAAAATAATAGGATTTAAACAAAAAAGTTTACAACAAAAACAAAAAACTTTGTTTGCTTTTTGTGAATAAACTAACCACGTCCTATGATTTTTTTCACCATTATCCATGACGCGGTAAAAATAATGGTTTGAAAAACTCAAATTATCAACATTTCTTGGATAGTTATTAGAACCTTCTTTGAAACTGTTAGGACCTTCTTTGAACTGTTAGGATCCTGCCAATCGCTAATATCGTCAAAGTATTCTGAAGTAGCCGCAGTTTCATTCAATCTTTCAATTGTTTGAATAGTTTCAACTGAATTAGTAGATTCAGTTGATTTGCTTTCGTTTCCAGAATCAGCTATATTATGAATTAATGGATTTTCTTTGGCCATTTTATCATGATGAGTTTTTAATAAAAGTTTTTCTAAAGATGTTTGATTTGATTTCAATTGTTCCTCTTTTCGTAGGCGTTTTTATTTAAATTCCCAACCTGAAAGATTTCTTTTCTCCATTATTCTCTTTGAAAGAAACCAATAAATATTATATATAATTTTATAGTTATAGTTAGATAACTTTATATCATAATAAAAAAATTATTGAAACTCTCAAATAAGAGCGCTAAAACACTTTAGAACGAAAAAAATATTTAACGCAAAAAGAAAAACTTCTTTTAAAGCTTTAATTTCTAAATTAATTTATAAAGAAACGTTTTTTTAATTTAAAACGCTTTTATAATATTTCTTGTTTAAGACACAAACGATTTTTTAAAGAAATGTTTGCTTTTCTTCAGAAATTAATTTCGATCCAATGATTCTTTTCTTTTTTTGAATTGGTTCGTTTTTGCGCCGCAAGTAAAAACAACTTTACTAGACAATGTCAACGATTGGTTAGCAGAAAAATTCAAACATGATTTTTTTTAATTGGCTGAAACATTTTTAAAATTGTACAATAAATAAATTAAAGAAAAATAATAACTTTTTTTGACTAATTATGGTTTTTATATAAAATATCATAGACTAATTTTTATATAAATAAGTATACAAATTTTTATATAACTATTCCTATAATATTCCTAGTTATATATTTTCATACTCTCAAAAAAAAAAAATATTTAACATAAATATGGCGTCTTAGTCACCTTGGCGCCTGGGTCAAAATCACCCGTTGTACCCGCCTTCCGCCGGGCCTGTCATAGACCTACTATTGAACTGAAATTATTTAAATCACATTTGGTAAATATTTCAGCTTATTCGAGGAAGTTTGCAAAAAGTTATGCATTAAAAAACAAAAACAAAAAAAAAAACGTTTCTAACCTTTTGCACGCTACTTTATGTAAAAACGATACCGTAGCGACGTGGTTAGAATTTTGGCTTAGAACCCAGAGGCCTGACGTTCGGCACCGGCTCTAGCCCCATAAGTGACATTAATAAGAAAAGAGGCGTGAACTTCCTTGTTAAATACTCTTTAGGGGTGCTCTGTGATTAGACTGTAAGAACTTCTGGGATCACCTTAATAACAACAAATTAGAGAGAGAATTATTTAAACAAACCTTGCCCATATCCGCACTAAAATTGCTACTGACAAGCAATTTATAGACTTACATCGCTGCATTATGTATTATTAGATTGCTTAGTCTTTTAGCTAGAAAACTATGCGGGCTGTTCTAAATTTTATGAGTGTTTGATATTTTCAATAAAAACTGTACAAAGTGTCAAAAGCACTGAACTTTGCCCACTTGAACTCAATATCGCTGGGCGATATTATATACAGGTTTGTGAGATTAAATCTTGTTAGTTAATTTGTAAACTCCAAACGCCCTAATCGGTGCGTTTAGAGCATACAAATGCCAACCACCAATTTCCTTTGCTCAGTGCTGAGATCAAACCCAATTCATTGTGTTAGTTATAATTACTTTAAAGATATTTTATTGAAGAACTTCAAAATATGACATATTATGAGGTAGCAAAATAGAACTTTGAACAAATGATACAATATAGTATTCAGCAAAGATTACCTTATAGTATTTAATAAACCATAGTCTATATAAATATTATTTAATAAGTAACATTATATATTTGTAAGTAATATTATAACATTTAGTAATATATTTAAAGATACATTTTATTAAGATATTACATACATCAATTATAAAAATAAATTGCGATTTTATATGAAAAGAGTTTTCAAAAGTTGATTACATATTATTCAAAGTTGTTCTCACAAACAAACTAAAGTAATACAAACCAAAAAAGTTTTGGTCTTGCAAACCCTGACATGCATTGTTGTAGTATCAATAGCATTCCTGGCATTCAGTTCAGTTTTTTTGACTTTTATCTTCACAAAAAATTACTTTGCATGACCCGCAAGCAGTTCTATCTATATTGTAGTATTCTGTCTTTTTCGTCAACTTTCTCTTTTTTCTTTCAATTACTTACTTTTTCGATTTTTGATTTTTTCTTATTTTCAAGATTGCCAACTGATTTTTTATTTCTGGTTCAATAATGTTTGTAGAAGCTTTTTCTACACGTGATACATCAAAATTATCTAATTTTCCAAATAAAATTACGGTACCAACTAATGGTTGGGACGCAGAAAATACTGAAATTGATTTCTTTTCTGCTGTTGTTTTAATCTTTTTGCCATGATATAGTTTTCTTTTTTCAGCCAATACAGCTTTTTTTTCTTGAGCCACTTAACAGCGTTGGTAAGTCGCAGTTGTTTTCACGGTTCTTTCTTTCCTGTTGGATTTTTTCCTGATAATATTTCAGTTTTGCTGAATATACTTTTTGAGAAGTTAAAGCAAAGAATTTATGTTGACCTGCTCTGCTTGCTTCCTTTTTTGCTGTCATTTTCTCTATCACCTACACAGCATTTTATTAAAAACATACACACAATAGATGTAGCGATCAAAAGATGGCTAATTTTAAAATTAGCTGAAAATATAGTTAAATAGGGATTAACTAACAAATAAAAATAAAAAATAAAAAAAAAAACAAGAAAAAAATGACAAAGTGTTTTATACCTTATTATCATATCTATGTAACTGAATGAATAAATTATTTTTAAAAAATAACATGTCATATGAATTTGATATGCTAGTTTATATATTTTGCTCGCCTAGTTATTTAATGCAAAATAATTTAGAAAAAATATAAAGATAATAAAAATAAAAAAAATAAAATTGTATATAAGTTAGTAAAAGTGACGCAGTTTGGGTTCTCGGTTTATGATTGAGTATCTAATTTAAACCATAGTTATATTTACTTATATAGGTGATATTGTGACAACCTGTTAAGAAGTAGAAAGGGGGAGTTTAATATAGAAAAACATTGACGTAGTTCATGGACGGCTTCGTTTGAAGAGTATTTTTTTAAAAGGAGCTACTCGCTGATGCATCAGTGAGTAGTTAACTGACGGCAATTTATTTAAAAACACCATAACATAATGTCAAGGTGTTTTTCAATAAATTGCCGTCAGTCAGTTAATAATTTAAGCAGTCAAGATATTTCCGTAAAATATGTGTTCTGCAAGATCAACGATTAGATGATTAAAGGAAAAACGCCAAAGATCTTACCGTGTTAACAATAATCTGATTTTAAACGATTGCTTGTAACTGTATTACAAGCAATCTTTTAAAGTTTATTTAAAATTTAATATCCCTATCAATATTTATATATTATATAATCTATGTTATGTTTGTTATAAATCTTAAAAAGTAGTTGTATTAAACAAAAATAAGATTTTATCTACTTAATTTCACTTAAAAATTAAGTTAAAGGTTGTCAAAGATGAAACTTTTATAAAAAATTTTGATTTGAGATTATCTAATTAGCCTTAACTAAATTGAGTAAGTTCCTTTTTTTTTTCTAAAATTGAGTTTTCTCTACATTAGGATTTTTTAATGAAAAAGTATAAATATAGTATGAATAAAAAAATTGTTTATCATTTTTATTTACCATAAAAAAATCGTCTTATAATTTTTTTTTTATTTTTTTTTCTCAAAACATCTTTGATATGAAATTTATAAAAATGCTTTACATTTCAAATAATAACTAGTTTATTATACTATTATACTAGTATAATAATAACTAGTTAATAACTAGCTTTCATTTCATTTTAACTAATTTTTAATTTTATATAAAAAAAAACCGGTCATTACTCGGCGTTTTTGACCGGGCACTAACTAATTTGATCTGAAGTTTGTATGGCGTTGATGATTTGTACAACTTTATTTTATTCATGGCAAATAAAATTGTACTTTTTATAAATTTATTTCATTAAAAGTATGTTTAATATATTTTTAAGACACATAAAATATTTTATAGTTTTTAATATATTTGAAATATATATATATATATATATATATATATATATATATATATATATATATATATATATATATATATATATATATATATATATATATATATATAAATTATAATATATAATGATAGGCTTATTTATTATGCCTAATTATTTTATTTGTATAATTATAACATTAGATAAAAATAATAATAATGTATGTGTGTGTGTGTGTGTGTGTGTGTGTGTGTGTGTGTGTGTGTGTGTGTGTGTGTGTGTGTGTGTATGTATGTATATATATATATATATATATATATATATATATATATATATATATATGTATATATATATATATATATATATATATATATATATATATATATATATATATATATCTGGTAATGTTGCAGAATAGCGGCGTAAAATCATTTTATTATTTTGCTTTAACTAAAGAGTTTAACTAAAGCTAAAATTAATTTTTTAAAATTTAAACATTCCATTAAAATACTTTATTAATTAACTATTATGATTTAGTATAGCGTTTTTCATATCTCTAAACAAAGATAAACTATTTTTTTTAAAGTTTTTAAAGCTTACTTTTTAAAATTTTTTGAAGAAAATGTTAAAGCTTGTTAAATTGGGATGACAGTTTGATATATAAGAAAAATTTTTTATATTTTATCTTCATGAGTTTGCTTAGCATCAACGTTTTAAAAAAATTTCCTTTATTTTCAGTATTTATTTTTGCCTTCAATATTCTGTTTAAACTGTGACATAATCATACAAAAACATATCTTATTTAGTTGAATTATTGTTATTATTATTTATTATTTAAACTCAATTACAGATTATCCTTGCATTTACAATTTATAAAATAAATTAAAGATTATTATTATTGTTCTTAAGTATTCTTTAATCGCCGATTCCTCTTCCACTGCTTGAGTAGTATATGCCATTGACGTAAAAGATAGATATATAAAGAATTAACTTTATTAAAAATGTTGGTCCCTATAATATGAAGCCTTTGCTTCCTTGACGGTTTGTTGCTTTTTTAACTATAAGGTTTGAGTCTTCATTTATTGTAAACATGTTAGCTATAGATGGATGGCATATTCCTTATAAAGCAAACTTGAATATTTTTCTTGCAAGAACATTTCTTCTCTTTTAGTATCAAACTTTAATTTGTTTAAAAGGGGAGCAGAGTGGGTTTTTCAGATTTGTGACAGATAATTCGAAGACATTGCTTTTGTATTATGTCAAGCCTCTATAGTTGTGCTTTGGATTGTGCAAGGTATAATGTGCTGGTGTATTCTAATTGACTGCATACAAGCCCTTTGTACGCAGTCTTCTCTGTTGGAAATTAAATGCCAGCGCACAAAAAAGCGCTGGCAGGATGGTTATTTTTAAGTTAATTTGCGCGATTTAAAAAACTAATTTTTTTCTGCTATTTAAATTGAGTAAAAATTGCAAAAGAATGCATTGAATAAATACTAGATAAAATAATTTAAAAAAACTGGTAAAAAAAGCTATTTTTCACAAAAGTTGTACAAATAAACAAAAAAGTTTGTTTCAATTTAAAATAAAATACTTTTAGTTTTTTAGCAAGCGCTTTTTTATGCGCTTGTCAAAGTTTTTATGAGCGTGTAGGCGAGCACGAAAGAAGTTAGCTAGCGCGAAAACGCTAGCTAAACGGAGAAGACTGTGTATGCTATATTGCTAGCTAAACGGAAAAGACTGTGTTTTATGGTTTTACTATTATACAATAGTAAAACCATAATCAACACAGAACTTATTGGTATCTCCAAACACTTTGATCTGTTTCTCAGTGATAACTTGCCAAGAGCTGTCTGTAGCTGATAGGGTAATGCCATCTGCAAATAAATAAGATTCAGTTGTTAATGCTTGTGGAAGATCTCTTATGCAGATTTTAAATAGTTCTGGACAAAGGCCACCACCTTGAACTACTCCTCCTAATATCAGCGCTTCCATTGGGTAAACTTTTTTCCATTTTTCACTCTCTGAACCCTTCCTTCTAGGTAATTTTGATAATTCCTTCATTAAATGAGCTTTACCAGAAGTTAGTTGCTGTTATTAAAGCAGTTTCACAGTTGGAATTCTTCCTGAATCCAAATTGTTGGGTTACTATTAATTTTTTTGCTTCACTATATTCAAAGAGTTATCTGCATATTATTTTTTCATAAATTATTTAAAGTAATCGTAATACTGAGATTAAATGATAATTTTCTGGATCAGATTTTCTCCCTTTTCTCCACATTGCTGTTATATTAGTTAACATGGTTTCTATTTTTACTATCACAATACTAAAGCTGTTGGTTTGGTCACATCCATTTTGCCATTCTAGTGAAGTCCTATTTTTGCATTGTACTACTGAAGCTAGATGGTCATTGAGAAAATGTGTAAATTGATTGTATTACTATCATAGGTTTTTCATTTTTGTCTTAAGTCTTGAAACACATTTGCTTTATATACTTCCAACCATCTTAAGGGTTTGTGCTTCGGAATGCTTCTCTTCCTTTGCCTATTTTAAACATTTTTTATAAGGCTTCTGATTTGTTGTTTTTTAATATGCTTAAGTTCGTCTTTTTTTTTTTATCTGTAAACATATGTTTTTCCCTTTTTTTAGCTAAATCATCTTTTTTTATTGTAACGTTAATTTTTTTACAAATCCATTGTGGTCTAGTTGTTTGACATGGACATTTTTTAACTGGAGCAAGTTCATCTATCATTATTCTGATAACATTATACCTTTATTATACATTATACCTAGTACTTTAGTAGTTTATTTGTTGTAATTGAACAAATGACATGAAGTTTATTAACCTTATTATTCATAAACTCATTTAAAAAAGTAATGATAATAAAAACATAATAAAACAGTTAAATAAAAAAATCAAACAAAAAAATTTAATTAACTATTTTTAAGTTTCATTCAATTAGCTAAGGTTTTTAATTAAATTAATTAAAATGAACAAATAATAAAAAAAGGACGAGATTGCAAAAATATAATTTAAATAAATCTAAAAAATAAATTTATTTTATGCAAGGCAAAAATTATATTTCCAAACATCATTTATTAAAATTATATCGCTGTATATATTATTTATTAAAAATAATCGCTGAGATTTAATTTGTGTAATTTAAAAAAGCCTAATTTACATTTTATGCAAATTTTTGATGCAGCCGTTTATTTAATTTTGAAAAATAAAAAAAAGGTTTAGGAAAGAAAACCCAAAAAACAATTGCGATAAAAATGTGCTAATTTTTTTTTCAAAACAAATAAAATTTAAATATTGAGCAGTACTTAGTAATATTTTTTAATTAAAGTTGACAGTTAAGTTAAACTTTAACTTTAATTATAATAAACTTAAATAATTTTTTTAAATCAAAATTAAATTATATATTCTTTTAAATCTAAATTAATTTTTTTTTTTATTAGAATAAAATTATATATTTTTATCAAATTAGTTTTAAATTAAATCATATATTTTTATCAGAATTAAATTATATTATTATGATATTAGCTTTAAGCTTAAAATATTAGCGTTTTTCAAGCGAAAAAATCAATCATTACAATAAAATAAAAATAAATTTTAAATTTTATTTGAGTTTTTTTCATTAGTAAATAGCGCTTATATCTAACATAATTGTCATTCAAACTTTTGTAACAAATATTTTTATATAAACGTCATTTAAAAGTAAATGTGATTTTTTTTTTGAAATTAATTACTTCTTTTATCTTACCGCTTATAGAATAATTTAAAAGTTAAAAAATGATAAATAGTTGCTTAACCAAAATTGCTTACTGCGTACGTAAAATCTCTTAAGATGTACGTTAATTGCTTTATGCATAACACAAGGCCTGGGACTATATATATAGAGAGAGGCTTGGACAGGAATGGTGCGCAATTGCACGCTTATAATTTTTTTCTTTACAATTTGACCACGGCTGTTTTAATGTTTTAACAATTTGAATGCCATAAAAAAATTGTTACATTATGAATGACTTTTAATTGTTCATCTTAAAAATCTTAATAAAGTTGATATTTCACGTAAAGTGCAAAGGTTAAATATAATAAAAAATTAGTTATAATGATCTTTTAAAATAAATGCATTTTGTTTAAATTGAATGTTATATTAAATTTTTTTTTTTAGTAGGCATGTATTTTTTATGATAAATTTAAACATTTGAAACTATTTTTCCAGTTCTTTCAAAATATCTTTAAAAAGATTATTTTTTTTAAGTTAGTTTTAATTATGAATAAGTTAAATTAAAATCTTCTTGTTGCAATGGAATGATTCAATTGCTTTCTATTTTTAAAAACAATTTTTCAATAGCTTTTTTTTTAGTTGAATTACACTTAAAAATTACTATTTTAAAAAGACTTGTTATTAAAAAAATTTTTTTTTTGCAACTTTGTGAAAAGAATGTTTATACAATTTGAAAATGTTTTTTGCGTAACTTTAATAAAACGTTTCAAAAGGTAAGTTTTTATTTATTAAGTAATTTATTTTAAACGCAATTAAAAATGTAACAAAAAGTAATTTTCGCTTTGAGTTTAAATTTTTTGAGTTTCATTTTAAAGTATATATATTTTCTTTTTCCTAAGGAATTGTTTTCTTTTTTCTTTAGTGTTTTTAACTTTTCCTAGTTTATATTTAGCTTAGCATTTTTTTTTTTGAGTGCATTTCTTAAATGTTAAAATCATCAAAACATCTAAACAGTGGTCAAGTTTTCAACAAAAAAAATTATTTGCGTGGTCTGCAATAGTGTTCCACTGCACACCATTTCTGTACAAGCTTATATATACATATATACAGACCTTAGATTTGCTCAGAAAATTTTGAGCGGCGCTCAATTTGTTGTTCAGCAGCTTTTTATGAATGGACGCTCGCAAATCTGCTCATACAATTTCTTGAATAGGCGCTCTACTCATTTGCTCACTAATCCGCTCATAAAAAAGTTTCAATAATTTTCCCAATATTTGCTCTTTAAATTCAGAAAAGTTTTTAAACTAACTAATTTAAAAAATGAAAGTGAAACAATGCTAAATGTTAATTGCAGTATTAAAATTTAGAAGTTTCTCTGGCTGGTTACATACATGTTCTGTTTTAAATATAAAGTTAAATATTTGACCGCTCGCGCTCACGCTTCGTGCGTGAGCGCGAGCGCGGCGCTCAAAACTTCTGAGCGGCACTCAGAAGTTTTGAGCGCCGCTCATGAGTGAGTTCAATTTGAGCGGTGCTTGTCCCAGGTATATATATATATATATATATATATATATATATATATATATATATATATATATATATATATATATATATATATATATATATATATATATATATATATATATATATGTTTTACAATAATAATTTTGTTTTCTGTTACTAAATATTTTGAAAAATTAATTAGCTTAATATTAATTTTTTTAGCTTAATAGAAATTTTAATTAGCTTAATAGAAGTTTTTGTAGTTTTTAATTGTTTTTGAGTTTTTTCATTAGTAAATAGCGTACGCCTTGAATGACCACGCATATATATTTTTTTGTTGATAACATAGCCACGATTTTTTTTTGCATTTATTAAAAAAGATGCATTTTAAAAACGCGCTGAAAAAATCAAACTAATTAGTCATCTTATTGGGTTTTTTTTTACTATTGATAATTTATTATTATAATTATTTATGAGAAAATAAAAACCTAACAATAATGCACATATATTTTTAATTAATGACAAGATAAAAAGATAAAAATAATTTATAAATATATATATATATGTATATATATATATATATATATATATATATATATATATATATATATATATATATATATATATATATATATATATATATATATATATATATATATATATATATATATATATATATAGTTGTTTTCATGCATTTAATAAAATTCTGGCGATTTTTTGTTAAGTTTTTGTTTACTAAATGAATTTCGTCATAAAGTAATTATTATTTCTACAAAGTTTCAACTGAAACTTTTTATATTAAGAGAATTAAAAAAAAAAAAACTTTTTTTTTCTTATATGTGTTAAAGTTATTTATTTTATTGTTGTTGTTTTTTGTTTGTTTATGTACTATTATTTTGGTTGACATGTAGATAATTTAAATGTGAATACTTAAAAGCATTTTAAAAATTCAATCTTATAAAAATAAAGCAATACCCATAAACGTAAGAAGTGTAAGTAAAAACTTCGACAAAATAATGATTCAAATAATAATAAAGATGTAAAACTAAAATATTTTTCTGAAGTTGCTCTTGGTCTTGCAAAAAACTGTTTTTGGTTTAATAACTTTCATGAATGTTAAAAAAATATTTTAGTTAAAAAAAAATCACGATAATTGCTCGATAATGTAAGTGATGTAACTTAAATAAAAAATACAGTATCAAAAAAGCAAGTTTTTTGAAAAAAAAAAAGTTTATTTAAATTGGTATAGAGTTCTCTGCATTTTGTGAAAGTTTCTAATACAAACTGCTTTACTGATTCACAGAAATGAGACCTATAAGTTAAATCAGTTTTTTTACCTTGTTTTCTGTGTAACATAAGTGCAAGTGGCATCTTCAGTAATAAGTTTGCTCTCATTTGGCCAAACTCAAAACTTTTAAGCTTATTTTATTTATTAGACTAACAGCTTTCATACAAAATTGCTGAAAGTTTAATTTAAAAGTTTAAATAAGCAAATATTTGATAAAGTTGTTGCGCGTGTAATGTAAGTTAAAAATGGCATTGCCCATATATGCTATTTTAATGTTTTTATTTTCTCATTAATAACTATAATAATGAATTATTAATAATAAAAAAAAAAGATGAGCAATTATTTTGATTTTTTCAGCGCGTTTTCAAAATGAGTCATTTTTAATAAATGCAAAAAAAATCGTGGCCATGTTATCAACAAAAAAATATATATGTGTGGTCATTCAAGGCGTGCGACTGCATGCCTCTCCTGAGAAGCCCTTTATATATAACATAATCTAACATAATCTAACATAATTGTCATTCAAATTTTTGTAAAAATCTTCTTTACATATTCATCATTCAAAAGTTAATATGCTTTTTTATAAATTTTTTTTTCATATACTTTTTTTATTTTACTGCTTATAGAATAATTTAAAAGTTAAAGAATGATGTAAAGTAACTTTACGGAAATTGCTCTAGGCATATGTAAAATTGCTCACTACGTACATAAATTGCTGTCAACTTAATGCTTTAAAACAATGTCTGTATTTATATATACATATATCAGGGGCTATTCTAGGAAAATAATATGGGCGGTGGTACCCCTCTGTCCTGGAGAAATATAGTAGAAAAATTGTCAAATATCCACGGAAAAAACAATATTTGCCGTAAAAAGTATGTAAAAAAAAAAAGTCCTCCATTTTTAATTTTGGCTCAATTATATTTGATGCTGTCAAAAACAGTCTAGAGTAGCCCTAATATATATATATATATATATATATATATATATATATATATATATATATATATATATATATATATATACATATATATATATATATATATATATATATTAGGCCTTTTGGATTTGTTCAAACAGTTGATCCTTATTACAAACATCTTCACAATTAATTCTGTGTTTGACGATCTCCCACAGGTTCTCGATAAGGTTGAGATCCGGAGATTGAGGCAGCCAATCCATCACCAATAGGTGGTTGTCTTGAAAGCACTGCTTGACTACTTTTGCACTGTGTTTCGGATCGCTGTCTTGCTGAAAAACCCATTTTATTGGCATATTCCATTCAGCATGAGGTAACGTAACAAATTTCAGGATATTTTTTATTCCATCGATTCGATGTATTGGACCTAGACCGTTAGCAGAAAAATACTTTAGACCATTACATTGCCTCCACCATGCTTCACGGTCTTATTGCAGTAACGTAAATTGAGGCGTTTTCTGACCGGTCGAACAGCAAATGCCATTGCTCCCAATGATGTTGAACTTCGATTCATCACTGAACAGGACAGTTCCCCATTTCTGCACATTCCAGTCAATATGAGGTGTAGCAAACAGGAGTCTTTTCTACTATTTCTTTAGTGAAATCAGCGGTTTCTTTGCAGGGAGTCGAGAAAACAATCCGGCTTCAACAGCACGTCGTCTGATTGTTCGGTCCGATACAGCCAGCTCTAATTGCTTTTGTATCTTGACTGATGATATCCAGGGATCCTTCTTGACGGATCTGAAGATCATAGAATCCTCTCTAGTGGTGGTGGAACGCGGTCTTCCACCTTTGTTTTATGCTGCCAACTTTCCCGTAGAACGATATTTGGAACATAGTCTTGATACGGTCCATTTTTTCACGCGATATTTATCACAAATACTTTTTTGTGACATTCCACTTACGTAATCGCCAATAATTTTCTTTCTTAGTTCCAACCCAAGACTGTCGGGAGCTATTTTTGCACTTAAAATCATAAAAATTATAAAAATAAATAATCACGCTTCTCAAGGCTTACTTTGTGATGATATTTAATGCTCTGTGGAACACAACGTCTTGGTTAGATGTGGACTGTATTGATGTAACGAAACACTTGTTGTATTTCACTTCTTGTATTGATGTTCTTCGATAAAACACTTTGATAAAACTCACTTCGATAAACTGTCTTGATAATATTGACTGATTGACTTCCATATACTGACTGAATTACATCTCGGTTTACATGTCTCTAATATAGTAAAATGAACCTGTATAAACCTGTTCTGGAAGATTCTAGATGCTTCTTTTCGATGCTTCTGGATGCGTCTGAATGGAAGCTTCTGCATCTTCTGGAAATTTCTAAAAACTTCTGGATACTTCCTTTAATTATTAAAAAACTTTCGTGACGTTGACACGGACCAGACTTAAGAAAATGAAACAAACCAAAAAAGTTGCACTTGTTTTATCCGCTGCAAACTGGCACTTGTCAACAAAATTTTGCCTGTGTGCTGTCACCTGTCAGCTGATTGCTCATGCCATGGCATGCTATGACTCCAGACTCCTGAACTGTTTGCTGTGGTAGTATAGTTCATTTTGTTTTTAAGACATGTAAAATTAGGAACACTTTTTAGCATTGTTCGATGTTGGTTGCAAATTTTTTGTCCAATACTATATATATATATATATATATATATATATATATATATATATATATATATATATATATATATATATATATATATATATATATATATATATATATATATATATATATATAATTTTTCTCATATTTAAATAACTTCTTATAATTTTCTCATTTTGCAGAGTTTAAAATAGTATAAGTTTCTGTTAAAATTTACAGCTTGAGTTTTAATTTAAAGTTTAAGTTGCAGTTAGTGTTGCAGTTAGTTAATGAGCAAGTTATAATGTAATGAGCAAGTAACATATTTAATACTATTGCGATATTACTTTTAGTAATTGTTTTAACTTAATATGATACTTAAAAAAGTAAAAGTAAAAACGCTAATAAAACAATATTTAAATCACTTTAATTAGTTATAAAAAAACTATTTAATAGGTTTATGCTGACAATAAAACACATGTTATTTTTAAAGGGTATTGAATTGTTATTGTAAAAAACTATAAAACAATAGTAAAACAAACTGCAAAGTTATTTTGACAATATAAAGAGCTTGTTTTAAATGGAAAGATCGTTTGACTGTTATAGCATTTATTTAGCCATTTAAAGCGTTTATTAAATCTCTGACAATAGTTTGTATCTTATGGTTGTCATATTAATTTTTAATAGTCTTTGGTGATATGAAAGATTTTATAATCCATGAACTAATTTAGATCCTCTTCTTAGTATATTTTCCACTTGTCGTTTATCTTTTAGTAGACGAGGGTGAAATACAAATCCACAATATTCTAAATATGGTTGAACTAGTGCTGAAAATAGTCTTTTAAAACAAAATAAATTTAGATAAGAGAAGGATCTTTTTATTAGAAATATTATTCGCATTGCTTTATTAACATGTATGGAAGTATGTTTAGAGAATAGTAGTTTATTATCGATATGTACACCGAGGTCAGTTTTTGGTTTGGTAGATTTTATGCCAATCCTTGTTTTCTTCACTGGATCATACATAGAATATGCATGGTGTTTGTTTTTGTATTCTAGGTGTAGAACTGAACATTTTTCTGCATTAGATTTCATCCCCCATTTAGTTGCCCAGTCATCCAAGATATTAATATCATTTTAAAGTACGGTGTGTGAATGCAAATTAGTAAGAGGGTAAAATATTTTTGTATCATCAGCAAAAAGTGCTGCATTTAAAGTAATTATATTGGGAATATCATTAACGTATATAATGAATAATAGAGTTGAGAGAACAGAACCTTGAGGAACTCCACTTTTTACTGGTACCCAATCAGAGTAATTACTATTTATCATTACTCTTTATCTTTGATTTGTGAGAAAGTTTCTTATTCAATAAAAAATTGAGCCATTAATTCCATAGGCTTTTAGTTTCAAAAGAAGATACTCATGTGGGACTTAGTTGAATGCTTTTTCAAAGTCAAGGTAAACATTTTGACGAGGAGACCTTTATCTAAATTACGTGTCTATGTATTAATTACAGTTGGAAGATTTGTTTCACAAAAGCGCCCCAGATAAAAACCGTGTTGACTAGGAGTTAGCAGATTATTTTTTAACAGATGGGTAAAAATATGTTTTTGTATTATTTTTTCAAATATTTAACTATGGTGCATGTTAAACTAATGGGTCTATAGCTTGTAACTAGTTTTTTGTCTTCTTTTTTAAATATGGGTATAATATTTGCATCCTTCCAGATTTGTGGCAATGTACTAGTTTGAAGTACCTTAGTATGAATAATAGAAAGATGTTTAGAGATTTGGTTATAGGTTTCTTATAATATTCTTGGATGTATCTCATCTGGGCCCAGTGATTTAAATGACTTTATCGAAAGAAGATGAGATTCAATGATTCAGGAGATAGATAGATTTAAAGTAAAATAAAGTAAATAAATAGAATTGATTCAAATTATAAATTAAATAGTATTGTGACTTTTTCACATTTATGTTTCACATGTTTGAAATGAGTAAGATCAAAGTTAAAAAAACATTAGATACGTTTTTAATAATTTATTGTTTCTTGATCTAGCGTAATATTAAAAGTTTAAGTATAATTAATTTTTTTATTCAAATGGTTTTTTAGTAGTTTTAAGTAATTTTTTCATTTAAATTGTTTTGCAAAAGAAGTGAAAGAAAAAAATTTGGTCGAATTATGTTAATTATATCTTATGCGGTCTAAACTAATTTTATTTTTTTGCTTGTTGCCCTCTCATCAGTGGAGACTTTTAACATAAGAAATATTTATTGACTTCAATATATACATCAACTATTTTGTAGCTGCTGTAAGGGAGTGCCTCTACATTGACTGAAGGTTTGACATGGGGCAACAATCTTTTCTTTCATTATTCTTTGTTTTTTCCTTCTTTTTCTGAAAACATTGCTTATATTAATGTATATACAGGCCTTTTTCCAAATAAAAATGACTTAGCACTCCTTGGTTCCTCATGATTTTGACTTCATAAAATTATCTTTATTTTTTTTATTTACGGGCTTTTTTTAAACTACCGCAATAAAATAAATTACTTCAAAACAAGTTTAATTTACTAATTAAGAAAAACAAATCTAGAAGTGTTATTTTGTAAATGTACATATTGTGGAATTTCTATTTTATTAGTGACTGTGGACAAAAACTGGAACAAACTTGTACAAACCGTATCAATTTATATACAGAACGATTGGTTCATTCTCTATTCAGAAGTGTATACCAAAGTAGGCAAGATGGCTATTTTTCTACAATGAAATTACTTGTAATTGACAAGAGAAGAACAGACATACTAAAAACACTAAATATAATTCGAGATAAAGTTGTGTGCAGGAGTTTTTCAAAGAAAAATTATCACAGCTGAAAGAAGCTAGAAGCAATGCAAAGGAAAGCTTATTGCTTCTATCTTGGCTGAAATTCTAGACACATTGATTCGGCAGTGAAAATAGATGGACTTTTTTTCTCCAGTCATCAATCCAGACTCTAATGATGTACAGAAAGACTCTGATCTTAAAAGTGAGAAAACAGACAGCAAAGTTGAGCACGCGCCACTGACAAATCTTGGATGTGATTTGGAGTTCGCAAAGCTGGACAAGCCCATAAAAATATGTGGTGGAACTACATCAATACAGGCCATTTCTAGGAAGAATGTTGTAACAACCAATACCTATTTAATGAGTTCAGAAGAAATTTTGGAAATGGACAAGGACTTCCTGCAAAGTAGAGCAAGTCAGAAAGCTAGAAGCAAGTCAGAAAGCTAAAAAGTCTAGAATTTTGTGATATCGGGATCGTGATTATTTAACATTAACTTTATTTGCATGAAACAACTACAAAATTGAATTCAGCAATCTTGAAATCAAATTATTGAAGTGAAGAGATATTGGAGGCCATAGTTGTGGCCTCACTCACATGGTTGTGATCTGGTGTTTGAAGTTTAAAGCAGTGGCTGTTTTGGCTGCCATCTTGAAAAAAATGCTTTTTTTCTAACCTAAATTGTCATGCTAGCTGCGATTTTTTTCCAGAATCGAGTTCTATGTCAAATTTTGTCTCAGAAAGCACTCATTAACTTAAACTTTTTATTTGTCATACTCTAGTTAAAGCAAGTTTATAAAGACTATTGAAAAACCAAACAACAACTAAATAAACAATTTGAAAAAACTGTTTCAGGGACTAGAGTCACCATTTCAAATTTTAAAATTAGTTTTAATGGAAATAGTGAGCACCAAGTTTGGAACAAGTATATGCATCCTTGTAGTCAGTTCTAAAACTTCAGTTGGCCACCAAGAGATGTCTGTTGGGTACCATGGTAGAATTTAATTGTAGTAATCGATGGATTTTTGTATATTGTTTTTGTTTTTAAAGTTTCAAATATGTTTTTTTCCAAATTCTTTATTTGTTTTAGTTAGATAAATATGAAAGTCATGTTTTATAAGTAGTAAACTTAAGTACATTTGACAATGTTTTTTATTTCTGTTTTAGGAAAGACCACAATCTGATCCCTTGTGATAATTCTAACTAAATTGCTTAAAGAAATATTGAGCTATACATCTATACATATATGCATTTTTTATAATTTAGCTCATACCAACTGAAATTGTAATAAATTTATGTTTAAATGCTTTTACTGAAGCATTTAAACACAAATTAATATTTACTTATAAAGGAAAGCAATAATAAAAGAAGTAAAAGAGATGTTTTTCTTACAGGAAATATGAATTTATATTATTTGATTGTTTTATTTTAGGAATATAGAAATCTGTTCATTATCTTTTAAGTTTAATCTTAATTTATTTGAAGTTTGGTTTTAAGTTTCTTATTCCAAATGGGGTCTAGGTTTTAGGTATAAAAAAGTGCCTGCTTTTAATTAGTTTATTTGAATTTTATTATGAGATAAAGTCTTACAGTTGACTCTCAACATCTTAAACTCTCAGGGGACCAAGAAAAAGGTTCAAGATGTCGAGAGTTTGAGATATCAAGAGGATTTTGGCTTATACGAGTGTGCAAGATACTGAAAAAAAAGTTTAAGATTACTCTCGATATCTCAACTACTGGATGTAGTAGAGATATCGAGAGTTATTTTGTTGTTATTTCAACTTTATATTTTTTAGTTAGTATTTTAACTGTTGAGTAATGTTTAATAATAGAATATAATTCATCAACATTTTTAATTTTTTTTTTGAATATTCTAAAACTAAAAAGATTAAAAATTTCCACATAACTATTTAATCTTTTTATAACTAATGTTGTTTAGGCAGTCATAATGGTTTCTCATAATGGTTTTTCATAATAAATGTAAATGATTTTGTGTTTCTTTGTCATATTAGGTTCTTACTTAAAATAACTAATAGTTGCAAGAACATGATAAATTTTACAATGACAGTAAACAGATTTTGTATGGAATGTATGAAAGATGGTGAGTTCCAACAGTTACAGTTTGTAATGATTAATTTACAAAGTGGCATGTGGCTTTGTCCAAACACAAAGGTAAAAATTTTCTTAGATGCTAAGAATATATGAATAAAATTAATTAAGTTTCAGCCTCACTGTTTCAGATTTTAAGAAATATTTCTGATATTAATGTTGCTTACATAAAGTTCTTTTCAATGATATTTTTCAATGAAAATCTGTTTATCATGATTATCTACATATTTTTTTTTAAAGATAATTTTTGTTTTATTGTAAATGTCATTTCAAAAAATCCACTCATCTAATATTGAATCAGCCTTTGAAATCCGAAGGATTTCAGTTTGGCATAAGAGAGATGTACTCAGCCTACTGCAGGTTGGCAAAATTTTACTCAGCAAAGATTTGATTTGTTAAACAATATAATAGTCCAATTTTGAATAGTCCGTATAAAAATATGGACTATTCAATATTGTTAAACAATATTGAATAGTCCATATTTTTTTACTTTTCCATGTCTTGCTACTTTTTATCATTATATCTTTCTATAATTATATCTTTCTACCAGTTATCTATAAAATTGTAAATTGCTATGATCTTTTTTAAATTGCAAAAATAATATTTTTTAAGTTGAGGTGAAATAAAATATTGCTATAATAAGTATTATGTAAGGGATTGTCCATAAAGAATGTCAAGCAATTTTTTAAAGTTTAAACATCACTTCCCCCTTTCTCTAGTAACAAGTCGTCACTATTTACTGCCCCCTGCCCCCTAAAATAGCGTAACAAATTTGTACCACCCACCCCAACTTTATTTTCTTTTTATTTGTGGTTTTAAATACAATAATATTTAGATAAAGTTTTACAGAATAATAATCAATGCATACATAAATTGACTGTTTTCTGCTATGTAATTCATTACATAACATTTTATATTGCGATAAATTCATGTTGCATCCAAATAGTTATCAAAGTGTTTATCAGTTAGATTATATATGTAGTGCGAGTTATGTCTATGAAATTGCAAGATATAGTCGAACAGGTGCAACATTGTTGTAGTACAATTAACTGGACGAAGATAAAAGTACTTTCTGTTATGCCTAATAACTAAATGCGCAAGATTTGTGAAGCAATTGATGCAAGTGTTTGCAATACTCAAGGACATATATATATATATATATATATATATATATATATATATATATATATATATATATATATATATATATATATATATATATATAAAATATATATATATATATATATAAATAAATTTCAAATCCATCCTTGTATGGAATACTTAAAATAGAAATGTTATCAATGCAAGAAAAAAAATGAAATTTAATTGTATGTGTAAACTGTTGATATGTACCATGTTTTAGCAATGTGTTTAGATAATTGTTTGATAGTTAATATATCAATGTATGATAATTAATATTACCATATGACGCATACATTTCTCAACCCTATACTTGATATACTTAAAAACTGTGTATCCAAGTTTTTGCAAAAGATGAATGGTAATGTCTGTTATTTTTAGTATTATCTAGGTCATAGATATCATAATTAGTTCATAGTTATCTTGTCATAACTATATATAATTTATTACATTTTATTATCTGCAAATTATACTGAGTCAACTTATTTATATACAGATTTTGTTAAACAAATATGCATAAAATTTTAAAGTCTTTTATATTTAAAATATAGTTTTTTAATAAACTATCTTTAATATATTGGCATTGACATGGCTGTCATGATCCAAATATAATAGTTTACAAAGGCAATTTTTGTTATAACTTTTTTTATTTTACATTTAGTGCACATTTCCAATGAATTCAAGTCTTTTAAAGGATTACATTGAAGATAATATAACTAGTGAAAAAGCTCTTTTTTTCATAAGCAAAAAGAAAAGGAAGCAAAAGAAGGTTATTTTGTTCTTTTTTCTATTTACTTAAGGATTCATAAAATATTTTGGGAAGTTTGGGAAGAAGCTTCCTGAGTTCTTTTCATGTAATCTTTTTAAAATATAAAATAGAATGCATTAAAATAAGAATCATTGTTATTTTGTGGTGTTGAGTATTATTTATTTTACAGAGAAGCTGTGATGATTCTGAATTAACTGTAGATAATGTTAAAAAAACTTCACATGGTGTCCTGACCTCTTCAGAATGTAGTACAAGCTCTTTAGGCTCACCAACAGTAACAGATAGCAATGGATGTTCAGGCTCAGAAAAAAGTTTTAAAAATGATAATATTCAAAAATATCCTTTTTGGGAAAATGACAAATTATTGTGTTGGCTTAACACTTCTCTTTCATTATTAATATTAAACACCACTATTCAGAAGCATATCTTTGAAGAAAAAAGACAATGTTTTCTTTCTTATATTTGTGAAGAGTATGCAAAAATACAATCGATTTATCAAACAAAAAACTCTTACAGTCATGCTAGAAAATATCTACAAGAACTACGATACACAACACTAAAGTTTCTTGAAGCAAGACTTTTTGCAAAATACAAAGACGGGGAAACACCTTCGATCTGCCTTCCTATTCTTCTAAAGACTGATTTGAGACTGTATGAAAAAGTTAAAGTTAATTATAGCTATCAATTTAAGTGTCAAAACTGTCAGGTTGAAGGTTCAGAAAGGTATTGATTTAAATTTAAAACTATTGGTTTAAAAATTACATTTATTAATGGTTACTTATTGTGTATTATTTTAGTATTATTTCTAGTATATTATTTTAGTATTTATCTTATTTATTACCTTTTAATGAGCTTCTAACCAGTATTTTTTCAAGAGCTTGTATTAAATTACAAATCGAAGTTCTATGTCTGTAAGCAATCATCAACTATGAAATACAAAAAAAACTAAAAATTAAAAAATCCAAACTATAGTAGAGAAAGTTCTGATGTTACAAAACAAAAAATAGACATTAAAGTTTTTGATCCCCAGAATTGAACAAGAAAAGAAAGAATTTCTTTGAATTGTTTATTTTATCAAGTAAGTTGCTTCATTGTATATTAAAATTTTTTGTGGAAACAATTATTAATCTACAGTTTGGTGTCATTTTTATACTTAAGTAGGTTTAAAGTTTTCATAATGGTTAGCGTTTTTTAATTTAAATGTGGCTTAACTAATTCTAAAATAAACTTTAACATCAAGTTCAGAACGTTTAGTAGCTTTGTAAACAAACTTGCTGGAAAGATATTGGTTGTTTGATAAACTTACTTTATCTTTAGAGTTGTTGGATGAAATTGATGAATTGATGAAATTTAGGTTGTTTGATGAAATTGCTTTATCTTTAGAGTTGCATAGTTTTGATTTAATATTGTTGTTTTTTTTTGTTGTTATTTTATAAAATCTAGTGAATATATGTTTTTATTATAGATTTCACATTTGGCTATAGGTAATTTGCACATAAGTTTGATTCAAATTTTTATGTACCCTACAATCTACTGCAAAGTGCAAGTCAAATTTTCTCTCGAACTTTTATCTCAAACTTTTGATTTCAAATAAAAAGACTTTGATTTAAGTTTTATTTAAGTTTGAACTTTTTGATCAAAATTAAAGAAGAACTTTCTCTCAAACTTAAATAACAAACTTTATAGTAGCTGAATGCAGTACTACAAAGAATGTGATTTTATCTCATTCTTTGTAGTACAGTATGATTTTTAGGGCTCTTCAACATAAAAAACAGAAATCATGTGTAGTAAACTGTGAGTATACTTTTAACCTAAGGTTAGCTTGAAGAAATGTTACCTTTTAATTGTTATCATGCATTAGTTGTAATTAAGTTTCTTTTTCATGCAATGTCTACATACTCTAGCTGAATTTTTTTTTTTTTTTTTGTAATTAGTAATAAAAAATTTATTTACAAAATCTATAGTAGCGAAGAGTTGGATAAGAAATCAACTAAATTTATTATAAAAAATTTAAATTATTATAAGATTAAATTCATAACAACAAATTTATTTATTATTATTTATAATTAAATCCATTATAACAAATTATTGAGTATTAAAAGTTCTTTTAATCAATTGCCTTTAGTTTTCAGAAAGTTATGATTACAATTCCACACGCTGACACTGAATTGAAATTTGGTAACAATATATCCTTCAAGAGAACATGTACTAGTTGTAACCATGGCACCCAAGATACAACAATTTTAATAGAAAGGTAAGTAGTTATTTATGTAGAAAGACCTAGACCTAGATTAGACAGAACTCAATTTTTTGCACTGCTTGATGCAAATTTTTGACTTGCTATTTTTTTCTCGGCTAAAGCTGTTTTTTAAAAACTGAAATTAATTTTTTAATGTGCTGACTTTATACTGTTGTCATGAATTGGTTTTTTGCTAATAAAAATCACAAATTAATTTTTTAATGTGCTGACCTTATACTGTTGTCATTTATATATGAATTGGTTTTTTGCTAATAAAAGTCACAAAGTCGTAGTAATTAAATTAAGTAACCTTACGGTTGTCTGAAATTTTTCTCACTAAAATATTTTTATCCGATTTTTTGTGTAAAATTTCTATTTAGCAGTGGCCTAATTTTTCTCACTAAAATATTTTTATCAGAGTTTTTGTGTAAAATTTCTATTTAGCGGTGGCCTAATTTGCTTTAATTTTTTTTTTTAATAGGTTCTGAATTGTAAAGATTTAAACTCATTAGTTTTTTTTTAATATTTCAAAAGTATTTTAAATATTGGTAAAGATAAGGTTTGCAAAATTTTAAAAAACAGTGAAGCAGGCTACTTTATTATTGTGCTTACAACCCTCTCTCAACTCTATAACTTTGAAACAGGAACCTTAACAAGATCACTGTGCAGAGAAGCTAGCTGAGCACAGTACTACCAGGATGTGGTTAGGATCAAACTCAGCACTACTAGCTTAAGAAGCAAACACTCTATTACTATGCCACTACCGCAGTTTAATTACATCAAATTTATTCTTTGTTTCTAAAGAAAATTATTCTAAAGAAAATTATTACAATGGATTTCAAGTCATAAATATGATTGGTTGTCAAATGACATCTTCAGATAATGTCTTCGTGTGAGTTTTTGCTTCATAAAGCTATAGGGTACCTTAAAGTATGCGATAAAATTAACTAAAAAGTAACTGTAAATGTATTAGGAAATTTAAAATTTTTTGTTATCTTAAGTAAAATAACAGTAAATATGTAAATAATCAGTTTTAATAATAAATATTAAATTTTAATAAATTAAGCAAGAATAAAGTTATAAATATAATAATAATTGAATAATTGTGCTAAAAACTTGAAAGAAAATAATAAAAGTGAGGAACAACACACAATTTGAAGAGTATGTTTGTTGTTATGTATTTACACAACAAAATTGTAAATTAATTTTCATGGTTTAAGAAAATAATTTTTTTAAAAACAAACTAAGAAATTTTATCATTTAAGAAATAAATTGTAGAGTAGTAAATTTGTTTTTTAAAACAAGAAATAAGTTTCTTTCTTTAAGATTAACAGCAAAATTGTAAATCCATTGTCCATAGTTAGAAAAGTGTGTTCTTAAAACAAGGAGTTTCTTGTTTTAAGAAATTGATTGTGTGGTGGGAAATTAATTTTTTCATTTTCTAAAAACTAAATTAATTAGTTTCTCAGCAAAAAACTTTTTTGTATTCTTTTTCGCACATGGCTTGTAAAAGATTTTTATCAACTTTTTTTAAACAAGAATGGATTCTTTTTTGCAGCTGATCTTCATTTTCAGCTTCCCAATTGTTTTTATACATGTAGCATTTAAGGATTGACCAGAAATCTTATTTTGGTTGTAATTCTGGGACACATGCTGGATTATCAACTTTTGTTACATAATGGATATTTTTCTCTTCGAGGTAATTGGTCACACTTCTAGCATAATGTGAAGAGGTCAAGTCAGGCCAGAGTATATAATTACCATCACTGATGTTTGTTGATAAAAGGAACCAATCGTTTGATAATGCAATCATTTTTGTACACTGTTTGGTTAATTGCCAGTCTTGCAGGAACAATAAATGGTTTTGAGACTCTACAAGAGGATATAGTAATCCACACAAGAATTTTTCTTTCAAATTTGCTTTTGGGCTTATACTTTACATTTTTTGGTACATTTTTTACTTCATCTGAGTAAAATCCAGCATTCGAATTTTTATTTGTATGTTTATATTTATTATAAATATTTCCATACTTCAGTTGCAAATGCTTTAACTGTTTATCAGTGCGATCAGGGATTTGTTTTTTCTTAAAATAACAAATGTTTGTTTTGTTTTTTAATGTTTTTACTATCTAGGAATGATCAAACTTGAATTTATATGCAATTTTTTATGTTAAAGTTCCAGACCGGTTGTTCAAAAGACCTTTCAGGCGATTGATGTTCCTAGCAGTCATAACTTTTGGTTCTCTGCCTGATCCAGGCTTACGAGACTTTGTCTCATTGTCCTTCCACTTTGCCATATAACATTTGATTTTTTTAGGGGTGATTAGAGGCAACAAAATACTCTACGATGCTCTTCATTTTAGCATTAGGATGCAAATTACAATAGTTGTTCACTTATTCAATTAATGTCGTCGGCCATGTATACACTTTGTCAAGATGTAATTGAGAACATGAAAGTTGTAATTAAGAAATCGCAATTTGTAATTAAAAAACACGACATGTAAATTAGATATTGTAATATGTAATTAAGAAACACAAAACGTAGTTAAGAAATCATAAAAGTAATTGAGAAACACGACATGTAAATAAGAAATAACAATATGTAATTAAGAATATATAAATTGTAATTATGAAATCGTAATATATAAATGAAAATAAATAATTTGTAATTGCAAGTTCACAATGTGAGCTTATAGGTCATTTTAAAAGGTCTTCTAGAACATAAGTTTGAATAAGTTAATAGTATCAGGTTAAGCAAGTAATTATTATGAAATTGAAAGATCATTGTGTTAATTGTCAATACACTATGACCAACTTGTCCAAATTATTGGCATGAAATACATAAAACTGAGCAAGTTAAAAGAAAACATTATGTTTTATCTTCAGTGAATGACATAAGAAGAGTTGTTGAATGTGCTGAATGAAATAAGGATTGGGTGACTCGGCGCCAATTATAAGACAGCTTACAATTAAGTATATAGAGGAACTTCAAATTTTATCATAAAAGGTGGTTTTAAACTAAAAAAATAGACTGAGGGTCAAATTGAAGAAACACTAACATGGATTGAAAGTAAATTTAAATTGACATTTGTGGCCATCAAAACAAAAATATTAACACTATTTAATATTAGCGCCAGTACAATAACAATCACCTTGAAGGCAGATTATTTTCATTAAAAAAAGTGCAGAAGGAGCCTTCTACAATAAACAGTGATGAATACAAACAAATAGCGGAATATGTTAAGAATATCAATTAACATATCATAAATGCTCATCAGATAGTTTGGTTAGATTTTAACTTTTTGTAGGAAATTTGTAGGAAACAAATTTTAACCTTTTTTTGTAGAAAAACACTGTGAAGAAGAGCAATAATGAAAAAGGTTTAAACATACATTTGTCAATGCTCCATGTCACGCTCGTTTAGAAAGGGTGTTTGAAAATCCCCCAACTCAGTTGTTATGTTTAGGACCCTATATTCCAATATTAAACTCAATAGAAACAATCTGGTCCAAAATTATAAATAACGTTAAAAATGTGATTCGCATTCTGTATTCCATGCTGGGGTTTGGACAGAATTGGTACTGTGGCAAAAAATAGAATAACAGGACGTGATTGTGCACATGATGCACAACATACTATGAAGCATTAAGCAGCAATTTTGAATATGGAAGATGCCCAAGTTAGTGTTTAACTGAATATTACAATTATTTTTAAGGACATTGTTTAAATTTAATCTAAATCTTTATATTTTTCTGTTAATTTTTTTATTTATGAATTCTCAATTAAATTTTTCAAAAAAAAAGAAAGCTTTAACTGACATATGATAGGATTTTTCCAGTTACCGCCAAAATAGCAAATGCCTTTTTCATGACTTTTTTATTTTATTGATATTATATTATTTATTGAAAGCCAACCATATGGCCACCTAAGCCAAATTAGGATCCAATCTTAAATTAAAAGATAAAATTAATAACAAAATTAAAAATACAAAGATCCTAGTTCTGATAATCTATATTATGAACTTTTCTGAATTCCAATTATTATGTTCTCAATTAAGTCTTACAATTTCTAATTTACAACTTTCATGTTTTAAATTACATCTTTCATTTCAACTTTTATCTTCTCAATTACATTTTACGTTTCTTAATTACAACTTTCATGTTCTCAATTAATCTTAAAAAGGTGTAGTCAAAAATGATTTTTTTTTTAATTTGTTGAAGCGTATTCTGATTAAAACTTAATATTTATTAGTTATTTTCAATTTTATTCAATTATTTTTAATTTCTAAACAGTACTAGCTAAAAAGAGGACCTATAGGATTTTGGAACAAATAAAAAAGGACAAAACTTTGATTACTATAATTTGAACACTTTAATTTGAATGTTTTAATTTAATGGGGTTCAAATCTGAAATTTTTTTTGTTCCGATTTTTCTTATAGGATAATATATTTATAGGATCCTAAGAAGCCTATCAAGCAACCAGTAACAAATAAGTATTTTTTTTTTTGAACCAACATAAAACCATCTCTGTTTTGAAAACAACTTTGGTTGAGAACACTTTTTTCTTTAATAATGCAAAATATCATTGCACAGTCATAAACTGTCCAAAAATCCAACTTCAAAATTGGAAAAAGAAGTTTTAAACAAGTTCTAGAAAGTTCTTTACCTTTAGAAAGTATCAAGAACTTTTATGGTGTTTAAAATTTTGGAAAGAATATGAAGAGTAAACAACATTAAAAACAGTGCAAATTCGCAAAAACAATAAGATCCAAGTTAGAGTTCCAAACATCATAATTTTTTTTAATCAACCAACATGTTTAGAGCTTCTGGACACCAGAGACCATGAAAAAATAAAGTTCGCATCCCTGATTTTTACTGAACCTAAATTTTGGTACTTTAGGTTACTATTGGAATTATGATTTCAGTTGTTTGCTATGATGGCACTTAGTTAGGTTGGCATTGCCGAGTGCTGACCCTAATTCCGTTGGTTATATATATATATATATATATATATATATATATATATATATATATATATATATATATATATATATATATATATATATATATATATATATATATATATATATATATATATATATATATATATATAGATTTATATATGTATATTTATATATATAGATTTATGTATTTATATATGTATATTTTTATATATAGTATATTTATATATGTATATTTATATATATGTATATTTATATATATGTATTTATATATAGATTTATATATGTATATTTATATATATAGATTTATATATGTATATTTTTATATATAGTATATTTATATATAGATTTATATATGTATATTTATATATATAGATTTATATATGTATAGGGGAGAGTATGTATGAAAGAGCCAGGTTTTGAAAGAGCTGATGCTTTTATATATAACTTACTGGCACCCGACCATAATTGTATTTTTAGAGTTCTACTAAAATAAATAGCGTCGTAAGGGTGCACTAAAATTTTTGAAAATAAAAAGTAATTTTTTTGGGGTTTACTTATTTATTTTTAAGATAAAGAATGTTTTATTATTTGATAAAACATATATGCTGCATTGTTATATATATGTGTCCTTCTTTTCCACAAATAATATTAGATTAAAGTTTCGTTAAAAAATGTTTAATTTCAGGTGTTTTTTTTTTTTACCATACAATTTTTTGAAAGAGACACTTTTTTATGCTATGAAAAAACCGGCCTTTTTTATTTAGCTTTTTTTTTAAATTAAATAACTGTTTTACGTATTAACGACTTCATTGTTTTTCGTAATGCTTCATTGGTCATATTCTATTGAAATTTATTGTTTGAATGACTTTTCCTGAAGTCATAAAACATAGGTGCGTTTGAATCTTAAAAAATATATTCAAATAATAATAAAGTTTTTACCAAAGCTAAAATAATTTTTTTTAATATTTTAATATTATTTTTGTTTCAAATTTCCACACATTTTGTCAAAACTTATTTTGTATTATTGTATACACTCATATATCACTAGCATAGTTAATATATGTGAAATGCCTTATAATCACTATGATTCGTAGATAACATTTATCGTCAAGATGTAGTCAAAACAATATGCATGATAGATTATTAGCATTGTCATCCAATTTATTTTAATTTTATAATATTACCCAATAACGCAACTATTTAAATAAAGAAAATTTCAAATGTCAATCTTTAGAATTAAGGTCCGCATTTAGCAATGCTGACCTAACTGCTGACCTTATTTTTCTTATTTTTCTTAATTCCGAGGGTTGATATATATATATATATATATATATATATATATATATATATATATATATATATATATATATATATATATATATATATATAAACATATTAGTCAAAAAAATTAATGACACAAATTTTTTTTTTTTTTTTTGAAAATTTATATTAATTAATTACAAAACAGTAGTTAATTTTTGTTTTTTCAGGAAAAAGCTATCAATCATTTGAAAATAGCATTATATTAAAGCATTGTATTCAAAAGTTGTCAAATATAAGTTCAAATAGCATAGAAAAATCAACTGTACTTAAATAATATCACAAATAAAAAAAATTTCCAAGTTTATACAAAAAATTACTTTTCAATATTTAGTAGGACCACCCTTAGCCAGAATAATTGCCTGCAGATGCTGAGGTATTGGTTCCACTAGAGGTTTGGTTTCTTCTAGTTATTTTCTTTCATGGTTCAACTATGGCTGTTTTTAGATTATTTTGTCTTCAGTAAGCTCTTGTCTTCAATTTTTCAGTCTAGAATGTAATGCAAATTCTCAATCGGATCAAGGTCAGGGGACTGGGCAGATCATTCCATCACATTAATATCATTCTTTCAAAAATATTCCTTTGTTGCTATGGCAGAATGTTTTGAATCATTGTCTTGTTAATAGATGAAGTTATTTCCAATTCTAAATTTACTAGTAGGGGGCTTCAAATTTTGTTTTAAAATGTCTATATACGATTATTAAATGCAATATTGGCATTCATTGTTGATTCAATGAAAGTCAATGTGTTAGATCTTTAACACGCCATTGATCCCCACACCATGACATTTTCACTGCCGTGTTTTACTGTTCCTCACATGCAACTCAATTTGTAAGACTTGTCTTGTTTTTGTCAAACTTTTTGCTGTCCATCCGATGAGATTGGATTCATTACTCCAAATTACTTTCTTCCAGTACTAAGTCTTGTCAAAATAAGTTTTTGAAAATAATTATCTTTGTTTCATATGCCTTAGAATCAAATAGCGTTTTTTGCGACATACAAATCTATGCTCTTGGATTTTATTTTAGATAGTTTGAGCTGAAATTATGATTTTGTGGTCGTTTTTAAATTTGTCTACAATCTTTTGAGCAGCTTCAAATTTTTTTTGCTTGTAAAACAATGTTTCTATCAATGGCCAATTTACGGCCTCTTCCTGCTATATCAGTTGTAGTCCCATTTAAATTATACTTTTTTATAAAATCGCCAACTGTTCGAAAGGGGATTCCAGTCTGCTTAATAACTTCTTTGTAGTTCTTACCATTATTTATTAAATCCACAACTAAGTTTATATATATATATATACATACACACACATAGTATTGTATGTTAACATTTAGTATATTGATAATGCTTTTTTATACTGTTTGTGTTTTTGTGTTAATAATACATTTTTAAAGTTAATGTGAGAGTTAAAATGTAGTGCTAAAAGTGTATCCTTTTTTATTAAGGTACCCACCACTGATGTTTTGTCATTTTCTACAAGGGGTTCATAACCAAATGTATTGGAAAGATCTATCGTTTACCACTCCGTCAGGAGAGAAGTATATTGTTACACAAATTGTACAGTATGTGAATAAACGACGCCATTTTTTACTGTGGAGTTTTAGCCATTTAGGTATTTTAAATGTTTTATGTATGCATTTTTAAATGTCACATGAAGTCAAATCTTTGTAGGCTCATAGTTGCTTTCAATGTATTTCTCTGTGATACATTATGATGTCATTTTTAATCTTCCCTTATCTATAAAACGATTAAAAGCAGGATTTTAAGGTTGATGAACTATGGAAGATTAAAAAACAGTTAGAAACCAATATTTTTAGTTTGGTTTCCTGTTGAGTGACAAATTTTTCTATTTTTATACCATTCTTAGTCATTAAGCTGGAATTAGATTATTTAAGTTATTGTTTTCATAATTTGTAAATATATATTTTCAAAAGTACATATTTTAATTTAAAATACACATTTATATTGCAACTGTTAAAATAAGTTGCAATAAGATTACAGAGTAATGAAAAAAGCCTGAGTTCATTTGCGTTAAATTAAGTTTCATTACACTCATTAGTTAACTGGAGCGTTAAAATCAGGTTACTTATTTGTTTTCGCTTTTTCGTTTTCGTTTATAATTTTAGCGTATCTAATTTGTTTTATTGAACAGCGCGATTACAAAGCGCTACATTTGGTTAGTGTATTGGGAAAAGTTTTCAAAGTTCTGTCTACCACGGAAGTCTCTATTTATATTCATTAACCACTCAAACATAAAAAAACAACCTACAAAATTATGGCTTCAGTTTATTACTTAAAAATGTGTAAAGGAAGTATATTATTTCGTGAAAAGATCAAGCTGAGTTTGCATTGGTAAGTAGCCTTTTGGATGGCAACTTCGTTTCGAATTTCGATTGGTTCGTATTATTTCATTTTTTTTTTTTAATTTTGAAAGTAAATCTAATGCAACTTTCTTTTTTGTTTTAGATTGGTGCGCAAGCTGAAAGAGATTGACAGGAAAAAAAATAGCTGACAGGAAAATTAAGTTGCCGCATTAAACTGCGGGCCAATTAGGGAATAACTTAAGGTTAAATTTAAAAACAAGCGCTGGCCCAAAAATAATCAAAAGCAATGTTTAATTTAAAATGAATTTGCTAAATAAAATAAAAATTATAACAATTTATTCAAAGCTATTATTTATCAGTATAAATTTTTTCTTACAGAAAAGTTATGGTTGTGTGCCGATGATTTAAATGATCCTGTTACAGAGTATAAGTTTGCTATTCCACAATGTCCCGCATCGGAAGTTTATATACTTGTTTGGGAAAAAGTGGAAAGTTTGTCATTTGAGAAAGTTTTAAAAGAGCAATGCAGAAGTTTGCATGTATCAAAAAGTTGTGGTTACGCTTCCGCTACATCTAGTTTAGATGGTTTCTCACCGATAGGCTCTCCGTGTCAAGTAAAAAGTTCAATGGTCGGTTTACGTTATAAACCTTATGTATCGCGAAATAAACATTTTATGGCTAACAATTCTATAACTCTTTCAGATACTGTTTTATCTTCCAAAAATGACATTGATAAATTAACTGATAATTATCCAGATTTTGATATGAGATCAATCGTTGATTCCGATCTTAAGATGGATGGTGGTAAAAATTTTAATCCTTTACTTGACAATATTCTGGAACGTGTCAATGCGGTTCTTGATAGCGACTTTAACGAACTGTTAATGGAATCAAGTAATAATCAGTTACATTCT
>NC_061167.1:35554929-35599929 GCF_022113875.1 Hydra vulgaris | reverse complement strand
GATAGATGTTCAATATTTACTTCTGTTGTTTTTGAATATGTTATAATGAAGCGAACCGCACTACCTATATTATTTTTTGTATATTCAGCAAGGTATTCGGTAAAAGCTTGCTTGGTTTTAATGTGCCTCAATAACTGCTTTAGCAACTTATTACAAAATATAGAGTCATCAGTTACTTTATTTTTGATTTCATTGCCAGAGGTACGTTTTTTTCTTGTTCTAGACTTTAATGAATGTTCAATGTACCTGTCAAAAACTAATCTTATCTCTTCGCAGTTTTGAGACTTTTTTGCTAATAAGAATTGCAGCAAATCTTGAATAATTAAACAAACATGAGTATTTTTGTTGCATAAGATATATATATGTAAGGTGTATATGTATCGTGCTTATAGGCATGATCAAGGTACATATTACAATGTTACTATTTGTTTTAAATATTATAAGCCGATATCAGTTAACTTATCAATTATACATACACAGTTATTACAGTAAATAATACACATGATGTGATAGAATGAAAACACTACCACAGACAATAAATAACATAAGTATTATCTTCCAAGTTTTAATACTGTTATGAACTTTATATATATATATATATATATATATATATATATATATATATATATATATATATATATATATATATATATATATATATATATATATATATATATATATATATATATACATAATATATATATATATATATATATATATATATATATATATATATATATATATATATATATATATATATATATATATATATATATATATATATATATATATATATATATATATATATGATAATCCATATAGATGTCTCCTTTTAACAAAAGAACGGTAGAGATCTTCTCCGATCTTTCCATAATGAACTAATTCATCTGCTACTTCTTTTGGGAAAATGGCTTAGGACACAAGATTAAAAACTATTTGATTTTTGTTGAAGTTGATGCCAAATGTATCAAATGCAACAATGACTTTTTTGCATTAGATGAAATTTTTTTGTTTGTAGATCCCGCCAGTTGGTAGTTTTGTTTGCAAAATTGTGATCCAATATCATTTTTTTTGCAAAATATTTTTGATATGGAGTTTAAAGCAGGAGCAATAAGGCAAAAACGGTTTAAGCACGTTGGATTTTGTGTAATACCAATCACCCCTGCTGCCACCTTCAAAATCTTGATTTCCTGTTCTAAGGCATGATCAGAATCTATATTGCAGAAAGTATTAAAATAAAAAATTACAATATTTTCAGAAATTTAACAGTTCTCTGCACTGTTACCCAACACTTTAAGTGCTATTTAATATCATTTGCAACGGCGTCATCAGAATTTGGGATAGTGTTCATTCTAAGGAAGAATTCTTGATCATTAAGCAAATTAAAAACTTTAACAATTTTTTCCCAGTCTCTGTAAACTCAACTTTTCGAAGTTCACCGCCTTCATATTGACAAATTATACAAAGTTCTCTGTTGTAGACTTGAGATTTTGAACGGAGCAATTTTTCTTTACCTTTTGACATTTGACTTAAATCTTCTGATTCATCTATGTCTTCTATGGATTTAATTTCAGGATTGCTTGCAATAAATATACTGTGTTGTTCAAGCAAACGTTGCAAACTTTTTTGGTGGGTGAACTTTTTGTTACATTCTGAGTGATAAATACCTTTTTAATCTAGTTCCTCGCGTGGTATTTCTCTTAACTTTTGGTAACAGTCTATTGCCTCTGGGTCATGATAGAAGTAGCTTTGCCTTAAACATATCATTAATTTTTCCAAAGCGTCATGCAAACTGGGTTTTACAATCTGAAAATAAATTTAGTAATTGCTAGGAGACACTTTTAAACACTACTTAAAGAACATATCCAAAATGCATCAAATCGTATTTTTAAAGGATAAGAGATGTAAAATATGTAGATTTATATTTTTACGTAGATATATGAAATAATATCTAAATCAAATCAACAGAAATACTTTTTTTTTACGATCATCCTCCTGGCAAACGATCCATTTAGTAAAGTCAAAAATAAGTTTTTTTTTTTTCGTTCTTCGTCCTCCACTTGTTAATAATATTTAATATGTGAAACAGCAATAAGACAGTACAGAAACGTTTTTAAAAGCCAAAAACAAATCATTTGAATTGTTGCATTCTTATAGGTAGAATTATGTAAAAATAAAATAACACTATCATAACATTCGAAATAATACAATCGTCAAGCATGAAACATACTATTTCATCAAAACAGATATAATGTTGTAAAAATCCGGAGGTTAAAAAAAATTATTTTTGTTTAAAGTTTGTTTTAAATAATAGAAATTTTATAATAACTAATATTTTTTAAACTATAATAAAAAGCAAGTTTCAAAAAACATAAAATTCGTGTTCAAGAAAGTATTTTAAAAATTATTAAAAATCACAAAGCAGCGGTTTACCTCCGGTTTAATAAAAACATATTTACCCCTGTATCTTTTTAAGTAAAAACTTTCAACATATCTTTTTTTATAATATTTTGAATACCTGATTAATGCTCTTTCGATAAATATAAAAAAAGTTTAATTTGCTAATAAAAATTTAGTTGCTATGGGGACCAATTACGTCATACCACCTGTCACGCAAAATGAAAATCGAGTGACACCTGTCATTTTTCAAATCCTTGTCATACAAGGATCTCGTACCAACAAAAAGTTTGCTTCTAACACGTATGTACACACGAAGGTACATAGTGACCTGCACTTTAATAAGAAAAATAGTTTTAAATCTACGTTCATAACTAATGTTAAATCTAAATCAAAAAAGAATTTAATTTCCTAATTATATACAGTCTGCGCCAAACGAATAGCATGCAATAGTTTAATAATAAAAATAGGTGTATGAATGTATTAAATTTAATTCAATAATTAATACATATTTGACACAACTTAACTCATGAAATAAAATGCAAATAAAGGACAATATTATTTTTGTTTAAAACATGTAAAAAACAAAAAAAGAATAAAAGTAAATATACATTATGTGCCAAAAGACGTAGAAACGAACCTAATAATAAATTTCTTACCTTTCTTCATAATAACCTGAATGCAACGCTTAGGCATGGAGGAAATGAGCGTTTGAAGCAAAGATTTGGGGATTTTGTTCCATTGCATCTAGATGGCTATTTTTAGTTCCGTGTAGTTACTGAATTGTTTTTCATTTAAATACGCATAACGAGACAAGTAACCCCAAATGTTTTCAATTGGATTCAAGTCGGCTGACAGCGCTGGATGATCAAACTACAGGATGTCATATTCCGTTACAAACTACATCACAGTCTTTGCCGTATGTATCAATGTGTTATCTTGCAAAAAGACAAACGTATGTTTTATGTTTATGCAAGATAACGCATGCCCATATAGCATTAAGTAATCAGAGAGTGTAATAATATAGTCTTCAGCTGCTTGTTTCTCTTCAAAGAACTTCAATTCAGATGATCCAGACTTCAATTCAGATCCAGACAAAATGCACTCCAAATCATGACGCCACCACCACCATTTTGTCTGGACAAGAAAGTCTAGAGCTCTTTTCGTAAGTCATGCCAATAATATTGATATCCATCTGAACTATCAAAGTTTAATTTTTTCTAATGAGACCAAATAATTGAGCCCCAATCAGGCGGATAAGATAAATGTTTGTTCGCATACGCCATACGTTTCTCCAGAGTATGTTTCTATATCCCCGGGGTTGACATATACTTCTAATACCTCAGATGTTTGGCTTCATGTAACGTTCTTTGTATCGTACGTAATGACAAATCAATATCCAGCTTGGTGTGTATTAATCGGGCACTACAGCCGGTGTTTGTAGCCACTTGTAGTATGTTACGTTTGTCACACTTGGTTGATTTCAAAGCATTTTGATTGGATTTTGTTTTCAAATATGTTTCAGAATCCTTTAAAATCTTCTTGATCACCTTCCAAATTCGCTGTATATGTTTCGATATCTCAGGCATTAATATATTGGCAGCCTTAAACGCCTTGATCATAGCGGCTTCTTTAGCACTTAACTTAGTTCCATGTCCCACAGTAGTCCTCTATAACACATATGATTAGTTCACAAAGGATGGCCATTTGGTCTACGTTAATACATGTGTCACTTACCTAGCTTTAGCAATTCGTCTGTTGCAGCCAAATGAAATCGTAATATATAATTAATAATACACAAGTTGTAATTAAGAAATCGTAATATGCAATTAAGAATACATTATTTGTAATTGCGAATTCACAATGTAAACTTACAGGTCATTATAAAAGGTTTTCTGGAACATGAACTTGAATAAGTTAATAATATCAAATTGAGCATGTGTATGCACTAGCAATAATAATAGAATTGAAAGGTCATTGTGTTATTTGTCAATACACTATGACCCAAAGTTGGCTACTAAATTTTATCTGTCTCAACATTTATTTCACCAAATTAGCCTACATCCGCATTTGGAACAACCTGAACCAACTTGTCTAATTAGTCGGCGTGAAATACATACAACCGAACATGTTGAAAAAAAATGTTATGTTTTATCTTCACCAAATAACAGAAAATGAGTTGCTAAATGTGTTAAGCGAAATGACGATTGGGTGATTCTGGCGAAAAATTTAGGAGTCAAATATAAGTTAGCATTAAATTTGGTTCGCAGCAGAAATTCAAATTTTATTGGAAAAAGTGGTTTTAAACCACCTCTTTCGTTTTTGTTTTGATCCAGGTATTTCAAAACAAAAATATTTTGACAAATTATCAAAAACAAAAATATTAGGACAATTTATCATTAGTGTCTGCACAACAACAATCGCCAATTACCTTGAAGACAGATTTTTTCATTAAAAAAAGTGCATAAGGTACTTTCTACAAGAAACAGTAATGAAAACAAACAAGAAAATGCTGAATATTTTAGGATATTAATGAAAAAATCACAAATGGTCATCAGATAGTTTGGTTGGATGAAACAAATTTGAACTTTTTTTTGTAGAAAAACACAAGGACGTGCCAAAGAGGAAAGAAAAGCAAAAATGATAATGTCCGTTTGTTCTTCAATCAAGAAAATCTTCAGTAACTCTTTAAATTCCGAATCTAAGTCGCTTTAATAAGTTGCAGCAATTTTGTTTTCTGCTTTTTTTTTATATATATATATTAAATTTGTTTTGCCATATAAGTATATATACATACAATCAATATTTTAGTATAAATACAGATGGCCGGGGCAAAAAGGACATAATTTGTAGTCACCAAGCCCCGAGAATTGACTTCGTAAAATAAAAATTATTACTTACAGCATATATAATTGTAACCATTATATAAGAAATAAGATTTTCTGGTAATAAATATATAAAAATAGTAAAAATATTTAAAAAGAGTAATAAATACATAAAAAATAAAAGCTTATATGTACTACCAGATAACTTTAGAAGAACTCATGCACTCCGTCACTAACCGGAAGCAGGGGCGAACAGAGGATGGGGGATCCGGGTCGGCTTCCCCCGGGCGCACATTTATGGGGCATCATCAGCGGGCGAAAAAAAAAATTATATATGTCCAATAAATAATTTGAAACGTCTGATAAAGAAATGAAAATGGTTTATAGTGATATTATATTTCGATTTTCTTTTTTATCTAAATTCAATTTGATTAACAAAAAACTACAAAAAATTGATTTTTTTTTTTTTTAATTTTTAATTTTTTTTTATCTGTATAGATAAAAAAAAAACTTTAATTGTCACTTTAATTGAGCTATCTCATAATAAAACCCCTATAGCAACGCACTTCACTTCACACTTTTACCTTAATTCCACCCAAAATATTGTTATAATTACAATTTACAAGCCTGAACTGACTTTTAATAGATTTTTCTAGAACAAATGTACACGTTGGTACATCAAATAGGAAAACTTCAATCTGTTTTAAGCAATATTTTAAAACTTGTTTTTGTGAGTAAAAAAAAAATCATCTCGAGTGAAGTTTTATTATGTACTCAAAATCATCTCGAGTGAAGTTTTATTATGTACTCATTCTCGAGTGAAGTTTTATTATGTACTCAAAATCATCTCGAGTAAAGTTTTATTATGTACTCAAAATCATCTCGAGTGAAGTTTTTTTATGTACTCATCATCTCGAGTGAAGTTTTATTATGTACACATTATAAAATATTTTTTTAATAGGAAGTTTTCTTAACTTTATGAATAGTAAAATATAATAAATCTGAAAATATAGAATTGTTAACAATAAAATGTAGCTAGCAACACTAATCTTTCTGAATCAATTAAACCCACAAAAACTATTAGCTTTATATCACAAAATAGAAAACAGAGAAGAACTATTTAATTCAAAATCTGGGAGACCTAGCTATTGTTGCTGTGTTTTTGTCTTTTTTTAGTTTATTTCTATGCCCACTCTGGACTCCATAGTGTAGCTGTTCTCCTCGGGTTAGATAAAAGAAATACTAAAACTCATGGTTTATCTTCTTTACTATATCAAAAAAGAGTAGCTATCTACATCAGTTCTACACCACTAACTACGAATATAATGATGGATTTAAACTATCAAGCACATAATTTATTGAATGGGTTTATAGAACCATAAAATGCAGATATAAAAAAGTTTTCTTCAAATTTGAATTGACCAAACCCTATTACCAAACTATACATTACAAAACTATTTTGAGATAAAAATTATAAAAGTGATTCAATTCAAATCATCAAATAGTAGAACAAATAATTATAAATGCTGTTATTAAAAAAAAGATATTTGTGTATCTTATGCACAAGATGTAATTAGATTAAATACGATGATACATATAATGAACAATATTCAATGCTGAACGGAATCTTCTTTATTATCTACTGTCGTGGCAAAGTATTTGATGTAATAGTGATTAATGGCCTTCAAAAGTAGATGTATAAGTGATTCAAATCATTTAAAGTAATTTAAATTATGATCTATCTGCATATGCACAATAAACTAAGGTTTCATATGATTAGAGGACGAATATCATTAAATGATCAAGTAATTTTAAAAGCAGAAATGAAAATGAACCCTACGAAAAATTTACAGCGACAAACAATACATTCCTAATGTGTAATAAAAAAGACAGAGTAATTGAAAAAATAATTTTGAATTATATGTATCAAGAGTATTTTTGTAATTTTGGTTACCTAATTGCATATTTTATGACTAAAATTGTTTTGTAATTAAAGTTTTTATTTGAATTGTGTTTTTCTCAAAATAGCATTTTGTGCACGCCAACCAATTTATTAGGAGAACCGTTATATATTTTTCTATAATATTTTCATGAAGTGTTTACCACATTATACTCTATGAAATAAATGGAACAGATTTTTTTTTTTTTTTTTTGCTTAAAAAAAAAAAATGACCTAAAATCAATGAAATTTTTTACCATGATCTTTGATCATGTCATTATGATGGTGACAAAACATTATGAAAATTCTGATCCACTTATTTCATAGCCCTACTTTATGACAATACTGTGGTAAATTTTGGAATGATAAATATGTACACATTTTCTTATTTTTTGGCTGAATAGCTGTTCAAATCATGTGAGAAAAATACAAACCACGTATATAAAACCTTTTTCGTTTCATTTTGTGTAGACATTCATATTTCATATATGATACATTCTTATCATTTATTTTAGTTTTTAGATATGAAATGAAAACCAATAAGTTTTCATCCAACTCTTCTGCCTAACGGAAGCAGCCATCAGGAGCAGCAGGAAAAAAAAACAAAAAAGTAAAAAAGGCTGCTGAAGAAAAAAACAAGAGGACTCTTGATGATCTTGGATGGGAGCTAGTTGAAAAAAATGGCAATAAGAAAAAAGAGTCTCAGCGTCAACAACCTAGTCAGGTAGACTTTTAGCTATTTTGTGAAGTTGTATAGCAGTCCTGTTGGACTTTATAATGTCAAATAATATATCGATACCTTTATAGTTATATTACAATCGTCATTCATGACTCAAATATTCTCTTTTTAGGCTATGGGAGTTGGATCTGATTCCGAAAGCAGTAGTGATGCGACACATCTTTCTTATGAATCACAACGATCCCGTAAGGGCATTTGGATCATCAGTTCAGTAAACATGCCATCAGTTCAGTAAACATGCGAATACACTACTTGAAGAGGAAAACTGTGAAATAATTGTCGAAGAAGATATACCAGAATAGAGATTTAGATGACGAAAGAGAATGCCCAACAAAATAACCGAAGATCATGAATTTGAAAACCCAATCGAAAAATATAAAATAACCACGTTAATCGTAATTATGGATACCACAATAAATACTATAGAAAACCGTTTTAAAAATCATGGAAAATTATATGCAGACATGGCAATATTAGACCCTAAAAATTTTACCGACGATAAAAATTCAGAAAGCAGTTTAGAAGAGCTCAGTAAATCACTAGTAAAATATAATAAAACAGCTACAGCGTCAAATTTAAGGGAGGAATCAACTGATTAAACGAAAAATGGGACGACTTTAAAATATCTATGCAAGATATATAACTCCGATGAATTAACTGATTCAGATTCAAAAATAATAAGTGAAATATGCCTCAAAAACAAAAAGAGTTGCAAAAATTGTATTTATTGCTGTTATAATTTCTTCGCTAAATATAATTTATATAGCAAAGTATACAGCAATGTTTATTTTGGATATTAATTTATTTTAACATTATCTTCGACGCAAGTAGCTTGTGAACGTATTTTTTCCAAATTAAAAATTATAAAAAATAGACTCAGATCTACCTTGTCACAAGATAATTTGCAGTTTTTGATGCTTATGGCGATAGAAAAGGATATTTTGGTTAATTTAAATAATTATACAATAATAGATAAAATAAGAGAAAATGCTCCTGGTATTAGTAAATATTTAAATGGTTAAGAATCTTTTGTTTATTTATTTTTTATTAAGTATGTATTCATATGTAATATTATATTAAAATATTATTTTATATATATATATATATATTTTTTTTTTTGTTGAGGCCGGTCCACTTGGGGTTTCCCGGACCGCTCAAATTTGCCAGTCCGCTACTGATCGAATTTCACAAATGTGGAACAAAATCGAAAATAATAAAAAAGGAATAAGTTAGAAAACTCATTTTAATGATTAACATCGTAAATGTAATTTTCCGATTAATGTCGAAAACAATAAAAACAGAATAAGATCGAAAACTCATTTTAATGATTAACATCAAAAATGTGATTTCGATTTTATTCCTTTTTTCACAGTTTCGAAAATTCCCGTTTCGAAATTGTTCCTTTTTTCACGATTTCGATTTAATTCCGTTTTTTTGAATTTTCGATACTATTCATTTTTTCACAATTTCGATATTATTCCGATATGTCCTTTAAAAATGTTTTTCTCTTTTGAGCTATTTCGAGATTATTTTGTTTTTTGGATTTTCGATACTATTCCTTTTTTAACAATTTCGATATATTCTCTTTTTCGATATTATTCCGAAAAGTCCCTTTTCGAGATTAATCAGTTTGGCTGTTTTCGATACTGTTACTGCTACCCTTTTAAATAAATTTTAAAAGATTAAAAACCATTTTGAACAAGTTTTCTAGAGTTGAAATTTTAGCTTTTATAAAAATTTTGGATTAAAGCTTGCTTATAAACTTTTTTGTAAATGAAGTTATTTTATTTAGTCGCAATTTTTTTTAAAGGAATATATATAATTATTAACTCAAGATATTTTTTAAAAATTTTATTTTAAAAATATTATTTTAACGTCAATGTTTAGGGCTGGTTAATATTTTAATTTTTTTTTTTTTAAAGCGTTTACTATCACATGCTTAACACGAAGGAGGGGACCTGCGAACCTGCACAGAAAGATTGTTGTTAACGTTTGCCTGTTATTTTACCAAGCTGTTTTGTGTTTTCATTGAAATTGCTTTTTCTTGATATGTCTGGTGAAAATTATGCAATATGTGGTTATTCAGCTTTAAGAAGACAAAATGGACACAATATTTTTTTTTAAACTAGAAACAGCTGTCCACAGAAAAAAGCAACATAACTTAGTTTATTATGCCACCAGAATCATCTTATTTAACTATTACCAGAAGTATACAGAAATTTGCCTTATGGTGGATATGCTTTTTGATTGTTTAAATTTAAAGAACAGCGTTGAAAATATAACAAAAAGGAAGCCATTTATAAATAAGTTAATGATTTTTTTTGGTTGATTGAATCACTAAAAAAATAATTTGTAGAAAGTATCTATAGATCAACAAGAAGGAAGTTTTGACGAGAGCTTAAAATTAACAATGTTAGTTTATTTACAAATTTACAAAGATTTTCAAATTCATTTAAAAAAGTTGTTTAAGTTTTACTTTGAAATAATTTTCAAATAGTTATTCCTGAAAGATTTGCAGAAAAGATATTCTATCAGAGATTTTAACTACAATATCAATGCATCAAGTCACAGTTTTCAGTTTTTCGAATTACTAGTAATATTCAATATAATGACAACATTAAAAATTTATCAAAATTATTTATCAAAATAAAAATAAAGTCGTCAATTCAAATTAAAAACTAACATTGAGCTCTACCTTTCCTCATTTGTTAATAAGTAAATAAACAAAAGAAAAATAGTTATTTTTATAACTACAAAATTTTAAAAACATTATTTGTCATTTATTTACATAATTTATATTTATTTTTATTTTCTTAATTTATATTTGGTATTTACATAAAAATTAGTGCTTTTTTTTAAAAAAAAAAAGAAATACCCCTAATCTACTATGAAATTTATAAATATAAACAAAATAAAAACTTTTAACTTCAACTTAATTAGAATAATTATTGCTGGCTTTTTCTTTTCTTCTATAACTATTTACATGCAAATATAATAGGAAATTATTGACGTTTATACTTGTCAGTAGTCAGAAAAAATAAGGTATCAGTTTTTTACAATGGAGTTGAGTGTTTGTACAGAAACAAACACTCCCTTCCCTTGTATGCTTTTGGGTAACCCACTTATATATACTTGTCTACATAATTTTAGATGCTCCCTTTCCTAACATTCTTTGAATCTATTTTTGGTTTCTTAAAAATATATTGTCAAAAGAAAGCATAACATCATTGCTGTTTAGTCATAAAATATCTTTCTCGTAACTATCATTGACCTTAACAAAATTTAATTTAATTCTGGATTCAGAGTCATTCCACCAAACTATTTTAACTAAACGAATCAAAGTAGCGAGAAAAAAATTCTTTATATTTTAAAAAAGTATTCTATTTTTAGATAATTATTTAGATTTAATTTTTTATATACATTATATATATATATATATATATATATATATATATATATATATATATATATATATATATATATATATATATATATATATATATATATATATATATATATATATATATATATATATATATATATATATATATATATATAAAGAGATAGAGAGTATATATAGATATAATATAGTGTACCGTAAAATTGGGTGGCTTTTGCCCAACAGAAATTTTTGTTTAAAAATGGTTTAAAATCGATACCTTAAGATATGGCGGTTGATGTTTAGTAGCAAACTGTGGGAAATTTATTATTTATTTAGTTTAACTTAGTTTACTTAACTCGAGTCTTTGTGATATTATTGTAAATTGCACTTTAGAAGAAGCACCTAAAATCCGAATTTTATTAGGTGTGTAAACTTTTACATCAATAGCAGTACCTGTAGAAGGTTTTTTATTGGAATATACACTTAATTAATTTTAAACCATTAGTGTTTGATTCTATCTTGTTTTGAAAGCTTAAAAGTTTATTACTTTTTTGTAATTGAGGTTAAAAATAATAGGTTGTCTTAGGACCACTACATAGGGTGACATTGGCCCGGGCTAAAGCCACCCCATGTATTAGAGTAAACCTTTTTTAGTGATCATTTATAGATACTATGGTAGTTACTATGTGGGAATGAAAAATTTTGTAGTAGTAATGCAATTTTGAAATAAGCAGCTTTGAAATACGATATACCAAGATCAACGTTAAAAAGTAAAATAAAACATACATATCCTAAAAATTATGATGGTCAGCAAATATTTACATCAAAAGAAGAAGACATGTTTAAGGCATATGCAATAAAATCATCTGAGTTTGGTTTTCCTGTTGATAGTTATGATTTAAGATGCATAGTAAAAGGGTATTTAGAGAAAAAAGGCGTCATTATACCTCAGTTCAAAAATAATTTTCCAGGTGGCGATTGGATTCAATCTTTTTAAAAAAGAAATCCAAAACTCACAGTAAGATTTGCAAGCAACATAAAGCGAAAGAGAGCAGAAATAGGAACGACTATGATTGATAACTACTTTATAAATCTATCAAATGAAATAAGTAATTTATCACCTGATTATATATGGAATTATGAGGAAGCCAATCTCAGTGATGATCCAGGTAAAAAAAAAAAATTTTTACAAAGACCTCATTATCTTTAATGTTTTGTGGCAATGCTAATGGTGAATTGCTACCACCTTATGTTGTTTACAAAGTTGAGTCGTTATGGAATACATGGATGGAATATGGGCCACCAAAAGCACGTTATAACAGATCAAAAAGTGGTTGGTTTGACTCGACATGTTTTGAGGATTGGTTATTCTCTTTACTTCTTCCAAGACTTAAGAAGGCTCAAGGAAGAAGTGTCATTATAGGTGATAACGTATCTTCACATTTAAGCATTGCAGTACTGGATGCATGTCAAAGCGATAACATAGGATTTGTGGCATTACCAGTAAACTCTACACATCTCACGCAGCCATTAGATGTTGCCTACTTTAGACCTATGAATATTAACTAGCACAAAAAATTATGTGAATGGAAGGAGAAAGGAAAAGGAAGAAGAGTTGCTTCTCTTCCTAAAGATGAATTTCCTAGACTTTTAGACCGTTTAATTACCAACTTAAGTGAACATGGGAATGATAACCTTAGAGCTGGTTTTCGCAAAACTGGAATTTTTCCATTAGACAAGTCTCAAGTGCTTTCACGACTACCATGTTGTAATGTAGGTTTAGACTCAACTACTGATTTAGTGAGCCAATCATTTTTAGATCATTTATGTAAGTCACTGGATGATCCCTCAGATGGTACTAAAAAACTAAAGCGACGTAAAGTATGTGCTGTCCCAGGTAAAAGCTTATGTTTAACAGATATATCATCTTGTGTTATAAATGAAAATAATAGATTAAATTCAAATAATGTAGATACACCTATCAGTATTATAAATACAATTGAGACCAACAACAATGACTTTGCTGGCCCAAGAACAAATACTGGAACTACTGAGACTTCTAATCTAATTTTTGCAGATGTAAGTTTAGTTGTAGAAAGTCATACAGAATCTTTAGATCATTCAGCATTAGACAAAAAGAACTTTCAAAATATTGATAAAACAAAATTTAAAAGTTTTTTTTTAATTTTTCAGTAGTTTCATTAAATAATATTAGTTATTAAATTAATTAGTTATAAAGCTTACTAAATGATTAGCTAAATATAAATAACTCAAAATAAATAAACAAACCTGTCCAGGGTTTAACTCTCCATGTTTGTAAAAAGGAGAAATTATTAAATCTTCTAGAGAATTGTTATGTTGTTAACTGCAATGGAGAGTTAAATCCTGGACAGGTTCGTTTATTTATTTTGAGTTATTTATATTTAGCTAATCATTTAGTAAACTTTATAACTAATTAATTTAATAACTAATATTATTTAATAAAACTACTGAAAAATTAAAAAAAAAACTTTTAAATTTTTTTTTTGTGCAGTTGAAAAAATTAAGATAAAATGGAGCAGAAATTACTATTATGAAAAAAAATGGACTTAACTGGAAATAGTCACTACCAGCAGAGCAACTTGTTTTTCCCCAGTCTGAAATAGTCGATTTTATTGAGGAACCAAAGAAAATTTCGAAAAGAGGAATTTATTCAGTTCCAGAACTTTTTCACTAAATTTTTAAAAACATTATTTTTGTCATTTTTGTTTACTTTATACCTAAACTGTTTTGTTTACTTGGTACCTATACTTGTTTAGTTTGTACCTATATTTTATTTACTGTATACAAAAACTTAGTTACTAAATCTTTTTTTGTCACTTTATTTTTGTAAACTTATTTTTTTTGCCTAAATATTGTTGTTTTTATTGTTGTTTTGCTTTCTGTAGTTCCTTTTTACAGGGTTGGGCCAAAGTCACCCTAACACATAGGGCAACTTTAGCCCACCATTTAAACCACCCCAAAGATACTTCAGGTAAATAATTTTCAAATGGGAGACAGATAGTTCTAACTGTCTTTTCTATGCGTTTCTAAAAGTACTTAGTGTTTGAGGAAATAACTTTTGTGGCTTTCATGCAATAGACATTAAGATGCAAAATGGGCCAAAGCCACCTAATCTTACGGTGTATAAATATAAACTTGCCAACTTTTATTTCTGACTTACTATCCTAACTTTTATTACTGATTTATTATCCTTTTGGTTTTCTTGGAAAACAGTTTTCGCCCTCAATCAAACTCTTAGTTGATGTAGTAGTACTCCCCTTGATTACTTGCTGAATCTCATTTATCATTAAATCTTTTTTTTTTTTGTCTTCTTAAAAAAACCAGAATGGGTAGAGATTTCAGAAATTTTTATTCAAATACAATATAGATAATGAAAATTAAATATAAATTATACAAAAGAAAGAATATAGAGTAGCATACTATATCATATTATTAAAAACTTTGAACACAAATATGTAACCGATCATAACTTTGAATTTAATTGCTCTTACTTTAACACATTATTGAAGGACCTTTCTTAATAAATTTTATCTAAATAAACTTTATCGTAAATTTTTAAAGTTTAAATAGTTCTTGTACCATTAATGTTTTAAAAAGTTGTGACTATGAAAATAGTCTTTTATGTTCAACAAACTTTTTTTTTTCATTTGTTTTGATAATTTTAGATTTCACAGATCTTGCAAGTTATCTTTTTCATTATATGTTTTTCAGTAATGACTTTGCATTAAAAAAAATAACAAACTTTTACAAACAATCTAAGTTTGGGCTTTTGCAAATTCTCAAAAATTTCATTTGATTCTGAATCATTGCAAACTTGTTTATAAAGAGAAAGTACAATATAATTTTTAAAATTGTTCTTATTCCACAATACTTCTTATATATAGAATTAACAAAAGTCCGAGCATCATCTTTCATACTCCCTGCAGTGCAGTATAATTGAAGCAAACTGTTAGCAATCTCTAAAAAAATATTCATTAAGATATTGTAAAGATTGTTCAAGATAACAGAAGAGACTTCAGTGAGTAATGTACTACTTAAAGTTGAAGTGTGCTGAAATGTGAAGCTAGTAAATTTTTGATCAACAGTTCATAATACTCCTAATAAAATAAATCACTACTGAATTTAAATTTTTTTATTATTAAATTTATTTTTTTCTAAAGATGTTCAACACCATTCATTGATGAATTAAACTTCTTGCACAAGATTTTTTTCAAGAACTGCTTTCTTATATCAAATAGCAGATACATGCATATTTTTAATAAATTTGCAATCTTTTATTTATTTTTTACACTTTTAGCAGTAACATTTTATTAATAAAATTCTTTCTCCTATAAATGTTTAAAGAACACTTGACAGAATTTTTTGGAATTGATGCAAAGTCTTGTTTACTTAAGACGCTACATATAATAAGCATGTTGTTCGACATAATTATTTACTTTAGAAACAAAGAAACCTTATCTGTAGCTAAGTTTATGTCTTTGTTTTAAATAAAATCCTTTAAGCATATCAAACAAACATTCCAAATTAATGTTTATATTAAAAGCATGTTTTGTTGTGCAGGTTTGCCTGGTCGTCGCGCAGTTTTCAAGTTAAAATCAAAAAACAATAGAAAAATAATACAAACAAAATGGTCCGTGCTTTCAAATGTATTCTTATGACTAAATATTCATTCCAGATGTATTCTTATGACTATGAATACATTTTTGAGTTTTGTCCGCATTTCGATCCCAGAATCCTTTGTTTTAATTTTTTTAACATATGCGTGACGAAAGTAAAACGGTACCCTATTACATATAACTTAAAAATTGGGTCGTCCATAAGTTACGCAATACTAAACTTATTTAAAAAATAGAAGTATTTTTTATTTAATTTGCTCTTTTGCGTGGTGATTTTTACTGAACATAAAGGATTATTTTTATTTTTAGTTTAATTAAAAACTCTGCAAAGGAAAACTTCTGATCTTTTTTGTTTTGTCTGTTAGTTAAATTTTGCGTTGCGTAATTTATGGACGATTCCTAATTTTATTTTATTATAATTTATGAAAAAATTTAAAAACCGCGCGATTGGCAAACTAATAGAGGAGCTCTTCAAGTATCTAATGCTTAAATTTTTTATATTTTTATATAGGAATATTTGGACACGATTATCAAATTACACTCGGTAAATATATACTACTTTGTTAAGTAATACTCTGTAATTGTAAATGTAAATATATACTTAGTAAAATTATACTTTGTATTTTTATCATGCAGAAAACACAGAAAGAGTAATGGAACGATTATATGGAAAGGAAGATTTTTGTGTGAAGAAAATTTATTCTAACTGTTCTATCTTGCGTAACCAAAAAACATTGTGGAATATGAAAATAAAGCAAAAATCTAAAATGAACCTAAGATATCTCTACTAATATTTTAACTTCACCAGAATTTTTAAAGCAATAAAATGAATTGGGCTTCGAGCAAACATAGTATCAGTAAGATACTATTTTCTTATAATAACAAGAAGCATAACTACTGCAAAGTTAAAAGTTTTCACATGACGTTGTACCTTTTTTATAAAAATAACAAAAATATTTCAAATAATAATAAATCTGCAAGCAATGAGTTTAAATTTTTCTACTACTGGTTTTAATTCTAATCTCAACTAGAAGAGAACGAGTTCAGAAAGTTGCACATACCTACTTGTCAATATTCAACTTGCACATAATTATCTGATGGCAATAAAATTAACAACACCCAAACATCAGTATTTATCCAATCGTTCAACATGCACCTGCATACAAAATAGTTTTATTTGTCACAAAGATATTATAAATCAGTAATATAAATTGGTCTGATAACACCACGTTTCACAATCAACAATTTTATAATCATAGTTGGGAAGTATCAAGTAAATCAAAGTCATTTCCAATGACTTATATAACATAATACAAACAAATTGGTTTTATTTGTCACAAAAATATTGTAAATCAGTTATATAAATTTGTCTGATGGCACCACATTTAACAATCAACAATTATATAATCATAGTTAGGAAGTATTAAGTAAATATAAGTCACCAAATCTTATGCCAAATAAAAGAATCAACAGAGACATAATATATACATAAATTCAGCAAAAAACGACAGCAGATAAAAGTGTAAAAGTTTAAATTAAATACCAATTCTTAGACTGTAGGATTTAAACATATATATAAATATATATATATATATATATATATATATATATATATATATATATATATATATATATATATATATATATATATATATATATATATACATATATATATATATATATATATATATATATATATATATATATATATATATATATATATATATATATATATATATATATATATATATATATATATATATATATAATATAGTGCACTATTATGTTTAAATCCTACAGTCTTAGAAGTATTAAATATAGCTTTATTAATTGTTGATAGAAAGAAAAACTTACCATGTAAGCTTTTCCTTAAGTTGTTCGCAGATATAAGATAATACATCAAGTTACACTGACAAATACTTTGATTTTGAAATTAAAATTTTTCATGGTATTAAATATTATTTAATTTAGTTATTTCTAAGTTATCGAAATTAAATTATTTTATTTTGAACGGTTACAACTTAATCACCCTTTAGATTTATATATTTGAATATATGATAGCTAAGTATAATATACAAAGAGTTATCCATCATAGCTAGTTTTGCTCACAATAACTAGTTATCTACAAGTCACAATAATTACTAGTTATATATGCAACAACTGTCTATTGCAAAAAATACTTGCTGACTAATAGGTCCCAGTATAGTTTCAAATTTTGCCTGTGTGCTGCCTAACCAATGAAATTTACTTAGCCTAGTACATTTAAGTGAAACAGTGAAAAGTTTACTGTATGTTTTACAATCAAGTTATTTTTCAAATTTAATTAATGTAGTTTTGTAATGCACATATATTGCAGTTTTAAATACAACTAATGCATTGTCACTTAATTGACTGTCATTTTATTTTTACTTGATTTGTAAGCAATAACATATTAATAAAAATAATTTTATATCATTGACAAGCCAAATAAAACGAACATTGCTTTTTAATTAATTTTTCTTTTGCATTTAACAGATACAAAATATGCATCAGCGTGTAAACATCGAACGACATCATGGATATGGCTATTGCTATCATGACTACATTTATTATTATACAAATGGTAGTTAATGGAATATTCCTACAAGTTGAAAATTATGTTAACAATTAAAAATTGACGTCTGAATTCTGTAATCAATTCAAATTACCTCGATGCGTCGTGCAAATGCCGAATAAATGGGAACAACTTTGACGCGATTTACGACCACATCAAAATTTTTAGTGCTTTATAGCACAGTTATATAAACTTTCGCACTTATAAAATAATTCCATACTATATTAAGGTTCGCTAAAATTTCTTTTTCGTTAAAATAGTTAAAAACAGAACTTCAGAGTTGTAGCGTTCCAAAAATGTCTGCGAACGATTATTTACTACCTCAAGAGTATTTTCGCAAAATGTCTCAGGAAAGTGGATTTCTAATTGAAACGCAACAATTTGCTGAATATCTTCAAAATATTGATGAGTTAAAATACATTAGACAAGAATTCCATTATCCCAAAAACAAAACACTGCACGGAGGTAAAATCATTCATGTGTAATATTAAATCAAAAAGTTTAAATTTTAAAATTGTCAAAATGTCAAAATTAAATTTTTACCAGTAAAATTTATTTAATATAATATATTATGAACTTGAACAATTTCCTATTACAAGCAGTTTTCTATAATTAATGTTGCAGACAATCTTTTTTTTTTCTCAATCTCAGTCGATTTAAACATTATTAATGGTGAAGATGAATGCATTTACTTATGTGGAAATTCTCTAGGACTTTGTCCGAAAAGCTTGAGATCAATAATTGATGAAGAAATTACAAAATGGCAAGAATGGTAAATTGTTTTTTACTGTTATTTTGTCAAATTTACTTTAAACCAATAAATATTACTGATGATATACATAGCTTTTTTTACCTCTTGAAACTAGGGACTACCACAAATTCAATTCGTTATAAAATTTTGAGATGTGGGAAGCACTTCATTGTATATCAGTGCATCTCTGAATGGAACAGGGGTCTTTCATGCAGTGTAAATGAGTTTGAAAAATTACAAGTAAATTTTAAAATCACAGTAAATTTGAAAAAACAAGCCTGATTTTTCAAATTTACTGAGACAAACGTGGCTGAAAGTAAACAAAAACTATTTTTTGAAAAAAATAGTAAATGGAAAATAAAATGGTCTGGCAATGCAAAAAGCAACATAACTTAGCATTTAAAATCTGTCCATAAAATATTTGGACCAATATCAAAAGGCTAGTATTAGTGCTTCACAATTAAGAATTGTGAGATAATGAAGAAATGGAAGCAGATGTCAACAGCATAATTAATGGCAAGAATCTATAACTGAAAAGTTGCTCATGCAATTTCTCAGTTACAGATTCTTGCCTTTTTTAATGTAAACCTTTGCAATTTCATGCTTAAAGCAAATATGTCGATGTGTCTTGTTAATCACCAATTATTTGTTCCATTTGTTGAAAGCTTAAATCAAGATTATAAATTGTCTCAAAAGTAAACCATATCATATACTTAAACTTTAAATGGTTGGTATTTATAATATATATATATATATATATATATATATATATATATATATATATATATATATATATATACATATATACATATATATATATATATACATATATATATATATATATATATATATATATAATATACATATACATATATATATATATATATATATATATATATATATATATATATATATATATATATATATATATATATATATATATATATATATATATATATATATATATTTTTTTTTTTTTTTTTTTTTTTCTGATGAGTCTTTATTGATGAAACACAGTGTTAAATGAGAAAAAATTTTGCTAAGTGATTTTCTACTAATTTATATATATAAAAAAAATCTTATATATAAAGTAAAGGTCTGCACACCTTATAAGCTTCCACTTTAGTTTTTAAAAAAATTTCACCTTGTTCTGAACCACACTAATATACAAATATATATATATATATATATATATATATATATATATATATATATATATATATATAATATATATATATATATATATATATATATATATATATATATATATATATATATATATTTGTATATTAGTGTGGTTCAGAACAAGGTGAAATTTTTTAAAAAACTAAAGTGGAAGCTTATAAGGTGTGCAGGCCTTTACTTTATATAAAAGATTTTTTTTTTCAATTTAAAAAAAGTTAAAGGGAGTATGTATGTATATATGTGTTTATATATATATATATATATATATATATATATATATATATATATATATATATATATATATATATATATATATATATATATATATATATATATATATATATATATATATATATATATATACATATATACATACATACATACATACAGTGGCTATTCTAGGAAAAAATTTGGGTGACAGTACCCCCTTTATGGAAACTCCCCCCCCCCCCCCTGTTTTAGAAAAATTTATTGGAAAATCAGCGTATGCATAATATTCAATAAAGTATGTTTCTAGAAATTAAAAAGATAACTAAAATTATGTTTAGTTCATTTACATGAAATAAAATGTAAAATAAAAAGTCAAAGATTTGTGGAAAAACAAGAATTCGAGTCAAAGAAATAATCTTAGTTAAAAAAACTAGGAAGACACTATCATCTATTCAGTTTTCAACTTTAAAAAAAATAATCCAGTATTGTCTTTACCTAAGAGAGTTGAAACCATTTTCTCAAAAACTTAGTTTGTTGTCCAAATAGTTCTACATTTACACCAAATTGTCTAGAAGTTGCTACATTATATCTAACCTAAAGAAATGCTGTATTAAATCTAAGCTGAAGTTGAAATATATCTAAGTTGCATTATATCTAAGCTGAAGGAAAAAAATTTAAAATTTACAAGGAAAAATCCTTCAAGTTCTTCTTATATCTAAGAAGAACTTGGAGGAGAACTCGTAGCATACAATGTGTTTTACGGTTATTATTATTTATCATGTCCTAATATAAATAAATTAAATAGTTATCTAATTAATATTAATTTTAGGAAAGAAGTTGAGGCTCTAATAACGAAATATAAAAAGCTACATGAAACTCTTGTATAAAGAACAACAATATTTTAATTCTTATAAGTTTTTCTACTCTAAAAAAAACAAAGTAAATAATCAAAACACAACATTCTCTGCAGCCATAATATAAACAGAATATACTATAATATAAACAAGGTTCTTCATGTATCTTCTTCTATAAGTCGTAATGGTCGACAAATTACTCTTGAGGATCTAAGTGTGTATTTTCCAGGTGTTTAATAACAACGGATTGATCGGACAAGCATCATTGACAAGATTTTCAGTTAGTGGAGGATTGGTATTGGTAAGTCTATATTTCTCATGTGTTAATGGTTTATAGGGGTAAGAAGATTTATTAAAAGCATTCTCTGGTGAAGGTTCAACATTATTAAAGGCATTCTCTGGTGAAGGTTCAATATGATTTGTTTGATCAATGATCGGAGCAGAACTTGTTGGAGCTAAGTGTCTTAGGGAAACTGTGGTTTCTCTTCCATCTGGATACTTTATGTGAGCATATTGAGGATTAGCATCTATGAGTTGCACTTCGTCTACCAGTGGTTCATACTTATTATTACATAAATGTCTTTTCATTAGTATTGGTCCAGGATTAACCATGAAGGTAAAGTGCATCCAGAGGCTGTTTTACGAAGGTGCTTAAACATTCTTTCATGAGGTGCCTCCATTGTTTTAGTATTTACTAAGGATCTTATAGAATGGAGAACGTCTGGCAATACTTTTTGCCAAGCTTTGATGGGTAAGTTGTGTTGTCTAGTAGCAATCTCAATAGACTTCATTATGGTTCCATTATACTTTTCGGCTTGTCCATTACCTTGTGGATTATATGCTGTAGTATGACTTGTTGCAATACCTTTCTCTAGTAAGTATTGTTTTAATTCTTTACTGATGAAGGCTGAACCTCTATCGTAATGGATGTAACTTGGCAAACCAAAAACCGAGAATACTTGTGACAAACACTTAATTACAGTCTGAGCTGAAATATCAGGGCACGGGATTGCAAAAGGAAAACGAGAATACTCATCAATTATGGTTAAAAAATACTTGTTATTAGTTTCCGAAGGAAGAGGTCCTTTAAAATCTAAGTTCAAATGTTCCAGTGGTTGTGTTGCCTTTATCAAATTAGATTTTAGTGGTTTGTAGTATCTAGGCTTACATTCACAACATAGTTTGCACTGATTAGTTATTCGTTTTGCATCATCAATTGAGAAATGTAAATTATGGTTTTTAATAAAAGCATAAAACCTAGTTACTCCAGGATGACAGAGTGATTGATGAAGCTGAATTAAGTTGTTAGTGTTTATTGCTGAGCAATGTATTCTAGATAATGTGTCAGCTGGAATATTTAGTTTCCCTTCCCTGTAAACAATGTCATAGTTATAGCACTATAGTTCAATTTTCCATCGATAAATTTTATCATTTTTAATCTTTGATTTATGTTGCTTTTCGAAGATATAGGACACAGGTTGCTGATCGGTAATAAGTTTAAAATGGCATCCAGTAAGGTAGTGTTTCCAATGCCTGACTGCTTCTATTATTGCGCAAGCTTCTTTCTCAATAGAGGGATGTTTGAGTTCAGATTTTTGAAGTAATCTTGAAAAGAAAGCTACAGGGTGGCCATTTTGATTAAGAACTGCAGCTATAGCAATGTCAGATGCGTCCGTTTCTACTTCAAATGGAACATTTTTGTCTACATAATCTGTTACAGCATTTGAAATGTCTTGTTTAAGTTGATTGAAATCATTTACACACTGATGATCTAATGGGTACTTGGTGTTTTTGGTAAGAGAAGCTATCTTATCGGAAAAGTTTGGAATCCATTTAGAGTAGTATGAAAATAGTCCGATGATACGCTTCATGGATTTAGCATCATGAGGAGGAGGCATTTCTTTCATAGGTTGAAGTCAACTAGGATCTGGTTTGAGCTTTCCTTCTATAAGATAACCAAGAATGCAAATTTTATCTTGGGAAAAGCTACATTTATCATGATTATAAGTAAGATTTATATTACTTTTAGATACTTATGCTTATCTAGATAATGTGACACATATTGTCACATTATCTAGATAAGCATAAGTATCTAAAAGTCCTTCTTTTTCTATAAATTCGTTTATGGTACGTTGAAAACAAGCAACGCCATTTTCAATTCCAAAAGGCATTCGCTAAAATTGGAACAACATCCCATTTGCTTCAAAAGCTGTAAATTTTCTATCATTTTTGGTAATTGGAATTTGATGGTAGGCTGATTTTAAATCAACTGTACTAAATATTTTGTATTGAGCAATTTTGTTTACTAGATCATCAATCCTTGGTAATGGGTAAGCATCTAGTTGAGTATACTTATTTATTGTTTGATTGTAGTCAATAACTAATCTTTTTTTAGAGCGTTCTCCTTTAGTTACAACTACCTGAGCTCTCCAGGGAGAATTTGCATGTTCGATAATGTCCTCTTTAAGCATACGTTGTACTTCCATTCCAATGAATAATTGATCTTCTTTGCTATATCGACGAGATTTTGAAGCTATTGGTTTACAGTTAGGCGATAAATTGCCAAATAAACTAGGAGATACATTCAACTTCGACAAACCACAAATTAATGGTGGGGTCTTTTTCCTTCAAACTTAAAGGTTACAGCTTTGTGTTGTTTTTGAAAATCGAGACCCAGAATAACATCCATGCATAACTCATTTAAGATGTTAAGTTTTACTAGTTTATAATGCTCATTTTTTATTGAAATATTGACAAAAACTACTCTACAAATTGTACTAGAAAAAGATGATGAAGCCATAGATACCTGTTTTTGGTTTTGTCTATGAACTGTTAGGTTTAGTTTTTGTACCAATCGAGGGTGAATAAAACTATCAGTGCTACCACTGTCAATGAGAGCATTTACAAATAAACCATTAACCAACATGTCAATTGTTGATTTAGTCAAAGCTGTAATGGAAGAAGAAATGTTCTTTAAATTATTTTTATGTTCAGGGTAGTCTAGTCGAGTGAGTGAAGGATTGTGTGAGTTCAAAGGTTGATCAACAAGATTCATCCCTGCTGTTGTAAGTTTAGAAGATTTACATAACTTGGCAAAATGACCACATTTAAAACAAATCGACTTTCTAGCAGGACAGCCAGCTTTAGCATGTCTTTGATTCCCACAGTTCCAGCAATTTGAAACAGAATTTGAGTTAAATTGCTTTGGCTTTTTTGTTATTGCAGCTACTGTTGTATCTGATGTATTATACTATAGGTAATTTTCAGCATTTTTCTACGCTGATTCCAAGGTTCTAGCTTTTGAAAATATTTCATCCAGACTTATTGTACTGTTTTTTAGTAGTCGTTGTCTGACAACCTGTGAATTTATCCCTGTTATAAATGCATCTCTAATATATTCATCGCGATATTCAATAGCAGACACCTGTTTAAAGTTACATTCTTTTGCTAAAACTTTAAGAGCGTGTAAATACTCATCAAAACTTTCTCCTGGCTGTTGCTTACGAGTTGCCAAGAGGTGTTGTGCATAAACCTCATTTGATGGTTTGATTTACACAGATTGTAAAGCTTGTATTGCTGCTTCATAATTTGAACATTCGCTTATTATTTCATAAACATCGGGCACAACGAAATTAGTCAGGATTTTTAACTTATTGAGTTATTGAGGGAGTTCATCAAGATAATATTCATATGTTCTGAGCCAATGTTTAAATAATTTTGTTGCCAAAGGTGAGTTTAGTAATATATCCAAGCGAAACGGTCTTAGAGCTCTATCCATATTTTATTTTGATAAGAGTAGAAAATTGAAACACTTGTATAAAGAACAACAATATTTTAATTCTTTTAAGTTTTTCTACTCTAAAATAAACAAAGTAAATAATCAAAACACAACACTACAATCCCTTAAAAACAGATTGACACCAGAACCAATCAAGGATAGAAAGACTTTTTTAATAGAATCTAAAAAGGTATTTTGGTTGGGTCATGAGATAAAAATTATGATTGATGAAATAACAATGTATAAAAAAAGTACAAAAGAAACCAAATGAAGGGACATTATGTTTTTGAAAATGCAAAAGGAAAAAAGACAAGGTTATCTAGGTGTTACTGATATTAGCTTTAAAAAGGCTGCTGAAAGATCTGCCAAAAAAAAATCCTCAGGAAAAAAAGGTCTACATATATCTTATACCTCAGAAAATGATGTCACTGATTATTTAAGCTCAGAATGCAATGACAAATAGAAGAACAAAGTATATATCTTCAAAATGACACAGAATGATAATGTAAGAAATGACTCGAAAATATAGAAAATAATTGAAAATATAGAAAAGTTTCTTAGCTTTAATAAAAAAAACCACTCGTTTAGATAAGTTCTATTTTCATCAACTGGATATAAACATTAAAAAACATTAGGAACTTTCTTATATAATCAAAATGATTTTAACTGTTAGTCATGGTCAAGCTTTGGTAAAAAGAGGTTTCGGCATAAACAAAACAATTCTAAATAAAAATATCCAGTCAAACTCAATGCTCTCCCATTGCATTATAAAAAATCATATAAATTCTTTAAACATCTAAGCTGACACTATAAATATCACAAATGCATAAATGTTATCAGTCAAGTTAGCTAGATAATAGTACCAAATCAGTTTAACAGAGCAAATAAATTTAAAGAGAAAATAATGCTTGAAAAAAAAAATTAAAACTTAACTAAAAAAATAAAAAGCTTAATGAATGATAAAATAAAAATTAAAACATTAAATTAATATATTTTTTTATTTTAATTCAAGTGTTTCACTACAAAGAATTTTGAAAAAATCGAAGTTTCAATGTTATTTGTTTTCAGTCTAAGTCAATTTTATAAATAAAAAGTTATTTAACCCAAGCTTCTAAACTTAATCATTTAAAAATCTGATACTTTCTTATGTCTTCAAAGCAAACATTAAAAAAAAAAACATAAAAAAAAAAAATTATTTATTAGTAGGATTTAAACTAATGCTGATATGCTCCTCATAAATGACACTTAATCAACTTAAGCGCTACATCAACGTAGGAATATAGAAAAAATTATTAGCTTTAAACTATTAATTGAAATGCTTATAAATTAAGTTTGAGCTATTATTTGAGATGCTTCTAAGGTAAAAATATATTAGTTTTATGCTTTTATTTTTCTCGGGGAATTTAAAAAGCTAAACTCAGAGAACATTGTTTACTCAGGCAAAAAATTTTAAAATTTTAGTGGCAACCCTGTGTTATTGCTACCAATTTTCTTGTGGCATCTAATAACTAATAAACAAAGTGCTTGTTAATATTCTTATGTTTAAAGAAAATATACTTAACTTTACATTGTATTTTTAATTCTTCTTGGTATAGTGGTGTACAAGGTCATCACTATGGGAAGAGACCATGGGAGCATATCGATGCTTTTGTTATTGATCAAACAGCATCATTGGTTGGCGCAAAACCTATTGAAGTTGTTTCAATGGATTCATTAACTACAAATTTACACTTACTTATGGTGATTTTTTATTAGAATATAGTAAGAAAATAAATGTTAAGTATTAACACAATATATAAATATATATATATATATATATATATATATATATATATATATATATATATATATATATATATATATATATATATATATATATATATATATATATATATATATATATATATATATTATATATATATATATATATATATATATATATAGCAAGTAATTTATTTAAAACAATATGAAGGAAAAAGAAGCCAAGCAAAACAACAATATTCAAAAAATGAATCAATTTTTTATATTAAAATACTACTAAGAAAATATTAAATAGTACTAGAGGCCTTTCAGTATTGATCATCAGTAGTATTATTGCAAATGTAATTATCATGATTTTGATTTATGTAAAAAGTTGTATAATAGAAGTATTTAACCCTTTCTGGCCTGAATTATGCAAATGTAATTTTAAAAAAAATTTTTTCTTGAAAACACACCTATTATAAGTCAAAAATCAAACCCAGACAGAAAAAATTATATAAAACATTTCATACAGCAAAAGATAGCTATGTCGCGTATTGTACACAACAGGCCACAACGGCCGTATAAGACAAGGTACAATAACACAGTTATCAACAGTTATTCGTGAAACTGGCGAAAACAGTTACTCTTCTTTGAAAGGCAAAGATTTGCATTGCACTTAGTGCATACAAAAACAGTTTGTCCTTTGCACCCTGGACGCTTGCACCTCTGCCTCACACCATGTGCCGGCCAGTGACCAACAGAGTCTGTGCGAACATCCTGAGTTGGCACAGGCTTAGCAGGTCCCCTCTTCTTCTTGCGCTGCAGCTCTGCCTCCATACTGGTTGATGGTCTGCCACGCTTCTTTGCTGTCATGTCTTTGCCTTCACGACAAAGAGCATCAGCTATTTCAAGCTTGAAGGCCATAAGATCCTTCTGCTGACGCTTATCAACTCCCATATCACGACAATCCCGGCGATACAGTAACCAGCCAGTTGCCACTGCCAAGTCCACAAAATGGAAAAAAAAGCGGTGGTAATATTTCTTTGATTTCATGTGGATCCGATACCTCGCCATGATGGCATCCAGGGTATCAACTCCTCCCATGAACTTGTTGTAGATCTGTATGATTTCTGGGCGTGGCACGTCAATATGCTGCTTTGTAGTACGATCCCACCGCCTCGCAGTTGACACTGGTTCTGCACTAGCAAATGTACTGGCTAGTGTTACAGACTTGTTGTCAAACCACTTGACAACTCGAACTTCGACACCATTGACCACACCCTCTCTTTCTTCAAATGAGCCACGCCCTTTCTTCTTCAGAGTTGCATCAGCAATCATCTTGCAATTCTGAAGACGATTCGCACGAACTGTCCCAACTGCTAATATGTTCCTATTAGCTAGGGCTGACAGCAACTTCAGTGACGTAAACCAATTGTCAAAAAACAACAGGTACTGCTTCTCTTGCGGCAAGACCTCGACCAGCTGAAGCACAATGTTGCCACTGGCACCAATGTTTGCTTGATTGGATGCTGCCTGAATCTTTCCAGTGTATATTATGAAATTATGCACAATTCCAGTCACATCACACAGCATAAACACTTTATAGCCCCATTTGTAGGGCTTGCTCGGAATGTACTGTTTCATTCCCGACTGTCCCTTGAATGGGATAATTTGTTCATCCACTGACAACTTATGGTCAACTTCCAGTGAATGGAACTTTGGCAAGAGAGAGTCAATCAACGGACGTATTTTGAACAATTTATCTCTCTGAACGTCATCTGGAGCGAGCATATTTCCATTGTCGTTGAAGTGAAGATTACTTTTCAGTTCAACCCACCTGTCACGTGACATCACATCTGCAACCTGTGACAAACGCGATGCTTTGCCCCAGTACATCTTACTTCTTGGCAGATTAAAAATAGACATGTACATAGTCATACCAAGAAACTGTTCAATTTCATCCTTGGAACAACCAATAGGCTTATTTACATCTTTTTGTGTTGCATACAGATTGGTGTGATCAGTAATGTGTTCCACCAACCCACTGTCAAAGAAGTAACGAAAGTACTCCACTGGCGACTTTATGGTATCAGCAGAAGCACGTTGATCAGCAGACTCTGGCATTGACTTTGCAGATGATTGGCCAGTAACACATTTCCAAACAGTAGATCTTCCAACAGCAGCAGAAGTGGAAGGCTGCTCATCATCGCTGCTGTCTTGCTGGTCAGATACTTCGTATTCTTCTGTATCGTCACCAGATGATACTTCAGCAACTTCATTGTCACTCGACGAGAGCTCATCATCATCACTTTCTGCAGGAATGTTACGAACAAAACGAGCTGTTGTAGCAGTCTTCTTGTAGAACTGAACAGGCTTCATCTAAAATCAGAATACAATTTATGCTATGATTAGTATTGGTATCTAGTATTATATATCACTATGTTTGCAATAAAAAATACAAAAAAAATATAAAATATGCACAGATACAAAAATAATATCAATATCACTACTAACAGAACAATCATTATAGCAAATACTATATCACAAATAATAATAGTAATAATATTACAAATCATAATATAGCCCAAACTTGCCCTAATTACTAACTCTAGCCTAACCCTAAGTCGCACCTCAGACACTCTATAAAAGTATAGCAGATATAATTGGTATCTATAAGAACACTAAACAAATATATAATAACTATACTAAAACATGGCTATGATACTATTGTAGCTGCTTGTATTACCAGCAATAATAATAATAATATTAGTAATAAATTATTATTATTATTACTACTATTAGTATTATAATTATTATTCCTAGTAGTAATAAAATTGAACACTATTATGAACATGGTAAAATATAAATATATTTCACCATAACAAATCATAAACAAATAATCTGTCATTCCAGCATGTTATATCACACAATACTAAGCTGAAGAGTGTCAATTTTGTATCTGTTATATTCAATGCTATGCCCGATTGTGTATAATTCCACACATACAAAAAACACCACATAAAAATTTATTCCTGCAATCCAGCTACAAATTCAAGGTACTACTATACAAAGACACCACTACTACATAAAATCCATAACATTTCATGGTTATAACTAACCTGTATAACTCGGAATAGTCAGGTCTTCCGTCTCGTAGTAACACCGTAGACCTTCTCACAAAATCCCTGTAAACAAAGCTCGAGCCAAGAATCCAAAGTAAGAACGTCATTGGTTCAACGATTTTATCGTCATCCTAGGTATGTGTACAATACGCGACAACCGGTCATAACGTTCTAAACGCCACTGCTATTAAAGCAGCGCGTGGATCTCGGTATGTGTAAAATTCTACACAACCGGCCAGAAAGGGTTAATAGCAGTTTTTGTAACTATGAGTTACCATTGTTATGTTATCATAAAAGGAAGTATTAGTTGAAGGTGTCATGTTTTTGTTTATGCAGATAGTTTTCATAGGTCAATAAATTATTTTCATTTTTTAATTCGAGAAAAACATAAAGCTGAAAAAATGGCTTCGTAGTTGTTTTGTGTACTTTCTTGCAATCATATACATGATTGCGGAATCTATCTGTTGAATTGCCAGTTTTGCAACTGGAAATATGTCCATTTGTGCGGTTTCTTAAATTGTTTGTTTTTCCAGTATAAGTAGATAGTCCATTACATGATGAGCATTTTAGATAATAAATGACATTTTTACTATTACATGTAATGTGACTTTTAATGTTCCAAATTGTACCATTGGATGTCTCAAATTTATCTACTTCTTGTAAATATAATCGGCAGATTTTACATCGACTGTTTTTGCATTTGAATAATCCCATTTTTTTGACAGATGACGTAAAGTGAAATTTTGAGCGCGTAATTTGTTTAAGTAAGTTTGGTGGTTGTTTGTATGCTGTTACTGGTTGAATATTTGAAAAAACTTTTAAATCTTTCATTATCAGATAAACTAAGTAAGAGGTTAGCTTCAGTTAAAATTGGTTGACAGTTTAAATTTTTTTTATTACATTATCAGGGTAATGACACTCTTTTAACCATATTTTAAGTTCCGTTAGACGTACTTTTTCTGTAGCATAATCAGACGTAAAAACGATTATTCTTTTAGCTAGGTTATAAGGTATGTTCTTTTTTATGTGATACGAATGATGACTGTTAAAGTTTAAATAGTCATGAGTGTTTGTTTCTTTGTAAAAAATATCCGTTTTAGTTTTCAAGGATAACCGAAATGTCTAAAAAATTAACTGTGCTATATACTTTTTTGTTTTCTTCGAATTCAATGCCAAAATCTATTGTAAAATTTATTGAATCATGTAGTTCTGTAAGGGACATTTGGAACTTAGCAATATCTATATACTTTGGTAATATGTTAAAACCATCATCGACATATCTAAAATAAAATTGTTTAATAATTTTAACTTCTTCTTTTGAAAAATATTTTGGTAAAATTTTTGGAAAAAGCATTGTTTCTTCTATATATATATATATATATATATATATATATATATATATATATATATATATATATATATATATATATATATATATATATATATATATATATATATATATATATATATATATATATATATATATATATATATATATATATATATATATATATGTATATATATATATATATATATATATATATATATATTTTTTTTTTTTTGCTTAAACTAATTGTTTTTAGGTTCCATTTTACAGACCAACATTATCAAGACATAAAATTTTGTTTGAAGAAGGTTGTTTTCCATCAGATCGTGTATGTTAAATTATATTTTTTTTATGAAATACTGTCATAAATAGGTTTTTATTTATCAAAATAAATATTGTTTTTACATTGCATATATCGTCAGTTAGAAAGAAGAAAAGAAAAAAAAAAAAGAAAAAAAAGTCATGAAAACACTAAATTTTTAAACTATTTAAAAATACTTTTAAGCAAAAGTTATTTAAAAAAAATCATATTGATTTTTTGGAATAACTTTTTAATAGCGTGGTTTTATTATAGCATGGTTTTAATGTTCTAAGGGTAGTATAAACATGTTTTGATGCTTATTTACTGTCCTGTTGTATAGCGTTAAAAATTGTATCATATATCCATAATTGAGAACTTTGATATTGTTAGAGTCAGGGTTGTGCAGTCAGAGTCGTGGAGTCAGAGTAGTGACATTAGTAGCGGGGTCAGAGTCGGTAAACAAAAACGCGACTTCCACTCCAACAGTAAAACTTCTCAGTATTGCATGTACATGTAAAAAATATTTAAACTTCAAAGAATTTTTTTTTAAATTATCGTGTAATATTTTTTTAAAAATTTAAAGAATTTTTCAAAATTTTGCTTTGGAGACGAAGTTAGAGTTGGGGTTGAAGTCGTATTCTGAAAATTTCAACAATCGGAGTTGGAATTGGTACTTTTTTTTTACAACTCCACACCCCTGGTTGAGTGCATTTTTTTAAACATAATATACATGGTTGTTAATAATCATTTATATTTTTTTTCTTAAATCATTAATTGCGTTGTTTTATTTGTTATTTTAAAGCATTGGATTTTTTGTTACGTCTGTCAAGACAGAAAAAACATATATATATATATATATAATATATATATATATATATATATATATATATATATATATATATCCATAAAAGGTAGTCGAAAGAGCGTTTTAATGTAAAAAAAGTCTCTTTCGACTACAATTTTAATTACCTCGTCTCTTAAGCTGTTTTTGATTGTTGTCGAAATGTCAAAGCAATTAAATTTATGCGGAAGTACATTAAATTTTATTGTTTTTTTAAAAAGCCGCAATTATAACGACTAGAAAGTTTTTTTTTATTAGTGGTGTTTTTGTTTTTGTTTTATTAAAAAACATTTTTAAAACATGCATAAATGTTGATACATCGACTATTTTATAGCCTGACTCGCAACGGAGTGCTGCTACATCGACTGACAAATAGCCTGACTCGCAACGGAGTGCTGCTACATCGACTGAGGGTTTGGTTTGGGCAGGCAGTCTATCATTTGAAAAAAAAAAAAAAATTAATTTTTTAAACTTTTTCTGGTCTGGTTTATTAACGCGCTCTTTAAAACTACAGTTTATGGGAAACTCTTTTTCACTACCATGCAAGAGTATATATATATATATATATATATATATATATATATATATATATATATATATATATATATATATATATATATATATATATTTTATATATATATATATATATATATATATATATATATATATATATATATTTAGATGGCCCCAGAGCTCTAACTTCTGAGGCAAGTGTGCTAACCACTGCGCTATGTATATGTCTTTTTACTTTTATATTTCCTAAAAATGTTACCAGTTCATTACAAGGCCTGATATATATATATATATATATATATATATATATATATATATATATATATATATATATATAAAATTCACTTTTGATTTTTTATTGAAAAAGATTTTGAATTAATGTATGGACTTAAAAAAAGTACATCACTAAAATCAAACCAATATTAGATTTAAATTCTATGATTTAATTCTATTAAGTATTTAAAAATAATTTTTGAAAAATTTAAATATAACATAAGCATTAAAAAAAGGCAAAAACAAAAAAGATGAAATTTAAGATTTAAGGCTTTTAATTTTCCCAAATCTCATTTTTTATTTGTCATTATTAGTTTAATTTTTTATTTATTTATGAAATTACTATCTTGTGATTTTTAACTTTAAATGATATTACTTTCAACTATATATTTATTCTTATCTTTGCACTAAACTGTTATAAATTTTGTTATTTTTAAATGTATAAATTACATATTTTAAAAATAAAGTGTTAGTTTAATCAAATCTGTGGTCAGTGTTACTATAAGTTGTATTTATGACTGGCATAACATAAAGCTGGGTAATATTTTTTAGATAGTGATAGTGTTTATAACCTAGGCTTAAATGACATTAATGTATTTTAGCTGAAAATTTTCAAATATTATTCATGCTACTTATAATTTAGGCACTAATTGAGTCTCAAATATGTTTCCATGGTTATGATCCAAAGACATCCATGTTACAAGCAGCACCTCGAGAAGTAGAAAAGTTTTATTAATAATAATTAGTTTGTATAAAATAAGTTTAATCTTAACAAGTTATAGACTCATACTATATATAAACTAAATATAAACTATTATAAATTAAATATAAACTATTATAAACTAATTATAAAAATACTAAAAAAGTATGAATACAATTTTGCAATCTGTATTAACACATTTTTTTTTAAACACACTTTTTAAAAATTTAATTTTTAAAAACTGTGTTAAAACCTTTTTTATTTTATTTATACATGAGTTTTGTAACAAAAAAATTTGTCAATGCCTAACTATAAAGCATTTATTTCAAAAATTGCTGTATTGTCAACAAAATACTGCAATTTTTGCAAGTTTATTTTTTTTAGTTTTTATAATAGATGTACTAAAATCTTTACTTTTCAAAAATCAGTTGTTTTTTCAAAGATTTTTTCTTAGTATTTTTTGACTTTGTATGCTAATTAGTCAAGCCTAGAGATAGTCTACGTATGTTTTTGATTAAAGATTTTTTTTTTCAATTACCTTTTGTGCATTGAAAAGCCTAACAAAATTTAACTCTTTTTTTATTATTTTTAAGATAATGGATGGTTTTGACCATCCATCATCTTAAAAATAATATAGGTTTTAAAAACAAATTAAAATACCTCTTTCAATTTTTTGGTAAATATCACTAACATTTTTTACTTGTTTATCTCCCCAAGGATAGTTGAGAAGATTATGTTGCTTTTTTTAAATTTTTTTACCTTTTAAATTTGAATTATAATTTTTAATAAACTACTTTTGCATAGCACTGAATCGCAATGAACTCCATTTGCCCATTGAAACTTGCACTTGCATTGCACAGAGAAACACATACTTTTACATGCAGTACTTCCAATGTCTACGTCCAGTATTTTTCAATAAGTTCTTTATCATTTTTTATTTTATTTATTTTATTATATTTTTATTTAGCAAAAGAATTAAAAAAAAGTTTAGGTGTGGATTTTTAAACCAAATCAAATATTATATTTAATTTTTTTTTTAAGGAAATAATAAAATATAAAAACTTAATTATTTGATGTTGAAAATGGAGTTAAATACAAATCATGTGTAACAATAATAATAATTTTCTTTATCATTTATTCCATCCCGCTTCTAACCTCTTCTAAAAGAAATCTCTATTTCTAACCTGTTAGAAGTGAAGATTGCTCTGTATTTACTTAAAGTACATTTTCTGCACTTAAAATCAACAAATATAAACTATAAATAACTGATAAAAATATATAAAAAACAAATATAAAAGTTAAAGACTATAAGTCTAAAAGAAAAGTTGAAATCTCCTATTACATTAGCTGATTGTTCAAAATATTCTTCTTTTTAAATCAAACAATCAAGTTTTAAGTCAAAATGCATAATATATTATTAGATTTTATAATGATTTGTAATGTTTAGGGTGAGTACTTGTTGCGAACAGAAGATATACTTCAACTTATCCATGAACAAGGTGATTCCATTGCATTGATATTGTTTTCAGGTATATTTTTTTGTAATTACTTTTAAGCACAATAGTAAATAGTTATCTTTATATAAATATACAAAAGTATAAATCTATTTAATTCATTTAAATTTTATAATTACTACAAATTTTACAAATTACTAAAAATAGTGCAATTATTTTTCTGCAATACAATTAATTTAATTGATTCATTTGACTACATTCAATTGTTAATTAATCTAATTATAGAAACCAAAATAAGTAAAGTCGTTAGCTGTAAATTGTGATGGTATTTAAATGCATTTAAACTGCATTTAGGAGCTTCTATCAAGTTTCTATAGCAACCACTACACTATTATTTTTGGTTATCTTTTTCAGGTAGCTTGTGATTGTGGCATTATAACAATTTTTTTCTTCAAGTTTTTGTGCTGAATTCTGATTCATATTATTTTGATGTGCAAAAACCAGGGGGTTTAGTATAATATTTGATCAAGTAAAATCAATAGTAAAAAAATTGATTAGAAGTATTTATTTAAATACAGTTCTACTTTTATATAAGTTTAAAAACTTTTAAACTAAACTTTTTAAAAAACTACTTTTAAACTTGCACAGTTTTAAACTGAAAACTAGTTCAAAAGTATATTAGACACAATTAGAAACCACATAGCCAAAAATCAAAAAAACTTGACTACAAACAATAGGTTTGTTACTAAAATTCTTTCAATTTATGATAAACATTCTTACTAAAATTTTTTCAGTTTATGAGGTCTTAAATGTGACATACTTTGTAGTAGATTTTGGAACTATAATACATTTAATAACAGAGAACTATATTTTGAACTATAATACATTAAAAAACAGAGAACCATATTTTAAACTATAATACATACAGTAACAGAGCAGTAAGTTTTTGAACTATAATGCATTTAAAAATAAAATTTCTTTTGATGCAGGGTTATAGTAATTGCTGGTTGCTATGGTTATAAATTAATAAAATATAGTTACCAAAACAATGTTGAGAGTGAATTAGTATCAACAAAAAATAGTAATAATTAAATCAGTTTTTAAATTGCACTAATACTAATTTTATGTAATGCTGTGGTTAACTGTCGCCAAATATCTGATAGATGAAAAACAAACAAGTTTTGCAATATCTTGTTTTGTATTGCATTAAAAGCCATAAGTCATAGTATTATGAAAAAAACAATATACAAAATTGAATTGCTTTCAAGATTATACTTTGACAAACTATAATGTAAACGCAGATTTATACCTGCGTATTGTTTGTTTTAAAAATAACCTGCTATTATTGTTTGTTTTAAAAATAAGTTGTTTCAGTTAAATGAAAAAAAAAAATTGTTTTAATAATAAAAAAACCAAATTTGAATTTTTTTTTTAATTTGACCTAATTTAAATTTGTCTTTGATACAAATGTTATAGTCTGTTATTTCCATTTAAGACCAAAAATCTGTTTTTAAAATAAACTTTTTAAGTTTTTTCCCATCTATTAAATAAAAAAAGATTTTAATTTTTTGTTCTTTAATACAACATTTGTCAATCATATTTGTCAATATTAAAGAAAGCATTTTTTTTTTTTTTTTTTTGAAATAATATGTTCTTCTGGTTCAGCTTTATTTTTTTCCTTATTTTTGACTGACAATAAGATCTTTGTATTATCAGCATAATGCTTGTCATACTTTCAAGGAAATCAGACAAATCATAAATAAATATCAAAAACAATAACAGTCCAAGCATCTTTGAGGTACAACACTAAAAACATTTTTCTATGTAGAGAAAACATCACATTGTTTGATTCTGAATGTTAGTGGAAAACATTTTTAAAAAGATTTCCACCTACAACATACACTTCAAGTTTTAAAATTATAACTCTTTCAGGAAATTATTGTAATATTAAATTATAAACACTTTTGCAAAATCAAATGTGTTATACATAATTAAAAAAATTAATAAAAGTTAAATTAAATTATAATAATTTTATGAAAAATTATTAATACTAGGTGTGCAGTATAAAACAGGACAATACTTTGATTTGCAAGCTATTACAGAAGCAGGACATCACAAGGTAATCACTTTAATAATGTGCTGTAATCACTTTAATAATGTGCTGAATCTTTTTTTTTATATGTTTTTATTTAAATTTGTTTTGGCAAATGTCTTTCAGTGGTTATGCTAAATCTTTTATTTTGTTTTTATCTTTGTCTTGGTCATTTTCATGCTTATTTGTAAAACTGTTTTCACATTTGTATTCATCAGTTTTCTGTATCTTGTTTGTGTTCAACCTAGATTCAACATATTTTTTCACTTAAAAGAATACCAACAGTTTTTTTTGAAGAAACCAAGGTTGCAAAAAAACAATTTTTTATGAAAAAAATCAAAAACCATTGTTTTTTGGTTTAAACTCCTTTTTTTTTTTTTAAAAAAAAAAAAAAAAGCCATCTTTAGTCAACTTTTTCAATTAAAAAAAAGCAATAGTCATTTTACTTGAGTAAATTATATTTTCTATTAACATTACTGCTGTAATTCATCAATTAATACATCTTTATTTAATGTTCTGTATATAAAAACAAATTTTGCCACCTTTACTCCCATCTTGTTTCTTAACTTGAAATGAACAAGTCCAAAAGTTGAAAAAATTCTTTCAATTCTAACACTAGAGGCTGGTGTGCTTAACAACTTTTCAATATCTGTGATAATGTTGCAGTCCAAATATTTTAGAGATTTCCACCATTCTAATGTTAGTACATTTTTTAAAACAGACTCACTATACAAATAGCTTTTATTGAATGGAGCAGATTTGGTTTTCAACTTGAATATTATTGGTACCAAGTTCTTAAACTCTTTATCTCTCAAGGTCATTGCAGCTTCATTTTCATTTTCAGAAAGATTAGATCCAAAATATCTAGGATCTAGCATGTTTGCAAGGAAATGAGCATCACTGACTGTCTGGAGATATCTAGTATCCAATTTTTTTTTCAGTTTATAAAAATGATAACATGTTTATCAGCTCTTTAAAAATTTCAACAGTGTCACTTATTTTTGTTGATCTCTTTGCAACATATCTAGAGCAATTCCAATTGGTTTTAGTATTTTCAACAAAAAATTAGTGTGGTTTTAATTGATACTTTTTAGATTGGTTTAAACCAATGCACAGTAAGACACTACCAAAATATACTTTTTTTCTCAGATCATATTGGCTCACTTTGGGATTTGTTGTGCATATGATTTTAAGACAATCCTGAAAATTTCAGACTGATTGGATTATAGGCAATTTTGGGAAATGGTTTTGAAGTTTCTAAGTATTTCCTTGTTTTCAATGAATTAATCATTTTTATGGCATTCTCAATATTTATTATACTTTAGTACACGCTTTGATATAAATATTCTTTCCATTAGAATATTTGAATATTATAGAATGAATATTTACCATATAATCTTAAACACTGGAATAAGAACAGGGGGCAGAGGGGCAAGAGTGTTACCCCCCCCCCCAGCTTTTTTAAAACAATTTTTTCTTTTAAAATTTTGGTTCTGGCTGCCTTGGTCCCTGTTTATTTCTGAAATTACCCTGTTCAACATGTTTTTCTGCACAAGGGTGATTTCGAAGTTAAGGGTTGAAGGGAGATAATTCTTGACAGTAGTCAAGTCAAGTATACCCTCAGACTTAGGTATGTGAACAAAATTAAATTTAAAAAAAACAAAACATTTTCTCAAGAAAAAAGAATAAAGTAATCAGTTTTAGATGAATTACATTTATTTTCTACTCTGCTTCGGTTTTTAGTTAGAATAAAATTATGCCTCTTTACTTGACCATAAACTATCTTTGATGCCTCTGATACAAGCTTCACGGACCTTTCCACTGACTGGGAATTGTTGGGTAAATCCGTAAGAATAGGTTTTTCAGAAGTTTGCAAAGCATTCTCTAATTCAAATGATGAAACTAGGATAGAAGTTTGAGGTTCAGCCTTAATTAAAGAAACATCAACTAAACTACTCCATGTATCCGCGTTAATAGGCATAATTAATTTAGCTTTGATTTTTGGTTTGACTTCAGGATTTACTTGATTGCCTCATCTTGATTGCCTCATGTGCTGTATAGGCTTGTGCTGTATAGGCTTGATTGCCTCATGTACTTGATTGCCTATCTTGATTGCCTCATGTGCAAAACTTACTTAATAGCTTGAGCCCTTGTATCTTTTTCATCATCTTGCAACATAGAATATAAAAAGTTTTCTTGAAGACAGCAATAAGAATTTCCTTGAAGATTTTGAAAAACAATTTGTTGTATATTGTCTGCCTGATTTTTAACAAGCTCTATTGTCTTATGAAGAAGTCTAGGAGCATCTTTATAAAGACCATACTTTTTATGGGCAAACCACATGGGGCAATATTCTTGTACTACATACTTTGTAATTGTACACAACTCATCCGTAGGATTCTTCACTCTCGTATAAACCATCATTATTCTTAAAGCTAGAGTTAACCATCTGTCATGGTAAACGGGTCCTGGTTTTTTCATTGAATATTTTGGAGATATAAAGCCTTTAGATATTCCAATGCAGTATTCATAAAGTTTACGTTGATCTGTACTAAGATCAGATAAAATATCAGAGTTTACATAGGAATCAATCTCTGAATGAATTGGAACAAAAGCAACTATTGGTAAATCATGCAAATCACCTGCAGAAGTTTTTTGCCCAATAGGGCCCTTTTATTTCTTTGGATCGTTACTTTTACCATCTACTTTTGGTGAAGTGCACATCCTATTAAATAGATTCGTCGATTTAAAAACCATTCTAATGTCACAACTAAGCCAATATCTGCACCAGTATTAGCAGAAGTATTATCAAGAACAATGGCTTTTAAACTACTAATGCTGTTGAATTTTTCGATTATTTTTATTGTCTCGGTTGCCATTGTAATTCCTGTTCCATTTTTTATTTCAATATGAGTTAAATATTTCTTAGTAAAAGGTCCACTTTCTGCAGTAAAAGTTAAGTGATGTTCATCCTTTACTGTTCTATTAATAATAGGTTCTGCATAATGATCATATCCTAATATATGTGCTAATGTTTTTTTGTCTTTTTTACTATCTACTCCAATGACTTTCAAATGAAAAACTTCTAAACTGTGTTTTTCACTAATCATGGTTGAAACACGCTTTTTAGTGTCAAATATCTTTTTTTCAGTGATAATTTGTGATCTATCATTCTAAGTTATAATTTGATAGCCTATATAGGTAGCAGTTGCTATGGCAGATATTGCAGCGAAACTAACTAAGAATCTGATAGCAGCTTTGGCAATGTTAGTTTAATCTGTGTAATTTTTTTTACACAGTGGTTTTGCAAAAAAATTCACGATTCTGATTTTTATAATCATAATTGTTATTTATTTCCACATCATAAGTTTCACTGATACAATCATCATCTGAATGAAGTGCCGTGTCACTTGTTAAATTAATTTTCTCATTACTTCTTTTTCTTTTGATCTTGGCTGTCTCTTTCTTATCAATTTGGCCTATCTGCCAGGTTCCAAAGGGCCCTTTCTTAGCTTTCTGATTCTTTAAATACTCTTATTCTAGAACTGGAACCTTAAATTAAAAAAACTCTATTTAAAGCTTATAGAATTTAAAATAATAAAAAGCATAAAAAACAATAATAAAAAAAAAATGTAACCTGTTTGCTTTCTTTACAGAGACATACATAGTGGTTGTTAGAGCAACCCTTGCATCAAACATTTCTAAAGAGTAATATGTAAAATAAAATATTAATCCCATAATTTGAGAAGAAATAAAAAAACTGTACAACTGTAAAATTTCTTGACAATTTAGTCACAAATTTGTTTGAACAAACATATTGTTTAATATTGTGGCTTTTTGAAAACCTAACTTCAAACCTGTCATTACAATTTAAAAGAGGAAGTTCACATCTGCACGTTATATCAAATAACTTTGAAAGATTATTTTCCAACCAACAAACAGTTTTCATGTTTTGAAGCTTTAGATCGTTCAGCTGCAATTACTTTTTGAAATGCTCTTTGTAACTTATTTCTTAGAGGTTTCTTCTTTATTAATGGAAGATTTGGATTCAATTTTCTCCAAATTTTTAAAATTTTTTTACTTACTTTTAAAACTATGGCAGCAGAATCAATTTTTTTAGTTGTAATCATTTCTTTTTAAACCTTATAGGCATATTGAATAATCTGTTTGTATGTTGGGAGGTCACTAACAGGTAGTTTGTTTGGTTGCCCAGCATATCTTTCACTTTCATGTCTAGTTATAATATTATGTATTCTTTTTCTTGTTGGTTTCCCAGATTCACATTTTGCATTCATTTTTAATATTTAAATTTAGTCTGAAAAAGAAACTAAATATATGGCTTATATAAATACTTTATCCGTATTAGATTTTATATAATATTTTATATCTTAAAACATTGCAAAAAATATCCTTTTTCCAACAAAAAAAAATGCAAACATTTAAAAATGGCGAACTTGTTGTTATTATAACAATTTATGACGCGAAAATAGTATTTTAAGTGAAGTTCTGTTCTATTTTGCAATACTTAAATGAAGCCATGAAAATGTTGTTTGTTTTGTTTTTCCCAGGAAAATGACAAAGTTTTGAAATTTTTTAAATTGCAAATAATTTTATTGAATATAAATAGTACATTTCCCAAAGTGAGCTGAGTGTTGACTTTAACTTGGTAGTGGCTTAATGCACAGTGGTGCAGAACCTCAAAAAAGTGGCCATAATTCAAAAATTTTCGAAACTTTATAAAATGATTTTTTTTTTTTAATGAATTATATTGCTTATATTATTTAAAAATATATATGTTTGTTATTTTTGTTTATTAACAGAATGGCTACATGGATTATAAGGACAACATTTTTGTAATAAATTTTCATTAAAAAGATACAAACGTTTTCAACGCAATCTTTTTTTTATTAATTTACAAGTTGTTTTTTTTGTCAGAATTTTTAAAAATCTACATCAAAAAAGTTTCACTTCATTAAAGTTAAAAAAAACTATTAAAAAAAACTATTGAAAATGCAATTTTTTATAATTTTGAGTTTGCTGTTTGTTCAAAAGACATCCTATTCAAGCTAATCTAACACAATCTTTATTAAGTTAAGGTTACGGTAATATCTCGTTAATGAATTCAGCTGCATATATTCATACATTATGATTTTTTTTAGCTACTAACATGCAACCTTTTTTATGCTCTAATATTTTCAAAGTATATAATTTCTTTAAAAAAGTATACAAATGTAAAAAATTTTAAAATTTTTATAAACACCAACAGTGTTATCATACTCACGTTATTTTTTTATAGTGAAATTTTTCAAAAAAAGCATTTTTTTAATGTGTTTTATATATAGTGTTTTATATATTAATGTATTTTATATATAATTTTTCTTTACTACCAATGGTATATGACAGTCTTAAAAAAATTTAGTTAAAGTTAATAAATTTATAGATTTTATAACTACTTTAAATGACTAGTACTTTTAAATGCAATTATCGATTTTAAAAAAGAATTTTTCGAGTATTATTGGAATCGTTTTATTCATTTCCATAGAAATGAATTTTTTTTTTTAATCAGTTATACGAAAAGATATAACTTAAATAAGATTATGGTAAAAAAACAAAAAAAAATTTCTAAATTTACATAAAATTAAAATTTATAAAATTATTTTTTCATTTAAAAATATATTAGTTTATTAATATTAATAATAATAGTAATCAGGCAAATCAACATCACTATTTTTAAAGTCTTGTAATAATTCTCTAAAATAAGCTCTTTCTTCTTCGGTCTCTTCTTCTTTGCATGTTTCTTCTTCCTCATCTTTGTCTGTATCACTATCTTCAACTTGTTTATTTATTTGGTTTGGTATTTTCTCGTCTTCATATTCGCAAACCCTTATTAGATCATTTTGTTTTCCAACTTTACTGTTTTCTGGTAACTCTACTAGTGAAAGCATTTCGCTTGTGAGTTTGTGTTTATTTGCCATTGCCTTGTTACTAGTTTTAATTATTGTTGAAATAATGGGATCACTTGTTTCCAAACATTTAGCATGCCTCGGTTTGTCAATACTCGGCTCATTTTTTTGAGTATTTATTTCTATATTTCTTAAACTCTTTCATTCTTTTTTCGGCTGGATCTTCTGATAAAACTCCACAAAATCCAAGCAATCCTGGCAAATAAATACTTGATGTAATTTAAATGCTGTGGACCAGCATTTTATGCTCTGAAACTGACATGAAAAACCAATTATAGGAAGCAACATAACTTTCAAAGGTTACTTTGCAGTAGGCTTTAAATGTAGAAAAATTGATCTTTATATTGACGTTTATGTTTACACTAAATTTAGTGTAGAAGCTGCGAATCAATTTGACATCAACCCCGGTAATCTCGCTAAATATTTGGTAATTTTGAAATGCTTTTTGCGAGGTATTACCATCATTAGTTGTACCATCATCATCTTCTTTTGGTATGTCAACAAGAAGACCCAAACTTTTTTGAAATTCAATTTATTCAAATTGAATTTCAAAAATGTTTTTGATTTGAAACCAACACTTTATGGTCTTGATCTTGAATTTGCCAAGTCTTGAAATCAAGGCAATATGCAATATGAAGTATGCATTCAAAACAATGAATCTAGGCATGCAAATTTGATAGACCTAGCTGAAGACTGTTTTTATTAACAGTTTTTTTCTCTTTTGCAAAGTATTGAGTTCATTTGTTTTGGTGTTGCCAAACAAATGTTGTACGGCGCTGAAGATTTTTGACCGCATATGGCATTAGCAGCTTTGCCATCTATCATGGTAAGCACCAGATTATACTTAACTCTTAGCTGAATCAGTTCAATTTTGCTCATTTGGTAAGCTTACTATTGTGTCTCTTAATGATGCTATTTGATTCTGTATATACTCTTTTTCTTCTCGTAACAAATTAGAGTCTTCTTTTTTGAACTGTAGTCTAATTGGCATACAAAAACAAAGGTTTTTGATTTCTCCAAATTGAACTAGACGGTTTGCCAGAAGACATTAATGAATTCTTAAAATAAAGGTCAAGTGGAACAACTGTTGTTGCAAATATGTGCTCATCAGAGCTACTATTGTATAAATAAAATTGCTGTTTGTACATACTTTGTCCAGATGCACCGTCAAAGCCCCAGTTTCCACTTTGAATTAATGTTTTACCAAATAGTTCAACCAAGTTTTTAACTTTAGATTGCACTTGATCTAACTGCAGTAATCAACAACTTGTATGATTCAGCAGATCTTGCAATGGTACCTTGCATTTTGACTCCGTAACTGTTATATTCTTAGGGTAGCATAGTTTTTTAGCTTGTAGTA
>NC_061167.1:35537429-35549929 GCF_022113875.1 Hydra vulgaris | reverse complement strand
AAAACCCTTTAAAACCTCCGCTTCTTTGCAATTTTAAAATAACACACATCTACAGTAGACTTAATTTTTTATAAAATTGAAGTTTGAGTGTTTGTTTTAAAATTAGCTCATTTTTGATTAATTTATTAGGTTTATTTTTGCTTTTTTTTTATATTGTACAAATTTAAAATGGCTCATGCTGCAATCACTTTAATATAAGCACATGTGTTTTTATTAAAGAAATGGCAATGGTTGCTTTGATGCTTAACTGATTGAAATGCACATGTTTTGTACAAATGATTTTTAATGTATTAATAATGTTAACTACATTAGTTTAATGGTTAACTGTTTGAAATGCACATGTTTTTGTACAAATGATTTTTAATGTATTAATAATGTTAACTACATCAATCTCGATTGAGAATATATCAGGGTTTTTACTGTTTAAATAAAGGAGAATCTGTCAGGATTTTTACTGTTTAAATGACATATTTCATAGGTATTGCATCAAAGGAATCTCATTTAATTTTTTGAAATACATCAGAATTTATAAATTAAAGTACAGTAAATTTTTTGAAGTGTTGTCAATTATCATATTTATATACACATTTATAAATCAGCGCTCGAAATAGTTTTTTTAAGCTTGCTGATCAAATGTAATTTTTTCACAAAAACAGGTTATTTGCCCTTATTATTTTATAATTTCCCTAAAAATAGCCGATCATTGATTGTTGATTGGCTGTTATATCGAGCGCTGATAAATACACTAAAGTTGTATAAAATTGCTTGATTTATATATATATTTTTAACTTTTTAGTATTTGAATGCTGGCCCTGGGAGTATTGGTGGTCTATTTATTCATGAAAGATATGCTTATGAAAAAGATTTGAAAAGGTTTCTTAAGTTTCAATTTGCTTTGATTTTTTATTATCTTAGACTATTGGTTTATTTATTTGTTTGGACATTTATTTATTTATTTGGACTGTATTCTTATCAATACCATCTTATAAAAAAAAGAAGCAAAGCTAATATTTATAGTCAAAGCTAATATTTATAGTCAAACCTAATATTTATAAGCAAAGCTAATATTTATAGTCAGTTATAAACCTGTATGATTTTGTTATAAACCTGCACTGATTTGTATGGTGAATACAATACTATCCTTGTTTTAATGAACTTGTTTTCTCATTACATAAAATAGATGTATTTCATCATTAGATTTACATTAGATAGATGTTTTGCATAATTTCTCCAATTATTATAATAATAAGCATCTTTTTTTCCTTAACTGAAACTTTTTTGTATCATTTCAAATAAACTCTATAAGTTTTTATACTACCACATCTACTTTTTTTTTCTGAAACTGTTATCTCTACATGGTGGTACCTAGTTAAAGACGTCTTTTTGCTCTATATACCTAAATTACTTTAATCTTCTCTGATGCACCCTGAAAGTTATACTAGGTTATCTTGGTTAAGTCAAGGGCTTTACTCAACCAAGAGTCACAAAGTGTGGAGTATTTTATGTCAGAATTAACTTCTTTTGTCTAGAAAAGAAAATTCTGTAAGTTGAAACACACATACAAAACTAAGTGTAACTTTCAGGGTACATCAGAGAAGATTAAGGTGATTTTGGTGTCTCTAAAAATATTCATCATAGGCAGATATTAACATAATAACATATGGCTTCTGTTTTGTGGAAGGTTTCTTAGGCAAAGGTTTTCTTAGGGGTAAACAGAAAACCTCTGATGAACGCTGGATCTTCTTGACTCAACTCATGGGTTATTCCTTGTGCTATTTTGGTTGTGACTATGCAACTCTTTCTATTATCTCTTAATAAGAATACAGATATAAAATATCAGAGTATTAGCTGTTTCATGTTGCACATTGACAGTGTCCTGTTGCACATTGACAGTGTCCTGTTAGTACTTTTGGCGTGCATTGTCGAGACAACATAGGAACTCTTTGTTTATGAATTCAGGTTGATTAGCAGGAATAAAACAAATTCTTGGTGAGTGTCATGTACTATTCATGGTTGAGTGAATTATTCTAATTATAAAAAAAAAAGAATAAAGTAACTAAAACAATATTCTGAACAAAATTATAAAAAAATTTAAAACCTTTTTGCTGATGTAAGACTACAATGTAAGAATTTAAATGTTTCACTTTTAGATTTCAATGTTGACAGCTATTATACTTTGATTTACATATACTCTAATAGTAACATGCTTGGCTTTGGCACTCATCTCAGATCAATTCAAATACTTCTACATGCTTTTGCTTAGCTCATCGTAACTCAATCATCTTTGTGATGTTGTTTCTAATTGAATTTACAATCTTTTCTATTACTTTCTCAGTCAAAATTGTTGTAATTGGTGACTCATTATACTGAATAACTTGTCTTGGCTGACTACCACTAATTATCACTAACTTTGCTGAACTTTCAAAATTTATCAAAAGCTCAAAATTTTTGTCTTTCTTAATCTTCTACTCAGATAGTTAACTTTGTGACCGGTTATTTACACACCCTTGTTGTTCACTTATCTTTTTTCATTGATTATGTCTTCTCTCTAATCGTAAATTGTGCTCAATTTCTCTCTGTTCTTCTATAAGTGGTTCCAATATATGCTTTTTACTAATACCATAGTTTTCTTCATGAATGTCTTGGGGCTGATATCTTTTGCCTGAAACTTATGCCTCCTTTATAATCTCCTGAATTCAGTCAGTTACAGAAGTTTTTATTCCTTCTCATTAATTTCAAGTCAAGCCTCGCTGTACCTCATGGTCCATTCTCAGATTACTAAACCTCATATTTTGTGAGTGCTTTTGTGGTATTGAAAAGTGTGTTAAGTAAAGATTCAATACAATCAGCAGAAACACCTATAGTACGTTATAAGGAGATGATGTGACAGACACTCTGCATAAAATATTTGTATTGAAAAAATGTTTAATCATTAGCATGTCCTGTTTTTATAGTGTAAAGCCACCTGTAGCTCATTACTGCCTAATTAAGATCTATTATTACTCCATTAAGATCTAAGGGAACCTAATCCAGAGATTTCATATTAAATGAGAAGAATATTAAAAGTACAAGCTCACTTTGTGGCTTGTTTTGCTGGTAACCACTCATAGCAACAGCATTAGCTTTATTTCAAAAATTATTGAATGATTCACTTTAGCATCTTGTTTGGAACATCTAGTTTTCTTTTCAGACAAAGAAGAAATATAATGATTCGATTACATTTCGTGAATAGTTATTAATAGAAATAAATACTATACAAATGTTTAATTTATATAATATTTATTATGCCCAGTTTTGATTTATTGCTTTTGATATATTACTTGATCAATTGCTTTTGATCAAAGCTTATATCAAAGGCTTTTAATAAAGTCTCACATTCTGATATTGCTCGCTTTATTTGATGAATCTTAGAAAGTTTTTAAATTATTAAATCATTGTTTTCTAATTGGGTTGTTCCTCGTCTATATTAAAGATCTTTCTAATAATGTTACCTCTAAAGTGACACAACTAAATACCTTGACAAAAAGTCATCACTTATTATTGCTTAGAACCAACAGCCAATCTTTAATCTGATTTCTCTTCTGTGACAACTTGGGGTTAACAGTGGCTTGTGAATTTTAAGCTAAACAAAACTCATTTACTGCTAACAATTATCATAGCATTGTTAATATTCTTATATTAATGAATGGCAACACCCTTACTGAGTTGTCTACTTCATGTCTTCTCTGATTACCATTCACTACTGACCTCTCATGGAAACTTATACACAACTCTCACTTTACACACAACAAGTTTACTTTGTACCACACAAAGTAAGGCTTTACCACTACACAAGTGCCACATAATTAAATCAATTTATTTAAAATGTTTAGACATAAATTAATAAAATTTTACTATTTGTAATAGTATTTTTTTTTTTTGTATGTATAAATTCACTTCCCCAAGGCTGATAAGGCCACTACAAACGAGGACGCTACTTAATTGTGGTTATAACACTTTCTCAACTCTATGACTCTGAAACACGAACTTTGACAAACAAGGCTGCTGTGCGGAGTAACAAGTTGAGCAATGTACTACCGGGGGCATGGTGGTGATCAAACTTGGAACCTCTTGCTTATGAAGCAAACACTCTATCACTACACCACTATCGCATAAATTGGTCAAAATTATTAATAAATCTTAAAAAAATTATAAATTAAGTTTGCATGTCATCTGTTATATGACATCCCTAATAGCTTAAAGCCTTCCACAGATGCATGTTCTGAGGACCTTTTATTACTACACTACTGAACAAAACATGAAACATAATAAGAATGCAAACAAGATAAGATATAGTGAACAAGAAAACAAACAAGAGGCGAAAGAAGCCAAAATTATTCACCACAGTTATTCCTATTTAAATTCACTAAAATATTCAAGATGTTAGTTTTCTTGAAAGAATTAATAAGTTACTTATATTTAAAAATTAAATTAAATTTAAAAAAAAAAAAGGTATTGTACAAAATACAGAAATAAATGTAAAATATCATTTATAATTGGCTGAATCACTGCTCTCTTTAATTTTACTGTTCTCTTAATAAGCTATATAACCTCTGAAATAACACTACAGGATTAAAGGAGCATATACATCAAGGGTGCAGTTTCTTTGCTATAGACTGGATTATTTGGTAAAAAGTCAAAAAGGTACTATGCCAAATAATTCCCTATATCAGTGTTTTGGCAAGTTCAACATTTGGTATTATATAAGTCAATCATATTGTTTTCATTTCTTAAATTTTAGATTTTCAGGATGGTGGGGTGTAGAGTTCAAAGAGCGATTTCATATGGATAATAGTAGGTTTATTTTTATTTTTGAGTTGTATGATATTCTATATATATATATATATATATATATATATATATATATATATATATATATATATATATATATATATATATATATATATATATATATATATATATATATATATATATATATATATATATATATATATATATATATATATATAATTTAAAAGTAAATTTTAAAAAGTAATTGTTAAAAAATAAATTAAAAATTATTAAATTTTATTTATTAAACAGATTAAATAATAATAAAATTTATTTAATACGTTTTGTGAAGATAATTTACCATTAATACCTGGAGCTCGAGGATTTACACTTTCAAACCCATGTGTTTTGGCAGTGGTTTCTCTCTTTTCCTCATTAGAGGTAAATGGAAAAGTTTATTTTAATTTTAATATAACATTAAGATTAAACCTTCATATTTAAGTCAAGTTATATAAGAAAACAAATTTCATTTTTAACTATTAAGTAAAGACATATATTTAGATATTTCATAAAGTTGGTACAGAGAAAATAATCAAAAAACAGAGGTTGTTAACAGGTAGATTATTTGTTCTAATTACAAATTTATCTTTTATGAGGACTTTTTTAAATTGCTTTTGATTATTATTTACTTATTACTATTATTTTTGAATATTAAAAATTTTAATTTTATTATAATATTATTATGTAGCGTGTCTTTAAAAAAATTTAATTTGCTTTTCTCCTTAAATATTTGTTATGGTCCCATAACAACACCAGAATTTTTGTAGATTTTAAAAATAATATATAGGGGTCATGTAAATTTTGAAAATTAGGGTAAAACTGTATCAGCGTCTCTCGAGTTCAGAAATATTTTAGGCATCAATCCTTTGCTTCCATGATCAATCCTTTAGCTTCATTAGATTAATAGAATCTAAAAATATACAATCTTTTGTGTGCATACATGTCATACAAATACTGTTAAAAGAACAATCAGACAAAAAATAAAAGCAAAATCTATCAGCACATAGCAAAATCTGGATTTTTGGAGAAATCATGATTATCCTCTTAATTAATATAATATAATTTAATTTGTATTAAATAATATTATATTAACTAATATAATTTAATACAATTAAGCAACTTAATTTAATTTTATGTAAATAATTTTATTCTTTTCAACTAAAACAGTTACTATATTCAGTGAGTCATTGTTATAATTGATTGTTACTAATTATACAATACTTACTAGAACAGAACCAAATAATTATTATAATTAAATAGGGGTAAGAGAATAGGAAAGGCCTAATTAGTATGATGTGTTGTGTAACTTTTACTGTTTTTTTTCCTTAAGATAATGGCAAAGTCCTCTTCATCCTTAACTTATAGTACAGGCGTCATCTGGTTGATTGGACACCCCTGTTACTTTATAACAGCTGTACACCTTCCTTCAGATTGTGATACGATGATAAACTTTTTTCACTATTACAGGAAGCAGTTGCTGAGAGTGCACATTGACAGTTGCTGAGAGTGTACATGAAGTATGGATGTGTGGATGAAATCACAACTTCCAATACGCTACAAACTTGATGTTATTCAAAAAATTAAGGATCTTCATTGCAATCATATTGGGCTGATGAAGTACCAATTAAGGAATAGTGACAAGGACCAGCAGAATCAAACAGAAATTGATGAAAAACTTGACAATTTGTTTGATATCAGCCATACCAGTTCCAATTCACCTATAAAGAACAAGAAAGAGCGACAGTTTCTCAAATTGCAGCAAGAATTAAGCACTGGGTGCATTGGGTTTGTTGAGAGCAAAACCTTTAATTGTAAAAAAAAAGTGCAAAGCGTTAAAGATGATTACTTGAGTGAACAGCAGCTTTGGTGGTACAACAATTTGTGACAGGAAGAAATAAAGAATACACTGGGATAGCAAGCTGCTGTCTGACATCACAGGAGTTGATACCAACCAAGTAGATAGATTGCCAGTTTTGATATCTACTCAAGAAAGTCAGCAATGGAAGCAGTTCTGGCACTTTTAAAGTCTTGGCAATGTGATTCGCTAGTTACATGCATGTGCTTCAACACGACTGGTTCAAATACTTGCAGATTAAATGGAACCTGCACACTTCTGGAAGCAATAATTGGTTATGACTTGCTGTGGATGGCATGTTGCCATCACATGTTTGAGGTGCTGCTGTCCGATGCATTTGGAGTATGTCTCGGCTCATCAACTTGGCCTGATATTTTGATTTTTAGGAAGCTCAAAGAGAAATGGTCAAACTTGGTACACCATCAACTATATCCTCAATCAACACCATTGATTTCTGCAAGTGGTAAATTAAAGGAGTTCATTGCTGAGCAGCTTTAACTTGGTCATCCACAAGATGATTATCTAGAATTTCTTCAACTGGCAGCATTGATGATGGTATTAAATTTGAATAGTTTGGCAGCTCTACGAAAATCTGGTGCTTTTCACAGAGCATGATGGATGCAAAGGCTAACTACATGATGAAGATCAAGTTGCTTATTTATGGCACTGAAACTGTAGTAAAGCTAATGGCTCGTAAATAGGGGATTCAGTGATTCAATGGATTTGTAGTAAATGTATATCTCCAATGTTGGTTATAATGGTGAACAGCAGCTGATGCACCATTCAATGGTATTTCACTTGTCCAATGGTTATACAACTACAATGATGCTGTCTTGCAGAAAACAGGTTTGAAGATGATGGTGCATCATTCATGGTGTTTGAGTCAAGAGTTTTAGCTCTGTTTTCTCAGAATCTATCTTGTGATGAGAAAGCACTGCTTGTGTCAACAATAAAAGATGATAGAGGATTGCATCTCCAAGCTTCTTCAGAACTACCGCCATTAATGACAATTTTCTCTATATTTCTGTTAAGGAATGGTCTGAAAACCAATCCCTTATGCAGTTTTACATCAATTCCCAAAACTTGGAGTACCCCCAAATATATAATTTTAAAAATCTGTCAAAGTTAATGTTGTTGGACCATAAAGAAACTTTTGGTAAGGACTGCATTAAAATTGTTAACAAAACAAAAAATAATAATTTTTCTGAGACACCCTAATGTAGATGGTCAAAATTTTCCTAACATAACATTCGCATTTTAATCTGATTATTATTGCTATTAAAAATAAAAGCTTCATCTCCCTGTTGTATCAACATTGATATATTTATATTATACTTAAAATTTTAACCTTTTGAAATTATTGATTATGAATGCCATCTTTTTTTTTATTAGCAGTGTCAATAATTTATTAATAAGTAGTAATTCATTTTTCATGATTTTCATTTTTTTCTTTTTTTCTTTTGTGTTTTTTTCCATTTATTGTTTGGCATTGATCTAATTGCTATCTAAAAAGAAAATACAGCAGAACTACCACCACCAATTTTATGGTGGTGGTAGTTATCTTTAATAACTTATTCGACACACCATAAAATGGCAATAACAATTAGTAGATTGGTTCAAAAGCTACCTCAGCAATTGCTCTTTGGCAATATTATATTATGTACTAATTAATATATTATTATAATATTATATACAAATGCTAATGAAATCTATATATATATATATATATATATATATATATATATATATATATATATATATATATATATATATATATATATATATATATATATATATATATATATATATATATATATATATATATATATATATATATATGTATATATATATATATATATATATATGTATATGTATATTAGGGTGGAGCTTATAAAATAAAATAAAATAAAATTTGTATTTTTTAAAGTCTTACCCCCCAAATCTGTTCCATATAACATAGAAACACTGCATAAATCGAGATCGCTGAATGGATTGATGAATATTCAATCAGTGACTTCAGCAGCAGCAGATCATTATAAGGAGCACCTGATGCTTGAGGTGCAGATATCCAGGCTTTCAGGTAGACACGTACTGTGAATACACACACGTCACGTAATCCTCTCACTTCAGCAGGAGTCAATTTAAATTGAGCCTTAAACATCCAGATCTTGAGACTGTATATGACTTTGGACATCCAGCGGGCATGGTGCATTGCTCCAGGTGACATGAATCGCACACCTCTGGCAGGAGCAGCACCAAGAAAAATAATCACAAGTTCCAAGAATTCTTTATAATCATCCCTCGACTGACTCTGTTCAATATGCTTGTTGGCATAATCGATAGTGTCTTGCTTTATGTCAGCCACGAGACGTTCGACATCATCAGTTGCAATCCCTGGCTCATAATTAGCTGTGTCTATGAAACCCCAGTATTGCTGGAAACGTTTGAATAGTGGAACTTCTGGACAAGATGTTGCTCCCATACACACTTGGAACACTGCACCATTTATCAGTTCCATAACGTGATGCCTACAAGCCAGTGATAAAAGCTCTTTCTCAAATTTCTGTTCTAGGAGGACACAGGCACCAGCAAGCCGACCAGTATTTGAGCTGGTCGTGTCAAAACACATTGCACGGATGCTGTCGGCTATGCCCCAGTTTTCAAATGCTCCAAAGACAGCAGTAGCCTGTGCCTCGCCTGTTCCAGAAGGAAGCTTGGCAACTGTGAGTAGCTGAGAGACTCCTTTTCCTAAAATCAATACAGGCAGGCCATCAACTTTCTCTTTTCCAAGTGAATCAGGAATCAGTTTGCCGTCCCAGTGAACAACAAGAGGAACATTATCCCAAAACTCGGCTTTTATATTTGCAGATCTCTGGACTCTGTGTTCCAATCTGTGTCGGCAAATTGAGTCTCTGTTAAGAGCAAATTCATTGATGTTCTGTCCTAAGCTTTTGGCAGTTTCTGCTATAACAAAAACAGCCTTGCGGTCTTACATTTTTGTTCGATATAGAGCTGCAGCGAGTTCTGGAATAACAACAGTTTTTCATCCCCTCTTTCTTTTAGGTGTCTGAAAAGTGGTGCTCCAACAGCTCCCTCATCTGCATTGTCACTAGTTTCAGTCTCTTCAACATCCTCTGCTGTACTGTTTTCAGATTCAGAACTAGATGATTTCAGTTCAGCTGTAGAAACGGCTAGCTGGTTCATTTGCTCCATTCACTGTTACCTGGCAAGCATTTGCTCCCTTCTTTTGGAAGCCCTTTTTTCCTTAGCAGCAAGTGTTTCATCTACTCCAGCCATTGACCCCTTTCTTCCCTTTTCTCGCTGGGCTACTAAGAAATCCTTAAAACTGATGTATTGGTCAGGGCATCGGCGTGAGCGACATCAAAGAGATTGTCAAGTCTTAAAACAAAAGCCGACTCTCTCCCAAGTTGAGTTGTTGTTTTTCGCGCTTTGTTCTTTTTAAGAAGACGCCATTCTTCAAATGCCTGTTCAAGCTTCGTTTGGCAGTTCTGATGATCTCTCATTGGGATTCTAGCTTTTTGCCAAAACTTTGTTATTTCTGTGATGGTAACAGCCGATGATTGTCTTATAGTCTCCTTTAATTCGAGATATAGCGCCATACATAATGATGGCAGCTTGCTGCCTGTTAATTTAGTAATAGTTTCGCTAAGTAGATACAACTCAGTTTGAGATCTGGTTAATTTTGCCCGAGATGACATTTTCAATAATTCAGAATTGAATATTTATCTGAAATAAATATAAAAAAAGCATTGGAAAAATTTGACCATTTGAAGTCAGAAATTTTAACATGTATTGTATGGTTTATTTAATTATTTTTAAAAATATATTGTATATTACATATAATTTATGTTCATTTATTTATCTCATCATCATCACATTCATCAGCATTATCAGTTTAACGTCCATATTATAATATAGAATTAATTAATTATTAATATTACTATTTACAATTTTACACTCACAAGACACAAAGAGTTAAGGTATTTTAATATATCAATCTTTTAATTTACCAATTGATGAGAATCAGGTACTGGAGAGAAGAAAGTCAACACCAAAATTATAGAAATCTTTAAATTTGAAAATCAAGGAAATTTATTTAAACAATATTTCAACTTAAATTGCCATTTATATTTTAATAACTAAAACAATGCCTCTATTTAGTAAACAAAATAAGCATACAACTTTAACAGTGTTGCTGTTAGACCATAGACCATAATTGTTGAGTATATGATGATTTAGGACAGTGCAATTTAGCTTTGTAGTTAAAATTAAGTTCTTAATTTAACATGAGAATTATTCTGGTATAAGTAATAATATTATGTAAAAATCAAGTGTAGCCAAACCGCAGCTGTCGAGTATCCGAAACTTTATCATCATTGAGCTACCCCTAAATATTATTTAATTGTTCTCATATTTTGCCTGAATTATTTTTTCATATATAGGAACAAAATGAGAGGGTAAGAAGATCATATTTCAAAAGTTCAAAAATAAGCTCCACCCTAATGTATATATATATAATATCACGCATATTACCATATATACTTATATAAACCATATTACACACATATATATGCACATTTATTGACTTTTTTTATAAACTAATATTACAACAATAAAAGTTTTTTATAAAACTTTTATTGTTATTATAATTAATATTAGTTATTCAAAAAATTATTGTTATTAATTCCCAATATTTAGTAAATTAATAACTATAATTATTGACATAATTATTGTTATTAATATGACATTGTTATTAATTTACAAAATATATATTAAACAATAAATAAGCAATAACTATATAACTAATATTAATAAAGTTATATTAGTTAAATTTTACCACTGCCAGTATAGGCCCAACAGTGGTAAAATTTTCAATATAAAGTAGAACATCAAACATTGGGCCAGTATCGGCCCAATGTTTGATGTTCTACTTTGGCAAATCTTAGTTGAAATAACAGTTTTTTGCGGGTTATCTTTGTTAATTTGTTGTGTGTATGTATATATATATGAGGGGTATAACATTTTTACAAACTCAATGAGCATGTCACTTTCTAATGAGATTTTGTATATAATCACCAGAATTTAGTTTTATTATCATGTTTCTAGAAAAAAAACTCACACACTAACCCTCTAGAAAGCTGAGCCAAAAACTGTAATAGTATAATTATGCCTAGAGATTCTTTACTGGTAATTTAAAGTAAAATGTTTTCTACTTGGTCTTAAAATAATAATATATTTAAATAAGTAATAAAGATATACATTACGTAAATAAAGCCATATTGATAAAATTAACAAAGCATCAAAACGTTAAAAAAACTATATTGATAAAACTACATTATCTAAAAAGGTTTGCATTTGCTTTAATTGTGATTTGTTAATAAATATTTCAAATACAATGTTTCCGCAATTTTGCAAAGATTTTGATATCCTCTAAAACTTTTATTGTTTGGCGTAAATGTTGGATCTTTGTGTATTTATAGGCGAAGGAATTCCACATCAAAATTGCGCAAATGGCTTTGGATCTTTAATTGCTTCCTTCAATTCCTTACCATTTTCAGTGTTAGACATTTTGTTTGAAATCCTGATATCTGTCTAATTTCCGCCAACAATCTTAACTGTCAACTCGATTTGTTGTCTGTCTGAAGGAATTAGTATAAAAATAAATTATTTACTACATATTGATTCAACAAAATAATATGACAGATCAGGTAAATTGGTATTACCTCCTGAAAAATTATCCAGACATAATTTTAATATTCTATCATAATATTATTATTCAAATATAGAGCTGACA
>NC_061167.1:35464929-35532429 GCF_022113875.1 Hydra vulgaris | reverse complement strand
TATATATATATATATATATATATATATACATACATACTTACTAAAGCGTGTTTTGATAAGCATTTGCTCACTTTTTCTGCTTACCTTAAGCTTTACCGTTTTTTTTTTGAAAAAGAAGAAGAAAAAACGAAGAATGATGAATGAAACGATTGCTTCCCCATCACAAACCCTCAGTCGATGTAACAGCACTCCATTGCGAGTCAGGCTATTTGTCAGTCGATGTATGTACTGAAGCCCCCAGCAGCAGGCTATTCAGTATGACATTAGATTGCTTACCTTAGTACGCAATACTATTTGTATATATATATATATATATATATATATATATATATATATATATATATATATATATATATATATATATATTAGGGTGGTGCTAAAAACAACTTTTTTTGAAAATGTCTGTTGACACCCCCTAAACGTGTTCTATCTAATACAAAAACACTAAGTTTAAATTTTTTTTGAATAAAAAATATTTTAAGGGGTGCCACATGACCCTCAAAAATCTCCCTAATATTTTCAAAAAAAATGTTTTTCAAAAATATGTCAACCTGGTACTCAAATGAAGCGAAATTATATAAAAATTTCAAAAATAATGTTTATTTTGAAATAAATTTAACTTATTTATCGAAATTATAAAATAAATAATAAAAAATGCATTATTTTCATTTTTTTTTTTTTAATGCAATTTTTTATGTAATAAAACAAAAAGTAACAATTTTTTTTCGAAATGAAAATTATTTTTGAAATTTTTATACAAAGTTGATTTTTATACAGGTTGATGAAATGAAAAAATATATCAAACTTTTTAGAGTTAGGATGATAAAAACTTTAAATCACTTCCCATAATATTATCCATATGGCTACAACCCATATCTCAAAAACTGCTCGTGTCAGCAAAAAAAAATTTTTAATTTTCATTAGAGACAATAAATATTTCTTTAAATTTAAAAAATTTTTATTAGAGAAATATTTATTGTCTCAATTGGAAAAAATTCTCACTCAAAGAATTTTAATTTAACCCTTTAAAGGGTTAATCAGGCTTGGTCGGGAAGCGGGAGCGATCGCTCTCGATTGCTGACCACGTAAATAATATTTAGTTGCGAAAAGCTGGCCAGATTTTTAAGTCGTTTTGAGAACATTTTAAAAAGCAAAAAAAAAAAAGCGACAAAGATTAATTGGACCGACGAGAGACAATTACAAAAAAAAAAAAAATAGGCAAATAAAATATCTTTAAACGCGAAAAAATTTAAAGCTTTTTAAATTTTTAATTTAAAACATTTAAAACAAATATTTTCGAAACATCGCTCTTTTATAATTTTTTTTATAAAATTAAGCAATGTTTTTTATAGAAACATCAACTTTTTATAGAAACATACAACCGTCAACTTAAAAGATTGTTTAAAAGGAAAACAAATATTCTTTATTTAACTAAGTTTGCAAGTTTTAGTTTTACTTAAGCTTAATTTATTTTATAAATAAAAAAGTTAATTTTTTCAATACCTATTTTATGTTTCGCGTAGTTTGAAAAGTTTAACATATTTAAAGCGATTCTTCTTAGTAAGATAAACAAATGAAATAATTAAATCATTGAATTACTATAAGAATCAAATTATCAAGATAGAAATCAACTAAAAAGGTTAAAAATACTTAATGACCAGGAAGCGAAACTGCTTCACAATATCGCTGATGATGTTTAGTGAGTGGGCTTTTAAATTTTAATTAGTGTTTAAAGCAGAAAAAAGTATAACGAGTTTTAAGAATAACAACTTAAGCAAAAATAATTAGAGTTAGTAAATCAATATCTAGAAATTTTTCTTTATATCTAATTATTTGCTATATATATTTGTGTTCTGTCGTGACCTCAGGCGCGATGCTTGTTCATCCGCGAGTTACTTTGTATGCGTTGTTTGTGTTTAGTAACCAGAAACTTCTTATATGTTTGTTACATAATTAGTTTTATTAACTTTAATGATTAAAACTTCATTAAAAACACAATTATTTTTGTAAGTCTTTGTTTAAATCATAAAAATTGCTTTAAAAGATACATTACGATAAAAAATAAATACACAAAATTACATTTACATAAAGAATACAATCTCTTTTAAAATAAAAAATTAAAATATACTAATAAAATCTATGATTTATAATAAACTTTGAAAATTTTAACAATTCAACTAATATATATTTAAAACATTTATTTTCGTAAACAAATAATATAAATTCTTAAAACAATGCTAAAAATCTCAAAACGTAACAAATCGTGAATAATACAATTTCTAAAACATTTTAACAGAATACTCTAGAACTTTATTTCACTTAATCAGCGTATTTTTTGAACCAATAGAATTAGTTTGTTCGTTAATTTGGCGGGTTTTTAGTGTTCGCAAACATTCTTTTTATTCTTTCGCACAAAGATGTTTTGAGAACATTCAAGTTTTTTATGTTTCCATGTATGTCTGTAAAACAAAAATTTTTTGTTTCGTACATAAACTTAAATGTTCTCAAAACGACTAAAAAACCTGGCCAGTTTTACGCAACTAAATATAATTTCCGTGGTCAGTATTCGAGAGCGATCGCTCCCGCTTCCCGACCAAGCCTGGTTAATCAAAAAATTTTTAAATAAAGTGTTATATTATCATGCAGAACACATTTTGGTACCTGCTGCAGATATTTTTAAAAAATGTTGTTTTTATTTTTAACACACACACTCACACACACATAATTTTATGTTTTGAATTTTTTTTTTAGGATACCTAGAGTACTTGATAAAGTATAAATTTGGCTCTGACATAAATAGCAGTTCTAACAATTCTGGAATATTTATTAGTATTATTACACCAGAAAATTTAACATCACGAGGTAGTCAGCTATCATTAGCATTTTCTTGTAATGGCACAGAAATATTTGCAGAACTAAAACGAAGAGGTGTTGTGGTAAGAATATTTTTTTAAGTATATAGTTATTTCAAGCCTTCCCAGGAAATGCATGCAGTTTTTCGTCTTGTATGACCACTCATGAGTATTTTATTTTAGACAACTTAGTCACGGCTGTTTGCAAGTTTTATAATATTAAGTATTGCTTTAAAAAGTTTTAAAAACAAAGAAAGCAAAACTAATAAAATAGGAATAAAATAAACTTAAATAGAAAAAGTAATAATGATAATTTAAATAGTTTAAGCAGTTTTAAATATTAAAGTTAGTAATTTAAATATTATAACATGTTTACAAGAAACAGAAATAAAGATAACAGAGAAATTTAAAATTTTAAAAGTGTTTAAATGAAATTATGAGAGATCATTATAAATGATGTATACAGAATAGCTTTTGTATTAAGCCGTTTGTGTTATGTTTATCTCAATAATAAGTTTTATGTAATATTTATATTTAGTTTTAGAAAATTTCTATATATATTGCCAAAGTTAAATGAATCCTCCTTGATTTTGTTTGTGTTGCCTCCCTTTATAAATTGAAAAAATGTTTTTAATGAAAAATTTCATTCCAGAATTCTTACTTTATATACATATTTTTATTATCATTTATTTACTTTATGATATTTACTTTGTGATGTTGTCAATACATAATTGTTGGTAATATACATTAAGTCTGGTATATAACCAGATTTCATGTATGTTTTAACTTGAAAATAAGTTAAATTATTAATGATTTACCAAATATTTATTGTGCAATGCATTTTGTAAGAGTCAAGTACCCATCAGTTGTGGGTTTGATTTAAATATGATAATGACTTTCAAGTGTACCATGTGCATTAAAATCTTGGTTTCCTCGGTTAATAAAAATTTTGTTAAATTTTTTTTTAAGGCTGTTTTATTTTATTTTGAATTTTTCCAGATTTAGATCAATTCATCTTTCTTTTTAATGTATATGTAATGAAAGTAATGAAATGTTAAATATATTAATGAAATGTTAAATATATATTAACTAAAAGAGTAATGAAATGTTAAATATATATTAACTAAAAGAACCATAAACAGCAAAATATTAACAAATGGTTAGTTGAATGTTTTTCTGTTTTCTGCTGGAAAATGCCATTTGTAGTTTGATTTTTTAAATCTCTAGAAATCTAGAAAATGTTTTAAACAAAAATTAATTTCTTTTTGATTGCTAAAAATTCAGTTATTTACTGTTAATAATTATTGAAATATTTTGACATTTATGATAAACAGCAATACTCTTAATGAGTCCTCAACATTACATCATTTAAAATTATTTTCACTAGTTAACGTCTGCTAAGGTTGATTTGATTCTTGAACTCCAAAAATCTTTTGTTTATTTTAGGTATGAAACACTGTTATCATGTGGACTAGTTTTTCTAATGATACTTTTTCTCTTTTAGACAAGTCTCAAAAACTCTTTGTAAACACAGTCAAACCTGCTTTAGCTGCTAAGTTTGAGCCTCTGTCCTAGATCTCAGCTTGTGTTGTAGCTATACACAGGTGTGTTCTTGTTTTATACCCAAACTATGTTAGGATTAGTTGATCTTTTGCTCAAAATTTTCTTGCCCACTTTGATGAATTGTTTCATTAATTTTTTTTCATTATTAATATTTATCTTTGTTACTTTTTAATATAATTATCTCACATCTCACAAATTCGTTAGTTATCCACTAAAACAATTTTGCTGTTGAATCAGGTCTATTGGGCTATGAAGTAGCCATATATCGAGTTTTATATTCAATGCTTTTTTTTTTTTTAATATTATGTACTGATGAGATCAGTTGCTATTTTTTTTTTGGAAAATATTTCCAAGTTCTTTATAACCAGCATAAAATCTGGTTTGTAAATTAAGTTCAAAGATTTTGTGCAATCTCTTTTTTTTTTTTTATTCCTCCAAGTAACTAGAATCTATAAACTTTTGGAAATAAAATCTATATAATTTTTTCAAATTTTGATATATATAAACAAATACTAATGATAAATTCTTTAAAAATATTTTTTCTTTAACCTAATTATACCAAGTACTCTGTGTTTTTTTTATTAAACATATAGACATATTATTTTACCCCTTTTTTATACCCTTTTTTTTGCTTTTAAAAAATAGCTTACACTACAGCTACAAAAAATAAGTTACACCACAGGTGGTGTACTTTGGAGGTATGTATGGTGTAGCTTGGAAGTATTATTGTTTTAACAGATGAAATAATTAGCATGATAAAATATTTTTATATTGCTTACAAGAAAATTTGACTTTACATCAGCCTTATTTAAGCTAATATAAATCTAACTAATTTAAAATTAAAAGTATTAAAATTAAAAGCATACATGAAAAATAATTAAGTTTATTAAAAAAATAACTAAATGGCAAAAAAGTCTTTCACTGTGATTTGGTATTCCACATTCTCTATTCCACATTTAGGCATGACTTTTTTTTCATGACTATCCTTTCTATTTTGTTTTTTTGGTTGAGCTTTTGAGTAAAACAGAATTATTTTAGGAGACATAATGTTAGTGCTTATCAGGTTTGCAAAAGAAGTAGGACTGCAGTTAGTCACCCCAGTATAAATTGATGACCCAAACCTGCTCAAAAAGTCTTTTGATATTTTTGCTTTTTGGGCTGGTCTTCACTTTACATGATTGGATAATTTTCTATTCTGTTCCGTTTTGCTGAAAAATATCTGTAAGTGGAAATCAGCCTTTAAGAAAAAGCTTGTCCAACAATTTCTGACACAGATTGTTTCTGGTTTCCCAACATTACCAGTTTTTACATCCAATTCTTCATTTTATTGTTGTAATAAGTCCTAAATAAGCCAAATAGGCCTTTGTCTAAAGGCTGCGGCTTTTGACTCGTGTGTGTATGAAATGTTACCATTTTAATCCATTATATTTTGTCAGCTGGATTTTTGGTATCAATAAATGGCTCTCCTGGTTGTCAAGTAGAAAAATGAATGGATTTTCCTTTCTTTACAGTATGTTTCATAAATTTCTTAAAGAAGTACTTTTAAACAAATTTTACTCCTAAAACCCACAAAATTAAGCAAGTGTGTACCTTGGTGGTACCATTAAGATACACAACATTTGCTACCTCCAAGGCACGCCACTAGCAAGTATTTTACAAAATGGCTACCCATGAATACTATGTATTCATGGGTTAAGAGTTAACCAGTTTCAAGCATGAGTAAATTTAGCTAAATACATTATTCAGTAATCACAATATTTACAAATTATGATTATCGGTTTAAAAATAAAGTTGGTACTTACACTTATGAAAAAAAGAAAATGTCCCAAATAAACTACTTTTGGATAAGATGAACAAACTTTTATTTAGAACTACCGTTTTATTTTTATAAAGAACTACCGTTTTATTTTAGTTAATTAAATATTTTAACTGGACATTAGAAAATAGGTATAAATCTAAAAAGCTTTTTAAATACTTTGTTGTTGTGATATTTATTCATATTTTAAATAATACAATTTTATGTAAGAAATTTTGAGCAACTTTATAATTGTAATGAACTTATTCATGTTGTGTGTTGGTTTATTTTAAAATTTGTATTATAATTTTTCTAAATTTAGAATATGACAATAATACAACAAATTAGAAAAGAACACATGTAAAAGTCGAAGTAATAAGTTAGAAAAAGTTCGCAACATCTATGTTTGATTTGGATTTTGGAAGTTTTTGTAGTTTACTAGGTCTAAAGTTCTACTCTAGTAATTTCCAATATTTTTTTTTTAGTGTGATTTTCGCCAACCAAATGTTATGCGTGTTGCACCTGCCCCTTTATACAATAGCTTTGTTGACGTTCACAAGTTCATAAGTATTCTTACCGAAGTTGTAACGCTCTTGAAAAAATGACGAAGAAAAATATTTTATATATTTTCATCACTCTGAATCAATTGTCATCAGTTCTAATATAATTAAATAAACTTTAAATTGATTGTATTTTAGATAAGCTTGTTTTTTATATTGTGAATCATAATTTTTATTGTCTTTTTTATATTGTAAATCATAGTTTTTATAGTCTTTTTTTTCATATTAAGAATTATATTTTAGATTAGTAATTTTGTATTGTGGAATACAACGTTTTTTTTTCTGGAAAGTTTTTGAACTATAAATACTTATTATTAATTTTTATTCTAACGAATCTCGATGAAATTGATGATCTTGGCGATCTTGAAAAACTTTAAAAAATAAATAATTATTTCTAATGCTTTTTTTCACATTATATCTTGAAATTAAAAAAATAAATGTTCTTTTTTGAAAAATAAAAATGTTTTTTAAATTGATTAGAATGAAAAATGTTGTCTTTATTTTTTTGAAATGAATGTTTTTTTCTAATTTTTTTATATCTTAATATATATATATATATATATATATATATATTATATATATATATATATATATATATATATATATATATATATATATATATATATATATATATATATATATATATATATATATATATATATATATATATATAGTTATATCAGAAACTGAAATATATTATAAATATATATATATATATTTTAGTTTATTTATCAATTTTTATTCTTTAATACTTTAATAATTGTATATTTTATAGGTATAATTTTCAACAATATTTGTAATTGTAATTAATACTCATTATTTTTGTTATATTTTATATAAATCTTATATATATTTTTAACAAGTATGATTGCGCTTTTTTTTATTTTTTTATTTTTTATAATAATATAAATAAAAGTGAAGATGTCAGTCATTAACAATGAAAGAGTGCTAACGGAGTTCATGCCCATATTCGATAACATGTGATTTAAGTTAACGTTTTTTGAAATACGAAATCTTAAATACAAAATACTCGCAACAAAAATTCTTTTTTAAATTAAATTTCTTTGTTGATAAATGCCTTTTTTTAATTAAGTACAGAAAAAGTCAAGCTAACTAAACACTTTAATCTTTTTTTATTGTAATGGGAAAGCATACATCTCGAAAAATGAATTTAACTCGAATTTTATTTGACCAAAATGAGTAACCATTTATCTCATAAATGATTAGACAGAACAGGGCAAAAAAAAGTGCCGCTACCAGGGATTATCCTTTTTCGGATATTTCCTAAAAATTTTTTTTTTTTTCCGGATAACCAAATAGTTTTCTTGAACACAGTTGTCCAAAAAAGGGTCCTAACCTCTTCGGAATTGATCCCTCGGAAGGGTGATTCTATAAGTAATAGCAATCACTTTAAAGAAAAAATTAAAATCTTTTAATTAGATCCAGGGCCGGATTAAGCATTTTTTGGTCTTTTGAGATTGCTAGCTTCCAGATATGGAGCGAACTCCAAACATATGTTTATACTTAAGTCAAATAAGAATGGTTTGCAAAAAATTGCGATGATTGGAGCCTGGAAACAAAAAAGCCCCAAAATTTGCGCCCCCTGCCCCAAACGTGAGAGCAACAAGTTGATAAAATATTTTTTGTACTATTTCAACTAGACTTACATCGATAAATTTTAAATTTCATAGTAAAATAATTTAGCGTTCAAAAGTTATGACCATTTAAAGTTTAAACCTCCCTCAATTTGAGGGGGTCGCAAACTTTATATGATCATAACTTTTGAACGCTAAATATTTTACTATGAAATTTAAAATTTATCGATCAATGTAAGTCTAGTTGAAATTAGTACAAAAAATATTTTATAAACTTGTTGCTCTCACGTTTGGGGCAGGGGGGCGCAAATTTTGTGGCTTTTTTGTTCCCAGGCTCAAATCATTGCAATTTTTTGCAAACCATCCTTATTTGATATAAGTATAAACATATAAATGTTTGAAGTTCGCTCCATACCTGGAAGTTAGCAATCTCAAAAATCAAAAAATTGCATTTAAAGTTTCCGCCTAAATAAACCAAAAACCTTTATTTTCAAAAAGTGTTTGCACTCCCCAAAGTTCAAAAAAACGCTTTTTTTACCTTTCATTTTACAAATATCAGTAAACAAAATACCTTAGATTCAAAATTATGTTTTAATTAAGAATATTTGTATATACATTCCAATACTACTGTATCAATATACAATATAGTATATTAAATTTTTTTTGATTTTTTAGTTGGATAAAAAATCAAAAGAAATTGATATTAAAATTTTATTCTTAAGCTTGGGTTTATTTAAAACAATTTTTTTCAAAATAATGTGCACATATTTTAATTATATATACACTGAATTACAATGTAGTTTAAACCAATACAAATTTGAGACTAGATATTCTTTTGATATCCAGACTATTGATCTTCAGACAAAAATAAGTAATAATACACACAAAAATATACTCTGACTGTGATTTGATTTCAAGCGTGTTTGCTGTTAAAATCAATGATTCAACTTAGAAGTTTGTCCTCATATTCAGGATTAAAAGGTTGCCTTTTAAACCTTTGCCAATGGATCTTGAATTTAGCATGCATCAATTCAGTGGTTTGTTCACTGAAAACTCCGAGTCCAGTTTTATTTATTTCAGCAAATTTCTTAATATGATGAAAAATTGCATCTACCTTGGGAGTAACTGAAATTTCAAGAGCTAGGTGATGCTTGAACACTGAAATATTTTGAGAAAATCCTTCCTCCAAGATTATTCAAAAATAAGCTTTATTTAACAGTTTGTTGCATTCATTTCAATTGAAATGATATGCTTGCATTTGAAGGTGCAAGCGATTCAATCATTCTTGTGCTTGATCCCATATTTCAAGGAGTTGCTTGAAAAAATAGTTGAAAATTCCAAGAAAAAGATTTTCATATGTTTCAGAAATACCTTCTGCTGCAGCAAAAATCAGTTGTTTTTTTACACCACCATCCCGGGCAGAAGAACTTGGTTGGAGACATGATGATTCTTGACTATAACTTTGCTTAAATTATGTGCCAATTACACTGAGGGTAATTTTCAAGAATAAATCACCTCCATCAATTCCAAGTTTAACTAAATGATGTGATGTAAGTCCTCTTACTGAAAAAATATGGTTGATTAAGACATTCAAGTTCTTGCAGTGAACAACTTTTCGAACTTGGTTTTACATTCTTATTCCAGAATGACAACTTTTGACATCATGAAAAAATCTGCTAGAGGTTGTCAAGTTTTTGCTTCACGTTTGCCTCTACAGCTCTTTTTTACATTTAGTTGTTCAGCCTTTTCACACCAATATTGCAAAAATTTGTAGTGTTTTGAACTTGAACCAATATTTCAGCAGTAAATAGCTGCTGTTTGTACTTTGCTGAATGTCTTGGTAGAACTTTTAAAGAGTTACCTCCACTTGCTCGACTAAGTTTGACAGTACCTTCTGGAAAGTTTTTTTTTTAGAGATCATATCAGCTGCTATTTGTTCAGCACTCTTACGGTCCTCTACGACAAGTTTCTGTACATTTTTTTTCCTTGTACCTATACTACAAAAGTGAGGATGTCATTTCGCAAGTACAGACAAACAAATACTGCATCTTTTTACAGCTGGCTATGATAAAGAAGGTTCGAAACTGAAAGCTTTGATACGGTCAGTTTCAGGGTAAACTTTTGTTTTTTGATTCAATATATTAAACTCTGTCAAGTAAAATACCAAAAACCCAAACCTCATTTTATAATTTTTTGATACCTATTGATAAAAATATTTGCTCTGAAGAATTATCTGCCGAACTATCATTTGATGAGTTTAAAAAAGCTTTCAAATCTTTAAAAAAAAATAAAGCACCTGGTGCAGATGAAATAAACGGAAATATTGTTATAGATTGCTACGAACAATTAAAAAATATTCTTTTTAAAATTTTCAGAGCATCTATCCATCAAGGTATTTTTCCTGAACGTTTAAAGCTTGCCAGGGTTACCCCTATCCATAAAGAAGGCGACAGATCCAATATCAGTAATTATCGTCCCATCTCTGTTCTTTCTATATTTTCTAAAATTTTAGAAAGAATTATCTTCAATAGGGTATACAATTATTTTAATTACAACAACTTACTTCATAACAATCAGTATGGCTACAGAAAAGGGAGTTCAACTGAACATGCCATTATTCAGTTTATACCTAACATCTCTGAATCTTTTGAAAAATCCCAATATACACTAGGTTTTTTTATTGACCTATCAAAAGCTTTTGATACGGTCAATCATCATATTTTAATCCAAAAAATTAAACATTATGGTTTAAACAATAGAATCTTAAAATGGTTTGAAAGCTATTTAACAAATCGAAAACAACTTGTTTATAGTAATAATGGTCAGCTAAGTGAACCCCTGAGCATAACCTGTGGTGTTCCACAAGGTTCTATTCTCGGACCACTACTATTTTTAATCTATGTAAACGACTTAAACAAAGCTATCAAATTGAAAAGTATAATGTTTGCTGATGATACTAATCTTTTCTTATCCCATACTGGTATTTATGAACTCTTTTCAACTGCAAACAAAGAACTAAATCACATTTCTAATTGGTTCAAAGCTAATAAATTAACTTTAAATATTAACAAAACAAAATGGATTATCTTTCACTCCTGCGCAAAAAAACGTTTTTAACCAAGTAATTATTCATTTATACATAACTATATAAATTATGCAATCATCGCCTGGGGAAGTACGGATAAAAGTAAATTACAACATCTTTATCGCCGTCAGAAACATGCAATCCGCGTAGTTAATTAGGCGGATCGCTTTTCACATTTAAAATATTTTTTTGATTATATGAAGATTCTAGATGTTTATAAACTGAACATATTTAATGTCTTATGTTTTACTTTTATATGGAAAAACGATTTATCTTTATTTGTTTTTAAAGACCTTTTTTCTTTAAAACCAATAAATAAATACACATTAAGAAATAATAGTTTTTTAAATGAACCTTTTTGTAGAACTAAGTTCAATCAATTTTGTATTGCATATCGTGCACCCCATCATTGGAATAAAATAGTATTACCAAATTTTGATCCTTCTAATACTCTTCCTGTTTTTAAAATTAAGTTAAAAAAATTCGTTCTCTCTTTCTAAAATTCTATTGAAAATGTATGTGAAATGTATTTGTTAAATCTTCAACTTATTAAATACTAAAATGTGCTGTATTTTGCATAATGTAAATACGTTAAATTTTCTATATATATATAAATATTTTTACTTTTTAAGGTTCCGATGATAAGATTCTTATGATCTTCTTTTGGAAACCTAGTTTTATATTATTAGTACGACTTAAATGTATTACGACTTATGTTTATGTATTACGACATATAAATTTTGTAACACGACTAACGTTGTAAACTGAAAAAAAAAAAAGAAAAAAAAAAAAAAAAACTCAATCTGTGGCAGATTTTCTTTGAGCTTTGATTTAGCACTAGAATATCTTGCAGATGGCTTAATGATAATCGAATTTAATAACTATTTTATAAAAATTGGGGAAAAATTAGCTAATAAAATAACTCTTGGAAAAAATTGTTATAAATCGTATCTAAGAAAAAAAGCCTCAGTCATGAACGAGCTTGAAATAACTCCGGATGAGCTTAAAAATGCATTTAATACCTTACAACAAAACAAAAGTCCAGGACTAGATGACATTAGCGTAAACGTTGTAAAAAATGTCTACGATATTATAGAATATCTCCTTCTGCATATCTGTAATCTGTCTTTAAAAAATGGGGTGTTCCCTGACCAGCTAAAGTTAGCAAAGGTTGTTCTTATATTTAAAAGCGGAGATAATTCTATTGCTTCTAACTACAGGCCTATTTCTATTTTGCCATGCATTTCAAAAATATTAGAGCGAATAATGCACAATAGGCTAATCAATTATCTACTAAACCACCACCTGCTAAATAATAACTAATATGGCTTTCAAAAACACCATTCATCAGAACACGCTGTAGCCAAACTTGTCAATGAAATTTTAAAAGGGTTTGACAATAATAGATACACTCTTGGGGTATTTCTCGATCTCTCAAAAGCGTTTGACACTGTTGACCACGAAATTTTTCTTTATAAACTGTATAATTATGGAATAAGAAATAACAATTTAAAATAGTTTCGCTCTTACCTTAATAATCGGAAAAAAGCTTTACCATATAACAACACTGTAACTCGACTTGAAAACATTACGTGTAGAGTCCCACAAGGATCAATTCTCGATCCATTGTTATTCCTCGTTTATATTAACGATATCTACTTATCTTCTAATATACTTAATTTTGTCCTTTTTGCTGATGATACGCAAGTATTCTTTAGCCACACAAACATTAGTCTATTATTTAATACTGTTAATCAAGAACTTGAAAACCTAAACGAATGGTTTAAGGCTAACAAACTTTCGAAAAAAGTAAATATATTCTTTTTACAAAACTATCAAAATCTGAAACCCTCCCCTTAAAACTACCTGATTTACTAATTGATAAAACTAAACTTAAACGAGAGTATTCAATCAAATTTTTAGGCGTAATACTTAATGAACATATTAGCTGGAGTAATCATATTAAAGTAATAGAAAATAAAACATCTAAAACTATTGGTATTATGTATAAAAAAAAACATCTCCTGAACACAAATTGTTTAAAAAATATTTATTTTGCATTTATTCATAGCTACATCAGCTACTGCAACATTATCTGGGCAAGTACTTATCCTTCAAAGTTAAATATGATCTACAAAATACAAAAACGAGCAAGTCGCTTGATATTAAATGCATTAAATTTAGTTAGGTTAGACATTATTTGCATGCATGTATAACTAATTTTTACTTTTTTGTACGCGTATATGTATTACAAATTATTCGACTACTTTACCTAAAAAATCTAGGGTAATTTATTATTTTTTCTATATAAATTACCTTAATTAAATAAGTATTGAAACTTTTCTTTTATATAAAATAGTGCATGCCAAAATATAAACTCATGTATACTTCACTGCACCTATCCCTATTTAAGTCAATCGATGTTTTTACACTCCAAGTCACTTAACAAATCAGCAGTAGAACGAGAAGATCAAAATCCATATAGATAATCAGAAAGAAACTTATAAGATGAGAAATTAAGTGTTTGTTAATTTAAGACTCAGAAACCTTGCTTATGATAGTAAGAAGACTGATGGGACAGTAGTTAAATGAGTCAGATCGCTCTCCACAACTTTTGAAAATAGGATAACAGGTGCTGCTTTCCAGCAACCTGAAAAACAAGACAAAAAAAAAATGATAAGAAAAAATAAAGATAAAGCACATGTTAAATAGTTTTGTAAGCATAGACAAAATCTCCGGAGAACATTTTTATAACAGGTTTGTTGTAAACACAAACTGTAGATAAGTCTTAGCAAGATATCACTTTATATACAAAAGTTGGAGTGATACAAACGTCAACCAATGGATCAACTTGATTGTCAGCTACATTAGGTAGAACGCGAAGAGTGGAATTAGGAGATGATATTAATAAGAATTTCTTAGCAAACAACTCAGGTTTGTCTTTAGGTAAAGTGACAAAATCTGAACCATACAAGAGAGGTGAAATAACAGACTTGCCTTATTATAGATATTATTCAGAATTCTCCAGAAGTTACAAGAGCCTAATTTTTGAGATTGAGAGATAAAAAACAAGATTTCATGACCTGAGAATAGCGGTTAGACAAAACTACAATGATTTCAAGCAGTAGTAAACAGACGTCTGTTTTCTGGAGAATTGTTTTGCTGATAGATATTAAAGTAATGGTTATGATTGGAAATTGCAGCAGCACAATGAGAGGAAAACCATGGATAAGAGTAAGGCTTGACTTGGAATTGTCTAGAGGGAATAAAAGATTCAATGCCAGTCTTCCTGTCAGCAGGAAGACAAAAGATTTCTCCCATCACAAAGAAAATTACGGAAAGATCCCAGTCAGCTTTAAGGAAGTTAGAGATACAATGGTAAAGGGATTCTGATGACGAAGAAGAGTGAGATAATAATTTTAGAGATATCAAACTGTGATCAAAAGCACCTAAGGAAGAATAATGTGGAATAAGTGAGCACTGACTGGGATTATAAACAAGACATAAGTTGAGTAGAAAAGGTAAATGATTTGGGTTGTCTGGAAAGCGAGTTGGAAAGTTGACACTTTGTGTTAGAGATTGAGAAAAGCAATAGTTGTGGGCCTTAAGGACTGCTGAGTCACTGACACTAGAGCCAAGCCATTTAGTGTGATGAGCATTAAAGTCACCAACAAGAACGTTATTGGCTGAAAGATTAAGAGAAAGGACTCGGTAATTTTAATAAGAAGGAGAGCGATATAGAACAAAGAGAAAGGCAATAGAATGAAGTGCTGCTAAATGAAAGCGCATAAAAGAATAGTCTGTGTATTCAAACTCTGCAAATGAGTTAGTTCTTGCGAATGTAAATGCCCAGACCAAGCATGCAACTATTTACGAGTTAAAGAATATAAATCATCAACACTAAGATCACAGGATGAGGCAGCTGAACTCAAATTTGCCTAACAAAGAGCAAGTAGATCTGATGAAATTTGCAAGAGATAAGACTCAATAAAAGAAAAGTTACTTCAAAGACCACGAATATTAGTGATTTACACACTATTTAATAGTCCGAACAATTGCCTAATTACTATTAATTTACCCTATACCGTAATAAAGAGCTCCAAATGTGACCTTGACAATGCACACCAAAGGTATGAACAGGGACAACACCCATGCACAACATGGCACTTTTTTTGTTCTTTAATCTTTACAAATTCGTAATATTTAATAGAATCGTTTACAGAGTATAGTAAAATTTAAAAAAATTACAAAGTTACGTTGTACAGAAAATATATAAAATAAAACTGTAAAGTATTAGAAATTACTTTAAAGAATGCGGGAAACATGCAGAAGACCGATGGTCTTGTCATCGAGAAACCGCTATGCTCTGTACTCTGATACTTTACAGCTGTTGATGGAATCAGCCCCCTCATTAGGAGATTATAGAATCAGTTGCGCAGTCATAAAAACAGATACACAAGTAAACCCATTGAGTCAAGAAGATCCTGCATTAAACATCCTAAACTGGAAACAATGTATGTAAATACATCTACGCCAGCCTAATAGATGAAAAAAGCGTGCGAGGCTGGTCAACAGATAGAATCTGTTTACCCCTTAAGTCTTTGACTAGGAGGCATTCTATAAAACAGCAGCCGGATGCATTTAACGTCTGCCCAAGATGAGTATTTTTATCAAGACACCATTTCTAGCTCTTACTTAACCAGGAGCCCCAAGGCAGGAGGTGTTTTAAGTCGGAATTAGCTTCTCCCAGCTTTTGCCTAAAAAAGTGTATCCTAGAAAGCAGCAGGTCATGAAGCAGGATGTACTAATTTACATGTTACCAGTAGCAGAATAACCTGACCTGAAAGGTCAAGATCAAAAGCTAGGTCAAAGTAAAAAAAACATATCGCGCAAACTTATAATTTTCAGAGTTAAACGTAAACGCAATACCGCGTAAATCAGTTAACAGCATTTTGTCAAAAATACCTTGTCTTTAAATTACTCGGAATCACCTTTATCTCTAAAATGATAAAATAATATAGACTAATTATTATAGACTAAATATTATAGGGTAACAAAAAACACTGTCTAAATATATTATTTGAAACATTGGTTCAACTATAAAATTCGATTTTATAAATACAAAAACGTCTCTTGAAAAATGTTTTTGACGTATTTTGACTTAAGTATTACGTCTCAGCCGGTTCGATATATTCAACTGTTTTTCAGTAACTGAATAATTTAAACAACAAAGCTAAATGTTTACACATATATTTATTTATAATCAATAAAAATTTCCGAAAGATACATCCCGTGTAACAAACAATATTTACGCAATATTGTTTACAGTGTATAAAGTATATAAACAATATTGCGCCAATGTTGTTTGCTACTCGGTATATTAAGATATATTTTTTTAACTTTAAAGTAAAACTGTTTTAAAAAAGGTTGCTGTATAAAAATATTTGTGTATATATATTTATTTAAAACAATATTTTTGTGTATAAACATATATACACAAAAATATTTTCCAGGAGTTCTGAATATTGTCAATTTTTAAATTGACCACCATGTAGCCACCATTTTAAAAATCTACACTTTGGTTTTTTTAATCTTCAAATTAAGTGGTATTTTTGGATTGCTAAGATTTTTTAAGATTATTGAAAACTCTGTTTCTATTTACACTAAGAGGTGAAGTTGTGTCAAGTAAAAATTCCATAACCTTTACGTCATAAGGCAGACCAATAAGTGGGCGGTAATCGAAAATAATATAAAACGCAGCAGAAAGCTTGGATTTTTTAAAAACCTTTAAAAGCGGTTTTGTAAATATTAGCGGATACTTCTCAGTGTTCTGAGCTCGCCGCGAGTTTTAAAATCTTGCATTTTTTCTTTGCTGTTACACCAAGAGCAAAAATGTGTTGATGCTGCATTTTTAAGTTCAAAGAGTGTATTGGCTAATTTATTATCAAAAGCACAAAAGTGTTTTAAATCATTTAACTTCAAAGCAATGAGACTTAAATCAAAACTTGAATGAGATTCTGCTACATTTTCTATTTAGCCAATAATAAACAGTTTAAAATACTGCAAAAAAAAGTTTTTTTTGTTCTACATTGAGACAGCAAAACTTGATTATCCTGGTTAATATTGTTACCGGGCTTTGATCACCATAGCTTTTTGTAAAGCATTCTTACATGATAACAGTATCAACAGAGCCGGAACTATAGTTTTCACGTGTTTATTTCAATTTTGGAAATTTACACCATGCCTGTACAAAAAGTTCAGACATGTTGTAAGCTCCAAAAATTTTCATTTAATACTATTACCAAATAAGGATGTGTTACAAAAAATTAAAAAAAAAAACGGACCCCCGAACCCTTAATTTAGGTTCTTCAAACTCCAATTACCGTAATTTTTTGTAACACATTCTCATTTGACATAAGTATTAAAATAAAAATATTTGGATTTACGTCGTTTCTGGAAAATAGCGAACATGTAAAACTCAAGAAATGGAAAATAACGAACATGTAAAAACTCTGGCTCCGGCTCTGATCAATATTACAAAATTAAAAGTTTGCATCTCTGGAAAATATCATAAACATCAAAAAGCTATGACATGCCTGTTTAACACCTTTTTTGTGATATATTAAAAACTTAGATTGTAATTGAACGAGGTATCGTGGCTTTGAAAATGAAAACCGTTTCTGGTATACATTATTTTTCAAATAAATTATTTCCACTAAGATATGTGTATCGAGTTAATGAAGAATTTAAAATTGAAATTAAAAAAAAAATATTCAAAAAACAAAATGACGCAAAATTTCCAAGACGTAAGCAGCCTCAAATCAAACTTTTTGTAAATCTTATTCTATTAGAGTTTTGTTTTAAACTTTAATAAACTCCTTTTTTTTAAAACAGAGAATGAAAATTCTCAGCTCTTTGTATTATTACAAATACATAAAAAAACTAAAAAAAAAAAAAAAAAAAAATTAAGTAAGAGCGTTAACTTTAAATACATTGAACGCAATTAATAATAAACATCATTTTTATGAAAAATTTTATGCAAATATTAAATAAAAATGACGATTAAGAATAAAGTTAAACAAAAATATTTTTAAATTTTTGAAAAAATATTCCTATTAATAAAAATATACCAATTCATAAAAAGTCATCAAAGTAACAAATTTAATAAATAAACTTAAAAAAAAAAAAATTAACTAAAAAAACTGAGAAAAAGTAAATAAGTTAAAAACCACTGATGTAAATTTATTTTTTTATGATTTAAAAATAAAAAATTAAAAAGATTTTAAACCATAAAAATATATTTATCCTAAGTATTTACAATACATATAAAGTTTATTTATCTGAATTATAACCAAATGACTATTTATTTAGAATGATAAATTATATTAAAGTTAAATAGATTATTTAATTATCACCTCTAACATCAATAAAAACATTAAAGAGCTCGAAGATATTAGGGAGCAAAAATAAAAGCTGAAAAATTTATTTAAAAAATATGCTTAAAATTCCATCATCTCTTTAAGTGCAATAAAACTTGAGTTAAAGCATCTATAAATTTGTGAACGTCAACAAAGCTATTATATAACGGAGCAGGTGCAACACGCATTACATTTGGTTGGCGAAAGTCACACTAAAGAAAACATATTTTTAAGAGCAACTGCAACGTAGCTTAATAAACTTAGTTCAAAAATGAACACATTTTAAACAAAGGGTCAAGTAAGTATTATTCATACATTTATTTATATATTTGTCAATATTTACATTTCAAACTCATGATCCAAAAAATTTTTATATAACATAAATATTAATTCGTTAAAAACAATAAATAAAATATAAAAACCATTTTTTAAATGCAAAAAATTATAACAATTAATTAAACAGAAAATTTACTAATTTTAAGAAGATTTCATTCAACATTTGTAATGAATTATTTACTCTCTCAGACTAATTGTAAAAAGAAGGTGGAAGAGAAGATAAATAATTCTAAGAAGGTGTAAGAGAAGATAAATAATTGTAAGAAGAAGGTGGAAGAGAAGATAAATAATTGTAAGAAGGTGGAAGAGAAGATAAATAATTGTAAGAAGAAGGTGTAAGAGAAGATAAATAATTGTAAGAAGGTGTAAGAGAAGATAAATAATTGTAAGAAGAAGGTGTAAGAGAAGATAAATAATTGTAAGAAGGTGGAAGAGAAGATAAATAATTTTAAGAAGAAGGTGGAAGAGAAAATAAATAATTGTAAGAAGAAGGTGGAAGAGAAGATAAATAATTGTAAGAAGAAGGTGGAAGAGAAGATAAATAATTGTAAGAAGAAGGTGGAAGAGAAGATAAATAATTGTAAGAAGAAGGTGGAAGAGAAGATGAGGGGTTTTGTTTTAGTCATAGTTTGTTGTTATTTTAGTGAAAAAATAAAATATTATTATGGGGAATTTAATTTAATTTTGTAATAACTGTAGCTAATTTGAAACCAGAAAGTTGAATCAACTAAATTAAAATTAAAAAAATTATTCATGAAAAGAATTCTTTAGAAATTTGAATAATTTTAGTCTAATCACTTGTTTTTTAAAAAGTACTCAATTTCGTGTCTGCATTTAAAACTTAATTCAGATTTTTTGTTTAGTAGATTTTTTGTTTAGTAAATTTTTTTTACTAAACAAAAAATCTAAGCGAGAAAGAGGAAAAAAAAAAAAGTTAGGAAAACATTTGCTAACCTCAATAAATTCTTTTTTTAACAATTTAAGAATACTTTTAAGCCAAAAAATGGTTAAAAAGATCATTTTATCATACCATAGCATTGTTTTAAAGTTATTAAGGTTATATAATGTTGTATTAATGATAATGAAGGTTATATAAGGTTGTATTAATGATTCATACTCAAACAGCATTCATGAAAAACGTGGAATACCTCATGGAAGTGTTTTGGGACCCATTTAATTTTTAATTTTTATAAACGATATAACCTCGTGTATTGAGGAGGATTGTGGAATCAAGCTTTTTGCAGACGACAGTAAGTTGTATCAAGCAAGAAAAGACGGAAATAATATCAACCTTGCAAATACTATAAAGAGAATTTTAGAATGGTCAAATAATTGTCAACTCAATATATCTACCAAAAAGTATTTTCACCTGCGATACGGAAAGAATCTATTTCCAGAACATTCATACTTATTGGATATCAACACGCCTATCGAATCAATTGATTCAATCCAAGATATTAAGATTTTTCTTCCAATATGAAATTTTCTAAACACTGTTCTCACATTGCTAGCAAAGCAAGTTCTTGTGCTTAATTACTCTTAAAGTCTTTCATCAGTAATGATTCCCATCTTTTGATAAGAGCCTATAAAGTTTATATGCAACCAATTTTTTGAGTCATGTACCCCTGTGTGGAATCCGTATCTCCTAAAAGATATACATTAGGTAGAAAAGGTCCAGAAACATTATACAAGAACTGTCTGCAAACGGTGTTGTATTCTATATAAAGATCATGCTTCAAGACTTGATATCTTCAATCTTGACTCTCTTGAATGTCGGAATGACATAAGATTATGCACAACTTAGTTGATTTGCCTTTTTCTGAGTTTTTCACTCTCACTCCTACTCATTATTCAACTAAATGTCATTTCCAAAAATTAACATCATGTAACAAATACATCAATGATATAAGGAGATTTTTTTTCAGTGAAAGAGTTACTAAGATTTGAAACTCTTTAGCTGATTATTTGATGTATTCCTCTTCATTGTCTCTATTTAAATCAAATTTAAAAACATACAATATTCAGAGACACTGTTTACTGTTTTAAACTTGGTGTTACATAAGAGTAATTCTCCAATTACCTGTATCACCTTTTTGTATTTTTATTTAAATGCAAATAAATTGAAATAATAAAATAATAAATAAAATGAACAATTTTTGACGTTTTTATATAGTCCTGTTGTGAAGCGTTGAGAAAGGTTAATGTGCTGCGTTTTTATGCAGCTATTACTTTTTAGTTTAACTTAAAGACAATATTAAACATTATGTAGAATATTATTTAGAAAAACGCACTCCAACTATGTATAAAAAAAGACTATGTTAATCAAATTAATGCATTACGACCGTCACGAAAAAAAGTCAAGAAGTTTTTTTTAGGCGTCGTATCAGACTTTATAAAGTTAAAAATATAGTAAAAGTAAAGATGCTGATATAAGTTCATAATCATTGTTTTAATTTTTTTTTAAAAAGAGCTTTTAAAAAAAGAGCAGATGATAGTATTAAAATGTAACAAGTACGTTACGACCATCACGCTATGTTTTTTTTTCCATAACGGCTTCTTGACATCTATATAAAAAGTTTCAGCACAAACGGTTTTATTATTGAAACCAAGTTGAAAATCATTTGCAGTTTGTTTACTCATAATATTGCTTAGACGATAATTGGTCTGACTTTTTTTCCCGTGAACTTTGGGAAGTCAGATGAGAAAACTTTGGTTTTTGCGCTAATGTAACTTATCATCTACCGGAACAAATATGTTCTTGCGGCTTTTCTTTGATCTTGATGAAATAGCGTAAAGTTTAGGGGGGTTTTATTTTAAAAATGCGCCAAAATTTAGTAAATTAAAATATCAGTGCTATTCAGATGCAATATAAAAAATGAAAAAGGATAATTTAGAGTATGCTTTCAAAATAGTTTGTGACTTATTTTGTATTAAATCTTTGAAGGATTACCAAAAAGAAGATTTAGTAGCTCTCAGCAATAGCAGAGATTGTTTTGTTTGCAAACCAACAGGCAGTAAAAATTCTATTGTGTTCCGATGTTTACCCTTTTTTACCTTCACTTTAAACTTATTAAGAAAAGGACAAGCACCTGATAGTATTCGATAAGAATATGTACTTAAGTTGTGGAATAATTAAGTTTTAGTTGTTTCTCTGCTTTTGAGTTTAATGAAAGACCAAGAAAACATTCTTAGTAAAAACTTTTTACTTAAAAGGAAATCAAATTAACTTTTATGAAGCATAATCAACAAAGAAAAAAATATAGATGATCAAACAGAGGTAATCATTATTATACATTGTTTTAGTTAACAAATAAAGTTTTCCATTTTTCTAGAAAAGGTCTAGTTTTTGCTGGGTAATTACCCTGAAAAATTATACATTCTTTTCTGAAATGTTGTTCATAAACTTTGGAATTTTGATTTCAAGAAACGGAAAAGCGTTGTTGGAAAAAAAAAAGGAAGTTATCAAAGAACGCAAAAGAAATGAAAACAAGCTAAAAAATCAAGTAAAAATTGGCAACAAAAGCTTAAAAACAATTTTGAAATCGATATTTTTATTTTGAAAGAATTATTTTATAAACTTATGTTGGGAACAGGGAGCATTAACCATTTAAACTTTAGTAAAGTATTAAAATATAAATAAATATAGCAGCCTGCCTTTAGTTACCAATTTTAAATTTAACAAACCCAGTACCAAAAAACCATAATTGAGAACTTCGATAATGTTATTAAGTTTATACTTTTACATAGTTGACATGGTTTTTATGATTTTTCATATTTTTTTTAATTGCGTTGTTTTATTTATTGTTTTTCAAAATTAGATTTTTTGTTACGACCGTCACGACAAAAAAACCATAGAAATGCTTATAAAGCATCAAGTAAAAACTATGAAACTCAGCATATAATAACATCAATATGTGCTAAATACACACACCAAATGATTTTTTTTTACCATGCCGTTCGCTCCAATTAGTTTGACAAAGCTGTTTTGTTCAGAAGTGGTAAAAAGTAAACATTACGACTGTCACACTACGCAAAGTTAATTTTTGAAAAAAGTATAAGACTTCAATACTGTACTTTTGCATACTAAATTATGTAATAGTATTCCAAATTTCTAAGAAGTTTCAAGTCATTTCCCTTTTTGGTTTATTTTTAATAGCTTAAATAATCTTAAATAATGTCAATATTTTTTATTCTTGACATGTTTCGTAGTCTTACTACATTTTCAAAAGATTTAATTTACAATTAAAACTCTGGTAAATAAATTTAAAAACTGAAGACAATACAGAGAAAAAATTAACGGACAAATAAACTTGTTACAAACCAATTAAAAATTATATTACAAATTATGACAAAATAACTTTCTAATATTAAAATATTAATAATAGTAATAATATAGTAAGTTAGATAGATAAATTTATAATATAATGAGATGTTTGTTTATTTAAAGAAGGATTTTCCCATTTAATATGAAGTGCTTCTTTTATTTTTAATTTGTTAATGGTAGAGGCAGTATCCAAAATCTGAAAGCAATCATAATTAGTTAGTGTTTTACAATTAATGGATGAATTTAAATGTTTCAAAATATGCGATTGCTTGTCACTCGTAAGGTGCTCATTTATCCTTGTTGGCGTTGCAGCCAGCACAAGAAAATTTGTAGACAACGTTAGATTTAAGCATCTTAACCAAATTTTCTTGTGCTAGCTGTAACGCCAGTTATATTGGAGAAACCTCCAGACATTTGACAACAAGGATAAATGAGCACCTTACGAGTGACAAGCAATCGCATATTTTGAAATATTTAAATTCATCCATTAATTGTAAAACACTAACTAATTATGATTGCTTTCAGATTTTGGATACTGCCTCTACCATTAACAAATTAAAAATAAAAGAAGCACTTCATATTAAATGGGAAAATCCATCTTTAAATAAACAAACATCTCATTATATTATAAATTTATCTATCTAACTTACTATATTATTACTATTATTAATATTTTAATATTAGGAAGTTATTTTGTCATAATTTGTAATATAATTTTTAATTGCTTTGTAACAAGTTTATTTGTCCGTTAATTTTTTCTCTGTATTGTCTTTAATTTTTAAATTTATTTACCAGAGTTTTAATTGTAAATTAAATCTTTTGAAAATGTAGTAAGACTACGAATTATGTCAAGAATAAAAAATATTGTGATTTTTATTAAAATTTTTACAAATTTATTGCTAATGCGATGCTCGAAGAATATATATATATATATATATATATATATATATATATATATATATATATATATATATATATATATATATATATATATATATATATGACTTAGAGCTCTTGGTTGCATATAGGCTAGAGATGGTGTCTTTATAAAAATGCTCATCTTGGGCAGACATTAAATGCATCTGGCTACTGTCTTATAGAAGGACTCCTAGACAAAGACTTAAGAGGTAAACAGATTCTGTTAACAAGCTTCACACCCTTTATTAATTACTAGGCTGGCATAGATGTATTTATAATACAATGTTTCCAGTTTAGGATGTTAAATGCTAGATCTTCTTGACTCAATGCATGGATTTAGCTTGTGTCTTGTTTTTAAACACAACTCATTCTATAATCTCCTAATGAGAGTACAGCTCTAAAACTCAGTTTTAGGGTTCTGAGGCCAACTGAGAATCAGGTTTCCTGAACTCTGTGGTACTCTGTGGTAGCTCTCAGAAAGACTGAGTTCATCAACAGTTGTAAAGTATCTGAGTACTAACAATGTCATGTTACATATGGATGGTGTCCTTGTTTGTATTTTTGTTGTGCATTTTCAAGGTCACATTTCGAGCCCTTTGTTACGACTTAGGGTTTATTAATAGTAATGAGGAAATTGCTTAGAATACTAAATAGTGTACTATCTGTGCTTTGAGTCAAGTTCTTTAATAAATCCAAGAAAAGAAAAGAAACTGCATATAGTCAATTGTCTGTTTAAACAGGCTGTTCAGGCATAGTCTACTTTCTACTTTTTTTTCTTATTTTTGTGTTAAAAGAATTTATTAACAAAAATATATACCATTATTAATAAAAAAAAGTACAAAAAACTATAAAATACAAATAAAATAAAAGCTATCATCGTCACCATGTTCTCTAAACCTATCATTCACTAATATTTGTGGTCTTTGAAGTAACTTTTCTTCTGCTGAGTCTTATCTCTTGCAAAGTTCACCAGACCTACTTGCTCTTAGTGAGACTAATTTGAGTTCAGCTGTCTCATCTTGTGATCTTAGTGTTGATGGCTATCTTTCTTTAAATCGTAAAAACTCTAATACTCATATGCTTCGCCTGGGCATTTACATTTGTAAGAACTTGCCAATTTGTCCGAACACTAAATTTGAATCGACAGACTATTCTTTTATGTTTTTTCGTTTATACCACTTCATTTTATCAGTTTTCTCTTGGTTTTACACTGCTTTCCTTCATTTCAAGACTGCACTTTTTTTCATGTTATTTCTGAATAAATTGACAGAGCCCTTTTTCTTTATCCTTTCTCATCTTCTTATCTTCCTTTATCTTTATCCTTTAGCCAACTTTGTTGTTGTTGGTGGGATTAATGATCATCACACTAAATGGCTTGGCTCTAGTGTTGGTTACTCTACAGGCCTTAAGGCCCAAAACTTTTGCCTTTCTTGATCTCTAAAACAAATAGTCAACTTTCCAACATGCTTTGCATACAATCTGAATCATTTACCTTACCTACTCAATTTATGTCTTGTTTCTGATGTTAGTCAGTACTCAGTTTCTCCACATTAGCCTTTAGGTGCTTTTGATCACAGTTTGATCTCTCTAAAATTATCACATTTTCGTAATATTACTTATCTTTCACTTTTATATAATAGACACTGCTCTAAAAAGCTTGCATCTCTTGTGCCATCTACTAAAACTCATTCTTGTGTTACTCATCATTCTAATTCTTTTACTGTATGTACATATATACACAGTCATAATCAAAAATGTGAAACATTTTTAAAATTTGCAGAAAATACCTATTAATGATTGAGCACCCTGTCACAGGGTCATGCTTGTAAATAGTTGGTTAAGTGAAAATAGAATTGACATCATTGGCCCATTGTACACTGCTCTAAACTTTTGATTGTGACTGTATATAAAATCCATAAAGAAGTTTTAAAAATAAGTAAACTCTATTTTTTTTGGTCAGACTTTGCAAAGATAAGCAAATTCCATTTTTCAAAAAATAAGCAAATTCCATTTTTTTGGTCAGACTTTGTGGCTTTATTTCAGGAAAACTCCAGCTTTAGTAGAAATATCACTGTCTTTATAAAACTAGTTCTTTGAAGAATTTACAAATAAACTTACACAAACTTTCTTTTATTGATTAGAAACTCTTAACAGGTTCTCTATATATCTCTCCAATCTGTAAATTTGGTATTACAAAGTATGCAGTTGCACCCCTAAATCCACTGATAAGTTTTCACCATTAAGTCTGCTAATAGGTTGTTTAGAATTTAAAATCCTTCAATGTGTCTTGTATTTAAACATTAACATGGTGATAGCTGCAGAACAGTAAGCACATACCATAAATCGTTTTTTGGATTGTTTGCAATTGGACGAAAAAGATACAATAGATCTTAGATTTGTTTCTGTTTCTCTTATCAAAAGCACAGGACATAATAATCTTAATGAATTGGGTGAATGATTTTCTCACAAAGTTAACATTCAACTCTGGGTATTCATTGTTGATTGAGTTGTTTTTATGATGTACGAATTTCTGTGTTCTTATAGTCATCTTTTTACCTAGTTTTGTAAAAAGATTTTATTTATTTTGAACAACATAATGATGTATGATACTTATTAAATCACCTGTATTACAAAAAACTATATTTGGACACATTTTATGATGAGAAGGTCAAGAGTATAAGTGCTTATAGTTAACCAGTTGCTCTAGATCAATTGTGCATAGGCTTTGTTTATAGAATTTGAAAAACCACTTGAGACAAAAAGAAAGTGGTTAAATAACTCTAATTAACAGTTTAAAGTAGAAAGTTCAAATTTTCAAAATGTTTAATTAAGAAGTGATTGCTATCAAAAATTCAAAAAAGTTAAGTTAAAATTCATAAAAAGTTAAGATAAAATTCAAAAAAGTTAATTAATAGAGATGCAATATGCAAATGTAAAAAGCAACATGTAATATTCAAACGCAATTTTTAATTACATAACACTAAATTACTTTTTTCTTAATTTCTAAATACTTTGAAATGTTTACCTTCTGAAATGTTTAGCTTTTGTTCATAGTTATAATTAAAAATTTCAAAATTTGTATATTTAACTACTTCAAACATTACTTTATTTTGTATTTTAAGAAACATTAAAAAATTTTAACTTATTTAAAATAATGTACATACCACTACACCACGCTTTTTAATTTCTGTATATATTTCTGTAGCATTACTAGAAAATATTAAAGATAACTGACTCCCTCGAGACTTTACATCTTCTGGTGTAATTATATCAATGAATATCCCAGAATAATTCGAGCAACTGTTAGTACCAGGACTAAAATTGCGTTTTATTAAGTACTCCAGGTATCCTGAAATAAAAAAAATCAAGCAGGAAATAAAAATACTATTATTCATTTTTTTCCCCTCAATGTTATAACAAATACTTGAACATTTTCTTCAATTTACTTCATTTGATTTGTTATTATGTATATATGTATGTATGTATGTTAGGATGTTGACTTTTTGGTATCTCAAGTTTCATGTATAAAAAACAGATGAACTTTGGTTTGAAAGTAACTGAAAAGTCATTGGTTTTATTTAATTTTTGAAAAAGGTCACCCACCATGACCCTAGATTACAAACTGGCATCCATAAATCAGTGAATTTTTTTTTTCTCTAAAAGTATATCAACATGGGTCTCAAAAGAACCAAAATTTCATAGAGATTTCAGAAATAATAAGGGTTTCAAATAAAAATGAATTGCTTAAACTTTATATACAAAAAAAAAAGAAGATTTTTAACTAACAATTTAAAATTTTATGACATTTTGTTAGCAATATTTTTAAAAAAAAAGTTTTAGTAAAAAAGATTATGAATGAAAAAAAAAAAAATTCACTGACATATGGGAGCCAGTGTTTAATCAAGGGTCATGATGGGTGACCTTTTTAAAAAATTAAATAAAACCAATGACTTTTCAGTTACTTTCAAACCAAAGTTCATCTGTGTTTTGTACAGAAAACTGGAGATACCAAACATTTACCAAAAAATCAACACCCTAATGTATGTACTTTACAGATAGAGCTGAGTTCTAAAAATATTTTCCAGATGCAGATATTGAAAAACATCTGTATGATACAAAAAGTTGTGTCAAAAAAAACACACTTACATTGATAAAGTGTTTTAGCAAACATTTGGAAGATGGGTTTAAGGATCATTTACTTGTTACTTCTATTTTAATGGCATTTTAATGAAACAATCGACATTTTTAATCTTTAACCTTGGAGAAAATATGCTACTACATGTAGGGATGGCAAAAATCCCGGACATTTTCAATCCCAGTATTTTGGGATTGAAAATGTTGTCCCCGGGAAATCCTGGGATTGAATAGAAAAAAACGCAAGTGTAAAAAGTGAAGTGTAAGAAGAACTAACATTTTAAGTACTCATTAAATACTTAAAAGGGATTATTTAACTATGATATAAATAAAGTACTTCATTCATTAATGAACCTAAGTAATTCAAATTATAAAACAATACCTTAAAATGATAACACAGTATAAATAAAAATAATAACTAAAAATAATATGAACATGCATGAATATACATGAGTTATACTCATTTTTGAAAGTGCTACCCTAAAAAATCAAAATGTCAATCATTTCATTGCTTAATCGTTTTTGATTTTTTGAACATAAAACTGTTTTGAACATAAAAACTCAATCAGACTCTATACTTGTTGGCCTTATAGATAGTATATAGTCATATCTTTTTTAAAGGTTATCACATCATAAGGTACTACTTTCAAACAACAGTATTTTTTTTTGAATTTTAAAAGTTACTTTTTACCCTTATAAGTTGTGTTTCTATTGCTGCCAATCTTTTTTCCATCAATTTATTTAATTTGCTAATTTTAATTGTTTTGACATTATTCTACTTAAGTCTGCCGCTGTTGATATATCTGCCGAGTTTAAACACTTTATCAGCTTTATCATAATTTTTATTTTATTTTGGGTCCTTGTATATGGTAGAAAAATTTCTGGAATTTTTTACGAAGTAACCTGGCTATGAAGATATACTAAGCTCCTTAATGGTGTTCTCCACTTTTAAATTCTACATTCCTTTTTGTTCATCTTAATTGAATCATTGATGTTGAAATCCAATTCTAAATCTAGAAGTGCCATTTTAACACACTTTTAAATTTAACTTCACTAATCAGTCTAGCATAGGCAGCAAGATGCTCCATTGGATTTTGCAATCCATGATTAAATGGATGATCCTTCTAAACTCAATTTTTACGTACTTTTGTAAATAATTTTCATTTTTGTTTGGGAACTTTTTAAACATTTTTACGATTTTAGTGACATTTTTGTTATAACCAATAATTTGGTGCCTAACTTTAATGTTAGATGTTTTATTAATTAACAATGAATCATTTGAACCTCAAACTTTTAGAAAACAATTTCTACTTAAAATAATAAATAAATAATAACTGAAGTTTAATTAATAAACCAAAATTTAAAAATAATAATTTAACAAACCAAAATTTGGATTAATAAACCTTGTGTATTTGGATAACTTCATTAATTAAACGAATGTTAAGTAAACTTTTGTAATTTAACCTTCTGTATTTTGATAACTTCATTAAACAGATGTTAAGAAAAATTTTGTAAATCACGCACACATTTGTAATTAAATTGAGTGGACTTAAAAATGAAATTAAAATTATGCAAACATTGGAATTAGAATAATTAGAAAATTCAAAATAAAAATTTATTCTATTAAAAATGATCTTCCGAGCAGCAAGTGCTAAAATTCTATTTATATTTAATAATATATTAGTTTTAATATTATACTATAATTACATATTTTATATATTTAATCATACAAAATATGTATGATTAAACATTTATAAATAAATTTATATATAGTATAATATTGCAGATAAGCAATAATGCTTTGCATTTCCCATAAAATACACATTGAGAGAGAATAAAAAGAAAACATTGCAAAAAGGATACAAAACCAAGCAGTATAACTGTATATTATATAAAGCAGTATATTTTCATTTTATGATGTACAAATTACTTAAATCTTAGTTTACTTAATCTTAGTTACAAATCAAAAAAAAGAAAAAAGTTACAAATTAAGCTTAAACTTTTTGTAGTTTTACTTTTTTTATGACAATCCTGAAATCCTGGGAAATTTTGGAGACTAATCCCAGGATTTCGGGACAAACACATTGCACGGGATTTTAGGATCTATATTAATTGATTTACAAAGAAAAACAATAGAAATATTTTTGTGACTGATAAAAATTGTTTTTTTTTTTTCAAAAAACAATCTTTTAAACTTAGTTTAAAAAAGCCTTTAAACTTAAAGGATTAGAAATATTTTTGTGCCTAAAAAATTTAAAATCAGCAAAGTTATTAAACTTTTTATTCTAACATTTGCTAAAATTTTCTAACATCAGCAAAGTTACTTAAATTAAGCATTTAATTTTGCCAATCAAAGTTCATTTAACTTCGCCAATTGAAGTTAAACAAAGCCAAATACTAAATATTTGTTAAACTTTGTAACCAAAGTTTAACAAATAGTTCTAATCGTTAAACAATTAAGACTATTCGTTAAATGAATATTAGGTTCTCATAAAACCTTGGTTGTTTGCATTCAGTTAATTCATTCTACTACATGAGCAGACGATTCATAAAAACAAGAGTGAAAAAGTATTCCGTGGAAACAAGTCAAATAATGTGCGAGGCCTACAAGGCATACTTTGGTGTGCCGGTTAGGGACCAAGATAAATCTTGGGCACCGCATTTCACATGCTAATATAGCAAGAAAACACTTGAAAGTAAACTGAACAGTTGCTTCTGGCTTAGATATTTTTAATTTATTTTCATAAAATTTCAATTCTTTAGATCTAGTTCATTTCAAGGAGAGGTAATTTACAAAGTTTTGTCATAAGTCGTGTATTGTAGGCAAATATGTTCCATCTTGAAATTATTCCATATTTTGAAATTTTCTGTCCTCAAATTATTGTAACTCTTATTACCACACAACCCCGATCTGCCTTTTCCACCTAGGCGGCATCAGCCATCTTTAGGAGACAGCAGCAAGTCAGATAGCAAGGCAGATACTGGAGACATAGACTATACTTCGGCAGATAAAGTTGGGGATAAAAAGCCGTACTTCCCTAACCAGAAAGACGTGAACTATTTAATTAGGGACCTCAGACTTACAAAACCGAATGTTGAGCTTCTGATATTCAGGCTCAAAGAGTGGTCACAGATCAGAGGAAGCGGCATCAAAGATTCTCTAAGTTTTTCAGTCAGAGTGATGAGCTATGTTTCTGCAACAATGTTGCTGGTCTATTTCATGCTATAGGTATTGCATGTAATCGTATTGAATGGCACCTATTCACAGACAGTTCATCCCGAAGCATCAAAGCCATGTTCCTTCTCAATGGAAACAACTACCTGTCTCTCCCAATGACTCACTCTGTGCATCTCAAAGAGGACTACACTAGTCAAAATATTGCTGAGTGCACTATGACAACTACGTTAGGTTAGGCCTAATTAAGCAAGTATGACGACTATGTTAGGTTAGACTTCATTAAGCAATTTGTCACTGCTTTTGACAAGAAGTCAGAAGCATTTCAATACCTCCAAGATCATTTTCCAAAAAAGAAAGAGGCTTAGGTCAAGGCTGGTCTATTCGTCAGACCACAGATCAAGAAGATCATGGAATGTGAAGATTTTGCAAACTTGTTAAACAGAGCGGAGAGAGCAGTTTTGCTTCAGTTGTTCAGGGCTTTCTAGGTAATTTCTATACTTTCATACTTCCTAGGTAATCAAAAAGCTAAAAACTATGTGGAGTTGGTGCAGACTCTCATAAAGAATTACACCAAAATGGAATGCAGAATGTTTCTGAAAGTCCATTTCATTGATTCGCATCTTAAAAAATTCAAGGAGAACCTGGGCGCTTACTCTGAGGAGCAAGGCAAGCGCTTTCATCAAGATATATTGGATTTTGAATGTTGTTATCAAGGACATTATAATGAAAACATGATGGGGGGACTAATTTTAGTGGCTACTTTGAGAGAGTGACTCACAGTACAATTGTATATCTAGAAAATCTAAACATTTCTGAACTTTGTTGATTGATTTCCAACTGTGTCTATTCCTAGTGCAATTTTTATCTTTACCTGATCTTAATTTCAAAAATGAAAAAAATGGTTCTATTTTCACAAAAAAAAAAAAAAAAAAAATTTCTTCGTGCTGTTGTTGTATAAGCAAAATTTGTGTATAATGAAGTCATTTTTTCACATACTTTAGACATAAGCAAATAAAGTATTATAATTTATACTTAGAAGCCAGGAACAAAAATTGTGTTACATAGCGTTATTTAGTAACATGATATTTTTTAGTTTCTTTTGTTTGTTTTTATATTATTTTGTTATTAATAAAAATTTGGCGTCCCTCCTTTGATCATAATTTTGCTTAAGTGACATATCAATCACTAGCTAATAATTATTGCAATTATTTTTATACACTTTTTATTTTTACTGTTACTTTTTATTATTATTTTATTAACTTTTGAGCTTGTTATATATAATTATACATAATATAATATACATACAACCAATACAGAAATGTAAAATTGTGTCAAAAAAACTTTCCACTGTTTTCCTAAGCTGGTTCTGAACTACTTTTTGTTGACAAATTCAAGTATCTAGGTCACATAAATGAAAAAAATTTATTACTATTAAAAAAATAATAATTGATTACTCCTCGTTTAACAAATGGGACTATTTTTTTAGCGAATTGTACTATTCATTAAATGAAATTATTTTTTAAATGAATAGCACTATTTATTTAACAAATAGTTTGTTGAATTTACTGTTTGTTGAATGAAACTATTTGTTTAACAAATAATACTATTTGTTTAGTGAATACCACTATTTGTTAAACAAATAGTACTATTTGTTTAACAAATAATACTATTCGTTTAACAAAAAGTACTATTTGCTAAACAAATAGTGATTCATTAAATGAATAGTAATTCATTAAAATTTTGTACAAAAGTTTAATGAATTACAACTAGCTATTTTAATGAAAACACTAGTTTAGTGAAACAAAAAAAGAATTCGCTGATTCATATTCTGACCATGCGTAACTTACTATATTTGTTTGCAATGTAAACTCAGACAAACACTATGTTGCAGAAGAATTTTTAGGTTGGGTTAAGATTTATGGGAGCAAAGGTGCTGAAAAACCTGATGCAGTTATATTGAAGTGAAAATCTGAAAATTTCAAAATAAAATTTAAGTCCCCTTCTTGGAAGAAGTTTCCTTGACTAAACATTTTCATTGATTCAATATTTTCATTAGATGATACTGTGTTTCTGTCATTTGACACCTTTAACTTGTCATTACTATATCATCTAAGAAGTCTTGATTGTTTAAGAAGGAAATAAATACTGCGGAACTGTAGCTTAAAAGATCATAAATAATGGAAAGTGATTCTAAATTTTTTTAACGATTTCAATGCTGAAGTAAAATAAGAAATAGAGAATAGAAATGAAGAAATTTGCAAACTAATCCAAAGTAAGATAAAAGACTGCAACATTGCACATTACAAATTTCATCTTTGACATACATTTTTTTTCCTAGAATAACCCCTGCATATATATATATATATATATATATATATATATATATATATATATATATATATATATATATATATATATATATATATATATATATATATATATATGTATGTATGTATGTATGTATGTATGTATGTATGTATGTATGTATGTATGTATGTATATATCTATCTATCTATCTATCTATCTATCTATCTATATATATATATATATATATATATATATATATATATATATATATATATATATATATATATATATATATATATATATATATATATATATATATATATACATATCTATCTCTCTCTCTCTCTCTCTCTCTCTCTATATATATATATATATATATATATATATATATATATATATATATATATATATATATATATATATATATATATATATATATATATATATATATATATATATATATATATATATATATATTAGCCCATCCCATTTTGGCCCTCATGAACAAATTTTAATATGCGGAGTGTCACAAAATATTCCCAAGGTATTGTTTTCTTAATGAAATTTATTTATTTTTTATTTTAGATGACTACTTATATTCGCGCCACTCTTTTAAAGTTTAAAATTATTACATTTTTTGAGTTTTTACGGGCATTTTTAAACAATTGGTGTGAATAGAAATTTACAAATCTAGGTGACCTAACTAACAGTACGTATTGCACCTTCTAACATCATGTGCATTCCTGTCTGCTTACACTATCTTTCAACTCGACTACTTCTGTATTTCACTAACATATCTACGTTCTCCCAAATTCACTTTACTCTTGGTCCGTAGAGCGGGTTATGACGTAATGGACCTTGGTAATGTGGCCTATATGTGGCAATTAGCTGGAGGAGGATAAACCACAACACCAGTTTCTAATTTTAAAATTATTTACATTTAAACTTTTGAGAAGTGTAGAGATTATTATGAACTTGCGGAAAAAAATCAGACCATAAAGTAAAAATTTACAAATATGGAGCTGTTTCACACGCTTTGAATTTCATGAAATTCTAGTTTCATTTCTGTAAAATCAGACAGGTTTTTATTCTGAGTAATAAAATACTCAAAAAGATCAATAGAATGGCTGACTAAATTTCTTTCTCCAGGGAATCGTGGTTTTTGACCTGCGACTTTTCTGTTTCTGCAATTCTTCAAGTAAAACTTAATTTCACAAGTTTTGATATTTTAGTCTTATTATTTAAGGATAATGTGTCATAAAGTAACAAATTGTTTAAAGACAATGCAAAATGGTTCAAAATCAGATGCAAAATACAAAGAAAATAACTAATTTTTTTTTAAATGACAGACTTTCTAAAAATCCGTAGAAATAAAATAAAAATGAAATCAATAGAAATAGCACTTTGACTTTATCTTGTCAAAAATAAATGTAATAAGTATTTTGCAATGTCGTTTTAAACCTTATTTTATCTACATTGCATTATTTTTAATTTACACTTTTAAGACCAAAAAGACTATTGGCAGATGTATATTGAGCCTGCTGCAGATGTGAAATTCAAATCATGGTAAAACCTTAGAGGTGATTGGTACTGGTATTAGCATCTTTTGACCGAGATCACAATATAGAAATGGTAAAAAGTTCTGTATTCAAAAATAAAGGGAGGTCCGAAAAGGTGTAAAAACGGATAGAATCAAAGCTGAAATCCTTTTGAAAGTAGTTTTTGTTAATAAAGACCAGCCACTAGGTCTTGAGTTGTATATTTCACCAGACTACTAGGTAATTTTTGATTTTTTAAGTCATAGTTTGAAAAAATTGCTACGAATGAGACTCCCTCAGACTTTTTGGGTACAATGAATTCCAAAACTTTAAAAATCTTTCAAAGTTGCTGACAACTCATCAGAACTCACAGCAAAATTGTAAATCTATTAGGCATAGTCTAAGAAACTTATTTCAAAAACAAGAAATATTTTTCTTGTTTTTAAAAATAAATTGCAGGGTAGGATATTTATTTCTTAAAACAAGAAACATAATTCTTGTTTTAAGAAAAATATTTTGTAATAAAAAATTCAATTTTTCTGTGCTTACAGTAAAATTTATTCAAGATAATGTAGAGCATGTGATGAGCTTGGAGAAACTTCAGGCGCAACTTCAAATAAAGAGTTCTAGTAAAAAACCATTAAAAGAAGAAGAGTGGATTCAAGGAGCTAGCAACGGCGACTGCTTTCTGGCTTTCTCGTTATTGAATGGTTCTTATAAATTGAATTTTGATCCGATATCTAACTGCAAACTCTGAACCTTAAAAGTACATTTAAAATAATTTTTTTTTACATATTTTCTTGATATATTTGTCTTAAGCTGAAAATTTATATGTATAAAAATATTTATTGTACATTTGCAGCGTTTAAACGCCGGATACTGAAGCAAATTTGCTTCAGAAACAAGAGATCTGTGGCAGTGACGGATCCAGCATTTTTTGGTGTTTAAGATAGCTAACATGGTGCAAAATCCAAACATTTGTGTCTTTATACTTATGTTAAATAATAATGCTTTTTAAAAAGTTGCAATGATTAGAGGCTGGGAACAAAAAAAAACCTAAAATTTTATCCCCCTTGCCCCAAACATGAAAGCAACAAGTTAATGAAATAATTTATTTGCTATTCTTAACTAAATCTATATTCATTGATAAATTTTAAGTATTGTTTTACAGCCTCTAGGCGTTCAAAAATTATGACAAAATAAAATTTGTAAGCCCCTCAAATTGAGGGGGTTCAAACTTTGTATTGTTATAATTTATGAACTCTGTGAGATATTACTGTGAAACTTAAAATTTATCAATGAATATAAACAAAATTAAGTATTTCAAAAAAATTATTTTACCAACTTGTTGCTCTCACGTTTGGGGCAGAGGAATGAAACTTTAGGGCTTTTTTAGCTTCCAGGCTCCAATCATTGGAATATTTTGCAAAGCATCATTATTTGACATAAGTATAAACATACAAATATTTCAAGATTGCGCCATGTCTGTTAGCTATCACAAACACCAAAAAAATGCTGAATCCTTCACTGATCTGTGTTTAGATGCCTAGGCTTTTTTCGACATGAAGGAAGTGTAAACTTGCAAGTACAATGCTTTTCTACAGCGCTCTGTGATGCGACCATTAGGTTTTCTAGGAGCACCTAAAATAATCACACAAAAAATGTGTATATATATTTTTGAATCACATTGATACGTTTTGATCTAGTTTAGTTTGCAACAAAAGATCCAATCAATTTGGATTTGTTTGATTCAAGTATTTTGAAAAAAAAAATCATAATTTGATAAAAAAATGAGGAAAGAAACATAAAGTTTGTTGTATGACTGGAAAAAAGCCTAAGGACCAACAAAAATCACTTTACAGCAGTTAAAATGTCAATTTATCTATCGTAATCAGTGTAAGAAAGTCACAACATATTTCTTAACTTAATAAACACAGTGCTTTTTTTGGTACAAGAATACATAAAAAAAACATCAATGAACAAATTAACTGGATTTGACATCAGAATCTATTTGCGCCAATGCTTCGAAATTGTCCTAAATTTAGTCAAAAATCATATAAAAGCGTAACTTAGAACAATGGACGCGAATACTTCTATAAAAAAAAAATAAAAAAATTTTATATATAAATATGACCACTATGCCACTCATTAGCCACTCTGCATAAAAATTGGTTGTCGAAAAAAAATTATGGGTATGGCTAATATATATATATATATATAAATATATATATATATAAATAAATATATATATATATAAATAAATAAATATATATATATATATATATATATATATATATATATATATATATATATATATATATATATATATATATATATATATATATGAAAACATCAATTAATATGAATTCTCCTAATACAATTAATAATTTATTATAAGAAACTTTTGTAGTTTAAAGTTTGCAGAAAGAAGGCTATTACTAATATCCAAATTAAACCTCACTCCAATCATGACCCTAAGATTCTAAATTCAATATTTAAAGGTTACGTTCACAGGGGTTATTCTATTTGCAGTAATTTATATTTACAAGATGAAATTATTCAAATGTTTAACAAAAATGGGTAAAACATATGCCAACTTAAACAGATTGCAAACTTAATTGGAAATAAATGGTCTTTAAAAATCAACAAAATTCAATCAGACTCTCTTAACCTCCCTACTGTATCATTACCGTGGATACCATCACTGTAACCGAAACTAAGAAAAATATTTCGGAAAGCTGGTTATAGAGTAGTGTTCAAATCAAACCCAAATTTTAGAACATAACTAATGTCAAAAAACAAAACTAAACTGCCACATAATAGTCAACCCGGAACTTATTTGATTGAATGCAAATGCTCAAAGAGAAACCCAGATGATAGGTGAAACTAAACTTCAAATTAGGACTCGAACTCAGCAACATCTAAAAAGTTTAAACGAGGAGAAACATTATCAGTCTGCAATAGCCACAAGTAAAGTGGGAAAACATAAAAACAATTTAAGTTGAAACAAAAAAATTTGATCAAAAAGTGAGCGAAGTTCTTAAAATACAGAGGTTCCAATGTTCACCTTTACATGGCAGAATTAATTTAGATAACAGGTAATTTGTGAAAACTAAACTTGGACATTTTTTACATTTTAAAAACTTGGACGTTTTTTACATTTTTACCTAAAAAACTGATGACAGCAGTTAATTTTAAACTGTTTCTAACGTTACAAAAAAATCTTTTGTATAATTTTTTACGAGCTGATGATGCTGGTAACCATAATCCTGCAAAAATTTCTAATAATAAATTATTAACTAACTTTCAGACATAAAGCAAACTATTATAAAAGTTTATGTTTAGATGGAGGTAAGTAAAAACTATTGTATCCCAAATAAAGAACTAATGTATCCCAAATAAAGAACTAATATATCCCAAAATTAAGAATTAGGTTTTATCAAATAAGGTATGTATTAATTTGCATTTATTTACATCTAGTTTTATTTGCTAAATTATTGTCAACTTAACAATTACCAGCATATCTTAACAGCTAACTATATCAGCACAGCTTAGTTAAAGTATTTCTAAAAAACATTTGTTTTGGATATACTAGAGTGTTTATTTTCAAAAGTAATAGAGTACTGGGATTAAAATAAGAAGCCTTAAGAGGGACTGCTAATGACTGGTACCCATGTTACTAATGAATTACCATGTATAAAGTTGGTAAAAATGAAATAATATACCTGTCAACAATCTCTGTTTTTTGATAACTTTTTCTAAACCAATTTTATGAAATATCTAAATATATATGTTCAACACTTTATTGTTTAAAATGTTCAATTAAATCTATATTATAATGGTTTTAAAATACCATTTTGCATATACTCTATCGGACAAATAAAAATAATAATTGTTGTCATTTTAAAGTTGTTTTATTAAAATATTTTATAATTAATTAATTAAAATCTAATTAATTAAAATATTAAAATTAACCTCTAATGCTGATATGAGAGAAGCAACTGCTAAAACACATGGGTTTGAAAGTACGAATCCTCGAGCTCCTGGTATCAATGGCAAATTATCTAAACAAACAAAAAATTATTTATTTTAACTATTCTTAATTTAATTAATTTAAACTATTCTTATCATATAAACATTTATGTCTTAACATAGCAGTAAGGATGATCTTAGGGGTATGTGTCACCATGTTGTTTTGGAGGGATTTATAGTTTTTTATTTTTTTTCTCTTGTAAAATTAAGTTATGTTTTCAATTTTTTTAAAATAATTTTGAGTTATAAACTTTGTGTGAGGTGCAGACATTAAAAAAATGATGATTGTAAATTTTTTAGACAAACATTTTTAGGTAGCACAGTCATGCAATTAGAATAAATCGTAGTTATCATATTTTCATATTTTTAAAAATATTTTTACCAGTTTTTTGATAATCTTTTAAAAACTTTTAATATGTATTTTTTTTCTCATTAATATATTGCAGGTAAAAATACTAGGGGTTGCGCACGTAAATTTTGGCATTAATGCATTTTACTAGCATTAATACTAAAATTAATGCTAATAAACAAAATCTATGTTTGCATGCAAATTTATGAAAAAAAAACAAAAACACTAATTAAACATAATAAAAAATATTAATAATAAAAATATAAAAATAGTATAGACTAGAAATCATTTAATTTGTTCTTAACATTGAGAGTATAGATAATGCAAATGTACTGATGAGGGTAAAAATTTGAAATTCATAAGTAATTTCTATGTATGTCAGCAAACATGCAAGCCAGAGCAGATATAAGTAACACAGGTTTACTTAAAAATGGAAAAAACTAAAGTGGGGAAAAACCTACACACAAGAAAACAATATCAAGACAAATTTATTGAATTTTGTTTCAACAAGTTTAGCAGTTAGTTCAAAACATCCTAAAAAAGTTGCTCTTTTTAAAAGATAATCGATCAATTCGATGATGATGTCAGTGGAAAAACCCATGATATTTCAAACATATTTTAAACACATTTCGAACTCAAAGAGATTTAGGTAAAAGCAAGAATTATAATCAAGCCTGAAAGCAAAAGATACAACTAGTTCTTAAAAGTGTTTGATGAATGAAAAAGTATTAAGAAAACAGAAGATGCACAGAGAATACATGCAAAACGCTCAGGGCATCAATGAACTAGCTGTGCGACATTTTAGTGTCTTAAGTATACAAAATATTATGTGGATCTTTATAGGTAAATGAAATAACTTGTGTAGCTTTACTATTTGTTTGAGGTACACTTTTTGATCTGTTTATTTTTTAGATTTGTCAAATGCTTGAGATACCATTTTACATGAAAGAGAGACAAAAGCCTGTGATTATACTTAATGTCTAAAAAAGCAGTGAGCAGCCAATGAGACTTTAACTAAAATAAGATGAGATTCTGTTACAAATAAAGTGGATGAGAATGTTATTAAGTAAATTAGAATGTTTTTAAGTAAAATAAAATGTTATTAATGGAAAACAGCTCTAGAGATGACAAATTTTAGGCAACACCACAAAAAAGAAGAAGTAGATGACTCCCCTTGAACATTTTGCATTCTTGCCATTTTAATATATTCAAAATATTCATAATGAACAAGTTTTTAAAATTATTGAATCATTTCTTTCTAATTTTTGTTGTTGTTGTTGTAGTTAAATTTAACTACACAAGGCCTCAGAGTTTAACTCCACAAGGCTCCACTGCAGATAAGAAGGCTTGTGAAGTTGAACAAATTAAATAATCATTAAAAAAAAAAAAAATTCTATTTTATTTGTATTTTATTAGCTCAAAATTTCGAAAATACCAACAAGGAAAGGTTCGAATCACTAGGCTTCTGGAAGTATCACACTCAACCTATTTTTTAGCTGGGTAGAAAAAATTTGAGTGCAGTACTTCTAGAAGCGTGAAGTGATTTGAACCTCAGACCTGGTCTATCACTAGTTTATTACTGCATAAATTACTAGTTTATTACTGCATAAACTACTAGTTTATTACTGCATAAATTATTATTTGTAGTACTAAAATCATACTTGATTACAATCATTTCCAGGAATGTCTTGGGTACCACAAGGTAACCAATCCATATCTTTGGTCCAGAGTTGTTTTTCATCTATATTAACAATCTTACTGAAATTCTTACCTTTAAAGTGACACTATTTGCTGAAAACATAACTAAGTACTTCAGTTATAACAAAAAGTAGTCACTTACTTAAAACAGTTGATCTTAATCTTCTGCAACAGTTTGGGCCTTCAAATAGCTGGTGATTTTAATTCAAACCAAATCCAGTTGTTTACAGTTAATAATCATCGCAGTGTTGTGATATTGTTATAGTAATAAATGGCATCATAAGTGTATCTTCTTCTGGCATCATAAGTGATTCTTCTTCTCAGACTCATCTCATCTTTTACAACTGACCTCACATGGAAACCATATATGCAATCACATGTTGCATTTTTAATTGTGTTCCCCATTCCCTTACTCATAACTTTTATTTTCTATCTCAAATATCCTACAAATTTCTTGTTTGTTTCTATATGGAATACTGTTATCACAATTAGGATTGTTCTTCTAATGATGTCCTTTCTCTTCTAGACAAAATATAAAAACGTAAATGTCAATTGATTGTTGCAATTGATTGTTGCAATGTCTCTTTTTTTTTCTACAAATACTACTATGATCACTCCTCAAATAAGCTATCTTATCTTGTTCCAAAAACCAAATCTCAATCTCGCTTGACTCACCTTTCAGCAAAGTTGCATTTACTGTAATTGCCCTTTCATACTCTAAAATCATAATTAGATTTTTTTCCTCACACATCAGTATTTTGAAATTCTTTTCTGTCTTCATGTGGTCCAAACTGATACAATTCACAGCTTTTCAAGTCTTCTGTCAAAAGCTTGCTTTCTGTCGGTTTTTTTAACTCCCAACTTAAATAGTGATTACTTGCAGCCTTGTTGGGAGCAAATTTTAAAAAAAGATTGATAAATATAAATAAACTTACTATTGTCCATTTGAAAACGCTCTTTAAACTCTACACCCCACCATCCTGAATACCTTAAAATTAAAAACCAAAATATAGTACAAGAAGTTCCAAAAAATGTTTTCAAAATCTATTCGGACTTATTCATAGCTTTTAAATTAAACTAAATAAAAAAAATATGCTATTATTAGTTTAAAAATACAAGTTTTTTTTAAATTAAACATCTTTTTTTTTTAAAAAGACATTTCAAAAAAAGACAAAAATTTATCAGTTTATGTGATAAAATAAAAGAGTAATGGGACCGTGTCTGAAATCAAATCATCATAGATAAACATCATCTCATTTTTACTTGTGAAATTACATGACATATGTTAAAACAAAAAATAGTAATGGAATTACTATCTGTTCAGTACTTCATAAATAAGATAGTACTAAAGTTTAGAAGTTTTGTATTTAAGAAGTTTAATTTTGTATTTAACTGAAAATACAGGTTCTAACATTAGTGTGTATAATGGTTTAGCTTTTAAAGCTAAGCATTCATTTAGTGGGTCATTTGCTTCACCAGAGTAAGTTTTACCTCTTTGCCATATTATATCTGAAATAGATGGAAAAACTAATGATCGAAAAAACATATAGGCCATATTGATGATTAAGTGTCTGATAAACTCATGCATTAACAACCTTTGATTAAGTGTGTTCCCCTAGATTCTGAGATAGAGTTATGTGAATCCTGACTTTGTTTATGATTGTTTATTATGATTTTGCTTACAGACCAGCATGTAGTATTGTATTGAGTATTGTATTAGAATAGCTTCCATTTCTGTCAAGTATGCTAAAAAGAAACCTGAACCAGTCTGCATGATGGATAAATCTTGCTTTGAAAACTATGATGGCTTATGCAAAAAATTGAAATACCTCCACATGATTTAAACTAAAATATTATTTGACCAAAAAGATGTACCAAAGCATCTCCATAAAACAATACAGTTAGTCAAGAATCAGGATAACAAAATTTAAAAGGTTGTGCTAAAAACCTTTAGAGTAACTCCTAATAGTGCTGTCAAGAAAACTTTCACTATGGTGTATGCTACTAAAAAATGAAAAAGCTAGAGATTGGGCCCTTAATCAAATCCTGCAGGTTGAGTTTCTTAACTCTATTACAGGTTGAGTTTCCCAATTAGCTGTAATTTTAAATCAGTTACAACAAGCTTTTCAAACTGGGAATAAACTTTCTCTCACTGATCTGCCAAACAATTCCCAATCAGTAGAAAAAGCTGCAAAACTCACAGCTGAAGCTTCTAAAAACATTAATAAACCGTGATAAGGCATAACTTCATTTTGACTAAAAATCAAAGGAGATTTGAAAATAAGAAAAATACAAAAAACTCAAAATATCATATACTTTCCTCAGAGTAATTTAAAAAGTTGTATGTCACAAATATACTATTTAAATATAATTGAAAATCATTTTTTTTTAATGACTTAGGCAATCAAAACATATATAAGAAAATAATAAGAAAAAATAAAGTTTTGAAGTGTAAAATATTACAGACCAAAAATTATTTAAGGTTGGGAATAAATTAACAAGCCTTTGATCAGCATCAAGTTGGCACTAAATTTTTAACATAAAGCTTTCACTAAAACCTTTGACACTTTTAGGTATTGCCAAATGCTCATTGCCAATTGCAAGAGCAAAAAAGTAAAATTGCAGTATTAAATATATAAGTCCTTGTTTGAAATTTGCCAACTAAGCTGTAAATTTACTGACTGGCTTAATAAAATTCTTTGATTAGGGAAGAGTATGTGTGCCATACACCTTTATTTTATGATCTTGGACAAACTAATATTAAACTCTTCCATTTTTAAAGACCTTTCTATGAACATTCAAATTGAAAACTTGAAAATTATTTTATAAGTAAGGATTTTGCAAGATCTAATTTTTCAGAATATTTGAGAAGAAACACAAATAAATAAAAACTTTAAAATGATTTCCAAAATAATTAACTTCATACTGTCTAATTTTAATTCTTATATACATACTAAACAATAGTCATCATTGAACTTAATTCTGTTTTGAAAACTTTATGGTCAATTATTTTCAAAATTCTTATTGATTATGGTCAATGATTTTCATAATTCATATTGATTATGGTCAATGATTTTCAAAATTTTCATATTGATTCATAAGTCTTTTAATGTTTATAAGTTCTTATCATAAAAATTCATTTAAAATTTTAAAACAAATTTTATAATAAAAACTATTCTTAAACTATTAAACAGAAATTTTAACTGATATTTTAAAAAAAGTTTTCATTTTTTTAAATCTTTGTTACAACCCTCTCAATTGTTGTTACACCCCTCTCAATTTTTGTTATACCCATATCAATTGATGTTACAAACCTATCTAAATTCAATAACTTCAAAACATTGATAGCCAAGAATGCTGCAGGAAAAAACAAGTTGAGGGCAGTATTTTTAGAGGCATAGCAACATGGAGACATGGTGGGTTTGAACTCTTGTTTACAAAGATACTCGTGCATTAAACCACAAATTTCATTAAATACAAAAAAGAAAAAAAAAAAAAGATTTGTAGATTAGCATTAATAAAAAAGATAAGATTAATAAAAGAACTGAAAAAAAAAAAAAAAAAAAAGATTTGTAGATTAGCATTAATAAAAAAGATAAGATTGATAAAAGAACTGAAAAAAAAAAAAAAAAAAAAAATTTGTAGATTAGCATTAATAAAAAAGATAAGATTAATAAAAGAACTGAAAAAAAAAAAAAAAAAAAAGATTTGTAGATTAGCATTAATAAAAAAGATAAGATTAATAAAAGAACTGTAAAAAAAAAAAAAAAAAAAAATTTGTAGATTAGCATTAATAAAAAAGATAAGATTAATAAAAGAACTGAAAAAAAAAAAAAAAAAAAAGATTTGTAGATTAGCATTAATAAAAACTAGTAAGTAGTAAGTAGTAAGCAGTAAGCAACCTGTAATAGGCGTTGTTAGTAAATAAAATTTAAAAAAAACCGCGTATAGAAAAGCCTAGAAACTACTTTAAAATAGAAAAGCCTAGAAAATGACGTAACTCGACTAATAATAATAATAATAATATTAAATTAGCGTATTCATATTATCAGAAGATAAGATTAATAAAAGAACTGAAAAAAAAAAAAAAAAAAAAAGATTTGTAGATTAGCATTAATAAAAACGATAAGATTAATAAAAGAACTGAAAAAAAAAGAAAAAAAAAAAGTAAGTATAAGTGTAATAAAAAAACTCAATAAAAATAAATAAGTAAAATTAAACTATGATAATAAGAAAAATTAAAGATTTAAAATCAAGTAACCTTTTTAAGTCTTTGTCAAAAGCATATTTCTCATGAATAAATAGACCACCAATACCTCCTGGACCAGCATTTAAATACTAAAAAGTTTTAAAAATGTATTTAAAATGTATTTTATATATGTAAAAATGCAAATTTGCAATACCAGTACATGTAATACACACACACACACACACACACACACACACACACACACACACACACACACACTTTTTATGGAAAAAATTATGAAAAGATAATGAATTTTAAAATCACTATAAAATTCTGGTACTTTTGAGACCCAGGTTGATATACTTTTGAGGAAAAAAAATCACTGATATATGGAAACCAGTGTGTAATTAAGAGTCATGGTGGGTGACTTTTTTAAATGAAACTAATGACTTTTCAGTAACTTTTCAAACCAAAGCACATCTGTTTTTTATATTGGAAACTATATATATATATATATATATATATATATATATATATATATATATATATATATATATATATATATATATATATATATATATATATAATATATATATATATATAAAAGGGCGCCCCAATAATAATTTTTTTTTCAGACAGTTTTGTGTATCAATGTGTCCATTAAAAGCAAAAATAGGGTTTTAGAAAAATTTTAAAGTTTGACCCCCTTCCCCTTATTTTAAAAGTTGTAACGCTCTGCCGTCCACTTTTACAAAACTATTCAACATTATACAGTGATTTTAGGCTAAATATGAAAATGTAAAGTTTCAATTAAACGTGTTTTGTATCAACTTTGATGTCATCATATCTTGACACTATGTATCAGATGATACTAGTAAATATAAGTAAAATAATTAACTTAAGAACCAATTTTTTATTCCATTGTTATCAAGAATTATTAAATTATAAAATACACATTCAATGTTTGAGATAAGGAAATTTTCTATGAATGAAGTTGTTTTCTTATAAATAATTTTATATTTATATAACTTGTAATTATTTTTTTACATTTATTGGTATAATAGCACATATAAAAAATATTTAATCTGATATGAGTAATATAAAATTAAGAAAAAATAATGAGATTTTTGATAAAATTGTTGGGAAATTATTCCCTACCCTTAATGCAAAGATATTTAGTCAATTAAAAACTAATAGAGAGGTTTTATGCTATTATCTATATCTTACAAGGTTTGATTTCAAACTAACTGGAATATATTTTGGTAAGTGAAATGTATTTTTGAAAATGGCAGGGATTTAAAAAAAAAAGAAAAAAAAAATACTGTTAGAATGATACTGCATCTGACACATCTTAGAGAAATTTAAAATGTAAAAAAAAAAACAAAGTTTGTCATCTTTGTTTTGTCGAAGATTTTATGAGAAAAGATACATCCCAAGACATCACTAGTCAAATATCAGATTTTCCCTCAAGACATCACTAGTCAAATATCAGATTTTCCCTCAAGACATCACTAGTCAAATATCAGATTTTCCCTCAAGACATCACTAGTCAAATATCAGATTTTCCCTCAAGACATCACTAGTCAAATATCAGATTTTCCCTCAAGACATCACTAGTCAAATATCAGATTTTCCCTCAAGACATCACTAGTCAAATATCAGATTTTCCCTCAAGACATCACTAGTCAAATATCAGATTTTCCCTCAAGACATCACTAGTCAAATATCAGATTTTCCCTCAAGACATCACTAGTCAAATATCAGATTTTCCCTCAAGACATCACTAGTCAAATATCAGATTTTCCCTCAAGACATCACTAGTCAAATATCAGATTTTCCATAAGATCAGCGCCATAAGATAAGAGTAATACTAAAAAGAGCAAAAAGAATCACAAAAAATAAAAGCTATTGAAAATACAAAATCATGGAAAGAAAATATAAAAAAAGATTAAAAATTTGATGATAAAGACAACACTTCCTATAAAAAGGAAGAAAGTGCTATTACTAGACAGAAAAAAATAATTATGATATTAGAACACCTTAAAGTTTCTTTATTGGCTAATAGGTTGAATCTAACCAACAGAGAAAGATCTGGGATCATTTTAGCTGTTGCTGAAGCATTAGGTCACAATTTGGATGAAATATCTCAAAAAGCACAGGAAGCAGATCAAGTAATAAAATTCGACTGCAAGTTTCCAACGACATTAAAAAAACTTTTATTTTACCTACAATCACTGGGATTCAAAGTTGGTATCTGAAGTAGATAGTAAAATAGAACGCTTGACTATTGTAGTAACAGGAAAACCAAGTGTACCTGAAAGAAAATTGTTGTAGGTGTCCAGGATTCCCGATACAACTGGGAAAAGTAAGGCAACAGCAACCATAGAAGCTTTAAAAACCTGGATACTAGATTAACTAGAAAAAACACTCGTAGCGATAATTTTTGACACAACTACATCCAATTGAATGTTGTTAACTTGTTTTGCAATTACTGAATGCAAAACAAATAAATGTGCAGTGGTGCAAACCTGGGGCTTTATCATGCTAGATGGATGTGTACAATTTTGTACATATCATAAATGTTTGCTTTTGCTGAATTGGTAGAGTATGAAGAAAGTTAAATAGAGGAACTATCATAGTTTTGTAGATTTACAATGTTATTTTATGTGAAAATGTGGCTTACATGTACAAACACAAGATGCATCATTTAATGACTTGGAATTTTACAAAGAAATGCTACTTTATAAAAAAATTGACAATGATGTTGTTGTTGCTGCCCGTGAAACATTTAATTGGCATTATTGGTATTTATTCGAAGAAATGTCTCCTTCCTAACTATTTTCTAATAAGTTGTCTGATCATGATAAAGCTAAAATTGCTAAAATAATTCTTAAAAATATAAAACTGGGAACATGATTTAGGCTTTCCGTATTTTCCTATTTTGAAACCCAGTACATACAGTTTAACGGATTTAGTTAGACCAAAATCAAGCAACATTCTAAATTTATTTGGATATCAAAACAAAGATGGTGGTTGGTAAGCCCAAATCCCCAAAGTTTTGGAAAGCTAACACAAATTTTCAAGGTATGAGCATATTAAATCATTAAAATTGATAAACAATACAAAAAAAAATTCCAAAGATGAAAAATTATAAAAGAATATTTTTATATCCTTCATTTAATGTTTACATATATGTCGCTTACATTTAATGAATTTTTATATCCTTCATTTAATGTTTACATATATGTCGCTTACTGTCAAACTAAACAAAAAACTTGTAAAAATGTAAACATAGTTGATTATCAAAAATGTTTTTAGTTCTTTTCGTCAAAGTTTTAGAAAAAAAAAACAATTAAAAAAGTGTGGCAGAGAAGAAGGGCAGAGGGGGTGGAGGTGTTGTTTAGGTGGTAAGTTTTTTTTTTTTTAATATGAAATTGATTGAAAATCTAAAAATAGTTTAAAATTTAAAAAAATTAATGTCATTTTGGGACAACCTAACATGAAACTATGTCATTCAAATAGTAGAAATCCTGATTGTTGCAAACATCACAATAAATTAAAAATCAATTGTACAAAAGCATGTAATTATTGTGATTGTTGCAAACATCACAATAAATTAAAAATCAATTGTACCATTAAACTATTTTTTGTACAATTTACTATAGAATTTTTTTACTATGGACAAAACATTTTCCAAACACTTTTTAAACCTGAACATGGGTAATTTTTTGTTAAATAATAAAACATTTTCTGTTAAACAATCACTAAAAGCAAAAACAAATCTAAACTAATCTTAAGACAAGTACACAAATTTTATAAATATAAAAAATCAAAATTTAAATGTGCAATATATTAAAATATAAAATCTACAAGTTTATATCAACAACAATGAAATGTCATCCAGTTAATAAAGTCGTTAGTCACAAAAAACAAATTTGAAATAAGCAAACCTCTAGTCAAAAAACCAAAAAACTTGAACATGTTTATAAAGCATATCATAAGTCTTAATACATGTGGGCTTAATACACGAGAGGGAGATTTATAAATTTTCTAAAGGTTTTCTAAAAATTTTCAATATCCAAGCTTATTAATTTTTACATGAACAGACAAAACTGAATTTCTGACTTGGCTAGATTTTTTGATGATAAACCAAAATATTAATATTTGTCTTTTATAGACAGAATGCTTATTAGTCTTTTTCTACAACATGTTCTGTGTTTGGTTTTGTTTTCACAAAACATAACCCAATTCTAACTAGCTGATAGTACACTCGCGAGGAACTGTCAAATATCCTTAGTTATCAACCCTTCAGTGATTTGAAGAGGCTTTTTTGGTATCATGGGTTTATCAACATATTCAATTTGTTTAGGTCCATTTCCTGATTTTATAGATTTAAATTCCTCCAAAAAAATTGCAGATTATTTAAATTTTTATCTTGCACAGATCGATTGTGGTCACCTAATTTTATATTCTACCTTTTTGCGGAAACATTGACAATATTCCACCAATCTAAAACCTACTGAAAGAAGATGTTTCATGAGCTCCTTTTAGTTTCAAGCAGCTACTACTTTCTCATTAAATATTCTTAAAACATGTTGCACATTCCATAGTTGAAGTCTAGAAGGATAAACAGCAGCATGGGATATAGAAACTAATTTTATGTTATCTTTTTTATTTTGATATTGATTTTTGACATCAGAAAAAGAACAAATGGTTTTATTGATAAGAGATAACTTTTGAAACTTTTCAGAAATCTAGCCACTATATCAAAAAAAAGAAACACACTGATCATCTAATGGATAAATTTTGCAGTATTGCTGATTGATTTTTAGTAGCAATAAATCGGTATAATAATCATTATCATCATCATTTTAGCATTATTGTTTATGCAGATATGTAATACACTTAAGTTTTTTTATATAACTTTACTTAAGTTTTTATTTCATTTAGTATTTATTTCAAGCATTCTTTATGTTGTTTTTATTTTAATTTAAATAGCAAAAATAGATGAATTTTTCAAATCGCCTAACTCAACCTTAGTATGCTTTTTTTATAATATATTTCCAACTGAACAATGATTTATTTTTCACAAGTGACTTTGATCTGAGATTAACAATACATCACCAGGCGTGCCTTTTGTTAACCTATACAACAAGTGATAGTGCATTTTCCTTTAAAAACTTGACATTTTTGGAGCAGGTATTTACAACTGGATGATCTTCAAAGAATTAACTTACTTTATATGTTCAGGAAAATGAGTATTTTTATCTAACCACACTATATTATTATTTTTTCAAAATATTTTAAACAATGTATTCTAGTAACCATTGCCAAGTATTAAAAAAAAAGTTGTTTTTTTATTTTTATTTTTTGAAGACATTCATTTTTCAACAAAAGAATTAGAAATTGTTTTATAAAACCAATTTTGTGAAATCCAATCTTATTATAATTCATTATATATTTTCATTTATCTATTATAATATGGCTATGTATACTTCTATGTATACATAGCCATATTATAATATGGCTATGCAATACTTCTTGTTATCTCCTAATAAGCATACAGCTCTAAAATTTAAATTAATGGTTCTGAGTTTCTGTCCCTGTTAATACTTTTGGATCATTCCATGCCAAATGGACCAAAATTTTAGGATTTCAACATGAACCCCTCAAATTTAAATGAAACTTTCTTATTATTAATAAGAAAAGCAATTCCTGAAAATTTGTGGTTCATGAGATATGGTCATTTAAAATTTCTGATTTTTCCAAAAATAAAAATTCCGAAACAAAAACACATTTTGTTCATACTTTGAAGTTCTATATTTTAAAAACAAAATTTCAGAAAACCTTTTAGTTTTTTTTTAGTGTATGCAATTCTAGACTTACTTTAATAAAACTTTGAAATTGAATTCTCGAATGTCACATTTTTTCCATAATGGCTACCTAAAAAACCTAAAAAATTAGTCAATATACAAAACCTGCAGCTTAAGTAGTGTAAAAACTTATTTTTTCAGTTTCTATATATGGTAGGCTTCCAAATTTTTAAAAATTTACTGATAAGATACAATTCAGTAAAAAATTAAAGATTTCTAAAAATTGGCTGCAGCTACGACTTAGGAAAATGTGCCTCCACTTCAAACCACAGGTAACCTAGGATCAAAACTGGTTTTAATAACATTTTTTTTCTTCTAATTTAGTAGACTTTATTACAGTGATTTCAGAATAAAAAATAGTGGGTACTCATGAGGAGGTTACAAAAATAGTGGGTACTCATGGGGAGGTTACAAAATCAGAACAATGAAAATCACCCAAAATGTATTAAAAACAATAAAAATAAAGTTATTGTTGTACTTTAGTTTGTACTATATATTGTAATACAAAGTATGTATGAATTTAAAAGTATTTTATAATCAGTACTAGAAATAAGTCTTTAATTAAGCCTGAATTAAACTCATTTTTTAAATACCCTAGCTCTTTCCTGCCCCTATCCCCTCACCCATCCATTTACTTTTTAACTTGCACATTTTTTTCCAGAACTTAGAAAAAAATTGTAATTGAACACTTCTCCTTACATAGTGTGTCTAGTTTTATGTCTATGCCTATGTCTTATGTATGTATGAAGTGCCTTTATGCCCAAACACACCACTAAACATACACATATGAAAACTCAAATTTATTTTTAAATGTTTTCATATAAAACTTATAAGTAGCCTATTAGGTAAAAATGAAAAGAAAGACTTTTAGTCTAATTTACCTGATATATATTATCATGACTATGAGTTTTATAATATTTTTCCAATACATTCACTACTCTAGCCTTTCCCATTAATTTGACTTTTTACATTTTCAAATTTAGATTACTTATACAACAAGTTATAAGAGTTGACTTGTCAACACAATGCACAAGTTGATTATGTAATAAAGAATATTATTATGTAGTAAACAATCAATATAAACATTGAATCTTTTAAATAAATTTTGCTAAAAAACTTAAAACAAAGTGGTGTATTCCTATTGGAGGTGCTTTAGGCCTCCATTAAGTATGTGTTTGTGAGTACCACCAGAATGCAAAATATTTAGCATTAAAAATACCAGATATTTCAGATTATAAAGACCTCTTGACATTATTTGTATGCGACTTAACAAATTGAGACTGCATGCTGCACAATTGCAATAACTGCCCAGATAAACACACTAAAAGAGTACTTTCTTCCTGTGTCTATCAAACAAAACAGTAAGAGTATTTTACTGCTTTGTTTGATATACACAGCATGGAAGATATCACCTTTAATCAGTGGCAAAAAGCCAACAACATGATTTAGTTCTAGTAACTCTTCCAGTGTATGATTTTGTTAAAAAAGCTTAACAACAAATAGACCAATTAAGAGACCACCATTATATAGCCAAAAATCAAGCAGCATTTTGCAGCATCTAAAAATAAGATTACCAAGTAATCATATTTTAGTATTAATAGACTTAGCTGAAAATTACAGTTATGGATTCAAAATGCAGAACAAGGTTTCCATTAGAACAACAGTCAAGCAACATGGCATCCTTTTGGTATTTACTATATGGAAGAAAATATGATAAAATGTAAAAGTGTTTGTATCATTTCAGATCATTTGTAACACAATACAAACTCAGTTGATTGTTTCATTTATGAAGTAATAAAACAAGAGTTATTGCTTTACCTTAACAATTGCATTTATTTTAGCCATGGTGCAGGTTCACAATACAAAAGTTATAAAAACATATCTAACTTATGTCACCATGGATCAGATCACAAAGTGTCTACAGAATAGCTTCTACATTACTAGGAAAGAGTGCATGTGATGGCATTGGAGGCTCTGTCAAAAGACTTATAGCTAAGGCCTGTTTACAATCACTTACAGATCCTATCAACTTACGTGAGAAAATGTATGATTGGTGTAGACAAAATATCAAAGGAATGCATTTTATAATTGTTTTAATATTGTTGTTATTGGTGACTTTATTGCTCATCAAACTGAATGGCTTAGCTCTAACACCATTGAACCTACAGGCTCTAAAACAAATAACTTCTGCATTTCTCAGTCTTTTACTTAGATAGTTAACTCTGTGAATTGTTTTCAGACTACCTTGGCAAAATGGGACTCTTTTTGTGATATTCTTTGTGACGGTCCTTGGGCTGATGTCTTTTCTCTCCATTGATAGATGTGTCTCCAACATAGATCCTATCAACTTACGTGAGAAAATATATGATTGGTGTAGACAAAATATCAAAGGAACGCATTTTATAATTGTTTTAATATTGTTGTTATTGGTGACTTTATTGCTCATCAAACTGAATAGCTTGGCTCTAACACCATTGAACCTACAGGCTCTAAAACAAATAACTTCTGCATTTCTCAGTCTTTTACTTAGATAGTTAACTCTGTGAATTGTTTTCAGACTACCCTGGCAAAATGGGACTCTTTTTGTGATATTCTTTGTGACGGTCCTTGGGCTGATGTCTTTTCTCTCCATTAATAGATGTGTCTCCAACATAACCTCCTGGATCTAGGCAGGAATGGAAACTTTTATTTTTTCTCATCAGTTCCATGTCAAGCCTCATTCTACTCCATGGATTTTACCTTCTTTTGCAGCTACTATATCTAATCATTTTTTCACCTTTTTTAAAAGTACAACTCTCTTGAAAACAAACAGCTATTTATTATTGCAAGAAATCAATGTAAAATGATGCTGTCTGATGTTAAACACATTATTCTCAGTTCAATAAATCTTTTATTATATCTCAGAAGTTAGTTTAAAGATAAATTTCATGACATTTCATAAAACTTCTATTAAATATAACCTTGTATGTGCACCATGCTGCAAAATCAACATTCCAATCATGAAGCTTTAGCTCTACATTTCCAACAGCATGTGCTAAGTCAAAACCAACTTTACATCCCTATAAAGACAAAATAAAAAAGAAAAGTTTCAATAACTTTTTAAAAAATGAATACTATAGTTATCATTCCACATTTTCATCATGTGACATTTATCATTGACTTTTACTACACAATCACACAACCCATTTTTATCACATTTACACTAACCCTTTTAACTACATTTTTTTTAAATGAAAAATTTTAATTAACAAACAAAATAGTTTTTCTAACACCATTTTACAATTTTAGAAGTAACTAATAAACATGAATGATTTTAATGATTATTTATTGAACAATGAAAACTATTACTTTTATTCATAAAGTTTTTATATTTAAGATAAACACATAGAACCAAGATAAAAAAAACTATTAGCTAAAGCAATCAAATCTAAAAAAATTAGGACACTTTAATCACCAACAATTAAACAGAGGCTAATCAATATTTTATTTCATTTTGAATTTGTTTATATTTAAATTCTGTGTCGTTTTATTTAACTGTTTTAGATTATTATCTTTTAAAAATCTTCTTTTTTTTAGTCAAAACAACAGCTAAAAAAAAACATTTTAATTTAAAGACTTAAAAGTTACCTAGAAGAAAGTAAATAGAGTAACTAGGTTGACCACAGATGTGTATACTAATTTTAATTTAAAGACTTAAAAGTTAGCTAGAAAAAAGTAAATAAAGTAATTAGGTTGACCACAGATGTACATACTAATTTTAATCTAAAGACTTAAAAGTTAGCTAGAAGAAAGTAAATAGAGTAACTAGGTTGACCACAGATGTGACTCATTTTTTATGCTAAGATATTTCACAAATTCAAAATGAAAATCCAAAAACAAGATAAAAGATTTAGAAAAATTTGACATAACCACTAGATGATACTTATCTGAAATATAATACCTGCACAAATATTAACTATAATATATATTTATATTAATGAAAAATTCTATTAATAGTAATTAGCTATTAAAAAGATTACCTTGCGATGTCCTGCTTCTGTAATAGCTTGCAAATCAAAGAATTGTCCTGTTCTATACTGTACTCCTAAAAATAATAGTTTATAAATACATAATTAAATTTACATATTTTTAAGTTACATATAACACACAAACACTATTTTGAACCATTAAATATAAGCAAGAACAATATTTCAAAATAATTTTAAACAGTCAAAATAACTATGAAACAAAAGTTGAAATTTTAGCGAAGCTGTTATCACATCTTTATCATATATAATATTTTATTATTACTATTATAAATTTTAGCAAAGCTGCTATAAGATTCTTCATTATATATACTACTATATTATAACTATTTACCTTTACATAAGAAGATTTAATAATTGTAAAAAATTGAAATAACTATTTATTATACTATAAAATTACATTTATTATATAATAAGATTAAATTACTCTATTATATTATATATTATATCTCTATGTATATAAATTTATAACCTGTTTTGTAAATGAAAAGAGAAATCAAGAAAGCTTGAACAAGCAAAAGAAAACCAATGCAGGCTAATTTTTAAATAACTGAATTTAAATGTTTTAATGCAGGCAAATTAAAACATTTAAGTTCAAATTAAAATATTTTCAATTAAAAATAATATTATTAAAACTTTTTCATTATTATTACTTTTAACTGAAAATGTTTTAATTTAGAGTAGAATTATTTAATACTTTGCCAGAAAAACTATTGAATCTATTTCTGCTTGACAGCAACAAGGCGAGGTGAGCTTGATAACTCTTTTTGCAAGTTTTCAACATTCTCTTGTTAATTATAAAGTTAATTGAAACTGGATGTCCAAAAACAAGATTTTTTAAAAACAGAAAATAAGAAAAACAGAAATAAAAATTCAAAACGATTTAACAAAAGTAATTATAATCATTTGGAAAAAAAAAAAATACTTCAGGTATTATTAAAAAAAAAAATTTAAAAAAAAAAAAGTAATTAGGAAAAAGATTTTCAAATCTTAATAAATTTTTAACTACAAAGAAATAATAAAGGAAAGAAATAAAAGTTAATTGAGTAAAAGGCGAATCTCGCAAATTAAACACTCAAAAGCTCTATTCCAATATTGTTCATTCATTATAAACACTTTTTTATGGTTATTGTTTTAATGTTGTTAAACAATCAATAGTGTTGATGCTACAGGTATTTAGTGATAATTAAAAAAATGCTTCTTTAGGTATATTTACCAACTTTAAAATTTATCAATAAGTGGATGCAAATAAGGACCAGGAATTAGATTAAAGAAATGACATTTTAATTGCAAGATGGGGTATGATTTAAATGGGTTCAATGCAACTACATTAGATGATATTATATCAACTATATTGGATGCAGCTTATGTAAACAGTTTAAAAAGTGGTTGAAACAAAACAAAGTTGTTTTCTGACCTGGATCAAACCAGATTGGCAGGCTAAAGTTATAATTTTTTTTTTGCTTTTTTTTTGTTTTTTTGTTTTTTACTTTAAAAAACATACTTTTTAGTTGATCATAGAGCTGCATTCAAAAGTCAGCCATTATTAATTTATAGCGATTTATAGCAAAAGCCAAAAAAACTAATGGACGCCTATTTTTATAAAGGTATTTTCTAAAAGACTAAAAAATTATTTTTGTCTTTTTAAACTTTGGAGTTATCAAAATGAATTAAATATTTTTATTTATTATAAATTACATCTAAAAAACATAAATGTTTTTAACCTTATAACCCAGATAGATAAAAAAATTGTGTTAATAGGGTTGCTAAGTAAGTGACTGAAGGCTGAGTCGTGCAACAAAACCTTATACTGTTCGATTAACTCCATCACATGGACTTTTACTTTGTAATGTTGCAAAAACACATCTATCACTAAATTCTCCAGAAAACAGACATATGTTTACTATTGCTAGAAAACATTGTAAAGTAAGGTTTTGTTTGCTAAGAACTTTTCATCAATCTCATTACTTGATTCCACTAATTACATCCTACCTGATTAATTGGATCTAAAAAATCTTGAATCTAGAAGGTATAGTTCACTGGTTAAATACTAACCTAATGTCTCAACACCGAAAAAACTGAACTAATTTTTTTTTCATCTCCAAGAAAAAACAATTTCTTTAAAAATGTTGAAATCAAAATTAATAATAAAAGGCTATATCCTTTCAGAGTTATTAAATATCTTGGTGTATTAATTGATTGTAATCTTTCATGGAACTTTCATATTGATGAACTAAGCAAGAATCTCGAGTATGCTAACGGTATGCTTTCAATAATTCGTCATTATGTCGATAAAGTTAGACTCAATTCATTAGATTAATAAACTTCCATCTAATTAAATCAGATACATCGAAGTCCTTCAAAATATTTTTCATTCCAACATTTCCTGCTCTAGTAAAGTATGCTAATCTTCTTTTTGTTTTTGACTCCTTAAATAAAAACATACCATCTCCTATCACAAACTTGTTCACAGAGACTATTACATTCCTATTCGACTAGAAATATACACAATGGAAAACTAAATGTACCATCTTTTAAAAACCAGAAGTATGGTAAACATTCTATTTTTTATCAGTGCGCCTGTGAATGGAACAAGAGCCTTGGATGCATTTTGAATGAGTCCAAAAAAATATATCCTAAAATACCTTTACTCCACCTTAAACAATATTAATTTAAAAAAATTCTGAAAAACTTTTTATTCTAACTTTTTGGCATTATTATCTTTATGACTTAAATATTATTTTAATTTTCTTTTCATAATTACTACTATTATCATCAGCACTTTTTTTTTATTTTTTTTATTTGTAAAACTTGCAAATTGATTTCTACATGTTTGTTTTGATGTATATTTTATGTGCTTTGGTTTGTGTGTTTATGGTCCATGTGTTTCAGTGTGTGTCTTTGCTTATTATTACTTATTATATTAAAAATTGGTGTCACTCCTTTGATCAGATTTCTGTATGAGTGACACCATCCTAATAAATCATTAACTTATTATTATATTAATATTAGTTATTATTATTTTTTCATTGTAATTATTGTAAACATACTTATTATCACTATTATTAGAATTTGTATAATTACTTTTTTTTTTTATCTTATGTTATTATTATATATTTTTGCTATTATTACTATTATTATTATTATCACTATTATCAAAACTATTGTAAAATGATTTACAGAAAATAAATAGCTTGTTGTTGTTGTTGTTGTTGTAAAGTTGTCAAAAAAATGAGTTTGTTTCCTTTGGCATTTTTTAGGGTAAAAAAAAAAAGTGTTTTTTTAGTTTTTTTAGCATTTTTTTTTTTTTTTTTGCCTGGTGTTTTTTTGCTTTTTTTTAAGCAATTTTTAGTTTTTTTTTGACAACAGTTTCGGAATAGTTTTCCTTTATTCTAGTGTAATTTTAGTATATGATCATTAAAAGCGCAATTACAAGTATAAACACAAATTTAACTCAAACTTTTAGTAAAAAATTAAATTAGCTATAAGTAAGTTATATATCTAAGCATACTGTATGAGAATATTTATTTGTCATGCTGTACTTCCTAATAACTTAAAATATTTCTTTCTTTGAGAAATTGTATATTGTGTAGTAATTTAGTCCTACATTGTTTGTTTTTTATATTTGTAAAAAAATATATCGCTAAAACCTATACTGAACTTAATTTTGACAAAAATTTAAAAATTTGAAATTATTATTATTTATTGAGTTTCCCAGATAAACTTCATCTGATGATTCGTAATTTATTTATTCATAATTTATTTTTTTATCTGTTTTTATATATACATATATATAAAAACAGATAAACCCAAAAAAATCGGTTGCACCAGATGGGATTCACCCTTTTGTATTAAAAGAATGTGTAAATGCTTTTTCTAATCCATTGACTTTATTATTTAACAAATCAATTTATGAAGGTGTAGTACCTATTTCATGGAAGACAGCAAACATAACGCCGCTGTTTAAAAATGGCAATAGAAATAAAGTTTCAAATTATAGGCCAGTTTCCTTGACTTCAATTCTTTGTAAAACTTTAAAACGTTTAATATCTAACCAACTCTTACATTATTTAAAGATTAACAATTTATTATTTTCTAATCAGCATGGTTTTACAAAAGGCAAAAGTTGCACAACTAATTTCCTAGAGTACATGGATATAGTGACAACAGGTGTTGCAAATGGTAAATCGTTTGATATCCTTTATACTGATTTCAAGAAAGCCTTTGACAAAGTTTCACATAGGAGATTAGCAATAAAACTTGAAACATATGGCATTACATCTATGTCATTGAAGTGGATAATTTATTTTTTAACTGATAAGAAGCAAAGAGTTGTACTTGGAGAAAGTGTATCATCATGAGTAGACATAGTAAGCAGTATACCACAAGGTTCTGTGCTTGGTACAATTTTTTTTTAAATACACATCAATGATCTTCCAAGTCAACTTATAAACCAATTGTTGTTGTATGCATATGATTGTAAAGTAATAGCTGAAGTTAATAATGAAATGGATGCACATCCTTTATAAAATGACATTTTTATGTTAGAAAAATGGGTAATAAACTGGAAATTGCAATTCAATTTTGAAAAATGTAAAATCATACATATTGGTAACAAAAATAAAAATTATAAATATTTCATGAGTAACAATAATATAAAGCAAGAATTAACTACAACTAAATTGGAAAAAGATCTAGGCATATTAATCTCAAGTGACTTAAAATGGGAACCACAAATCAAAATTGCATCATCTATTGCAAACTATAAATTTGGTATAATATACAAATCATTTAAGTATAAAAATAGTGAACTAATAATGTATTTATATATGGCCGCATTTAGAATTTAAAATACAGGTATGGAGTCCTTATCTTGAAAAAGATATAAATATATTAGAAAAACTCAAAAACGAGTAACGAAATCTGTACCTGAGCTACGTCATCTATCATACAGTGAAAAACTAGAAATTAACATCTTTAAAACAATGAAGAATACAAGGAGATCTCATACAAATGTACAAATGGTATTATGATATAGAGAAAATAACTTGGAAAATACCCCCTCAACATTCGTTCTCATTAAATTCTTCTGGTCCGTGTTCAAACATTCGAGGTAATAAACATCATTTATTCACCGATAAGAAATACTTAAATCAAAATCGTGAAGGTTTTTTTACAAATCGCACAGTCAAGTTCTGGGACAATTTACCAATTGAAACAGTGGAAGTTAAAAGTCTCAACTTATTTAAAGCTAAACTAGACTTAATTGACTATCTTTAACTTTCTTGTTATGTCTATAAAAGATTTAACATGGCGTTAAATCTCAACAGTATTGTATATTATATATGAGCACGAGAGCGGAGAAAAGCTCTCCTAAAATGAACTTGGGGAGCTGTGCGAGCTGCTCCTCATTTAAATCGGTGCTCTTTTTTAATTTTAATTTTTTTTGCAACAACAATACTTTTTTAAAAACATTGCAGTATATTATGCAATTAACTTTTTTTTTTAAATGACATTGTGTTTTTTATTTTAGTTTCAACAATAATTATATTTTGGTGAGAAAAGTTATACTTTGGCGAGAGCCGCAAATTGCTCCCGTAAACCGTTTTAGGGGAGTGTGAGCAAGAGCGAGAGCTTAAGCTCTCGCTTCCCGCTGTGGCCTATATATATATATACATACATATATATATATATATATATATATATATATATATATATATATATATATATATATACATATATATATACATACATATATATATATATATATATATATATATATATATATATATATATATATATATATATACATATATATATATATACATATATATATATATATATATATATATATATATATATATATATATATATATATATATATATATATATATATATATATATATATATATATATATATATATATATATATATGTATATATATATATATGTATATATATATATATATATATATATATATATATATACATATATATATATATACATATATATATATATATATATATATATATATATATATATATATATATATATATATATATATATATATATATATATATATATATATATATATATATATATATATATATATATATATATATATGTAGATATATATATATATAAAAGAATATGTATAAATATATACACACACTTACACAATGCATACTTAAATAAACATACTTTCATAAAAAAATATACCTGAAAATAATATCAATGCAATGGAATCACCTTGCTCATAAATAAGTTGAAGTATATCTTCTGTTCGCAGCAAGTACTCACCCTAAAAAAAACCAATTTAAAATATTGTGTTCATTTATCTTGAAAAAGTTAATGAAAATAAAAAGTGAAAAATATTACAAAATAAAAATATATATATTTTTTAATTTATTTTGGTTAAAAACATTTTACAGATTTTTTTAATTATTCAGTAATCAAAGTTGATTGATTTAAATTATTTATAAATCAGAATTAATTTTAAAACCAATGGTTTGCTACAATTTAAAAAAATAATGGTTCACACAAATAAATTTGTAACAAAACAAATATGATTAATGAAACTTTTTAATGAGACGTCACCTTTAATTAAGTATTTGATTCAAATCTACTTATATAAAATATAAAAACATAAACAGTTCATCCAGAGCCTCAAAATCTTGCTAATTTGCAATGGAAACAACTACATGCCTTTACTTATGGCTCTGTTTATCTCAAGGAGCAATACACCAAATGTCAAGATGTTACCTTATGTATGACTACTATAGACAGGTTTTTGAAGACTTTAAAACAAATTTATTCTTAAAAAGCCTAGTTTCCTTTGTCTCTGCTATAATAACGACACTATCAAAAAAAGTATTGGCTACAACTGTCCAAGCGCTCTGTCCAAAAGATGAACAATGTCAAAAAAGACCCACTCAAAGATTCTCAAATTCTATCACTTCTTACTTACTTAGACCTAAAAAGTAATTTTTATTTTACTGTCTTTTTATATTTATGATGCAAGTATGAATAATAGACAAATATAAAAACGTCACAATAAATACATGATTTTGAGCTGGGTTGTAAAATCAAAGTTTGTGTTGAATGTAGTGGCTTTTCAATAGATTTTAGACAGAAGTTGAAATATAACACTTGGCAGCCAATAACAAAAACTGTACTATGTAGTATTATTTGATCATAAGTTTTTTAAACCTCATTCATTTTCATATTATTTTTATCAAAGTTTCTGGATTTAAACTCGCAACTATAATTCCTTGGTCTTAAATTTATAATTTATTCAACTTTACAATTCAAATGATGATTTTTATTTTTTCTATATCAGTTATTTTTTCAAGCAACAAATTCTTGACACATCTGTTTCTGTTGCTGTTCTAGACTTGCTCTAAATATGTCCTTCAGCTAGAGACTTCAATTCTTCAAAAAAATAAAGCTGAACATCTTTAAAAAAAAAGATGTTCAGCTTATTTGCCACAACTAAAAGTTATAAAGACTATAATAACAACACACACATAAAGCAATGAAAAAACTCCACATTCTCAAATTTTATATTATTATTAAATGCTATACATGTAACCAAAATATGGAAAAAAATCTTGACTTCGAACGAGGTTTCAAAAAGACTTTAGAAGTTGTAGGTTATTTATCCAGTAAGTAATTAAGAGGGTTTTTTCATGCATTAGATATAGATATATGAGGAGAGGTTAAGGCTATCGCTCTCAACGATTGTAAAGATTTTGATAAAGTTTAGCATGCTGGTCATCTCCATAAGCTCTCTTTTTACCGTGTATCAGGTAATAACTTTAAGATTGTTGAATTTTTTCTTTGCAATCGTAGTACAGAGGTCGTCCTCGACAAACAGAACTTTTTTTTATTTCCTATAATTTTAGGAGTTCCTCATAATTTGATCTTTGGCCCTATACTTTTTTTTGGTTTACATTAATGATCTTCCAGAATTTCTCACATCTAAGGTATCATTCTTGCTGATAATACTACCATTTATTCTTGTCTTGATAAAAAGCCAACATTCTCTGATTGCTTGGAGGGGGCATTTAAGGTTGAAAAGGATCTTACTTCTGCTACAGCATGGGGCTCTCAGTGGCTGGTGGTCAGATAAAACTCAATTTGTTTCAGCTAACTGTTATTGCCACATTCAGATCTTCTTATATTTATAAACGGTAATTTACTCGCTGAGTCATCTACCCATTATCTTCTAAGATTAACTCTTACTCTTACTAAACCATATACCAAATTTGTTGCTAAATTTTATCTGCTGAGGTTGCATCTCTTTTTTGTGCTTACCATTTTTTTACTTTGGATTTAATTTAAGTATCTATAAATCTTAAACCTAACCTCTTTTGGAATACTGTAGACATATCTGGAGCGGATCTTCAAATATTGCCCTTTCTCTTTTAGACAAGGTGCAAAAATGCATCCTAAACATAGTTGCTGCTCTTTTATATATATATATATATATATATATATATATATATATATATATATATATATATATATATATATATATATATATATATATATATATATATATATATATATATATATATATATATATATTGTTTTTGGCCAAAAAATCTTTCACAAGTATAGATGGGTGAGCAGAAGCATTATCGTGATGCAATAGCCATGAATTGTTTTTCCACAATTTTGGACATTTTCTTCTCGCAAACGGCGCATAACTTCAAGATAATACTGTTTATTGACCGTACAACCATATGATAAGAACTCCTGATGCACCACACCATGGTAATCGAAGAAAACAGTGAGTAAAACTTTGACATTTGATCAAACTTGGCGTGCTTTTTTCGGTCTTGGCTCACCTGGGCTCTTCCATTGGGACAATTGGGCTTTGGTTTCGATATCATAACCATATAACCATAATTCGTATGTATGTTTGTGTTCTCTCTGAACCTCTGGTGAGGTGTTATTTACCTTACCTTTATTTGGGATGGTGTCCATGGATGTTGCATAGATTGTGTCCCTGTTATTGCTTTTAGTGTGTATTATTAAGACCTAATAATTAAAGTTACAACTTTGAATTGATCAGCAGGACTGATACAACTGCATAGCTCATTGTATGTGTGTATATATATATATATATATATATATATATATATATATATATATATATACATTATGTGTGTATGTATATATATATATATATATATATATATATATATATATATATATATATATATATATACATACACACACAAGAAAAGAAGGACAGTACATATTTATGAGTTCCATGTAAAATTGTTGATGGACAGCATCAGAAATCGTCACTGATTTCAATGAACACTGTGTAACGGAAATCAGCACTACAAACGTTAAACAATGTTTACATGGTGTCTGTCTCAGAGGTTGAGAACCAATGGAAATAGTTTCAAAATATTTGGAATGCTGTTGATGGCCATTATCTACAACTACTGTGTAACAGACCCCCTTGTGTTTGCCAGGCTATCATCAAACCTAGAGACGGTCACATTGATGAAAATGAAATTTAATTTAATCATAATTATTGATATTAAGTAAGTTATAAATTATTCAAATAAATTTATTTATTTTTGTAATTGTTGCCTTTTTAAAATACCAGAAAAGTCTAACTTCATTATAAAATCTAACTTTAATTAAGTTCATTATAAAATCTAACCTTTTGCTATATGCAATTAAACTTAATAGAAGGTAGTGTATATACATATGCATAATAAAAGATAGATATACATATGCATAATAAAAGATATATATATATATCGGGTGGACACTTTAAATTGAGTCATTCCGGTCAACTTTAAATTGAGATTTCTTTAAAAACAAAAATGCTTTTTATTTATTTATTTTCTCAATTAAACCTTACTTCCTTATATTAAATGGTGTTAACAAATTTTTGTTTACAAATTAATGATTTGCAAAATGTTTTAGAAACAAATTGAGGTGCGTAAAAAAGTTGTGAGTTTTTTTTGCCAAAATCCATCGACTTCCTATTGCTTGATTGCTAAACGCACAAATGTTCTAAAATCTACAGTCATAGATATTATAAACAAGTTCAAGTCTACTCAAAGCTTTGAAAGAAAACTTGGAAGTGGAAGAAAAAAAACTTTCCATAAATCCAAAAAGGTAAAGTCGATTTTACATTTAATAGCAAAAAATCCAAACCAGTCACAGCGAGATCTAGCAAGAAAACTCAAGACTTTTTGTTCTTATATCAAAAAAGTACTTAAAAATGCTGGAATTAAAGCATTTCATAAAAAAAATACACCTAAGAGAAGCTTAAATTGTGAAATTAAAGGAATTCCATGCGCAAAGAAGTTGGTTAAAATAATGGCGGATAAAAATATGTGCATAATTGAAGACAATGAGTTTTACAATGAAAACAAAGATAAACCTGTCGATGATCAATTTAAATATATTCGACGAGAAAAAATTGCATCAAAGTTCCTTGTGTGGCAAGCAATTTGTAGCTGTGGTATGCAGTCCTTTTGTTTTGTCACTAAAAAGACCTTGACTGCCAATCCCTACATCAAAGAATGCCGATCCCTACAAAAAGAATGTCTCTTTTGGCCCGATCTTGCTGCCTCTCACTATTCTAAAAAAGTTCTACAGTGGTGCAAAGATAATAATATGAAAATTGTTCCTAAAGATGCAAATCCTCCAAATTGTCCTGAAGAGCGCAAGATTGAAGATTTTTGGGCAATAGTTTAAGGAGTTCTTCGTAAGACAGGTGAAATAACAAATAATAAAAAGAACTTCCAAAAAAAGTGGATTAATGCCACGAATATGGCGAAAAAAGAAAAAATCTGTGAAATGATGGCATCAACCCGCTATAAAGTTTGATTTCTTGCCAAACAACCCATCAAGCCCTTTAAAATTAAGTTGAAACTCTAATTTATGTAAACACATTTAATAATAAAAAATTGAAATAAAAAGCATTAAAATTATAAATTTGAGTTGCTGTGTAACGTTTGTTTTCCTGCTAAAATTTTTCGCTATTAAAAGTGTTTATAAAATTAATCCTAGAAAAAGTTTGAAAGGACTTAAAAAAAATACATATTTATTTAAATGTAATTATGTATAAAATTCTTTAATAATTTGAATAAAATGGGTTTATTGTTAACATAATTATTTAAAAACTTTGGCATATAAAATTCACCGAATGGTCACACGCGAGCAGTGAACGCCTGAGGGAAGAAATGAAATACATTAGAATAAATGAGAATTATTTATTAAACAAAGCATATTTTGACAGTTTTCAAGACAAAAATAAAGATTAATAGAGGAATATTTAAAAATAAATAAGACAGACTATACACCCAAAACAGTACTCAACAACAATAACAATAAAAAAAAATTGTTTTTTTAAACACCAATATGAACGAAGATATATAACAATTATATCACTAGACGAAAAACTTATAAAACAAAAAACCCATCACAAAATAAAAAGTATGCTAACAACAATGGAAGGCCTCAGAATGGAAAAAAAAAACATTAATGCTAATGTGTAAACATAATTTGTATAGTGATTAAGTAATAAACATCTTCTCAGAGTCGCGTCTATTATTACTGGCGTTTCGATGAGGATCAGCATTTATAACTAGTTTATCCCGTCAGACAAACGCCATTGCCACTTATGCTTTACCCCGCGACTTACGCCTATTCCATACTGCAGTAAAAAAGAACTCATTACAAATAGCCAAAA
>NC_061167.1:35347429-35462429 GCF_022113875.1 Hydra vulgaris | reverse complement strand
ATTCATAACAATTAACTTAGTAAAACTTGTTTAGTTTAGTAATAAAAATTTAATAAAACTCTTAGAAACTTTATATAAAAAAGTCAGATGATTCTAAATTTCCTCATTAAATTTATCTACTAATGATATACATTTGAAAATGTTTTTTATTTCTGTTTTAGGAAAGACCAGAGTTGTTAGTCCTTGGCTTTTGCATCAGCCTTGCCTTAAGGACAAAAATTTGAGCCTTGGCCTTGGTCTTGAAACTGTTGGCTTTTGGCCTTGAAATATTTGGCCTTGGCCTTCAAAATAAAAAATATAAAATCAAAGAATTAAAAGTTTTCATTCTTTACTTTTATGTATTTTTGTTTTCGGCTTTCATATATATCCAGTGCTTAATTTAATTTTTTAAAAAGTCCCAGACAAAACGTCTGATCAAATTTTTAATTAGAATTTTTTCGGTTTTACAGAACTGAGTTATGCTATTGAAATCTTTGTCATGTTATTCAGTTTGTTAACGTTAGTCTGGTAAAATTGCAATTTCTTTCCTTTTTATTTCAGTATTTCATCGCAGATTTTTGTTTTTTAATAAAATAGTTTCAATTTAATATTGTTTGTTCTTTTAGACTTAAATATTGACACAGTAACTGACAACGCTTTATTTATTTTTTCTTTGCAGTTTTGATGACCGCTGTATTGATGTTTTAACAATTTAAATGCAATAAAAAAATTGTTACATTACGAATAACTTTTAACCAATAATCTTTTTTTTTTCACTTAAGTTTTTATTTTACGCAAAGGCGTAAATAAAATAAAATTGAAAAAAAAATTAAAAAAAAATTTTAATAAAATAAAATTTTAATAAATTTAAATAAAATCAAAAATTAACTATAGTGATCGTTTAAAATAAACACATTATGTGTAAATTTAAATGTTATACTTAATTTTTTTTTAGCAGTTATTTTTATCAAATTTAAAGGTTTGAAACTATTTTTCCATGTCTCTCTTAAAATCTTTTAAAAGAATAATTTTATAAGTTACTTTAAATTATGAATAAGTTAAAAGTTAAATTAAATCTTCCCATAATTTGATTGTTTTATTTTTTTGTTTGTTTCTATTTTCACAATGAATTGTTTGAGAGTTTTTTTTTAACTTTACTTACAAATGTTAGAGCATGAAATGATTAAAAATTATGATTTAAAAAAGGCTAGGTTTCTTTTTTTAAACATTTTTTTGTAACTTTTTAAAAAAAAAAAACATAAAAATATTATACTTTTTTTTTTTCAATAATTTAATTTCACTTTTCAATAACTTAAAAAAAATTTGTTCATTTATATATCGATAATCATCAACCAATAACAATAAATAACAATCGCGCTTTGCGTAACTTTAATTGAACGTTTTAAAAGATAAGTTTTAAAGTAATTTTTTTTTAAATGCAATTATAAAACGTAACAAAAAGTAATTTTAATTTTAAGTTTTTAGTTTTATTTTAAAGCTAACTTATTTTCTTTTTCGTAAGAAATTATTTTGCTTATTCTTTAATTTTTTCAATTTTTTTCCCAGTTTAAGTTTAGCTGTACGTTTTTTTTTTTCAGCGCATCAAAACATCTAAACAGTCGTGGTCAAGTTGTAAACAAAAAAATCACTTGCGTGGTCAGCAATAGCGCTCAATTGCTTCCCATTCTTGTCCAAACTTTATTTTGTAGAATTTAATTTCAGTTGGTCAAAATGTCAGCAACAAGTAAACGAACAATTTGATATGGTCAAAGCTGTTTCACTTTTATTAATTTCAAGTTACTCTCAATTGCTTAACACAATGTGGGATAGGAATAAAAGGATGGATAAGAATTTTTATTCAAATATAATAAATGGGGGGAGATAAAAAAAGAAGGAGGGGGGGAGGTAGTCTTAACAAACAGGGGGGTAAAAAAATTTTTCTTCATATAAGTAAGTATATATTTTTTAATTTTTAACACCTAAACAGATTGCAAAAATTAGAAAATAATAACTGATATTTAGCAAAATTTAACAAACAAGGGGAGGGGGACTTAATAAGCTCGGGTGGAAAATTTGGGTGGGGAAATTTTTTGAAATTATTAAACATCAACTGCTGTGTATTAAGCACTTATAGGTACCACCTTTTTTTTCCTTTCCATTTTCATAATTCCATTTTTTTAAATAACAAATTTAAATAAACTTAAGTTTGTTACTTAAAAAAACGGGTTTTTTTTCTGTTTAAGAAAAGACCACTCTCCAATTCTTTGTAATAACTTAAACTAAACTATTCAGGACAACATCTAAAACTGTTTATTTTCTAATATTTTAAGTTATTTTATTGAATTCCTTATCTCAAAATATGTAAGTGTACACATTTTCAGCTTTCCATTGCACACAGAACAGAAACAATGACCAAAACCATTTTTCAAAATTGCAGATTTTTGTTGGTTCAAGGCAAAGTTTGAAGAGTCATATGTTTGAAACCCTTTGGAATTAGATGCTCATAACTTGTTAAAATCTTTTAGTGGTGTAAAAATCAAAAAAATCTGAGACTTAGGGTTGTATGCCCTAGATGTTTTCACATGGAATCGCCCATAACCTTGTTTTATATACACATATATAAAAATGGGGCATTTGGTTAATGAAATAAAATAAAATCGTTTTATAAAATATGTAAATAACTATTTCTATGAACAAGACAATTTTTTTTTTAATTTGTTGAAAACATTTAATTTATCAATTTAGAATACATGTTTCAACCATAAAATAAAAAATTCTCATTCGACTATTAAGAAAATATCAATAAAATGTTTACCTCTCTGGGTGCTGCTTGTATCATTGATGTTTTTGGATCATAACCATGTGAACAAATTTGGGATTCAATTATTACCTAAATTTGTAAGAAAGTTATTAAATTATTTAAATAATTAAGAACAATAAATAAGGTATTTAAAATTTATTAATAAACCAATGCAGAGTCTTCTAAATCATGGTCAATATTTAATACTGTCAGTCATAAAACCAACTAACAAAAAAAAGGAAGGTTAAATTTTATAGAGAGCTGCTTATCAGGTATAGTCAGTATGTTAGACATGTTTATTAGGTATGGTTGGTGTGCATATCACACCATAACGAATAAATTTTATTCCTTATCATTGGCTTCAAGTCAAGCCTCATTTTACTCCATGGTTTTCACCTGCTATATCTAATTGCAATCGTGTTTTTTTAATCTTTTTCATAAGAACAACTCTCTTAGGACGCCTTTTATTGCAAGAAATTGATTTAAAAAGCTTATACAAAGCTCCATTAATCCAAATTTACTAAATCTCATATCTTATTTCAGAAGTTAGGCTCTAGAGACTTTAGCAACACTATTAACAAAGGTAAGTTAATCATTCCATCTCTCCCAAGGATAAAGCAAAACCTTTTGCAAAAAACTTTACCTCTAATTCAATTCTTGTATCTAATGGCCATACTCTTCCAGTTAAACAGATTAATCTATTATTAGGCATCCAAATCACTTAGTTTTCCATTGATAAAGTCATTTCTTGATTAAACTTTTGTATGGGTTGTGGTCCAGACAACATTCCTCTCATAGTCTTACAAAAGTGTTCTCTAGAACTCTTCATAATTCTCTCTAAAATTTTGAAAAGGTCTGGAGAACATTCTGACCCCTCTAACTATTGGCCAAACAGTCTTCACTCTATTAATAGCAAGAGCTTTGAATCTTTGATCAACAAAGTTCCAACATCCCATCTTGAGTCTAATAATTTACTGACTGACAATCATAATAATTTTTGATCTAGTTCTACAGCTGACTTGCTAACTGCTGTGACTGAAAGATTCTATTCAATAGAATAAAGTCAATAAAGTTTAACATGCTGGTCTTCTCCATAAGCATGCTTCATATGGTGTATCTAGTAAAATTTTTGAGATTATCAAATCATTTTTTTTAATTGCCATTTTAAAGGCTAACACTCTTCTCCATTTCTAATAACTTCATTTCTGGTAACTCAAGGTACTGTTTCTGGTCTGTATTTCTTATCTACATTAATTATCTTCATGACAATCTTTATTTTGACAATCTTTATTTTAAAGTGGCTATTTGCTGATGACTCATGGCTCTATTTGCTAACAACTTAACTTTATACTCCTGTTCTGACAAAATATTTTCCCTTTTTGATCACTTAAAAAAGCCAGCCGATCTTGAATTTGATCTGTCTTCTGTAACAGCTTAGTGCTTGCAAGCTTCTGCAAGCTTAGGGCTTGCTGTGGCTTGTGAACTTAACTTACAAAACAATTATTTACTGCAAACTAACAAATCTATTATTTGTCCCTGTATAGAATACTGTTGTCATATTTAAGCTGGTTCTTCTAATGACGCTCTTTCTCTTCTGGACAAGGTCCGGAATTGCATTATATATGTAGTTGGACCTGCTTCATCTGCCAAGGTTGAGCCTCTCTCCCATCGTCATAAAGTTGCATCTATTTCTCTTTTCTACAAATACTATAATGGTCACTGCTCAAACAAGCTATCATATTTAGTTCCATCAAACAAAACTCATTTTTGCTTGACTCGTCAATCAGTCAGATTGCATCCTTTTATTGTATCTGTCCCTGGATATTCTTAAAATTTTTATTTATCTAGTTTTTTTCCCTACACTCAGGTCCTTTGGAACTCTCTTCCTACTTTATGTTTTCCTGACTCATACAACTTTCAACTTTTTAAGTCTTCTATCAACTGTTTTCTTGCTAATAACCTCTATTTTTTGTTTTCCAACTTTATTACAACTCCCAACTTAACAGCGGTTGTTTGCAGCCGTGTTGGAAGTAGATAAGAAAAAGTAGGAAAAAAAACTATAATGAAAATGGTGTAAAATAAAACATTCCTAAACATCTTGCTTCAAAATATGATTATAATAACCTTATAAAGTTAATTATAAGATTGGTTTTGCTGACATTAAAATATGTATACACAACTACATATGTTGGCAAGGTTTTGCTGGCCTGTCTATGGATGAAATTGAATTTTTTGTACATATTGAAACAATTGATAAAAACCTTTTAGAAAAATTTAAATTAGACTTTGTAATACCATTGTAGTAGATTTGTTTCATTCCATATAACAAGAACACCATTAGTTAAGTACCCTTCTTAATAAAAATTTTAAATTAATGACCTTACTTATAACACAATACATTTATCTTAAGCCAAGTTGAGATTAAGTGATGCAATTGTGCATTTATGGTGATCCTATAATACTAAGATAAATGTTATTTCATAAAAATTTTCATTAAAAAAAAAAAATTTTGATTTTTTTTTAAATTTACTTTTAACACGACAGCAACCAATAAAATAATTTTAAAACCCTAAACTGAGTCAAGGAAACAAAAAGAACGAGAGAGAACTCTAAAGCGTTTAATTCTAAAACATTGATCCTGAAGATGAAAACAAGATAAATATGAAGGAACTTTTATAGTAAAAGGATTAAAAATTAAGAATGAAGATAAAAGATTTTATTCTGATAGATGGAACAAATGAAAATAATATCCAGTAGTATTTGTAATAGTATCCAAATGAAAATAGCTCCAGTAGTATTTGAAAAAAAGAAAAAAAAAGTAACCTTATAATTATGAAGACAAAAGCTCAAACTTTGCTGATAAAGCAAGTACAACTACATTTACAATACATTTTTGGATGTTTTTAAAAAAAGAAGAGTAAGCCTAAATATGACAATTACAGAATGAAATCTGAGGTAAAAAAAATAGTGGGAAAAATGTGAGAGGCAACCTTAGTAGATGCTAATTTTGTCACAAATTAGATTTCCATGAGAAGTCAAAAATAATCAAAGAAAACACCAAGTAAACAAACACAAAGGACACAAAGTAAACAAACACAAACTCATTATGAGTATTCATTACAATAGAAATATTAATAGTGACAATACTATTGTAAATATGATTAGGAGTAAACAGAAAGCCACAGAAAATAACTAATAAACAACTGAATTTTGTCTGGGTTAAAATTTATTAACCACTGCAAATCCAAAGATGTTACAGAAAAAAAATCTTATTCAAGATTTGCAGCCTGTTCCAAACAGCCTTATGAATTTTAAATAAATTTACTTATATACATAAAAAAAATATATGAAACCAAAAATGAGACCTTATGATAACCCAGATGTTGCTAGAAATGAAGAAATTTTGTTTTAGAAATGAAGAAATCAAGTCTTAGGCCTTGTTTTAAAGTGTTACACGTAAAGCGATTTACGTACGCATTAAGCCACTTTATGTACGCAGTAAGCAATTTTGGTTAAGCGACTTTTCATCATTTATTTATTTATTAATAAAGTTGTGACTGTATTAATACAGCAAGTGTGATTTACACACTGAAACAGCCATTCACAAAAATAAGTTGCTTAAATTATCATTCTTTTGTTCATACTTGTCGAGATTGTTTTTGAACTCATTTAAGTTATGAGAATCGACTACTTTATCTGGTAGTTCATTCCAGGCGGTTGCTGCTCGATTAAAGATATAGTCTGGAAGCAATTTTAGTGAGTTCGGCTCTGTATCTAAAGTTGTATCCACGTGTCTTAATCTGATTATTTTGTATGTTTATTTGCTCTAAGAAGTTATACCTATGTAAGGTTAGATTTATACTATCTGTTTTATTGGTTATCTTTATAAATTTGTATCAAACCACCTCTTAATCGTCAAGTTAAAAGTGTTGTTAGATTTAAACTCATGAGTCTTTCTTCATGTCATCTTTTTAAGAAGGGGAATTAGCTTAGTTGCTTGCCTCTGTACTTGTTCTAATACAGATATATCTCCTTTAAGGTAAGGAGACCATACAGCGATACTGTATTCAAGATGGACAAGTGTAGCGTAGAGAACTTTACACATCTTTTTATCAATGTAACTAAAAGTGTGTTTTAGCATACCAAGAGCTCAATTTGCTTTGGACACAGAGCTAATTGTGTGTTGTTTTCACTTAAGATTAGCAGAGAAATTGATACCTAGATCTTTCTCATACATAGACTTTTCTTAAGTTATTATATTGTCATTGTTTGAATCAGGTATGAAGTAATCGTGTTTTGGATTGTTTTTCCCTATATACATATCATGACACTTTTTCCTGTTAAACTTGATCAGTCATTTTTCTGACCATTCAAATGCCTTGATAAGGCATTTGAATGATCAGAAATCTTGAAGAGGTGGTATAGAATTGTTGTTGTATATTTGATTGATGACTTTAGTATCATCAGCAAACAATTTAGATAAGTTAGCTAAGTTTTTTGGTAAGTCATTGATATAGATGACAAAAAGAAGTGAACCTAACACAGACCCTTGTGGAATTTTTTGTGGGTTTTCTTTAAAATTGTTGGTTATCTTTTAAATTATTCTATAAGCGGTAAGATAAAAGAAGTAATTAATTTTTAAAAAAACGACAGCACCTTTTGAATGACGTTTATGTAAAAACATTTGTTACAAAAGTTTGAATGACAATTATGCTAGATATAAGTGCTTATGAAAAAAACTCCAATAAAATTAAAAATTTATTTTTATTTTGCTTTTGTTTTATTGCAATGATTGATTTTTTTTGCTTGAAAAACGCTAATACTTCTAGCTTGAAGCAAAGATCATAATAAAACAATTTAATTCTAATAAAAAATATGATTTAATTTAAAACTAATTTAATAAAAATATATAATTTTATTGATAAAATTAAAAATAAATTAATACAATGATAAAAAAATATAGAGTAAAACAGGGTAAAATGAAATAGCGGGTAGAATGAAATAGTTATGACAATGTTTATTCTTTCGCTCTTAATTAATTATTGAATAATCTTTTTGCAAATATTTTTCAATAATGTTGTAGAGAATACTTTTTTGAGTAAGATAATGTCAAATTTTATTTTTAATAAAAAAAATATTGTTACAAATTGTTAAGTTTTAAAATGCGTAATAAGATTTTTTTTATTATTTTGAAAAATGAATTTAAAACTCTCAGAAATTAAATTTGATATTATTGAACCTAAAAGGTTTTATGGCACAACTTTTTACGCTGGTCAAGAATCTTTTTTCAAAATTGAATTTGCTATTTAGGAAAAAAAGCTATGAGTAAAAAACGGTAAAGGGGAATTGTGTAGTTAAATGAAATACGCTAATAATAAGTGAAGCAATTCTTAAATGCGACTTTTTTTTTAATTAATTCTTAAGTAACCAATAAATCTCCAGCTATAAATTTTTGGATAAATTTCAATAAACAAATTTTTCTATCTGAGTTTAAATGAATGACTTTTACTGACTGCTTTTATTAAATGATTCTAATAAATGAATGACATACGCTAGTTGCTCTCTTGTTAAATACGGGTATTAATTAGTTAGGTTTTAAGTGATCAAGCAATCTCTAAATATTTTGTGCATAAATTTTAAATTGATTATTATTAAATCTATTTTAATATATGCCTCGAAACAACTTGCATGCAAAGAAAAAAGAAAAACTATACACCGAAGAGCAAGTTGCGCTTGCAAATTTCACAGCTTTATACTTTGTGTCCAAAGTACAAAGCTGTGAATTTTCACTTAAAAAATCTGCTAAATCATTCAGCATACCAGTAGCAACTCTTCACAGGCATGTCCACTGTATAGATGAAATAATTGGCAGTGGTTTAAGCACAAGATTGTCACAACAACTTGAATCAGTTCTGGTAGATACGCTCATCAAATTATCCAATTGGGGCTTTGGTAGAACTTACAATAATGTCATAGCACTAGTTACCGACTATTTGCAACACCAAGGTCAATCTCATTTGATTCTGAATGGTACACCGGGAAGAGATTGGTATAGGCTTTTCATAAAACAGTGGAGTCATAGGTTGAGCATCAGAGCCATAGGCAATATTTCATCACTCATTTTTTGCCACAATATTTTATCAGAGCCATTTCTTGCACGCAAGAAATAAAAGCAAAGTATTTCAACACACTGCAAACAGAATTTAACATAGCAGGTATCAACAAAAACACTTTATGTCAATTGTGGAATTTTGATGATATTGGCTTCTCTGATGATCAAGGTAAGTAACACATAGTTTGCCGGCATGGTGCAAAGCAGCCATTGAAATTGGTTGGCAACAATGAAAAAATCCATTATACTGTTGGAAATTGCATTAATGCTGCTGGCAATCGTCTTGCTCCATACATTATTTTTAAATCAAAAAAACGTCTGTACATAGAATGGTGTGTAAATGGTCCAGATGATGCCATATACGCCATATCTCAATCCGGATGGATGAAAGATATTTATATAGCAATTTGTGCAGTGGCTCACTAAAGTGTATGTTCCCACCATTAAGAAAATTCCAGGTAATTAGTTCAATCAAATTATATTTATTTAATTTTACATTTACAAAGGATTACATCTATTTAATTATAGTTATCTTATTTTAGGTATTCATATTTTAGTCGTAGATGGACATGTGACAAATGTAACTTATTGGGTTGTACTTATTTGCATAGAAAACAATATCTTGTTAATTTGCTTACCAGCTCACTTGTCTCACATTCTGCAGCCACTAGATGTTGGTGTTTATTGCCATGTCAAAAAAGTTTGGCGCAAGTTATTATAACAATTTTATGCAGAGACAAAGTTCAGCAACTTATCACTTAGTCACATGCAAAAAAACTCTTCAGCTCTGGTGAAGTTTTTACACATACCCAAATAGTCACTGGGTTTCAGAATACTAGCTTGTTTCCACTCGACATCAATAAAATGGGTCAGTCAAAGTTGCAAATTGCTAATATGTTTGAAACACTGTCATCTGAACCTTAGCCTTCATCATCTCAACAACCAGAATCTATAATAGTACCATCACCAATGCTAGCACCAGGAACTCCACTACCTCAGCCACTGCCCTCTGGATCTCAGCAACAACATCTAGCATCAGCATATGTCACATAGCATCAACTCTAAAGTCACCTCAAAAGTCAACTTGTCTGCAAACAACCTTCAATATTGTAATAACTCCAGCTATTCAAAAAGAAATTCGAAAAGAGGTTGAAAAACAACTGCTATCAGCTCAATCCCTTGCAGCAGCTTTGCAACAAATGTTTCGTATTCAACACATTGACGCAAAAAAAAAAAATGTAGATGTGCCAAGATTTGAAGGGGAGTATATCAACAAACCTGAAATACTTGAAAGGTTGAAAGATGCTGAGAGCAAAAAAGCAGCAAAGCAAGCTAAAAAACAACGCAAGGTTAGCTTTAATGGCAAACAGCAAATAAACCAAGCAACAAGTCCAGCCAAAATATTTGCTGCAAACCAATTCAAGTGTAAAAAGTGCTTAAAAGTTTTAGGCGAAGCTTCAGCAAGTCAAAATAGTGAATAGTACCTGTGAAAATTCAAATTGCAAGGTTTGGCTATGTCAGCCATGCATACCAAAGCGATACTTAAAAGGTGCTGAGTTTTATTGCACCAAAAAGTGCCGCACAACTGAAAACTCAACTCAACCTCTAGCACCTCTAAACGACTCAACATCATCACAAGAATAAAAAAGTTTTTTTTAATTGATTGATTTTTTAATTGTTATTATTGATTGTTTTTTTAATTGTTATTGTTGATTGCTTTTCGTTTTTTTAATAAAGTATTGCTTTAATTACACATACATTTGCGTATTTCATTCTACCTATATGTAGGTGTAGAATGGAATAAGTTTTTTTTTAATCAAGTAAAGTTTTATAAAAAACTTTAATTTTTATTTTTTTATTTTTATTTATTCAAATACAAATCAATATTCTCTACAACTTTTAAAAAAATTACAAAAAAATTTTTTTCCATAAAAAAAAAAAATGATTAAAATCCTTAACTATTCCATTTGACCCCATTTTACTATAATTTAATTTAGATTTAAGAAATATATAATTTAATTTTTATTTAAAAAATATATTTACGTTTATTAAAATTAAAGTTAATGTTTGGGTTTAACTGTCAAATTTATTTTAAAAAATAACTAAATATTATTAAATACTAAAATTTTATTTGTTCTTAAAAAAAAATTAAGTCATTTTTATTGCAATTGTTTTTTTGGTTTTTTTTCCTAAACAATTTTTTTTTTACTCAAAATTAAATTTTAAATAAACAGCAGCATCTGTTTTTTAATAAATGCATTTTTTTAAATAAATGATATATGTAGCAATATAATTTTAACAAATGATGTTTGGAAAAATAATTTTTGCTTTGTTAATAAAATAAATAAAGTATAAATAAATATAAACAAAATAAATAAATAAAAATAATTTTTGCTTTCACAAAAAAGTTGTTAATAAAATAAATAAAGTGAATAAATAAAAGTAATTTTTTAGCTAACTTCTTAACTCACTAACTTTTTTTAAATAAAAAATCATTTGTAGTTGTAAACCCGCAATTACAAATTTAAGAAATAATCATTTAAAAATTCAAAAATTTAACATATTTTAATTCATTAAAGCAAAAGTCAAAATTTGGTAATATCAAACATTTTTTTAAATGTAATATCAAATTTAATTATTTGATATTAAAAAAATAAATTTTCTCTAATAGTAATGATAAAAAAGAAGTTAAATAACATTTATCTTGTTTTGCAGTAATTAATACTATTGTAGTAATTTAAAAAAGTTAATGTCTTTAAAAAATAAAGAGAATTTTATGATGTCATTTTCACATTAGGCTATTGCATTAAGCATTTTTAATTTAAAACAAGGCCTGTAGTCCTGCATTGTATCGAAAAACTTTGTCCATAAACTGTAGTTTTAAACCGTTTACAAATAGTAGTTGTAAACGTTTACAAACCAGACCAAAAAAAGTTTGAAAATTTAAATAGTGTTTTTTTAAAATGATAGATTGCTTGCCTAAACCAAAACCTCAGTCAATGTAACAGCACTTTCTTGTAGCAGCAGGCTATAAGATAGTCAATGTAGCAGCACACTCCTGTAGCAGCAAGCTGTAAGATAGTTGATGTAGCAACACTTCTTGCATGTTTTACAGTAAAAAATCAACATTCCTCACATGTTTTACCTATTTTTCATGTATTACCTATTTGTCAGTCGATGTAGCAACACTCCTTGCAGGTTTTAAAAATATTATAAAACAATAAAAAAACAAAAGCAAAACTGTTAATTGAATAAATTTTTAAGTCATTATTATTGCAGTGTTGAAAAAACAATTAAACTTTATTTACTTCTGTATTATTTTAATTGTTTTATTTTTTAGACAACATTAAAATATCACTTAATTGTTGATGTCGCTTAAATGTTAAAAAAAAAGTTGACGTATGATATTTATATATATATATATATATATATATATATATATATATATATATATATATATATATATATATATATATATATATATATATATATATATATATATATATATATATATATATATATATATATATATATATATATATATATATATATATATATATATATATATATATATATATATATATATATATATATATATACATATATATATATATATATATATATATATATATATATATATATATATATATATATATATATATATATATATATATATATATATATATATATATATATATATATATATATATACAACCCTCGGATTTAGGAAAAATGAGGTCGGCAATAATTTGCCCATCTCAATCGGCATCAGGTCAGCAAAAATTATTTAATACAAAGGTCTAACCATAAAACATAGAAACGAGGTCAAACACTTTCAGGTCAGCAGTTAGGTCGGCATTGCCAAATGCCGACCCTAATAAAAAAAAAAATACTTATATAAATATAAAAAAATATATATTAGTCATTAATGTTATTATAAAAAATCATTAGCAGTGATTCGTTACTTTATTTAAATGCGTTTTAATAATATAAAAACAGTAAAGATCAAAGTTATTTAATTCTAACGGCTTTTAAAAAAGTTTTGTCTCTTTTTTCTTCTCAACAAAAACTTTAATGATTCTTATATAAAGTTTAATAAAGGGACCTCCGCTGTTAAAAAAGTTTCAGATTGCTAAAATTATGTCATCTGGTTCTTAGACCATTAAAAATGATAGTCAAGGCTTTTTCATAAACCGTTGAAGCTACAATTTCTTTGCGTATGTGATGTCACTTTGTGGCAAAAAACTAGAAAAAAAAACTAGAAAAAAAACTATATTTTTATTACTATTGTAATAATTACAATCTCTTATCCGTGAAATAATATATCTGTACCATTTTTATATATTTTTATACATTTGTATGCAACAAAAATAAAATTAATCAAAAATTGTAAGATAAATGCAAAAGAAACTTGACGCATAAAGGTTTATTTTTTCACAAACCGACATCAATGCGCAAAATATTTTTTGCTTAACTTTTAGATCAAGGTTTAATATTATTCTTTAGTTTGTAATCATAATAATAAGAATTAACTTTTTTTTATGAATATGTTTTAGTGGTCTAAAATCTTCTTAGTTCCATTTGTATAGCAAATATATATATATATATATATATATATATATATATATATATATATATATATATATATATATATATATATATATATATATATATATATATATACAGTGTGGAAAATAAGAAATCAAAGGCTAGACAAGGCTAGAAGGTTAGACCGGCTAACACATGAATTTAACGGACATTTGTTTTTTTTGGACGATCAAAATTTTTGATTTTTTCTTTGTTCAAATTTTTGTCTGAGTAATAGTTCTTCATTATTGAAACTAAACACAAAAAATACGTTTGTTAATTTTTTTTAAAAAAACAAACTCGTATTCTTTTTAAAACAACAATTTTAAATAAAATCAATTTTTTTTTAAGTTTTAAACTTGCAAATAACTAACACTCAAATTACCTGCTAATATTGATTTGTTTAAAATTATGCTCGCGCACACAGATTTTCATTCAATAAAAAAAAAGATGGATAATATCCAATTAATCTAATGTTTGATTTTTTTTTTTAAATATCAAAACAAATTTTATACAATATTAAAAAAATTTAAACTGAATACTTAATACTAAAAGAAATTGCTATATGCCATTAAAAAATGAAGGCCTTGTTTGTCTCTTTATTCACCTTCATTAGGACGGGTTGACATTTGATGTCTCTATTACAAAAAGAATGAAAAAAAAAAGTAAACGCGCAACTGATCATTTCAAATTTATTTTTAAATAATTCATTCATTGCAATGGCTTTGCATCTGTGGGAAAAAACTACAAAAAAAATAAATTAAAAAGATTAAATTAAAAAAGTACAGTATGTAGAGAAAATGTTCTTAGTTACAAACAAAAATTTTAAATAATAATTTTATCTCTGATTTTAATGAGCATAGATCTCTGCTCATTTGAAAAACTGTAAAAATTAGTTATTTATAACTTTATTCACACTCGTGCGAAAATATTTTACCAACTTGATACTTAACACTAAGGAATTGTTTTACAAAACACTACAAAACAAACTACAAAAATACTTGTGTTACATAAAACAAGATTTTACTAAATGTATATATTTTTAAGAATCCTTTTAAAGAAAATTTTAAATTTACCTATGAATCATTCACTCATTTATTACATTACATAAATCATTCATTCATTTACTACATTTGCAGCAAAAACTTACAAGAAAATAAACAAAAAGATTTAAAGAAAAAACAGTTGTATTTATTTTAAAGAAAAAACAATTGTATTTAAAAAAAAAATCTCAGTTAAATTATTAAATATTTACAGCAATTATTAAATATTTTTATAATATAAAAATAATATATTAAATACTTTAATTAAAACAATAATAAAATAAGAACTTCAATCATTCATTAAAAGAAGTTATTAATCACCAGTAAAATAAAAGTAATTTAAGTGAAGCAAAATAATAATAATAATGATGTCATAAACTCGTCACCAAAGCAACATGTTGTATACAATAAAACTATTTTAAAAGCTTATTTAAAATTAGTGATTTTATGAAATTTTATCATATACATATTTTAAATTACATGAATATTTGCAAAATCTTGTTTTTTAAAACTCTGAATTTTTTTCAACCAGTCAAATATAACCATTAAGAATTAATTTTTAGGAAAGTTTTATTCTTGTTATACGTTTAAATTTAATACAAACGGCTGCGTATAAACTTTTAAAAATATATACATTTTTTTTATTTTAATATATATTATTCAATATTTTGCTGATCTATTCTGATCAGCATCATCAGGAATAATAAATTTAAAAAAAACATTAAAATTCTTTTAAATGTTATTTTTTTTACGGTTTGTTTTTATTATAACGATTAATTTGTAATGATTTTTATTTATTATAACTGATGACACTGATCACAATAGATCAGCGAAATATTGTTATATATATATATATATATATATATATATATATATATATATATATATATATATATATATATATATATATATATAACTTTTTGACTTACACGATCTGATGGAAAACAACCTTCTTCAAATAAAATTTTATGTCTTGATAATGTTGGTCTGTAAAATGGAACCTAAAAAGTGATCAGTTTAAAAAACAAAAAATGTCTGCTAGTATTAATTTTTGTCACTTAATTCTAATAAACAATCACCATAAGTAAGTGTAAATTTGTAGTTAATGAATCCATTGAAACAACTTCAATAGGTTTCGCACCAACCAATGCTGCCAATTGATCAATAACAAAAGCATCAATATGTTCCCATGGTCTCTTCCCGTAGTAACGTCCTTGTTGACCGCTAAGTTAAAAAAAATTTTAAAAATTTTAATAAAACATAAAAAAATTTCAATACTTTAAAATCTTTGTTAAAAATATTTTATAGAACTGAACGTTGTTTATTTGCAATATTAACATTTGTGATTTGTATTAACAAAACGTTTTGTTAGGGAAAAAGTTTATTTAATGGAAAACAAAACAAAACAAAACTGAGAACCAGATAAACTGTAGAATTTATAAAACTGAAGATGACAAATTTCATTAGGATGACAAATTTTATTAAAGATGACATATAAAAATAAAACTTAAACTAAAAAATGGGTTTAAAATATATTAAAGCTTTCCTTGGAAATAAATTTGTCACCTCTTTTTCTTAAAGAAAGCCTAATAATAATGCAATAAACCAATCAATCAATCAATCATATTTATTGACAGGCTCAAGGCCCAATATAATAAATATACAACGGGTAAAATAAAGTGGATATAAAAAAATGACGCACTTGAATTTTAAACAACTTAAACGACTTAAACAAAAATGACTTAAACAAAACCCAGAAAAAAATTTCAAAAAAGTGTTAAAAATATAACTCAGCTCTCCATTTAATCAACAATGGAGACTGCAAGAACCTGTCAGAGTTAACGAAAGCTTTTATGATGAGGTTCTCACTATTCTGCAGCAGTAACAATGAAGAGTATTGTTGCTTACAAATAACAGCATTAAGTGAATGAGCACCATGTTTCACAAATAATTCACTAGCACTGTTCTATGGTATCTTGTTCAATATCAAGCGAAGTGCATTATTATATGCACTGCATAGACAATGAAATGAGTCTTTTCTCCAAAGATACCATAACTGACACCCATAGATTGGGCTGCAAAAGGCATTAAATACATGATCTTTGTTTTTATTTGTGTAGAACTGAACTTTCTTTGAATGAGATTTGCTTTAGCATACATAAAACATACTTGTTTTAAGATATCTTTGTCATCCAGCATATTGTTTGAGATCAGGTATTTATAATGACAAGTGTATGTGAGAACCTTGTCAGATAAGGTGAAACATGGGCTATTTACAAGGGGTTCATAAATTTTAAAGAACATTATTTGAGACTTAATACTGTTATAAACTATATCATCTTTTTCAGCATAACTAGAGCATAAGTCATATGGTAGTTTTATTGAGTAGAACACTAAGATCGTTAATATATATTAAATAGAAGAGGAGAAGTACCCCTCCTTGACGCACTCCATTACTGATATTAAATATTTTGGATAATATACCATTCCATAGGATCTGAGCTGTTTGACCAGCATACCAGACAATGAGTAAGCGCAAAGTTACACCAGAGATAGTTCTAGATAGTTTTATAAATAGTGTGTCAAATCGAATTCTATCAAAGGCCTTACTAATGTCAATAAATGCCACATGCATATTTGAGCCATGTGACAGGTAAAAATTTAAAATATCTTTTAAAATAAGAACTGGCATAAAAGTGCTATGGTTTTTCTTGAATCCGAATTGATTGGGAGCCCCAGTGAAACTTTCATTAACGCCTGAGACAAAAATATGTTCCAAAATCTTGGAGAAAATTGTAACCAGAGCAATTGGACGATAATTAGCAGAATCGAAAATGTTAATGTAATTTGGGCTAGCATAGAGATAATGCTCTAACTGAAGTCCAAAATGGTCAGCTGCTTTTCCACAGGTCATATGATTTATGATAGATTAGATTTCATCAGAAGTGACAAGATAGGCATCATCCTTAAGCAGATTACAGTGTTTAACTATAAAGGTGTCATTTATATTGCATGTTGGCTTGACTGAGCTAAACAGAGTGCAATAGTTATTATACCAAATGTGACATACATTATCAGGACCTAATGCAGAGTCAATAGAAGGCGGAAGACTACATTTATCGTTGCAAATACAGGTCACGGTAGACCAGAAACTAGTATAGTTTTTATACGCTAAACTGTTTGCAAGCTTTTCTGCTTTTATAGTATCTTCTTTTTTTTTTGCAGCAACGAATGGCATATTTATATAAGGCTCTTGCATTTTTAAAAAAATTGAAGATTGGGCCATTTTTTGGTTTATTATAGCTACGCCATAGACAGAACGCATCTTAAGCATCTTTAGAGCATCTCTTACATAATCCGTCCTACCTGGCATAGGTTGTTTTTTATTGAAACTTGATTTAGAATGGTTAAGACACTGAGACAAAGATTGAGTTAGACATTCATTTAGTATATTGTACAGGTAGTTAATCTGCTTAACATGCTCAAGCGAGTTACAATGTACATTACTACAGTTAATTACCTCAAACTGATCCATGTTAATTGAAGACACTAAGTTAAACACAGTGAAAGTATACTTCTTTATCATAGTGGTTGGCAGAGCATTAAAATTTATTTTAGGAGATCTTGTCGAAGTAGGGTGAGCAGTAGAGGAGGAAGATATATCAATTTTAAACAAGATATCAAATACTAGAGGTAAATGATCAGATGAACTAGTTGAGTGAATTATTTCAAAGTTATTAACATAGGATAGAGAAAGAGGTGCCCCATGCTTCGCTAACAAAGGTAAAGGAATCATGTGGAAGACAGATATCAGCTGTAACAAGATGTTTGTTAGCACAAAAATCAACTAGGAGACTACTACATGGAGACTGAAATCGTGGATCACAATTAAAGTCAACAGTAATATCAAATTTACTATTCAAATCTGAGATAAGAGCTGAAAGACTACCAAGGCATTCAAGATACTTATCAATATTCTCATATGAATCATAAGGCATGTAGACATTGATAATTGTAAACTTATCAGAAAGGTTATTAACAAGTTGGATAGCAACAGATCATGAATTATCAGTAGTAACTACTTGAGTTCTGCAGAAGACAGAATAAGGGCACAAGAAAGCAACACCACCAAACAGTCTGCCACGAACAAAACCTGCTGAAGAATCAGTTGGAGACACTTAAAAGCCAAAAAAACAGGGTACAATGTTGTTCAAGAAACTAAGTTCCGTGTTAAGTAACCAAATTTCTTGGAGACAGATGATATCATATGTTGCAGACAAGAGTTGTAATTTGTGTGTAGAACTTTGTACGCTTTGAGGGTAGGGATCAAGAATAATTGATTTTACATTAGCAGTTGGAAGAAACTGCCAGTCATTAGCACAAAGTTGGGCCTGCTTGTCATAAATAGGAAGTTGGGTCTGTTTGTGTTTTTTGTTAATAGATTTAACAGGTTTCTCAAAATCAGCGAATAAATTATGTAACTTTTCACTGATCAACACCATGAATTGATTCAAAAAAGATTTTAGCTCAATAGCCATATTATTAACAAGCTCAGTCAGGTACAAAGCATAGGTATCAAATTCAACAGAGTGAGAACTAGTGGAATTTAAGTTGCTATTTACATTAATTGAATTGCTTGTGGCACAAAGATCGAGAATGTCAGCCTGCATGCAGTGTATCTGCTGCGATATATTAGTGACATCCATGTAATCAGTGTCCACAAAGGGAAGACGTGACAAATCTTTTGCATTAAATTCAGGGCATTTTATTTTGGTAGCATTGTTCGGAGAAGTTATGTCAAGTATCAGTCTACAGATATCTTGGACATCTTTAATTTTTTTATTAGCACCTTTATGTTTTGACAAACGCTTGGATTCAGTAATCTTTTTAACAAGATCTATTGACAAAATGGTTGCAAGTGCTATTTGAATTTCTTCATCGGTAAAGAAGCGAGAAATGATCTTAACCAAAACTTCAAAAGGCAAAACATCAACTTTGTTGAAAACATAGCACACATATATATATATATATATATATATATATATATATATATATATATATATATATATATATATATATATATATATATATATATATATATATATATATATATTCTTATTGCACAGGGACAAAAAGTTTTAGTATGTGTTTTTTTCCGTGTAATAAATAAAGGAAGGTAGAGCGCAGAGAATCTTTTCAGAGCTATTGAATAAGGTTATCAAAAAGCTGAATGAATTTTCTATTAATTTTTTATGCTGCGATCATTTATTGAATTCCCACAAGCAAAATTAAAACTAAATTCAAACAAATATATTTTTAATTATGCACAAAATTCACAGTTAATGAATTCACAATATTTACACATATAGTCTTTACTAACATATGAAATAGAAAATTTATTTTGGCATTGTGGTGAGAAATTGAATTATTAGTTATGATTTTCAATATTATTTTGATAAATTTTAACTACTAAACCAAATAAAATTTGTAAACTTTACTGCAACCATTGTAATGTAAAAAATCATAAAAAAAACATAAAAAGATTCAAGAAACAAACAAATTTTGATATTATTTATGAAAAAAGATATAAAATGTTCCAAGTCTTTTTGATAAAAGACTCAACAAATTAATAAAAATTAAAAAAGATTAAATAATTTATCTACAGATAGTTATATTGATAATATTAAACGATATTATATTAACAAGTTTATTTTTATTAAAAAAAAAAACAATTTATGGTTAAAAAGTTGGTGCAACCAAAGCTAAACAGGAAGAATACTCCCTTAAGATTCAAGAGTCAAATTAGAAGAAAATTTCTGAACAAATAGTTCTGCTCCATCCTTGGGATAAGTAATAAGGTCAGTCCCATGAATATGTGATGGAATGTTTGACCATAGATTCCCATAGATAATATGTTAGACCTTTGTTAATGACACTGTTGAAGTGTAATGACACTGTCTCACCTTTTTACAATAATTGACATTGTTTCACCTTTTTACAATAATTTCTTAATGACATTGAATAATTACGTAATGACACTGTTTCACCTTTTTACAATAATTTCTTGCAATAATAAATAGATGTTTGTTCTCAAGAGAGAACAAACATCTATTTATTATTTTTCGAAAAATATGAAGAAAAAAAATGATTTAGATAAAGCTGCTACACATGAAAAAGTGAAAGCCATGGAGTAGAATGAGGATTGAGTTGGAACTGATATGAATAAGAAATTCCATCCTGCTTGGATATAGAAGACACATTTATCAGTGGAGAGAGAAAAAACAGCCTTTGGAACGAATTGAAGAAAATTACAAAAGGAATTCCAGTTAGCTTTAGGGTAGTAGTAATAAGTAGTGTGATGACCATGAAAATCAGTCAAAAAGTTAACTATTTGAGAAAAAGATTAAGAATCACAGAAAGTATGGGCTTTAGTGCCAGCAGGGTCAGTGGTGTTAGAACCAACCCATTCAGTGTGATGAGTAAAGTCACTAATAACAAAAATATTTGCAGAGGGGTAAAGAAAAAGGGCATGGTCAATTTAATCAGAAATTACATCTAAAAATAAGCGCAGTCTTAAGAAAAAGGAGAACCATAAAGAACAATAAGAATGGTGATAGAGTGAACAGGTGGTAAATGGAATGACATAAAAGAATGGTCAGAATATTCAATCCTGATTTCTTGACAAATAGGTGAACCGATGCACAAATATAAGCCGATATGACTACTGGTCTTTGCAAATATTGAGATCTGGAGAAGGAACAGCCAAATTTAATACAGTCTCACAAAGAGCAAGCAAATCTGGTGATTTTATAGGAGGTAAACTTCAACAAATAGAAGGTTGAAAACTCCACAAATGTTTGTGAAAAATATATTGAAACAGGTGATAGTGATTGTTTTCTATGTTTAATAAAAAACAATCACTATCGCCTATCTATCTAAATGGCTTATTTATAGATGAAGCACAGCCTCCTAAGCAATGAGCTATGTAGTTTTCTCAGTTAATTAACATAAAGTCATAATTTAGGGCTCCTTATGTAGCCTCTACAAAGTAAAGCAAAAGCACAAACAGGAACCATATATATGTGCAACATGACACAGTTAGTACTCTGATATTTTAAAGCTGTTGTTGGAATCAGCCTCTCTGAGAGCTCCCACAGAGTTTAGGATACCTTACTACCAGATGACCTCAGAACTAATAAGCTGAGTTTTAGAGCTGTTCCCATCAATAAGAGATAACAGGAAGAGTTGGACAGCCGCTATCAGGGAGGCACAAGCAAAAATCTATGAACAGACTCAAGAAGATTCAACATCGATCATCCTAAACAGGAAACACAGGTTTACATCTACGCTAACCTAATGGATGAAAATGGGGTGTAAGGCTGGTTAACAAAATTATTCTGCTTACCCCTAAAGTCTTTTCCTTGGAGGCCTTCTATAAGACAGTGCCTGGATGCAGTTATCGTCTGCCTAAGATGAGTACTTTTATCAAGACACAATCTCTAGCCTTTACTCAAACAAGAACCCTAAGACGGGTGATTTTTAAGAAGGAGTTTATATTTCCTAGCCTTTGCCTAAAAATCCAAACCCTATAGGACAGTTGACATTAATTGGTAAATGATTTCACATTGCATCAGAGATTTAAACAGAATATAAACATAAATATAGAACTTATAGGTGAGCAAAGAGGTTCAGACAGAACAAAAAGAGATTCAGACAGAATAAAAATAAACATATAGTAACTTAAGGGTGAATGAACACTGCACCTGAAGTTCAGACATAACACAAACATAATATTATAATATTGTTTTTTCTTTTTTTTTCAATAATCTTTTTTTTCTTGAAAAATTTTAAATATAGAAACATTTTTAAAAACTCTGGAAAACTTATTAATAGAGCCATTTTTTCTGAATAAAAAATATGGCTGTAATATGCTGTGAACTGTTTTGATTATAATAAATCACGTGATAATCAAACTAGTTTGTCAGTCTAGTAATCGGGTTTCAAAGAAAATCTTTGAAACCCGATTACTAGACTGACAAACACATTGGATGTGTTTTGTCCAATGTTAAACACATGTTATGATCAGTTTTATGTGGGATTGTAATAATTATCTAACTTATATTGTATCTTCAGTTGATCAACTTTAGTATTTTTGTATTCAGATTTCCATATGGCAACTATGAAAAGAGTTGCACAAAAATTAAAAAACTACATAAACAAAAAAATGTGTAACTGACTTGTTGCGACTAATTATGCAGCTATTCTGCTGATGGGGAAAAGTTTTGAAACTAAATTGTCACTTAAAACCTTTTAAAACTCAAACTCTTGCTGATCTACATTAAAATTGATTAAAACAATAAAGGAGTGCTGTTCGGTACAGATCGTATTGCTGGTAACATAGTTTTACAAATGAAAAAGCTGTAATAATATTTAAAAAGATCCAAAAAGTTTTAAAACCTTTTTAGATAATATACCTCTCTATTGACTCATTTTGCATTACAGAGAAAACAGATTGGAAATTTTGTTTCATATATGTAATAAATTTATTTAGAACTATAACTTGTTATTTAAATTTTTATGCAGCAGTATAGTTTTAAAAATAGGGGCTACAAAGTAGTTTAATGTTAGACTTTAATAACACCTAAAAAGGAAATGTGTCTTAAGATTAATAAAAAAGACTTTAACAGGACCATTGATGATACTATTTTATCCTCCAGCTACAGAAGGCTTAGGTCACGTTGAAGGGATAATACTGAACTATTGTAAAAAATGGTCATAAACAATTTGGAGCTGACCCAAGAAAACCACTTTTACAGTGTGAAACTACGATGTTTCGTGATTCCAAAAATGTTTAAACCTTTAAATTTCTCAATATAAAAAAATTTAATGATAAAAAAATTACCCTTCTTGCCACTTTGCTAACTCTTCATCAACAATTGACTTTAAGCTTTTTGGGCAAAGTCCTAAAGAATTTCCACAAAAGTAAATGCATTCGTCTTCGCCATTAACGATGTTTAAATCAACTGAGATTAAAAAGATATTCTGTTATATTCATTATTTAAGAGAAGCTATTTTTAATATTAAAACTCATTTAATTTTATGAAAAAATATCATGGCTTAGTTAACTAAAATGTTAGCTAACTTTTTTAATTACTAACTAGTTAGTTATCTAATTATACTAATTTGTTAACCAAGATTAGGCTTAAATTGGAAACTAAAACAATAAAATATTTGAAAAAAACTTCGTGATTTAATCTTACACGTAATCTAAAACTTTATCAATCTAACATTTTACCTTCGAGCAAAGCTTTATTTTTAGGGTAATAGAATTCTTGTCTCGTGTATTTTAACTCATCATTATTGTTAAGATACTCTGCAAATTGGCGGCTTTCAATCAGGTGACCGCATTCCAAAGATTTTTTGCAAAAATATTCAACAGGCAATAAATAATTACTTACAGACATTCTTAGAATAACTTTTATTAAATTTATATATATATAACTTTCGATTTTACTTTGTTTACCAAAAAGAATTTTTTCGTTGGGTAGATGCGAATGCGGACCGTTTAGTATTCGGTTTTTCCAAATGAAAGCACGTTTTCATGGAATTTTCTTTTGGTTTATTTCGCGCCAAAAGTTTCCAGTCGATTTATGGCGTGGGTTAGACGATATTTTGTCTGACTTATGCTGAAAATATTTGAGTACAAATTGTCTGAAACCGTGTCGAAAATTTTTTTAAACTCCTTTAAGTTTGAGCACTAAATAAATTGCGCAGTTTAAAATTAGAAGTTCTTTTTTATGAATTATATTTTTTAAGACAGTAATTCGACTGACATTGATGGATGAGATGGCAATTAAATTGTTGTCTCAAGAAGATATTTTAATGTCGGAACTTTTCAGCTATGGAAAAAACTGTACCAACAGTACATTAAAAAACATCTAGATTTTTGTGCGTAAGCCTGGTCATCCCTTTTCATAGCAGAAATGACTCTTATCCAACCAGTGATGGATCAAGGGGGGGGCTAGGGGGCTATAGCCCCGGGCCCCCAATTTAGGGACCCTAAAAAATTTTAGAGGACTTTTTTTTTTTTTAGTTATTTTTAGGCTCTGGCCCATAAAAAGGCCTCTAAAAACAAAAATAACCCCGGGCTCCAAAAAGTCTCAATCCGCCACTTTATCCAACAACAAAATTCAATATTGTTCAATTTATTCTACAACTACATCATTTTTTTTTTACGCTTTCCCGTCAAACTCAATATATTTATTTAAAAACTTGTTTTTTAAAAAACCGTGGGGCGAGCCGTTGGAGGTTTGGAGGCGCATGATAAAGTTAATGCACATACAGTACGTTAACTATATTTGCTTTCTTTCATCAATAAAAAACTTTTTATGTAAAAGTTTGATTATTGTAATAAATAAAAATCGAAGTTCTTTTTGTTTTCAGCTGCAGTCCCGCTAGATGAAAGATCCTACTACACAAGCTTTTGGATACCAGATGTTCAGCTCAGATTTCCACGATAAAACTAATTTTAAAAAAATCGCATAAAAGTACTGCTGCTCTAAAGACGTAGGTTCAACCAAAATACTGACTCATAATGAGCATATGGTTTGTCTTGGCAATGAAACATAATTTTTTGCAAATCAACTGATGATAAAAAAATTACAATGAACTATGATGTTCAGTTTTTTTGAAAGTATGAATGGAAAAGTAAACTTATTAGAAAAAAAAACGCAATCATTAACTTATAGTGCATGCTTTCAGTTAATTATTGTCAACTTATAGTCAACTTATAGTATAATAGTGTTTTCAGTTTTAAGCTATGTATATTCATGCGGGCGCCTAATTGCCTCTATACTTTAGGCGTCATAAAAGCCCTCCCAGCGGCTTAGATGAGCAAAGCGAATTCCTGATTGATTAAAAGTTTAGATTACTGCCCTGAAACTTGGAATTCTTTGATCAATCTTTGAACAATTAAGTGACGAATTTTAGTAATGATGAAACCATAGTCATAGTATTTAACTAGTCTGGAAACACGGGCCGTTTTCTTAAAACACTTAAGTTCCTCTCGATACTAATGCTTAGCCTACTTTAGAGTGCATCAAATTGTAAACATTGTATTTTGCTACAGATAAGTTACATATATTCTGGGATAAATATTAAAATGGCATAAACAAATTGTGATTTTTTTTGTTATTCAGTTTCAAGTTAATATTTTGGATTGCATATATATTTCGTATTCCGAATAAAAATGATAAATATAGCATAAAATAAAGACATCAATTGTTGATAAATAAAGTTATGTGACAGAGTTTGTATTGGTATAAATATGCTTATTCAACCATATAGCTTATATCATATAAGCATTTAAGTTATATACTATATGAAAATATGTTATAGATGCAAACATTTTATCGACTGTATAACTTGATGGATGTATATGGGTATAAATGCTTTGTATTATATTCAGAGTATATTTATTTAAAATGTTAGCTAATATAGCTTAATAAACTCTATATTCTATATATAGTTTACTTAGCTGAATTAGTTGATAATTTATATATCACTCTTTACACTATGTTGGTATCTTTTCCTGAAACAAGAAAAAATCAGGTACAATTTTATCATTTTGAATGGTTTCAAAGCTTAATTAGATAATGTTGGTATCTTTAAAGATGTGTTATACCCTTAATACAGCATATTTATCTACCTTAGAGAGAAAATTATATCTTAATTATTACCTAAATTATATTGATGTTCGTATATTTTTTTATCTCTGGCTAATCGTTATTTAATTACTCTGAGTCTGTTTTGTGTGATAGCTATTGTCTCTACTTACCAGGCAAGATTTATATGAGAACATACTATTTAGAGTTATATATTTTTTATCATACTTTCGTTTAACTACTTTCGTACTAACCACAAAACATCTTAATTTAATATCAATGCTTATGAGTGGTATTTACTTATATTTATAATACATATTTCAGCCATAAAAGAAACGGTAAGTTACTATTAATTATTAATTACTATTTTCTATTCGCCTTTTTTTTATTTCTACACATTATAATTGTTTATTTACACACGTGCATACGTACATGTGTACAAGTTTGTTTCTTCTAATGTACCTCATATTTATATGTGTTTACATATCTGTTTTTGGTCACACCACGCGCATTCCTCACCACCCTCACGAGATCTCTTAGAATGTTGGAGCTGTTTTCAAAAACTGGAAGAGGGATTGGTTTTTTGGCTTTTGTAGTGTAGTCCTATTATATTGCAATATTGACTAGCATGACGTAAAGTGCAGGCGGTGAGATCTGTTGCAAGGACACGCCCCTGACGAGTGGCGTTAGTGCAGGTCTCGGGCTCTCCGAAATGTCATTGGTGATCGCAGTGCATTCCTGAGGAGGGGGATCACCATTTATCCACTACTTAATTCTAATTGGTTATTATGGCACCAACATTTTTTTACCTCTTAAACCCATGTATTTTTTGCGCTTTGTGAGCTTTTTATTATGAATTTGTTACATTAACGACATTTATATATTTTATATATATATATTTTTTTATGTTACGCAGGTGATTATCAGTTATCAATTTTTTATCTAGAGTTCAGAACATATATAGTACCACATTTATTAGACACTTGTATGGTGCGATTATTTTAGTTATGAATACCATTATAAACCAGCGGATTTTTATTGACTTGATTACTCATAGATCATTATTTCATCATTTGTTAAAAGATGACTAGAGTGTGAGTTTTTATTCCCCTTTTCCTGAGTTGCTAACTTTTACTCTTCCAACTAAATAGTCTTTGCATTAATTTATGTTTTTTTTTTTTTTTTTTTTTTTACCTAAATGACATCATCTTCAATCTGTTTTTATTTTCACATCTCCCAGGTCTATGTAACTGGACGGCTCCGTTGGTCACTTTTTGCGATCATTGTGTCGCATAAACAAACAAAAAAAAAAAAAAAAAAAAAAAAAAATTTATTCTTTGTGGCTGGTGAGCCCCGACTTTTTCTAATGTACACCACAACGACAAACGGACATTAGGCTATCCCGCTGGATGTGGTTACGGCGCTCAATAACCTAATGACTACGCTGACACTCACGCACACGTTCAGTCGGAAGCTCCGCAATGTACGTCGAATCAGCGCTCGCTGACTAAGTGCTCGGATCTGAAATCTCACTTCATAGCACATCATTCCACACCAGCACGGGGCAGTAGCTCTTTTGGTTAAGAGTGATGGCTTGTGGCCTACGGTGACTAATGTGTGCATTCGATCAGTTGAAATCCATTCTGTAGGTCTTACGTCTGGCTCTGATGTGCTGGCCCATAAGCGCAAGAAGTGAGTGTGATTAGCTTTCTATTCACCCGATTTGAAAGTGAACGGAAACATAACGAGACCATACTAGACGACAAACGGTACGTACTAATGCACTACACCATCACACCTGTAGACATCAACAGTCTTCAAAATCAGTATATCAAATATTTGTTCTTTGTTACATATGCTCTACATACAGAGTGATTAGAGTGTTAGTTGTTCTCTCCTTGCCCTCCGAGCATTTACTTCGTTCTTTACCTTCACAAAAGTCTTATCGCTCATTTTGTATTTTCTTATGATTTTTTATTTTTTATTCAATGACACCATCTTCTAACTGTTTTTATTATCACATCTCTCAGGTCTACAAAACTGGACGGCTCCGTTGGTCACTTGTTGCGATCATTGTGTCGCATAAACAAAAAATTATATCTTAATTATTAACTAAATTATATTAAAAATAGTGATTTGTTGTTTAATTTTCTACCTTACAAGGAAAAAAATTTTTACTTTGAAAGATATAATTTTTTACCTTAGAAGGTAGAAGATTTTACCTTACTATGTGCATATCACATATTCTACCCTACGGTAGAACTTCTACCATTTTTACAAGTGCTATACTAACAATATATGTTGTGCAAAAATATTTTTCAATATTATTAATAAGTAAAAAACTTAATCAGTAAAAAAATTTAGGATTTTAAGAAATACTTTAAAAATAGCTAGTATATCAAATCTTAAACTAAAATTCAAAAGCTCGTATATAAATTTTTGTTTTTATTATGCTGTATTGCAATTTATATAACAGCAAATAAAAAAAATATACTTGATGCAATAAAGATTATGCAAAAGTCTGCTACCACTACTGCTATCACTATCATACTTAAATCAAATTTAATTTAATTATAAAAAAAGTACAGAGTATTAAAAGAAGATTGCAGAATTATTTTAAATCTTGATTTTAAACTATAATTTAATATCTATTTTGTTGAATGCAGAAAAATAATATCTTAAAATCTAAGGTTATTTTTAACTAATATAAGATATTTATGTTAACTTTTTAGTTTCAAAGTCAGCTGCAGTGTATGATGATATACTTGACTAATCAAGACGATATACTTGATTTTTACAACTGGTGCCACTGCATGACTAATGTTTCTTTTGCTTTAGAAAGCAATCAAAATTTCTTAAAACTTGTTGCTTGTAACTTGCGATGTTTATGCTAATCGCAAGTTGTTGAAAAAGCATTTTAAATGATTCGTTTATGCCTAATCCACTACATTAAAATAAGACAACTCGTTACTGTCTTATTTAAATGTGACTTATCCAACTTAAAACATATGGGAAAAGATATATGTAAGGAAGGTAAGTTTATACAGTGGAACCATATTGTTTATACATTCTATGAAGACAGAGAATGTGGCCTTTGCATTTTACCTAAACTTACTTTTGAGCATATAAAGTTGACAAAATATTTATGAAAAAGTGTTAACCTTGCTGCCTAAGTAATAAGTTTTTGCTGTATTAAAAATTTTATTACATTATGGAATAGCTTATTTGAAAATTATTTGCGACACTAACAATCACTTAATGCTTGCAAGGGTAACATCATTTAATGACTTTCAATAATAAAAATATAAAAAATATTTTTAGTAGCTGGAAATGTAATGTATTTAGCTACACAGGTATTATAAAGTGGTAGTAATATAGTATTAAGTCATGCCAAAAAAAAAAAAGATGTTATTAGATTAATTCAAAACTAAATATTTTTTATATATGTAAAATAGCAGTGTTGACATTATTATTTTAAAATTAAAAAACAATTATATTATTTTAATTATTCAATCTTTTATTGTTATTTTATTATAAAGTTACTACACCATAAAACTATTAAATATACATGAAGCATTTATTGAACTACTCTAGGAGCTAATTATATACCAATAATATTTTTAAAAAATATGTGGCTATGAAAATAGCCGTTTTAGTAGGTTCAAGTCATCTCACTTTTTCTTTAATGTTCTTGTTCCAAAATAGAGGGTGTTTTTTAATTGATGTTCTTTATATATCAATTTAGTTTGACTTTTTTGAATTTTAAAAGCTTTCAGGTTATAATTTGCGATGTACAATCTACGAACTTGTATATAAAATGTTAGATGATCATGCATACTTAGCTGCAAGCAAATACGATAAACACTGCTCATTAAACAACTTAGACATGTTAGAAAACCAATTGTAAAATTAGAGGTACCAAAAATATTCCCACTAAGTCATAATAGAATGTTTTGTTTAGTGATGTTAAGGGATACATGTTTAAATGTTATAATATCATTGATAAGAGGTACCAGTCAGATAAACAAAGACAAGATTTGCTACTTCAAAACATGAAAGAGATTGTTTTTTCAGAAAAAGTTTTGTAGAATCAATTCTACAAAATATTTTCTGAAAAAAACAATTTCTTTCGTGTTTTGAAAGCATTCATGTTTTTTACTTTATGTTTTTTCATGTTTTGAAGTAGCATAAGTAGTGATTAATCAGCGGTAAAAAAATTTCAGCATTTAAATTAGATGAATCAATTACATATTTACTAGGAACTAAGCTGCAATGACTTCTTCTTGAAATAATTGAAATATTTATACTTGATTTTAAACTTTTAATGTCGGCTTGTAGCAAAGTACTTTTTATCTGAATCAAGCTTTACTGCAATCTTGATTAAATAATTATAAAATCTAATAGGATGAAAAATAATCTTTCCTTTCTTTTATTCTTTACTAAATGTTTATCAGTAATCTTGTCCTTGTGGTTGGCGTTGAGGTGACGAGTCACCGATATACATCGTTTGATATACATCGTTTCTTGCAAAACAAACACATAAATATTCTTTCTTCGCTTTGGTTAGGATATATTAAAATAGGTAGTCTAATGTTTGAACAGAAATTGAGATCTGCCTCCAACAAATAGCAACTCAATAGCAGCTAAAACAGCATCGAATTCATTCAAATTTTCAAAGTCTGCGATACAAAAAGTCATTTTAAAAACATTTGATGCACTCTCAGTCCGGTCACCCCTTAGAGCTTAAGTTATTTTACGAAATCTAAAGAAAACGGCCCGCGTTTCCAGACTAGTTAAATACTATGACTATGATGAAACGTTATTGTTAAAATAAAACTTTGTCTGGTTATTTAAAAAATATATATATAAATACTGTTTTAACTATTCTGAAAGCAAATTTAATCATGATCAATTAACTTACATTGGTAACTAACTTACAATGATAATTAACTTACATTGTTAAAATTTTTGGAGTGTTAAAACCTCAACGAAAAATATTTATTCGAACATGTTGTATTGTAAACGAAGCTTTTAAGATTGAAAAATATTTTTAAAAATATAATTGTTTAATAGCGATTACCGTTAATATTTGAACGATATTTTTCAAACTAATTAAATTTATCATTAATATCATCAAGTAAATATAATAAATACCGTATGTATATATATATAAAAAATATATATATATAAAAATATGTAAATACCGGTATCATTCTGGAAAATGGTTTGTGGGCTGACTACCGAGTGGGTACGGGACCTAAAAAAAGGTTTCTTTTGAACGTTCAAAAGACGTCCACAACGTTTATAAGACGTTAAAAATGTTTACAAGACGTTTAAATTACGTCTTTTTTACGTCCGAAGCCCAATGGGTAGTCAAAATTTAATCTTGTTTAACCAACTTAAATTCGAGAAACAATAATATTTGTTAAAGACAATGGCTTGGAACGGAACAAGAAAGTTAGAGTTTATTAATAGAATTATGGACTCCAATATTTATGTCAACATTCTGAATAAAAATTTTCTGGCCTCATCTAAAAAATTGAGGCAACATTGCAAGACCCTAACCTTCGATTAAAAAAAGCTGAAGAAATTTTTTTATCCAGAAGCAGATTGAATGCCCGCCTCAAACTCCATATCTTAATCCGACTAAACACTTGTGGGGCATTCTGGATCAAAAAAGTGGCACACGATGTCTAAAAAGAAAAGAAGACCTAAAGAATATGCTTCAAGAAGCTTGGACTCAAACCAATTGACCAATGGACAAAAACCAAGACATTAGTTGAATCGATTTAAAATCAACATGCAGAAGTCAATAAAGCTGAAAGTGGTCTAACTCGATACTAAAAAGTAAACAATTTAATTACTTGAAAAAACGTTTACTCTTTAAAATTTTGTTCGGATACTTATTAAACGCTATAATTATACGCTAAAAAATGCATAGTTTGGATTACATTGTTAAGTTTTTAGCAATTAAAGTTTGTTATTGTAATTTTTCAATTTGCTTATTTAATTCTTGATTAAACTTGCTTTAACAATAACTATAAACTTTTTTATTATAACCTTATTTTTTCTGAAATTACTTCTCAAAGGTACTATGGTAACTGCAAAATTGCTGATTTTCAGGTTTTTTTTCTTTTTAGTAGTAAAATATCGTAAGCGTGGGCATTACAGAAAGGAACTTCAAATATCGATTTTGAAAATAAAAAAAACTGTTTCTTAACAAAAAAAGAAGTGTAGTAACTTCATTTGGCTCTCCTGTAAAATTTGTCAAATGTGAGTTACGATAGTTGACCTCTTTTTTTTTTTTTTTTTTTTTTTTTTTTTTAGTTTACAATTATTAATCGTAATATAACAATATAACAATATATAAACTTGGTATCTGAAAGAAGATCGAAATGATCTTGTCGCCAGAACCATATAAAAGATATAATACGTGTATATACAATAAAATAAAATACAATTGATCAAATAACTAATAACAATGTAGAAGAAACAAAAACTGAAAATAATTTTACAAATTATCCAGAGTAAAAAAAAAAAGAATTTTACATTTCAAAAATATTTATATATATTGCCAGTAGAAAGAATATAGTTTTTTAATTTAGTTTTAAAAACGGAAAACGAAATTGACAAATCAAAATTTGGAACAACAATTTTGTTCCATAAATACGGTGCTCTATAGTTTATGCAAAATTGATTAAACTTTTTTTGACAAAAGGGTTCAATTAATAAATTATTATTTCGTAAAGCATATTTGTTTATAGCTTTATTAGTAAAAAGATCTTTGAAATTGGACAATGGTTGTTCACTTTTAAAACGAAACATAAAACTTAAAATATTATAGACATTGAGTTCGTAAACGTTAAGTGCTTTAACGTTTTTAAATAAAATATTTGAATGAGAAAAACGATTTTCGAAACATATTAAACGCATTGCGTGTTTCTGACGATGGTAAAGATTTTGTAACTTACTTTTAGAGGTACTTCCCCAAACAATATTTGCATAATTTATATAGCTATGAATAAACGAGTAGTAGAGTTGAATTAAATTTTGTTTACTTAGATAGTATCTGACCTTATATAGAATTCCAATACTTTTAGCCAATTTAGTAGAAATATAGTCGATATGATACTTCCATGTAATATTTTCATCAATGTAAATGCCTAAAAATCTTGTGACCGATTCCTTTTTTATTTCAATTTTATCAATAAAAAGTTTAGGCAATTTATTTGGTAAAAAACGCTTTTTAGCAAGAGAGTGGAAAAGGATCCACTTTGTTTTGTCAATGTTTAAAGTTAACTTGTTGCACTTAAACCAGTTGGAGATCTGATTGAGTTCTTTATTCATATTTGAAAAAAGCTCATAAATGCTACTGTTTGACAGAAATAAATTAGTATCGTCCGCAAAATTTATACTCATAAGGTTAGAAGCTTTATTTAAATCATTTATATAAACTAAAAACAGAAGTGGGCCTAGAATAGAGCCGTGTGGAACACCACATTTTATGTCAATTAATTTTTCATTTTGAAAATAATCTCCATAGAAAACAAACTGTTTTCTATTTTCCAAGTAACTTTGATACCATTTTATTAATTTGCCATTAATTCCGTAAAATTTGAGTTTTTTAAGTAGAATTTTGTGATCGACCGTGTCGAATGCTTTTGATAGGTCAATGAAAATACCTAATGTATATTGTGATCTACCAAATGAATCGGAGATTTCACGAATGAACTGTGTAATGGCTTGTTCAGTTGAACAATTTTTTTTAAAACCGAATTGATTTTTATATAGAAGTTTATTTAGATTAAGGTAATTGTATGTTCCGTTTTTGTATATAGGAGTTACTTTGCATCGTATTGCGAGTTTGCATCGTATATTGAGAAGAACGTATCAAAGAATTTATTATATATTGTATTTGCGTCTTCATTAAAGTTAATATGTTTCCAATGCAGAAGTGATAATTGATATTGGAAGGATTTTATATTGCTCTCATTGAAGACACGTTTTTTTATTATATTTTGTCTTTCGGGGTTATTAGAGGATACAGTATGGATTGTTAGAAAAATGGGGAAATGATCGGATATGTCGGTTTTTATAATTCCTTTTTTTAATTTTCTATTATAAATATCTGTTGTAAAAATATTATCAATCAACGTAGTTGAAGTTTTGGTTATTCTAGTAGGACGATTAATTAAAGGAAGAGCTCCTGCCATAAGTATTTCATCATAAAAACTTTTTATTTTTTTATCTTTATTATAAATTAAACAGTTCATGTTGAAATCTCCAATTATAAAAGTAATTTTGTTTTCTTTGCTACCTTTGTGAATGATATTTTGCTGTAAAAAGAAACTAAGATTTTCAGACGCACCATCAGGTGGTCTATAACAGCAGCTTAATAGAATACTATTTTTTTTATTGTTTAAAATTTCAATAGTTACGATTTCTTTATCGGCACATATCATTCCTAATGTTATGTGCAACGTGTTCCTTAACGTAAATCAGAACTCCTCCACCGCGTTTATTTGTTTGTCTTTCTAATAAAGTTGTTTCAAAACCTGGAAGATGGAAAATAGAATTATTTATAAAATCATTCGAAGAAATCCACGTTTCTGTTAAGCAAATTATGTTAAAAATATTTTCAGTTTCATCTAAAAAATCGCAAAACTTTTCAAAATTTGTATTTAGACTTCTAATATTAATGTGAAGGATTCTGATTTTTTGATTTTCAGTGCCATTTTTATTAAGAAATTCTTTTAACTCGTTGGGATAAAAATAAGAACAACATGTGTTCACATCATTAAAAAAGTTGACATCTGGATCTGAATTAAAATTTGATAGTACTTATCATGAAAATTAAAAGTAATGGATTCGTAGTCATCCATTTTTGTTTTTAAATTTAATTATATAATATTAAAAGAATTCCTTTATAATAGGTCGCGCGTAATTAATTTATTATAAACTACTTTAGCAAACTTACCTTTCGCTCTCAATTCTTTCGCTTCTTTGAAAAGCTTTCTGCGTAAATCCATTGTAAAATCGCTAAAGTCTTCGTTAACGTACAACCGTTCGTTTCATAGCTTCATCGTCGTATATTTGTTTAACACTAGGGCTTTGTCTTTGTAGTTTTGAAATCGAACAATTATTGATCTGTTTTTTCCGTTTTCTTTTCCAACTCGATGGGCTCTATCTATTAAAATTTTTTCTTGTATATTAAGCTTTGTATTGAGGAAGTCTTTGATTTTTTGCCCACTTTCTTCCCAAGTTTCATTAGCTTTATCTTTAATCCCAATAAATCTCAAGCTGTTTCTACGACTTCTGTCTTCTTTGACCTCTGAGGTACAGACTTATTTTTTTAAATGATAAATTATTTCAATAGTTATCTCACCTATTTTACAACATTAGTCTAGTTTCCTTATGTTGATACTCTACTTTCATTTTATACTGGTTTTATAGCGGTAGACTATGAGTATATATTTTATAGAGGTAAGGAGACAGAGCTGATCCTTTTCTTACTTCTTTATCCATTATCCATGTATTAGATAAAAGGGGTATGATTATCCTAGAAAATACAGAAATTTTGTATGCTATAAAATACAGAAATACTGCTTTCATAGAATACTGACGACACGGTCATAGTTATACGATAGTACTAATAATATAAAGAGGGGATTTTTTATTATCGTTTATAGTTACTTAAACAGAATACTCTGGTTGCAGCTTTTTTTAGCTTCTTGTTGCAGTGTTTAATTTTGTAATACTTGTTCCGGTAAAATATGTGAGCGCAGCATTCAAAATTAAGTTAGTTACTTTACATAAGTTTAGTCATATTGTAAAAGCAGATTAAAATAGAGTAGGACTGCATCTATCAAAACATGTAAAAAAATAATTTTTTTTTGATGAAATTTTTGTTGAGGGTAAAATATTCTACCATATTTCAAATAAAAAAATTTTATACAGATATTTTTTATTCAAAAGCAACATGTTGTAGCTACACTTGGTTTTGTCGTAAAATCACGTGTATCTACAACAGAAACTACAACTGACAGAAAAGTTTCAAAGGGAAACCGGATGCTGTTATTGATGCTTATTTTATTTTTGTGGTAGCGTCATATGGTCAATTTCAAAATTGAAATTGACCATATGAAAGATTTTATTAAACTAAAGAACTTGTAAAATGACAGGAGGTTATGATGTCATGGTAACTTTTTATCCAAAAACCACAAGTTTTAGCTACACGTGGTTTTACGACAAAATCACGTGTACCTACAACAGAAACTACAACTGATAGAAAAGTTCCAATGAGACATCGGATGTTGTTAATGGTGCTAATTTTATTTTTGATATACATATAGTAATATAGGTATACATAGTAAAATATTTCTCAACAGTAGACCTCCAAAAGTTAATGTATATTTTATAAATTTACTTTTAATATTTAAGTTTATTTTGTTTTTTAAAGGTTCTCAATGAGAAGTCTTCTCTTAGTCTTCTGCGAGTTTCTTACAACTACATAGTATTATTATAATATATCAATATATATTTTCAACAAAGCCACAAGCAAGTCCCTAGTAACCGTGTGGTACAACAAAATACATGGGTTAATCGCCAGCACTTTATATTATAAACCACGAATAATTGAATTACTTATTATAACTTATTGTCAAACATTTTTTAATAGGTCTAAAAAAAAATGATAAAAATGATTAAAAATTGAACGCATAGTTTTAAACTAAAAGCATGCACTATTATACAAGTTAATGTTTGTGTTCTTATTTCTAATAATGTTACTTTTCATCCATACTTTCAAGAAAAACTGTATATTCTGGTTCATTGCAATTTTTCTATCATCAGTTGCTTTTCAAAAAATCCTGCTTCATTGCCAAGACAAGTCATCTCTTCGTCATGAGTCGATTTTTTGGTTGAAGCTAAAGCTACGGCTTTAGAGCAGCAGTAATTTTCCGTGGTCATTTTGCAATCAGTTTTATAATTATAGTTAAAGTCATTGCAAATAAATTCAGAAATAACAACTGTAATCCTTGATTATTCTAGTCATCCTTTTGTTGTGCTGAAGATGTTTTTAGTTTAAAAATATAATCGGGCACCTTTTTGACAGTAATATGTTGGAATAAAAATGGAATTGTATTTCTTAATAAATTCTAAATCTGAATAATACTTGGATGCATTTACAATACGATTTAACAACATCGGACATGGATTGATCATCTGATATTATAAAACCAGAATAAACGATTTTTTTTATTTGGAGGTGAGTTCTCCTAAAAACACGGTTTCACTGTTTTCCAAAAAGTTTTATTATCGGTTACATTTTTTTGTTAAAAGATTTTCGAAAAAAAATTTTCTATTTATTTTAAGGAGTACTATGCAATAATTTTTTTACATTTTACTAAGTTTTTTTTTTTCAAATGGTATCAATTTAGAACTCTAGACCGTTTCATTATAGCTTTTTTTTTTTTACTTTTTATTCTTAAAAATTGATTGGTTTTTTTGTTCATATATAATTTTTTGTTGTTGTTGTTGCTTGTTTATTTCTTTAATTAATCTTCATTAAAACGACAATTACGTTGTCTTTAAATTCAATTAAATCCAATTTTTATATGTTTTTCTTATTTATTTCCTTTATCAGGTCATTTTGAAAATTTTTATTATCAACGTTTTTAAATAAATGTATGTATATATTTTACGTTTTTGCTTGAGGAAATTACATCTCAAGACCGAGATTACTAATTTACAAAAGTCCTAAATTTCAATCGATTGATAAAAGTATTTTGGGGCATTTGTTGAGCTGAGGTTTATGAATATTTTTAAAATAAGTTGCTAATATTTTAAGATATTTCAATTTATACATGATACAAATTCTTTCATTAGTTGTTTATTTTAGCATTAAAATTGCACATGACTATTAAATACTCATATATTTTTTTAAAAAATATTTAAGATTGTTTCCAAGGTTATTAAAAAAACTGGTTGATTGATGAGATTTTAGGATTTAGCATCAAACTATGAGCAATTTTATGTTTATCAACTCCATAAAGAAACATTCATAACTAGCATTACTAACATTATTAGTTTTTGTCAGCAAGATATATCAACTCTAACATATAACATTACTCCACCTCTGTGTTTTGATTGATCTGATCTATCCTGTTAGGATAGATATCCATCAATGAGAAACTGAGTTAAGGGGAATGAGTGGTCGATCATAGTTTCAGATATCATAACTATATCAATATATTCTTAAACACCTTCAAAGGTTCAAATTTACTTCTGATTGAATTAATGTTTATTAACCCGATTATTATTTTAGCTACGAATTGTGTTACTTCGGATGACCAAACGAAAGAGTTGACCTAGAGTTATTATTCTGTAGAATTTTATTATGTATTTTTTTATTATTTGTTAATTTGCGTTAAATTTGATTTGTATAAAAGTATTATTACTCTGTAATATTTAAGAATTTAAAATTGCTAAGTAACAATCATCTTATATTTTTAGGTCAACTGACGGAAGAGTCGATCGAGAAGATTATGTAAAGTTAGAACCTGGTTTTGAATAGCAGCGTATTTTCAAGTGCAGGTTTAAATTTTTGCCAATTTTTGTCAAGTCCCATCATTAGAAATATTAACATTCAATAAATAGGTTTTACCAGCAAAAATTATTTTTCGTTAGTTTTTTATAATTTCAACTGCATCATCAAAATGATTGTTTCTACTATTTCTACTGGTTGAGTTTTTAAAATTTTAGTATAAGTGTTTAGTCATTTATTGTGATCCACAAGATAAAATAATCTTTGTAATATGAACCTGTTCATATAAACGCATTGCATAAATAGGCCATTTTTTTACTTAAAAATTTAACATTTTCCAGCGCTAAGCTTCTTGGATGTTTGAAACTCATAGCTCCACGTTGAAAAAATATGTCAATGTGCAAAGTAAAACTTTGGGTGGTCTATAACTCAACCTAATTTTGAAATTTCGTAAATCGTAAATTATGACGTTTTTGATTTTCAACCGACAATTTTGGATTTTTATATTTACACCTAATTAAATGAACTAATAATTTTCACTAAATTACTAAATCGTTAGTCTAGTGTATTTTTGACCTGCTGAATTTTCAACCTATTGAATATTCAACCTACTGTATTTTCAGTTTTATAACTACACCTTTCCGTTATTTGTTTTTTACATTTTGTGGTTGATTTCAAGACAAGCCACATTTGATCAGCCTTAAAGCAATGGTTGAACCGCTGTCTTTAGAATCGGGAGGTATAAGGTTTAATTAATGCTTGGGAAATTTGTTGATTGTTAACTTAAAAAAACAAAAAAAACTTTGTAGTATAACGTAATATAAAAATAACGTTAAAAAAACAGACCAGATGATCAGTAGAAAATTAATTTATTTCAAATCGGTTGAAAATGAAAATCTATAAAAGTGTCAAAAAATAATTCGGTCGAAAACGAACGATTTTATTCTCTCTATTGAAATTATCTTAGAACGCTTTTAATTATCTTGCTATAAAATGTTTTTTTGTATTGAATTATCTATGCTAAACTTTTATATCATACTCGAGAACATATTATATTTATATGTTTAAGGTGGATCCATGGTAAAAAAACTAAAATCTTTAATACTCTTGATTTTAATTTTTTTAAATTAAAATATGAACAAAAATATAACTGGAAGAAAAAAATTTCTTCAAAAAATAATAAAAAGCTATTTTAACATGCTGAGTCAGCATAAAAATACACAAAAAGTGAGTTATGTAAAACAACTGTTGCTTAAAAAATACTTATGCAATCAAGTTAAAACTTTTACAATTTAGAGAAAACATATTGATAAAGTGCCTGAACTAGGATTATTTTATATTTTTATGTACTTTCAAAATGGCTGCTATATTAGTAAATATTCCAAATATTTGATTAAAAATTGATGGGAAAATATAAATTTTTCAATAAAAAAAATAATTATGTTGAAGATCCTAGCTCAGGCACTATTTTAAAGTATAATAAACAACTCCTGAAAATTTGAACATTTAACTATATGCGGATCTAGAGCTAGAGTTGTTCTAAGATTACTACATTCAAAAATACAAAAAATGCAGAAAAATGCAAAAGAAATTTAGTATTTAAAAACTTCCTGCAGAATATGACTCTTAATCTTCAGTTAACAATTTTAAAATGTTAAGATGTTTAAATAACTTTTCATATCCTAACAATCTATCATTGTACGTTAAAACAGCTGATGCTAAACAAATTTCTAATGTTTGTTTTGAAACAAAATTGTTCTTTGGGCATTTTTTCCATATAATTTGGATAAAAGCTTCATTAGGATTTTGAGTTGTACCATCTAAGCACTTCAACAACAAATCATCTGCAGACTAAGATCAATAAATATTGGTTGCACTATCTTCTTTATAATAAGAGACAAACTAGTACAGGGTTTATATGTTTTTGACCAGTAATTAAATCTCTCTGCCATTTGCACCAACTACTTAAACTGCGAGGACAAAGTTTATGCCCTTCAACACTGTTAGGAATGTCGCTGCAATGTGGCATTGCAGCGACATTCCTAATTTTATTCCGATATTTCATTCGATTAATTTTCTTATTTTATTTCTTTTGTAAGCCATTTATACTGTTTAACTAACAAAATATTTTCAGTCGGGTTTTTAAATATGCTAATTTAATAGTTTTGAAAAAACTAACTCAATAACTCTAACAACTCACTCACACAAGATTAAATAGTTTAAGTAATTTACAAATAAAACAATTGAAATACAATCAACAGAACAGTTTAAAGCATAGTATATATATTTTAAGTAGCACAAACTTTAATTACTTTGATTTTGTAGAAGATAAAAGATAAAAATTGACAAACTGTTTTGGTTGCTATGCGCGTTGCTATGAACAGCAATTAAGATAAGATGACAAATTTATTACTTTAAACAGTGTTTTAATGTAAACAATGTATAAAAACCACTTTCCTCTGAAAGGCAGGTAGTTTATCTAATAAATACAATTTAAAAAAAAAATTCATTTTTTTGCATTTTTTTTACCATGGATCCACCTTAAGTACAATTATAGGCAATAAATAACAGATCCAAATTATTACACTCCTTATTAGCTTCAACAACTGGAATTCTGTAGATGATTTTCTTTGTAATAATCTTTGGGCTGATGTCTTTTGTTTCTTTGCTAATTGCACCTCCCAAATAATCTCCGGGTAAAATAAAATTGCACATCCTTTATGATCTCCTTGATTTAAACCGGTAAGGATACTTTTATTCCATGTTGTTGGTTTTAAATTGATACTTTACTTTTTCCTATATATTTTTTGTTTTACAGCTTTACTTAGTTTTCTTCTTTTTGTACGGAACTTATTACCACTCCCAAGGTTATATATGGGAGAGCTTACAAGTTCTTTTTCGACGGGATAAATATGGCCAGAGCTGGCATTAAACGTTTGACATCTTGACTCAAAACACTGCGTCATATTTGCTGTGTTATAAAATGTTATAAAATTGATGTTATTAAATATTAATTAAAAAGTTTTTAGAAAACAAAGTTTTTATTCCCAAAAATAATGCAGCTTTCTAGTTTTTGTTCTAAATGTGTAAGAATTAGCAGATTTCCGCTTTTATTAAAAGCAAAATATAAAAGTTTTACAAACCATAAAACGCCGGTATTGTGATAGAGTTGTGGTAATAGAAAAAGTTTTTTTATGTTTTGTAGAACATTTATTTATCAAATTTTTTTATTATTTTAAACGGTATTACCAAAGCCAAAGTTTTAACGTTTAATGCTTGGATGAAAATTAAATTTTTACATTTTGGTTTCTCACTATTTTACAAAACAAAAACTATTGTTTTTTTAATTTCTCATTTTTTTTCCTAAATTTTTACAGAAAGTAGTATTTATTTGAAAGAACAAAAAACTTAAAAAACAGAGATTTTATGTTTCATAAAGTCACGTCTCCTTTTTTATATAGTTTTATAACATTCAGTAAATCAAAAACAAAGTAGACGTTTGTTTTGGCGGGTTTGTTTATGTTGTTTGATAAAATACAAAATAACAGTAAAAAATGTATAAACTAAATAATAATTGTCACCATATTTAAAATTAAAGTTGACATCTAAATTAAAAACTTTTAGAGTTTAAATTTCACAAACTTTCAAAAAATTTAAAGACGACATTTAATATTGTCAACAATATTTCAAAAACTTAGATTAGATTGCAACACAAAAGATTTGCAGCAAATTTTGAGTCAAAAATTTAAAGTTTTTAAAGTAAAAAGTTTTAAGGAAGTTGTGTGCTTTAACTTTAAGAGAAATACAAGAAAACTAGAAAAATGTTTTTACTCTTCTTTTTGTATAAACTTTTTTTTAAATAATTATGTTATAGGATAAATGTAATTGACTTTTAAATATTAAACGCACCCGTTACTCCTCTCGCTTAATCAAATTTTATTAGGCCACTAGGCGTAAGCGCTGTATCGATCGAGTGACTTGTAATTTATAAGAATGCTTTTAAAAAATATACTAATTGCTATTCTCTTTCGTTTTAATACAGTGATTATACAATTTGTTTAGGTTGTTTAAAATATTTGAACAATCTCATAGGACTTAATAAAGTTGCAAGAATTTTTGCAGTGCTTATCCTAACAGGGCAGCTCAGGAGTGGCAAAGCATTGATGTTTCATGCAGTGTTAGTCGTGTGTTGTTCGACAATATCAGGGAAAATGTGTTCTAATTTCTAAAACTCCCTTTTTTAAAGACGTTTTTTACCATTGCTTGAGACATTTATCACAAATATCAATTTTTTAGAGCTATCATGCTACCACGTTTGCTGGCAGGATTTAAATAATCGTAATAAATTCTGCGTTTCCTGTTGCGAACTGTTATCACCGCTGCAGTCTCACGAAGCGCTCCTAAAAATCTAAAAATAAATAAGATAAGAATATTAAGAAAATCTTGATCTTTACTATTTTGTATCACTTGAGCTATGAAGAGTTTGCAAAAATAAGTCATATGAAATTTTGAGTTTACGATGTACGTATTTCGAGTTAATGATACTTGATTAAACTATTGCATTGGATTACCTAAAAACAACACAGTTCTCGACACTAGCGGTGAATCCTCGGCACTAGCGGTGGGAAAAATTGTTTCTGGTAAAAACAACCCCAGCACTGACTGTTCAATTATCATAAAATCAGTTTTAATGACTGATTTTTATTCACGCTCTTCATAGTTATATTGTTGCAGTAACAATAAGTACAAAATAAGTAAAGTATAATACATAGTAATAATAGTATATTAGTAATAGTATAAGTAAATACATGGTAAATAAATACATAATAAATATATAGTAAATAAAATAAATACAAAGTAAACAATTATGAAAGTTTTTTTTTTAATTAAAATAAATAAATTAAATTGCTATTTAAAAAAAAAAAAAAAAAAAACAGAGACACGCCAAGTCGCAACAAGGATGTTTTGACTCAAGATATTTAATTCTTTACATGGTGTCATATATCTATTAAAATATTTTTTACCAATCCTTTATTTCCTTTTCTTTTTTTTGAAAACAATTTATTTAAATATGCACTCCTCTCAAAAATTCGAGATAACCTCTTTTAGCTGACCCAGAGAAACAAGATGTGGGGTTTGAAAACCTTTGAGTCTGTGATCACAAAAATGTAAAAGTTGAAATCAAATATATCAAAATCATTATATCCAAGAAAATAATTCAACATTTAAATGTATTACTATAAACAGCAATAGAGTAAATAACAGCTTTTGACATTTCTACAGTATATATAATTGTATTACTGACTGGTGTCCTTTTGTATGTGACGATCAAGGTACACTCACTATAAATTCCCATTTTTTAAGTAAATTTTTCGGGAAAATGCACGATTTATTTGTTTACAAAAAATTCATGATTTGCATAATTTTCAACTGCCGTAATAAAAATGCCCACTTTTGCAAAATCACATGAAGAAAACCGAAAAACTGTCTGTTTTCTTTGCATGCACAAGGCAAAACGAGAGGTAACACCTTTAATAATTGAAAAAGTGAAGACAGTTCTCCAAAGAGATGTTGATTTTCAAGATTCAAGAGTTCCAAAAGGAATTTGTGAAGGATGCCGTTCAGAAATGAGGAGAAAAGATGAAGGCAAAGAAGTAAGCAATTTCAAAGAAATTTATCCCAAGATTTCCACATGAGAGCAAGCTTGCCAATGCCTCATCTGTCAAATTGGTCAACTCAAGCTCAATCAAAGGCATCCTTTGGAAAATTGGCAGACACTGAAAACGAGAAGGGTGACCATAGATGCTCCAAATGTCTTGCAGTTCTTGGCAAAGGTATGTCCAATCCTTGCAATGAATACACATTTCGGGAAAACATGAGGTTGCTTGCAGCTAAAGATAGCAAAATTTCTGACCAAATAGCTGCTACTGTTATCAGTCAAAAAGAGGCATCACCACATGCGTCAAAAGACACACACAGAATATGAGCCTCAACTTCAAAAGTGTGTGACTGATTTTAACAGCAAGCACTTGTAAAAGAATCTGTAAACGTAATTTTTATTCAGAATGTATATTTATATTAAGTCTTGACTGTTGCTTAAAGAATTTTATGTTTATATGTGCTGTAGAAATGTTAAAAATTGGAATGCTGTCATTTACACTATTGATGTTGATAGTAATAAAATTAAATGTTGAATTATTTTCTTGGATATAATGTTTTAATTTCAACTTTTACATTTTTGTGATCACAGAGTCAAGGGCTTTCAAACCCCACATCCTGTTTCTTTGGGTCAGCTAAAAGAGGTTATCTCGAATTTTTGAGAGGAGTGTATGGTACATTCCATAGAAACTTTGAAAAATTTGAGATTTAAAAAACTTTTCTTTGACTGTTTATGCCTATGAACTATTATAATACATACTTTATATGTTCTAAAACTGATATAAATATAAATTCAAAATTTAGCCATGAGACACCTTCAAGCTGCCAAAACTCAGAAATTTTCTCATTTTCTAAAATCAATAAAGTACATTTAATAATGTTATACTTTAAGTATATGTGATTGCATTTTTTCAAAAGTTTTTTAATACGTAAAGAGAAAAGTTAGATGCACTATTTCATAACAAAAAAGATTTTTAACCAAAAGTAAATAATTAATAAAAATATTTGACGAGAATAGTGAAAAAATATGCATTACGTCAGTAAGAATAAATATATAAAAACTCGATTCTTACAGTAAAAATTTTAAATTTTAATTTTTTTTTTTTTTAATAAAATGTAACTTGATTATTTAAAACAAAACTTTATTATTATTTTTTCTAAAAAAAAAAAATTGATTCCAAATTTTATACTTAAAATTGCGTTACATCAGTAACTACTTTGAAAACGTGATTAAAACGATGTTATTGACGAAACGCAACTTTAAATAACAATGAATTACATTACAACAGAACTTTTATTTTTTCATTATTTAAAACTTGCAAGCATTAGATTTACTTTTGAAAAAAAAAAATTAAATTGCTGTGAGTTTTATTTTTTAATTGTTTAACAATCAAGTCGCTCAAATTATATATAAATAGTTAAAAAAAAAGTAATTTTGTTTTTAGCATATAGTAAGACACCAAAAAAAAAGTCTGCAAAATGGAGGAAACAGAATCCAAAGCAAAACAAAACTCTTAATGCAGGTTATTCAAAAACTTATAAACAATGATTAAAAATTTCACTCAATGATGAGCAAAGGAAAATAAAAAATAGCGAAAGGCAAATAAAGTATAGAGAGAAGAAGAGAACTGCTGCGCTATCAACAAATAAGACAAGTCTTTTTTCTTGTCCTTGTTCTTGTCAAACGTAAGTTAATGAAAAAAGTAAAAAAATGCCCTATTTGGATCTCCAGAACAAAATACTTCCATTTTGAAAACATTATTAGCTGAAAATCAACCGTTTAAGTTAAAAAAAAGCAACTGTAAGTTTACCAGATGATACTATAAATTTGCACAAAGTTTTTCACCATCACCAAACATCAGATTTTGTTAAAGCTAGTGAAGGCGGAATTAAAAAAAAAAAATTAGTGTTAAACATTTGATCTATCCTATAAAGGTTTCTGTTTCTGTTTATTGTTTATGTATTATGTTAAAAGTTAATGGAATGTTTAAAAAACAGAATCCAAGTATTATTACTGGATTAACTATTTTTACTTAAGACCATGTAATGTTTTCTCAATTACCAAAGAACCATATAACGTTTGGGTTTGCGCTATTCATGAAAATATGTTTTTAATTAGTAACTTTAAAAAAGTCACATTCCATATTAAATTATTTGTTGACAGACAATGACATGTACTTGAACTTTACATGTAAGCTTTCGCTTATTGAGTGTTTCATGAACCATTGTGAATTTTGTATGGATGCACTTAACGTTCAAATATTGGAGTATGAAATTGAGAGTTTAAATAATCAAGTAACTTGGCAAAAATGGGTTAAAACTGAATTAAAAAAAAAATCGCCCTAACGTTTATTGCTATATTGAGAAAGTCTCTTAGTCTGGGGTGACAAGTGAATTATTATATGAGTTATACAAACTAGCTCCTGATTTTTGGATCACGCATATGTAAAAATTAATCAAGCTAAACTATATCAGCAAATGATATATGTTTACAACCAAAATTCTAACCAATATGTCGTAGGAGTTGATTTTGCAGAAAACTTTAAATGCATCACTCAGAACGAACTACTAAGCACTCATTACGGCCAGACTCCAATTTCAATCTTCACCTCAGTTGTATATCATCGGTGTCATTTGCAGTCACTTGCAATTGCATCGAACCATCAATAATATTCAAAATAAACTGTGATTCCGTTTATTGTGTCATTATGGAGTAGCTGCCAGAAACAGTCCAACAAGTAACATTTTGGAGTGATAATGCAACATCTCAAAAATAAGTATATAATGGAGTCTTTAAAAATGTTATAAAAACAACACAAGATGAAAATTAAATGGGCTTTTTTTGTACCCATGCACAGCAAATCTGTTGTTGACAGAATTGGAGGATTTGTTAAAAGATTTGTAAAATCCAAAATTTTTGCTCAAAATATCAAAGTAACAACAGCATCCCAATTTGCAAAGGCAGCAGAAAATATGGATGTCAAGATTATTTTGGTTGATGTTGATGAAATTGAAAAACCCAATAAAGAGATTGGATTGTCAAAATTAATTTCTTCATCAAAATTGTTACCAGGAATAAAAAAAAAACATTTCAAAGTTCAAACTATTACCAAAAAAAAAATCGCACTTAGTTTGATTTAAAATATATATTTGCTTATTAAAGTTAACTAACTAACTAAAGTTTATATTATTAAAGTTAACTAACTAAAGTTTATATTATTAAAGTTAACTAACTAACTAAAGTTTATATTATTAAAGTTAACTAACTAAAGTTTATATTATTAAAGTTAACTAACTAACTAAAGTTTATATTATTAAAGTTAACTAACTAAAGTTTATATTATTAAAGTTAACTAACTAACTAAAGTTTATATTATTAAAGTTAACTAACTAAAGTTTATATTATTAAAGTTAACTAACTAACTAAAGTTTATATTATGAAGCTGTGATTAGAGTGGAAAGAGAATAAGAAAACAAAATTGGATTTTTCATTTTTGGGTTGTTTGGTGAACTTATTTCTGAACAATTTGACAAAGTTTTACGGTCTTTACTCTCGAAGTATTTATAAGTCACACAAATATTTACCAAATTTTAAAATTAAAGTTAAAGCAACCGAATAGTTGTTTTTTGTTATTAGAATTTTTCTTTCAAATTAAAATAAAAAAAATCTTTGACATTTTTTAACGCCCACAGACTACGCCCCAAGGTTTACTGTAATTATATAATATTTTTAATATACCAATTTTATCAATAATAAATGTTATTAAAAAATAAAATAATACTTGACTAAATTAGCATGTTTTTAAACAACTATGATTATCTGAGTTAGAGCGTTACACCAGTAACGTAATGTCAGTAATTTATGAACTTCAGAATAATATCTTCTGTTAAGGGAATTAACACATCTATATAGCTTATATGTACAACAAATCATCTAGATAAATGAGTCTTTAATTCAAAGTAATTATTCAGTTTTTTTGTTTTTTTTAACTTTTAGAGAAACTTGAAGTCAAATGTTAATATTAGAAATATAGCAGATTCCAGCGTTACGCCAGTAACAAACAAATATTTTTCAACTTGAAGATAAATACAAATAGTCTGGAAATTTTATATATACACCAATATTACCCATATATATAAATACATTTTGACTTTTATTACGAGGATCTAATATAAATGGAAAGTATTTAAATTAGGTATGATCAGTAACTGTGGAATGCACATATTCTATTTACATCAGTAACTATAGAATGCACATATTTTATTTACATCAGTAACTATGGAATGCACATATTCTATTTACATCAGTAACTATGGAATGCACATATTCTATTTACATCAGTAACTATGGAATGCACATATTCTATTTACATCAGTAACTATGGAATTTTATTCCTTAACTTTTACTTAGATTAATCACAAACGTCATTAATTTTTATTTAAAGTAAAACAGTCTTATTTCAGTCATTATAACTAGTTGTCCACCTTAAAATTTTTTATTAACTTCCTAAATATGGTAGGATTTTAGATTTATCTATCAAAAAATCATTTTAATAATAAAAGTTAAAAAAAAAAGTGAAATCAAGAACAAAAGATTTAAATAAGTAAATAAAAAAAAATTAATATATTTATAAATTTTAAGGTATTGGGAAACTGCATCAGTAAATTCCAAACAAGAAAATTTTTTTATAGGATATATAAAGTTTGAGAGAGCAACTAACAATGTTTTTTACCAAATGCTTAGATATTTTTTCTTATGGCTATATATTTATATAGCCAACAGTGCACAATCTAAATTAATATTAAAAAAAATGTTTTTTCTGAAACTTATGTTACTAAGCCCCCCTTTGTTGCAATATATAATCTTCTAGCATCCCATAATTATTAAACCCATAATTATTAACTCTCTTATTTTCCAGACTGTACTTTAATACCCAAAAAGTTAAAAAAGCTACTTTAACATTTTAAAAGTTAAAAAAGCTACTTTAAAAAAAAAAAAAGAAAAAAAAAAAAAAGTTTTCTCTACTTATAAAATTTATTTATGCAAAAACAACTTTTTATTAAAATTTTTATACTATCATTTCTCAATCTTAAATTCTTGTTTAAAACAATAGTTAAAAAAAATTGAACTTCAGTAACCTTGGTTATATTAGGGGAATAAAACATGTATTTTACCTTTCTCGTGCTGGCTTTGATATAGGATCATAAAGATATTGAGCTTTTGAATCAGCTAAGCCGCTAGTGTCACGTTCACTCAATAACTTTGTTATAACAATTATTTCCATGGTGACATGTTTGGGTGGTAAAACTTGCATGATATCAGATTCTGTCAATGCGTCCTAATTAACAGGAATATACTTATTTATTTACAAACTAAAACTTTTAAATGACATCACAAATGGAGGAAGTTTTTTTTTTTTGCGAAAAGGTGAAAAATAGAAAAAATAGAAAAAAAATATATATATTGTTCAAAAAGAACAATATGTAAGTTTGATTAATTTATGTTGTTTGCATTGTTTATATTGTGTATTTTTTATATTGTTGTGCATTTCTGTGTATTGTTTATACTGTCATGTAATTTTGTGCATTATTTATATTGACATGTACATTTATGTATTGTTTATTTTGTTGTGTATTTTTTTGTGATGCTGTGGTTAATAATTTTTATTGCTGCTTTTTTATATTTGTTGCTATTATTCAAGTAATTTCATATTTTTTGTCTGATTATAATATTTGAATATATTACTTTCTTTTCTTTTTAATTTTCTACCATCCTTCTGATCATTAAATGCTACGTTATCTCATTCATTCATTATTTCTCAATTATCTCAGATTCAATATCTCTTTTTTTGGTCACTATCTATATTATTACTTGTTGTTGTTTGTTTGTTTTTTGCTTTATTTGTTTATTTTATTAAGGTGTTACTCCAATAACTAGATTTTAATTATACGAGTGACTAAGAACCGAAATTTTGTTGAATTATAAATAAATTTGTAATTTTTTCAATTTTATTATAAAATAAATAGATTACATAAAAAAAAAATTCAAAACAAATATATTACTCTAGCTTTTGAAATACACTTTTCCAGCAAAGAAAAAAGAACAAAAAAAAGAAATTTTTTGGCTCTAATAAATGTACTTCATACACAGACTCTTTCTGCAAAGAAAAATAAATTTTTTCTTTATTCTAGTAAATATCATTCCTACAGACACCATCAGTTAATGTATGCACTTATTACTTCCTTTAATTACTTGATTTTTCATTAAATATAAAAAATATAATTTTTTAAATAATCTATTATGCTTTGTTTTAAAATTTATCAAAATTTTTTTTGATAAAAATAAATATTTATTTGACATTTTCAAAACACCATATTTTAAAGTTACTTACTTTGTTAGTGGGTGGTTTTCCACGAAGCATTAGTGGGTAATTAGGAACAAAAGCACATTCATCATACAATGGCAAATTCAGTGACGCGTGTTCAACAGTTGATTTGTATATAACGTAAGTTAAAAATTTTATTAGATCTAATCTTGTTTCAAATTTTCCGTTACCTGGAACATTCTACAATAAATATTTAAACACAATAAGTGATAATTTTACATATTAAGGGTAGAAGGCTCTTTAAATGCTGTGAAAATAACTTTTATACGATGAAATAAACTCTGATATAAAAACATAGACAGTTTAAATATTTTAAATTTATTTAATAACATTTCCGAAAATTTCCTAATATTTTTAATTTTATTCTTCTTATAGCAATAATTTTTTACCTTGAACTCGCAAAAATCTTTTCCTACAAGTTCAGCAGCCATTCCCTGAATTTCTGTATCATCTTGAAGAATGTTTTCGGTTTCTAAAAAAAAAAAAAACAGTTTTTATCATTATTAACATTTTTACAACTACAGTTATATATGCAAAACTATAACTATAAAAAAAAGTTCTTTTAAATAGCATATGTTTTTGTATTTTAAGACAAACTAGATCTTCTAGAAAAACTAAATCTTTTTTCTTCCTAATTCTCAAAAGAACCAGTTTATTTTTTAAAACAAAGTTACCTATAATAATTGCGCAAGCAACCACTAATTAAACTTGGAGTTACTTAGTAGTCCACTTTAATATAAAAATAAAAATAAAAACCTCTCTGCTAACACTTTAAAAAGGAGATATATCACACAACCAGTTTATATTTTAAAACAAAGTTACCTTTAATAATTGCGCAAACAACCACTAATTAAACTTAGTAGTCCACTTCAATATGAAAATAAGAATAAAACCTCTCTGCTAACACATTAAAAAGGAAATATAATATCACACAACCAGTTTATTTTTTTAAACAAAGTTACTTATAATAAGTGCGCAAGCAACCACTAATTAAACTTGGAGTTACTAAAAAATAAAAATAAATGAGTAGAGAACAAGAAACCAGAAGAATTGAAAATGTTGAATCAGAAAACATTAAGACAGGAGAAAATTGCAAAATTTTTTTTAGGAAAAAGAAAACTGAATAAAGGATTTTTAACAATAAAGAATGAGTTACATTAAAAAGGATGCAACTTTACAACTGACAAGTTTAAAAAAAGGAAAAAGGTATCATTAGTAGAACCAGCCTAAAAAAAGAAAGAAGTTTGTTCGCAAGGTTCATATTTTGGAGTCGCAATAAAACAAACAGAGACCGCAACTTAAAAATTTTATAGCAGATGTTTTTATTTTTATACTTATAGTAGACTTAAAGTATTAAAATTGTGTTAAGTAATTGAAAGATAACTGACAATTTGTGATATGTTAATCAAAGTAAGTTATACCATAAAAGCCAGATACAATTTGTGATACAAAACCATTAATACATTCATATAATATCAACCCATCATCTCGATAAGGATATTCAGTAATTATTTCCGCATCTAATATCTAAACAAAAGTTTAATATAAAAAAATTGAATATATAAATAACAAAAGAAATAAAAACAATAGTAATAAATATATAATGAGTATAAAAAATTTTAAAAAAAATTAAAAAAAACTTCTTACATCATTTTTTTCCATTTCCATTTTTAAACATGTAAATTCTTCAAAATTATACTTTTCCCAACTAAAAAATGAAAATTAAATTATTAGCACTAACTAATTATAAAAAATTTGTTTAATTTTAGTTGTACTCACAATTTGTTTATAAGTTGGAATGTTGCTTCTGCTGTCAGAGTTGTATTATTATCAACCCAACCACCAGGACTTAACAATGGGAACATCTCAAAGCTAAATAAAAACATACTACATAAGAAAAATCTCTTAGCTTTTATTTTTTAATAAAATTTTTTTGAATGTTTAAATGTGTATATAATAATTGAGAAAAAATTTTTGACTTTTATTTCTTGATAAATATCTTTTAAGTATATTAGACATATGAAGTAAAATTTAATGTAAAACTATTATTAAAGTTGTCTCAAACAAAACTAGGTCTTTGTGTCAATCAAAATTAGCTCTGCATAATGGATGATAAAAGTATTTGGATAAGTAGTGTAAGACTTACTGATTGACAGCTAAAACCAGTCTTAAGTATGGAGCAAGTAGCCTATATATTGGATGAGAAGGAGATAACTGTCGATTCATAGCAATAGTTATAAGTTCTAAGACCCAATGATTAGATGCTAAAAAAAAAAAATGTATTTTACCCCCTGTTTAATAGAATCATAAATAAGTACACCTTAAACAAAAAAATTTAACAAAAACTTGAATCAATGTGTAAAAAGTAGAAAACAAACTCTGCAGTGATTACAAACAAAAAAATTTACTATTTACCAGACCTATATTCAGTAAAAATTAGTGTACCTATAATGTATTACCTGTATTAGGATCTCTCACAATAATGCATATTGTGAGAGATACTAATACAGGTACAAAAAAAAAAAGCTTAACATATATAATTTGGGTCATTATTTTACAATTGTGTCATTATTTTACCAATATTCACCAATAAACAATTTTGGGTTGTTAAAGGTTAAACTTTTATCAATAAATAATCTTGTGCTGTTATGTTCTATATTTACTAATAAATGATGAGCTGTTATGTTAAATATTTACCAATAAAAAATGTTGGGCTTTTATATTGGATATTTACCTACATATTATGTGGGCTAGTTAATGGTTAGATATTACTGAACTTAAACCCCCAAAAAATCATTTATTAAAATTTAAAAATTATTTGTTTCTACTAATTGTTACTACTACAAATTCAAATCAACAAAATCCATTTTTCTGATACTTTTTTAAAGATATTTTTTAAATTTTCATTAGTTATAGCCACCAACTACTGAATATTTAAAAATTTGAAGCCAAATTTAATGCTGATCATATCCTTTGTGCTTCTTCAATGAACAACTTTGGTTAATTGAAGAAATTAAAAAAAGTTGTTAATTGAAGAAATTAGCACAAAGTGCTAATTTCTTCAATTAACAAAAAATAACGATTAAACATTACTTTTGACTTTCATTCAACATTTCAGTGTTGTCATAAAGTTGAAACCATTAATTTAATCACTTTTAAAAAAACCGCAAAAATGCCAATTTAATTGACTAGAATGTTTTCAAAAAAACATAAACAATGTTTTTATTTATTTTATTTTTTTACTGTAAATCATGTGCAAGTGTTGCTACATCAACTATCTTATAGCCTGACTCGCAACAGAGTGCTACTACATTGACTGACAAATAGCCTGACTCGCAACGGAGTACTGCTACATCGACTGATAAACATCCTGACTCGCAACAGAGTGCTGCTACATCGACTGACCAAATAGCCTGACTGGCAAAGGAGTGCTGCTACATAATTAAAGAAAAAAAAATAAAAAATTACCGGTTTAGAATTAAAAAATTTTTTTTATGTCAACAAAATATGGAAAAACTTTCTGACAACATTGCAAGGGTATATATATATATATATATATATATATATATATATATATATATATATATATATATATATATATATATATATATATATATATATATATATATATACATATATATATACATATCTATACATATATATACATATATATACATATATATATGTATATACATATATATACATATATACACATATATATATATATATATATGTATATATATATATATATATATATATATATATATATATATATATATATATATATATATATATATATATATATATATATATATTGGGGGTTGAAATAGGTGCTGGACATTGGTATTCCTTTGACCATTTTAAGATCCACAAGAGAAAGGGCAAGCAACTATTGTTCATTTTGTAAGGAAAAAATAAACAATGGTTGATTGCGCTTCTTAGACAGATCTCAAAGAGTAAAAAAATGATAAAAAAAAGCAAGCAATAAAAGCAAAGAAAAGGTAAGTAGTATTTCTTTAAAAAAATAAACAGAAATGGCACTCCATCATGTCCCTAGTGGCACAGCAACCAACTTGATTCTCTGTGTAGCTGTTATGTTTGTTAAACTTGTTTCCTGCACAGCAACCTTGTTAGTTTTGCTTTATGAAAATCTTTATTACAATTATCAATAAACAATCCCACAATCCCATAAAAATCTAATTTTGGCTTGCTGTAATGTTTTTTTCAATTGCCAGTCCTAGAATGCTAAATTTAAACTTTTGACACTAGTTTTGGATAAACCTTTTAAAAATAAGAAAAAATATTTCTTAATAAAGTATTATTTTAAGTAAAGCTTCTGCAATTGAAGCTTGTGATAAAGTAAAAAATTTTCACTAAAATCTTACTTGATAAAAGACACGCTCTTTGGTATACTGCATCAGCATTATTAAACCACATTTTTGCCAGTAGCCATGTGTAATATGGATCACTGGGTATAAACAACGGATTAGCGTCTGACTTTTCTTGATATAGCTGAATAGCTATGGGAAGAAGTATATCTTCTTTGTTAAGATAAAAGAGTGCCATAGGACTCGGTATCTAAAATACAAAAAAACAATAAGTAAATCAATCGATAACGACATATTTGAATTTTTTTTTTCTTGTCTGGACTAAAATACTATTTGTTAAAAATAATATTTTAAAGCATAGTTATATTCAACTTTTTACTGATTGTTTTTACTCAAATAAGTTGTAAAAAATTGTATTAAAAAATTGTATTAAAAAATTAAAAAAAAACTTGGAAATCACAAAAAGATATAAATGCATTTTATATTTCACAAAACTTGTGCAAAAAAAAAAATTGACTAAGTATTTAATTGGACAAATTCTACCAAAACACTATAAAATATCAACACACATTTTTAAACGTTTCATTAACTATTTTAGCAGTAAATAGTAAATAATTTTAATAAATAGTCCAAATAGTAAATAATTTTTTAAATAAAATATTTATAAAAGATATTATCAATTTATTTTACAAAAACAATTACTAGTAAATTACTATTAATAAGTTGTTATGAATTTTTTTTTTTTTTGGTACTTAAAATATACAAGATAGTAATAGAAATTTTCTTACAAGTTGTTGATGTTCTCCATTCAACAAACCATTCAACAAAGAATGATCAACTATGAATATTTTTTTATTTTTTATTGCTTCATTTAAACTAAAGCCTTCTAAAAAATCTTCAACTGACTCATTTGTGACAGCAAAGCTAAAAAAAAATTTAAAAACTAATTTTTCTGTATAAAAAAAAAGCAACTTATTTTTTATTTATTTATTACTGATAACGCCAACATAGTTGAAGGCCAACATAGTAGATTCTCAGTATTTTAGGTTAAAATAAGAAGCCTTAAAAACAAGTCTTAAATATTTAAAATTCTGATTTTTATTTTAGATAATTAATTTTTAATCTTTAAAATTAATATTTAATATTTAAATTAATTTTAGAAAATTAATTTTTAGTTTTCTTTTTTGAATTAAATAATTTTTTTTATTTTATTATGAACAAAAAAGAATTTTAAAATATGGAGAGGAATTATTATTACAAAAGAATTAGCCCGGGCTTTTTTATTTTGAGATTTTATGATTTAGAAATTTTGAAACTTTTAAAACTTAAAAATAATAAAAAAATTACTAAACCTTGATTTAGTAATTTTATTACACAAAAAATAATTTGTTAAAACTTTGATTTAAAACTAGCACACCATTTTTTTGTTTTATTAACTACAGGATTCAAAGTTTGATACAACACTAAAAGTTTAATACACCTCACACAACTGTTTCACTCAATATAAAAGCGAGCTTGACGCCACAGTTTTTTTTTTTCTACAAAAAAAGTCTAAAAATGCACTAACTTAAAAATGTTTTTTTTTTTTCTATAAACGCTTTCATCTTCAACAAAAAATAAAATCAAAGATCAATCTGTCTTTGCTAAATAAATATTTACATTAAGCGAAATAAAAATATATATAGCTTAAATATTGCTAACCATTTAGGACCGCTTTTCTGATTTTTGTGATTTTTACAGAAAACCTGTCATAGGCCAAATAAGATTTCATAATATAGCTGCATGCTTAATAATTGAATTTTGGAGCACTTATAAACAAATGCCTGTTTTAGGCCAAATAAGGTTTTATAATATAGCTGTATGCTAAATAATTGAATTTTGGAGCACTTATAAACAAATGCCTATCTGATTTTTGGTGCAGCTTGCTTATTTTTTAATGTATTTATATTTTAGTTTTATCATTCGGAAATGAAAATCGTATTATTTTTTAAATCCGCACCAAATAATTGAAATTTCAACCCTTTCTGCATATAAAAATCAAAAAATTGTTTCCTGTACCTATAGCTATGTTATGAAATATGTTTTCAAACTTGGTTAGTTTAGAAAACAACTTTACTTTGTTTATCTTCAAAGCCTTTCATCAGAAAGTGACAAAAATTAAACAGAATCATCCTAATTAAACATTTCATCATTGACTATAGTATTTGTAGGATTTGTGCATGCGCATGGGAGATATTAAGATTTATGTTTATTACTTTGGAACATCGCTTCCTTTTTACTTTACAAAGATAATAGTTAGTTGAATGAAAAAAAAAAAATTATTGTAAAAATTTCAGTCACAATTTCCAAACAGACTTTGTTTCAAAGTTGCAGTTTTACAGGATCTATAGAATGTTTATTGAAAAAAAGGCTTTTGGAGTTTTTAACAATATTGAAAAAATTTACTACAAAAAAATTTTTTTTAAGTTGTTTTTTTTCACAGAAAAAAAAAGTGGGCTAAAAAAAAAAAGTGGGCTACTGTCTTGGCTACTAATACTTGATACCAGCTAAAAGTAATATTAAATTTTAAATTGTTGCCAAAATTATTAGTAAAAAAATTTCTATTAATTTTGCACTTAATAGTAATTAATAATCTGTTTTATAATTTGGTGGGGTAAGTTAGCGCAATTTTTTTTTTTTTTTTTTTTGAGGGCCTGGGAAAGCTCCAAGAATTTTTTTGTAAATAAATGCAACTTTTATAAGTTACCCAAATTCATACTCTTTGAGACTACACTTTAATATTTTTAAAAAAATGCGCTACAGAGCTCATAGAGTAAAAACCTAGTCAACTAGCTCCAGCCTCCCCTATGTTCCAAGCAAATATGTAATAAATTTTATGAAAACAACTTTCTTATTGAGAGAAAATTTAAAGTATAAAATAAACAAAGTTAGGCTTTTTTTTTTCCTCGTGAGCAATCAACTAACATCAGATAAGTTTTCTAATCCTATTATATCTTGTTCAATAAATATTATGTCAATAAATATTATTTTATTTGCATTGTTTGTATTATATTTTTATTAGAAGATTCATTTATCATTATGTATTCTTTCTAAGATTTATTTATCATTATGTATTTTTATTACAAGATTTATTTATCATTATGTAAAGGGAAATATTAATACTATACATTGAATGATAGAGCAAATAACAATTGACAGACAAGTTAAAAGATTGCATATTATATAAATCAGGAAAGCAAGATGAAGGAAGCGAATTCCAAAGAACTGATGTTTGAAGAAAAAAACTAGAGGTATAAGAATTTTTAGAGCACTTAGGAACAGTCACAAAAAAAGGATAAGACTTAATTGAATGAAGAGTAACACAAGAATGAATTTTATTAAATGGCACAAAAGAGGTTAGCTCTTTTTACGACGATGTGATATTGGTTGAAGGTTCGTTGCAAGAGCAGGTCCAACTATGTTTATAATGCGTTTTTGCACCTTGTCTAAAAGAGAAAGGACATCATTAGAAGATTTGCCCCAGATATGGCAACAGTATTCCATACAAGGCTGGATTTGGGATTCATAGCGATAGAGAATAGAATCCAGAGTAAGAAAGTTGAGCTCGATAAAGAGATGCAACTTTAAAATTTTGCAATAAATTTAATTTATGGTTTCCAACATTTTTGATATATGGTTTCCAAGAAAGATCAGTAGTAAGAATCAATCCCAGAAAATGAAGGGTAGATGACTCATCGAGTACATTACCATTCATAAATATAGGAAAGTCTTAATTATTGCGATAACGATTGGCTGAAAAAAATTGAATTTTATCTGAATTAAAGTTCACCAGCCACTGTGAACCCCTTGCTGTAGCAGAAGTGAGATCCTTTTCAAGTTCAAGTGTCCCCTCCAAGCAATCAGAGAGAGTTGGCTTTTTATCATGACAAGAATAAATGGTAGTATCATCAACGAACAATGCCACCTTAGATGAGAAAGTATCTGGAAGATCGTTAGTGTAAATTAAAAAGAGTATAAGGCCAAGGATTGAACCTTGAGGAACCCCTGAGTTTACAGAATAAGAAGAAAAGTGCTGTCCATCAAGGACAACTTTTTTACTATAGTTGGAAAGGAAGGATTCAATAATCTTAAAGATGTTTTCAGATACACTGTAAGAAGAAAGTTTATGGAGAAGACCAGCATGCCAAACTTTATCAAACGCTTTAGAAATGTCAAAGCGTAGAACTAGAAGATCAAAATCCATATTGATGATCAGAAAGTAAGTTATTAGATTCAAGATGAGAGATTAAGTGTTTGTTAATTAAAGATTCAAAAACCTTGCTTATGATAGGAAGAAGACTAATAGGACAGTAGTTAGACGAATCAGATCTCTCTCCAGAATTTTAAAAAATAGGGATAACAAATATTGCTTTCCAGCAGGCTGGAAAACAAGACTCTGATAAGCGCTTGTTGAATAGTTTTATAAAGATAGACAACAGCTCTAGAGAACACTTCTGCCAGACTACAGCAGGTATGCCTGGGCCACAAGCTGTAGAAGAGTCTAAGCAGGAAATCACTTTAGATACAGAAGCTGGAGTGATACAAATGTCAAGCAATGGATCAACCTGTTTGACAGCTATATCAGTTAGAAATGTTGATTTCTAGTGGAATTAAAGATTCTCCAGAAGTCACAAGAGCCTAATTTTTGTGATGAAATACGAGATTTTATGACCTGAGAATAGTTGACTTTGGCGTTAGACAAAGCTTTTTTACAATGGTTTCTAGCAGTAATAAACAGACGTCTGTTTTCTAGAAAATTGTTTTGCTGATAGATATGGAAGTATAGTTTTGATTGGCAATTGCAGCAGCACAATGTGAGGAAAACCATGGAGAAGAGTGGGGCTTGACCTGGAATCGTTGAGAGGGAACAAAGTTATATAAGAAGCACATTTGTCAACAAGAAGACAAAAGATTTCTACCCAAGGGTCATCACAAAGAAAATCACAAAAAAAATTCCCAGTCAGCTTTAAGGTAGTTATAAGATGTACGATGATAGGGGGATTCTGATGATAAAGAAGAAAGAGATAATAGTTTTAGAGAGATCAAACTGTGATTAGAGGTACCTAAGGGTGAATGTGGAGAAACTCAGCACTGACTAGGATTAGAAATAAGACATAAGTCGAGTTGAGAAGGTAAATGATTTGGGTTGTCTGGAAAGCGAGTTGGAAAGTTGACTATTTGAGTTATGGATTTTCTATATGTCTATTTGAGTCATGGATTGAGAAAGATAATGAGGCTCTTAACACACATTTTAACTCATTAAGTTCTTAAGTAGAGACTATGAGTATTAGGCTGAAACAGGAGGAGCAGTTCCAACTGCTCGTGCTAAAAATGGAAGATGGTTAAAAAAAAAAAAAAATTGAAAAAAATAATGCAAAACTTAGTGATATAAACCAAAATAGTTGCCAAATTTGCAAACATTTTTTAAGCGGTGATAAGGATTTAGTTATTGTTGATTCTTATTTAGTCTATGACAACATTGATTTTTCTGAATTTTTTTGTGGATTTAAGTTAAGTAATTCGTAGAATATATCAGTTAAAAGACAATAGTTGGTAAAAAGTATTCTTATATCAAACCTTATTCTTAGTTAGGTAGACATGCTACAGCTAGACGACCTAAACTTGCTTTTTTATTATATTCCTTCAATTATTAGCTTGTTCAGATTTAGAAAGTGATTTTCCTATGTTGTTTTGTGATTTTGTGTCTAGTGAAATGTCGATATTTCATTGTGTTGCAAATAAGTTAGGTTTAGTTATGCAGTTAAGTGTTCTGATGCTATAATACTGCAGAGCCAATTAAGGATGCCCATGACTGAATTCCGTAGGCTAAGACGTATTTTTTGTAATCTTGGTGCAAGGATTCTCCCATCTGAGCCCAAGATAAGATAAAAACAAGAAATGCGGACAATGCATGCCAGTAAAGAACAATTTACTGAAGTCCATGTTGCTTTATCCATCTGCTAATGAAGCACCTTGTTTAGTATCTGTACTGATGGTCAAGAATAGGGTTTCTCAAACGGGATCCCGGGGATAAAAGTGGCAGCGGGATTTCCCGGGATATCACTCTTATATCCCGGAATATAATTTTTTTTAAAATAATTTTACATATGATAACTTTGAACTAATTCGACCAAAAATAAGAAAAATATTATTGCATTTAGTTGTGTTTTATGTGTTCATACCTTATATTAAAACCTAGCACAACAAGAAATGCTATTGAAACTATCTTAAACTAAAAAGAAATGCATTGCAATGCAATGTTTTCTTTTTTCTCATTATTATAAAATATGAGTAAAAAATAAAAAAGATTTCTTGCGACGAAAACAGTAAGTTTAATTTTTAAACTTCTAAATTATTGAAAAGTTAAACTTTTTCTGTATCAAATTATTGAAATATTTAATAATTTTTGTATTTAAAAAACGGCAAACAAACACATAAAAGTCATACGTAAGATAACATACATATGTAAGAAATATTTGTAACTTTACTTTTAGTTGTTCTGCGATTCAATTTAGTTATACTATGTCAATTGTAAATGGATCCAAAGCATGGCAGTATTTTTGTAAAGAAAAATCTGGCGAATCTGCAATTTGCAAAAAGTGCAATGTAAAGATAATGTGCAAAGGATTTTCGACCAGTGGGCTCCTACGTCATTTAAAAAACACACATAAAGATTTGGATCTAAATATGAAGCGTCTACTTGAAGATACTGGTTCGGAAAATAAAATTGTTCAAAAGAAAATAACATTGTTTGTTAAACAGCAGACTATCGAGGAAATTGTGTCAAACCTAGCAAGGGTGGATGGCTTCTCAATAAATGCCATAACAAAAAGTGAATTCATTAGAAAATCATTGTCTGAAAAAGGCATGTTATTACCAAAAAATCCATCCCATGTTATGGGTATGATAAAAAAACAATATGAATTAGCTAGACAAACTGTGGTTTTAGAGATAACAAAAGAAATTTCTAGCGGGTCGCGATTTTCTTTATCGTTAGACGAATATACGTCTTTAAAAAATCGACGTTATTTAAATGTAAATTTACACTTATCAACAAAGTTTTGGAACCTGGGAATGACTCCGATAGCTGGATCACTTCCTGCAGAAAAAATTGTTGATCTAGTTGAAAATAAACTGTCAGATTTCAGTTTATCAATTAAAAAGCACATCATAGCTAGTGACACTGACGGAGCATCCGTAATGAAAAAATTTGGACGGCTAAGTGGTATTGAACATCAGCTGTGTTATGCCCACGGACTTCATTTGGCAGTATGTGATGTTCTTTACAAAAAGTCAGACTCTTCAGCAAAATATATTGAATTTGAATCGCAGTTTCAAGATTCCGATGAAAATTTGAGTGATTACGACGAGTTTGATGATGTATTTGACTGTAATGATGAGTCACACAGCTCAACAGGCGTTACGTTTATTGATGATTTACAAAATAGCGTAAATATAGCCTTAACAATTCAGAAGGTTCGAAAAGTGGTTCGAATGTTCCGCAAATCACCTCTTAAAAATGAAGTTTTACAAATGTACGTAAAATCTATGTTTAATAAAGAGCTTAAGCTGATATTAGATGTCAAAACGAGGTGGAATAGTCTTGTTGCAATGCTAGAAAGATTCCTTAAAGTAAAAACATGTATACTAAAAGCAATGATCGATTTAAAAGAAGTTCTGAATATCTCCGAAGATGAATATGCGATTATGAACGACATAACATTTTCTCTGCAACCAATAAAAGTTGGAATAGAAAGACTTGGTAGAAGTAATGCTACTCTACTTGACGCAGAAGGTGTAATGATATTCATCTTAGACGATTTGACGGAGAAAAAAAATTTTATAGCTAATAAACTGCTTCAATCTGTGCAGCAGAGAATTGAAGAACGCAGAAATGCCAATTTAATTGGATTACTAAAATTTTTAAACAACCCAATTAGTTATAATCAGGAATCAAATATCAACTCCAAACTACTCTTACCGCCCAAACATGCATTAAAAGCAACAGCAAAAAAAATTTATACCAGGTTGTACATAGAGGATGCTAGCCTTAGTTCATCAAATAATGAAATAGTTGAAGTGAGTCGTGATAATGAAAGCATGGTTTCTGACCCGTCAATACCTCAACCTGTTGCTCCATATTTATTAGGCAAAAGTATTTTGACTCTTGAACAAAAATTGGATGCGACTATTTGTAATGTCAAACAAGTAGAAAAAGCAGCTCTAGAAAACATTAGCAATTTAAAAAACCTCACAAAAGAAATCAAACTTTTTGAGGCAACTGGAAAGCGTAGCGAAAGTTTAGAAAGAATATACTCAACATTAATGACCATCAAGCCGACATCAATTGAATCAGAAAGGGCTTTTTCTGCCGCGGGTCTATTTATGGGAAAAATTCGTTCACGATTAAGTGACAAATCAATTGATTGTTTATGTTTTTTAAAACAATATTTCATTTTAAATAGTAATATAGATTAGCGTGCTAAGATAAATTTGTGTCAGAAACCGCTTGTTATTATATTAAAAATTATGCCGGGAAATCCCGGGAAATCCCGGGATAAATAAGTTACACACCGGGAATCCCGGGATGCTAAATTTACGGGAAATGAGAAACCCTAGTCAAGAATTCGACAAATTATATTGAAGAGGTTTTTAACAGTCTTCACATTAATAATCACATTAACTCTGATGCTGGTTTTGTAGAAGAGGTATGGCCCCTTTTTTCTGGGGATAAATGTTGTAAGTATATGAAATTCCATTTTGATTTCTAATTCACCAGGGTCTGTATATGATGTTTATTTATTTTGTACATATCAAGGTTCAGAATGTTGTGAGAATATTGCATTAATTCTTGGGCATTATGTCAATGACATTATAAGAATTAAGTCGTCAGATTTTATGTTAAAAGGCAAAATAATTAAGTTGTTCACAGGTTGAGATTTTCATTTCATCAATGTTTTGGGACACCAGGGTTCAGCTGCTAGCTTTCCTAATTCTACAGACCTAGTTGAACTGTGTTCTCTAAGAAACCATGCCTCTACGCCTCGCGAACCTGCTAACATCTTAAGGAGGACAGTAAAATCTCTTACAATGAGCTCTATGTAAGTTTCATAAATCAATTATTGCTTCTGTAATTTTTTCCATAATAACTTGTGTATATATGTGTAGTGCCACCTGTTTTGCATAATAGGTTAAGAATAGTGTTGAAACTGTATAATTTATTGTTGAAGGAGTGTAAGACTTTAGATTGCTAAACTGATTTGTCTTTATCTCATAACAAGGATGTGAAAACAAATGAATTGTGGGCAGCTAAAAACATTGGATATTATAAAACAGCAGAAGCTTTGTGTTTATCAGGTAATCAACTTGTAGACGTTACAAATCTACAGGCGCAATGGTTAGCTTTTAATAAAAGTAATATTTCTGAATTAGATCCCTAAACTCCTCCATAAAAAAACACCTGTAAACAGCAAGAAATGTGTGCTTGTATCAGGTGTTTAATTGCAAAACATCGCTATAACATTGACTGGGTGCAGTGTGGTACATACTAAAAATGGCTTCATCAATTTTATGAAATTATTGGTGATTTAGCAAAAAGCATAGTGTGACATAAAGTACGAGTGTTTAGCTTGTCAAAATAGAGAAGATGTTGACCTTTATATTTCTGAAAAATTTCTTTAATACGCGTACAGTGCAAACTTTTAGACATTGAGTATATTTGATTGCAGATAGAGTGTGAGGATTTAGAAAAAAATATCCAAAAGTAACATGAGGACTTATGAGATGTCTCTTAAAGCTCTTGAAGATATAAAGGTAGACCGACAAGCTTACCACAATAATGTATCTGTAGGTAATAATTGTAAAATAGTCTTAAAAAACCACTATAAATTTTGTAATGTTATTAATGATGAAGCGACTAAAAATAAATTTGTACATGTGTTTAGTAAGTTGCATATTTTTAAGCAAAAATTTCTTTCTGATGCAGAAATTACTGAGCTTCATTTTCACCTTCATTAATTCACCTTCAGCAATTTATAAATTTATTTGCTATTGAGTTTCATACTTGCTTTCCAAAAGAAAGCAAAAAATGCTTGAATTCCTTTTTAATGTGCCACTGTTTGTAAAGTTGCATAAAGAGTTTGCATGGCAGTGTAAATAAAGAATTAAGACAGTTGCATTTAGCAAGAAATCAGGACCAGAAGCTGTGTCTTGTTTAAAAACACTTTGAATTGCACAGAAAAGCTGATAGGAAGCTTCAAGCAACTATGGTGCGAAAGTGTATTGTTTGTTCTGAGTGTAGCGAAAATTCTTTTTATAGACTTTTTATAGACTATATTTTTTTAAATTTAAACCAAATTTTGATGACCACTTGTTTGTGGTCATCAAGTTTAGTTTAAATTAAAGAGAAAAAAAAGTCTATATGATTAAAAAAACCTTGATTTATAAATAAAAGAACTTTATTCTGTTCTAGTAGGCCTGTAATGTTTGTTTAAAATATTTATTATTTTTTATTATATGTAACATTAATTTTATACATTACATAATATTTAATGAGCAATTCTATTCTTATCTTTAGATGTTGATTCTACCTCTGCAATACATCTGCTCAAGTTATGTCTAGCATCAACTGGGTGCAAAAATATAACTTACTATTTTATAAAACTTATGAACGGAGCAACTGGTATGTTTGTTGGGTAAGATTTTGTATGTTTGAGTAGTTTGTTTAAAATATTTATTGTCCTTTATTATATGTAACATTAACTTTTTATATTAGATGACCATTCGATGAAAAAATATTTCAATAAGAAGTGCCATAAAATAACTATACTGCCAAAAATCAAGGTTAATTCAAAAACTTAAACTTAATTTTGGTCATGTAACTATTTTATCAAACTTGCTTTGCAAACAAAGTTTTTATTTATTAACAACTTCACAACATATTATAAGAATTGTATGACAGAAATAAATAAAAGTCTTTTAATTTTAAAAAAGTTTAAACTAGGTGTCTAATTTAAAACTTAAGCATTTTTATTTTGTTTAGACCAACTACTCTAAAAACGAAATCTGGTTTTATTTTGTAATGGAATGAATTTTATCAGCTTTGTGAAATTATTAAAAAAAAATAACTTCTAGATTTGAAAACGTACTCATTTTAACAGTCTATCCCATTTTAAAAGATATTTTTGTAATTATGCAAAAACTGTGATTTGCTTTACTGACTTAAATAAAGTCTGTTTTAGTTGATCTTTAACATTTAAGTTTTTTTTGACTTTATAATAGTCCAATAATGTGTATATTTAATAAAAATTACCTGAAACATATTTTTATGATTTTTTTTTTTTATAAATAGCAACATTTTTAAATTTATTTGTTAAGTGCCATAAGATAAAACATTTTATTGGTCTTTTTATTCTTTTATTCTTTTTATTCTTTACATAACAAAATTATATCAAATATTTCAAAAGTTATAAAAGTTTATTTGTAACACTCGTTGAGTAAATATTTTCTTAAATTAAACGAGAAGGCATAAAGCTCACTTAAAATAGTATTAAAAATATAGCACTTATAATCAACTCAAAACTAGCAAAGCTGTTTTTGGTTTATCAACAGTTGCTACTACTTACAGCTGCAATTTTATATTTTTACTATTTTAAACTAAATTTATATTCACCAATAGATTTCAAATTTCCTCAAATAATATTAAAATGTTTAAAAATCATGACCATGTAAAATTTTCAAACTCCTCAGAATGATTATAAATAAATAAAAAATTACATTTAATAATATAAGTTATATATAAATTATGATAAAAAAAATATATTTTAACTCTTACTTTTCTGGAATTTCCTTACAAAGCTTTAAGGACCGTGAATTACATCCAGCTAGACGCTGTGCTCCAAAATGCTGATCGGATTTCCAATCTTTATCTAAAGCCTGTAAATTAAATGTTTAAATGAAAAATTAGTTTCAAGAAATTTTGTAGTTAGGAAAAGTTTTTTTGATAATGTTTTAATCTAAATATTTGTAATATTTAGATTAAAACATTGTTGCTATTATTTTATATCAACTTGAAATAAATTTAAATAATTCTTTCATGTATGTGCGTGTTATATCACCAGTGGCAGATAGAGACTTTTCATTGGCTTGGGAATATTTTAAATCAAAAAACCCCTTTCTATGTTATTAATTAAAGATTTTATTTTTACATTTTTTTTTTTAAATATATAGATTTTTTTTGAATTGGAGCTCAAAAAACTGCAAGTCCCAGGTCCTCCCTAGAGTGACAGTAATTGGGATAGTAATTATTCATATTATTTTATAATTGGAAGTATTAATTATTTTATAATTGGGAATAGTAATTATTAGTAACTGGGATAGTAATTTTTACAAAAACATATTGGGATATTCAACGGGTGTATTTTATAAGAATTTTAATTTTTTTATGATAAAATGTAATTTAATACATATTCTTTTAAAAAAGAATAATAGTGTAGGTATGCGTGCATCAGTATAACATGACAAAATAAATTCTTACAACACATAAACCAATGGCATAGACATTTTTAAAAAAATGTAGAATACTTAAACTTTACTTTTGTTATATTCTTTTTCGAAGACATATTTAGGGTTACCAGATGTCTGGCTTTTATGGAGGAGAATACAGTGCCAAACCTGTAAAAATAAACTTTTTTACTGTGTTCTCATTTGTAAAAGCCATACATCTGGCAACCCTAGTTATAGTTGTATTGAATTTACTCATTTGAAAAACTTCATTGTTGATTAGATATAAAATTGATATTGAAGGTGTATTTAGTTTTTTATTAAATCTACTGGGCCCAATTTAAAAATATGTTTCCTATGTTTATGTCAAAATTAATTTTAAAAAATTAGGTAGCAGAAACCCATTTTTTTAAAATGAAAAGTTAAAATGAAAATATTTGTTAATTTCTTTCGTTAAATGTTTTATTACCCTAACAAATATTTTCTTGTAAAATAATAACTTTTGGAAAATAAAAATGCTTTTTATGTAATTAACAATGTTTCATGTTATTGAAAATATTTTGAGTGATATGCAAGTATTTAAGTGATTAATAAGTATTTAAGTGATTAAGTGATTAAGTATTTAAGTGATATGCAAGTATGCTTAATAATATGTATCATGGGTTATAGCAAAGATTATTTATAGAGGTTGTTGTCAATTGCATCTCCCTACTATTAGACTTATTATACTATTAATCTCTTGAATATTTAAAACTCATTTTTTTGTCTCACAATTTTGTTTTGATATTTTTCGGTATTAGACTTTTTTTTAAAAATAGAATATTAGAATAATCATATAAATTATATACAAAAAGTTTTTAAATTATATTATAATTTAAAAACTTTTTGTTTATAATACTAGTAATAAGAGTAATACTAGGGTAAGTGAATATATAGAATATTTTTTAACAAAATAGTAAAATATATTGAACACTACGTTTTACGATAGATTTTTTATTTGATGGATAGATGAGACAGTAATCATTTTGATGTATAGTAACTATAGTATAGTTATATAAGTTATATAATAGTATTTTCACGTGACGCAAATGTTTCCTATTGTCATTTATTTATATTTACAATTGATAAGGGATCGTTTATAAATACGCTCGGAGGGAAAAAGGGGTCTACTAATGGCATATATATAAAAGAAAGGAGATACTAAAATAAAAAAAATCAGAAAATGTTAGATAAATAGGTTAAAAGCGTAAGTACTTCTCGGGAGGTGGAGGGTACTCAAAAAAGTGTATTGCAAAATGCGGGGGGAGGGGAGTAGGAGGGGTTGACGAAAAAAAACATACGTACTTTATGAACGACCCCTAACGTGGATATCTTGGCTTTTAAAACAATAATTTGAGCGTCCGTCTATTAATACGTCCTTGATTATATAAACAAGATGTCTAACTTCGATCCAAAAAGTGAAGCCGCTTTTGCCCCAATTTAAACTTGCTTTCACAGCATAAGCTGTATAATATTTTGCCTTTTACAAATGGCGGATTAAGTTTGTTAACAAAAAAAGCGGCTTCACTTTTTGTCCAATAAAATCCCGCAAGTTAGACACCTAGTTTAATAATTCGATTTCTCGAACCTATAAGGGATCTAAAAAATAGTTCGGGTTATAAAGTTTTGATCTCAAAGGTAAAAACAATGCATTATAAGTTTATATATATATATATATATATATATATATATATATATATATATATATATATATATATATATATATATATATATATATATATATATATATATATATATATATATATATATATATATATAGGTTAAATTATACTTTTTACATTTTATTATATAAATTGTTCTTTTATATTTAATACATATCGATGAAATTAGTTTTGTTAATTATGAGATCTTTTAGTTTTTTCTTCAATAAGATTTAGTAAGTTCTATATTTTGAGGTATTATTTTGTTTAGGGGCCACGGTATACAATTGAAAATCTCGAAAAATTTGTTTTTTTATGGGTAACGTAAAGTTTCCGGTTCCTCGTGTGATATATCTGTTTGCGTTGGTTTGAAAAAAGTTATTAGAAAATAGAATATTTTGGTAGATGTTAATTTGATAGATACTTAAAGCATTCATGTTTTTAAGTAAAGAATTGGCATGAGTGATTTTATTTTTATTATAAATCAATCTTGATGCGTGTTTTTAGTGCATATATAGAGAACTTAATTTAGATTTATTTGTACTTCACTAGGCAATATTAGCATATGTTAGGTAACTTTATATATAAGAAAAAAAGAGGATTTTTTTTTTTTAGATTTCCTGGGAGAATCTGAAAAAAAAAATCTAAAAAATCTAAATAGTCAAACCTATACTCAGGTTTGACTTTGTAAAGTATACCTATACTTTTTGATACATTTGTATATAAAGGACGACCATCCCTGGTAGACAAATTTTATTGTGTTTACCCCCTATACACGTCTCAGATTGAAGGTTTAGTGACTTATTAGGTTGCATACGAAAAAACAATCTAAATTCATCTGCATTATAAATTTCATCAAGTTTATACCTGGATAAAATTATAGGGAGGGTTTTTTTTTCCTTTCATGGCGTTGTCCTTTCAACTGTACAAGAGTTAACCTCTCCACATACCCTCTCCACATACCCTCTCCACATACCCTCTCCACATACCCTCTTGAAAGAAACATTATACCTATTTTTTAACAATCAAGCCAACCATCAGACGCTTGAAATCCATTTAAATAAAGTTTTTCAGCAAGTTCTCTGGCTTTCGTTTTAAAAATTGCTGTTAATACTCTCACGTTTCTACCCCTTACATTTAAAAGCTATTTAAAAACAAGATTATCTAAATTTGAAAACATTCCTTCTTTAATTCTCATATGTTTTGATTTGTTCCCTTGCGACTTCATACATTCGAAAATTTTTCTTTATTTTTGATCCATGTTGACGGCGTGTTTTTTGGAATGTCATTTTTCATAGCAACCTGAGACTTAGACAATCTTTTTCCGATTTCTCGGCAGCGTATTTTGCTTTAATTAATTTTGTGTTTTTTCCTCTTTTCTGATTTTTGTTAATTTTATCTTTTCATCGACAGCAGCCAAAATAAAATGTAAACACAACAAATTTTATTATAAAGTTGCAATGCACGTTAGTATAACTTATACTACAAACTAAACTATTATTACCGTTAACATTGCAATGCTTGTATTGGTTATCGGGTTATCGGAAAAATATTAACCATGGATAAAATGGTTTGACTAAGCGAATGTTCGAGCTAACGGGTGTTCAAGTTATCGAGCTATTTTTATGTGAAAATGTTAGTGAGGGTTCAAGAGGAACTCAAAAGTGGTTCAAGTTACTGGAAGTTCGAATTATCTGAGGTTCGAGATATTGGGAATTTACTGTATCATTGGGTCGCAGTTTAACCAAGCAATCCTTTTAATCAAATTTTGTTGCTTGAATGTGCGTGCATATTCAATTATAACTTTTTTTTTCAATTAACAAACTTTTTTTTTTGATAAAAAACTTGAAGGAGTTTATGTATTTTTTAAAAAGTGTTTATATTTATATTAAGGATAAAAATTGCTTAATTCATTAAAAATCTGCTTAATTCATTGCTACATTACATATGCAAATATTACTTTGGGAAGTTGTCAACTAACATAACCTAAAAATTCATTGCTACATTACTTATGCAAATATTACGTTGGCAAGTTGTCAACTAACATAACCTAAAAATTCATTGCTACATTACTTATGCAAATATTACGTTGGCAAGTTGTCAACGAACGTAACGTAAAAAAATTCTTTGTTTGCAAAAACATGGTTGTAGAATTAAATTCAACAAAAAACGATGAAACCATAATAAAACTTTAATGATGGATATGAAAATGATGAACATATATCAAATAAATATTTACCAACACAGGCAATTTAAATATGGCAAAATCATTAAATTTCAGAGTCAAACAAAAACTTAATTTTTAAATATTACGGACGAATTTTTATTTATTACTTTTATTTATAATTTTTATCTATAACTTTTATTTTTGTTTACAAAAAAATTTCTTAAACATATCTTCTTATTTGGCTGTATGTATTTTTAAATATTATATGCAATCTTTATATATTGTATGTTAAATATGATATTATATATTTAATTGGAAGTTTGTGTTTTAAATATCACCTTTCATGACTTTTTGTGACTACTAGTGTTTATAAATACTATAACTTCTTTTCAACTATTTGCATATATATATATATATATATATATATATATATATATATATATATATATATATATATATATATATATATATATATATATATATATATATATATATATATATATATATGTATATTTTCTTTTTTCTGACAGATTTGTATTTTTAAATATTTTCTTCTCTATTTTTAACTATTGGCGACAAGTTATATTTTTTAAATACTATTATATATACTAATAATAATATTATTAACTACTATTATATTTTTTATTCACTATATGTATTTTTAAATATTATTACTTCTTTTTTGGGCTAATTGAGGATATTTGTACTTTTAATTAATATATCCTCTTTTCTGTATTTGTATTTTTTTAATATTATATCTTCTTTTTTACTAATTTTTTCTTTTTTCTTTTTTACTAAAGTTTTCTCTTTGATTTATTTACCATAGTTTACCGTATTTTGTTATAGGGTCTCTATGAAAAGATTAAAGTGATATTTTTCCATCTATATCTTCTTTAAGCCCCTGTCTGTTTATTATTTTTTATATTTTTTTGTGAAAGGGAATCGTAGTTTATATAAACAGCAAAATAAAAAAATTCTATATAAAAAAAAATTTAATTTAGAAAATTTCCGGAAATTTTGGAAATTTTCAAAAAAAGTTTAGTTATTTTGTAGTTAATGGGTAATCTAGTTTCGGCAGTTTTGAAGCCACCTTTGAAAAACACTTTTTTTGATATTTTGTTGAGTTTTTTTATTGTAATTGTATAATTTAGCCACTATGATAATTTGCTTTCAAAATTTTCTAAAATTGTTTTATCGAGCTAAGCAAATTGATATTCATTGCCATGTAAGCTTTGTTTAAGGCTAAACATAATTTGAAGCATCATCCCTAAAAGGATGGGGCATTTTCAATATTTATTAGATTGGCCGACAAGTTACTAAAAACTGTATATTATATATAAAAAGACTTCATTGAATATTTGCAATATTTTACAATTTTTTCTTGATTTAAAGAAGTTATTGATTAATGGAAGGCAAAAAGTAAACACTTTTACTAAATTTGAATTATTTAAAAATATAGTTAGCAATAAAAATAAAGAACTAATAATTTCGAGGTTATAAATTCCGCCGCTATAAACATAGCGGCGGAATTTATAACCTCGAAATTATCTCTAAATAAGTTCTTTTAAGACTTGAGTCTCATTCGCCACAACATTGCTAGAGTACTTTTGACTTTATAAATCAAAAAAATAAAAAAATTAAGCTATACTTTGAAATGGTTTAAATGAATACCATATTTTTCAACCAATGCTGCCAAGTTGGCGATTTGTGTGTGTTTGTGTGTGCGTGTGTGTGTTTTCTAAGTATCATACCAAGCAAATTAATTTATCATTATTTTACTGAACATTCGGATCAAATGTGTTTTTAATGTAATTTTTAGATAAACTAATATAATCTAACACACCTAGCATTTATAACATAAATGAACAAGCTAACTCGGAAAACATCAACTTTTCGTTGTTCCATAAAAGTAATATACGTTAAAGTAACATTTAACAACATGAGCGTTACTGCTTTTTAAAAAAATGCGCGATTCTTATATTGATAAACTTGATTACAAAAATTTGACTAAAAGATATGTATTTTTCGTTTAATTATTTTATTTTTGGTTGAAATATTTAAAGAATATTCAAATACTACGATGATAAAATGCATATTTTTTAAACAAAGAACCCGACGGGCATTTGTTTTTAAAAGTTAAGTTAAATGTGTTTTAAACGTCTTTTAAACGTCTTTTTAACATTAATGTTTAAAAGACGTTTAAAAGACATTTAAAATACATTTAGATCGTAACTTTTAAAAACAAATGCCCGTCAGGAAATGAATTTTATAAAACTATGTAAGTTTACTGCAAAGGCTACCGCACTCCCCATTTGCGAAAAGATCCAGCTAATTTAGGGGTCCTTTTGCAAATTTAGTGGGTTTTTTGAAAATAAATTGAGTTGTTTTTTTTAATATAGCGGAAAATTCTTTAAGATTTTAGGGCCCTAATGACAGGTAGTTGTTGTTTTTGTTTAGATGGGGGGGGGGGGGTTGAAAAGGAAGCGGACCCACTAGCCACGGTACTGTATATGTAAAAAATTGATGGATACATAAAAAAATAAAATGAATAGACATATAACTAGAAACAAAATTTTTAAAAAATATTCATGAAAAAGTATTTCATCATGTTTACATTTCAACAACACCTTTGAAGTGCAAAGCATGTTTTTTGAAAAGAAGCTGTTAAGTCTGCAGCAACACCTACACAAAAACTAACTGAGTAAACAAGCATTTGTATAAAAATTTCTATGAAGTGTTCACAATATACTCGGCCTTGTGTGGCTCATGAATTGTGTGGTTTATGTCTTTTGTAGCGATTTTGTAGCAGCTGATTTACTGATATATAAAATTCTTATAAAATAGAATAAATATTATAGATTTCTTTTTGATGAATCTGTGAAGGTTCTCAGTGAAAGTTTTGACAAAGTTTTCTGTTTATTTCTGATACTGCACCATATATGGCAAAGGCGGCTCGTGCATAAAAATTTTTTTTTATGCACGAGCCCCAAATTAACGCATATACCCCAAATTAACGCATATACCCCAAGTTAACGCATTCAGTACTTTCTTTCCTACAGATTACACAGAGTATGTTGGGTGATACCAAACATATATTTATATGTTGATAAACTTGTACCAAATGTAAAAAATGTATTATCTACATCAAGAATGAAAAACTTTAGAAGTTTTAAAACTTTAAAAGGTTAAAAATGTGCTTTATACTGACCTTGCGGACCTCTTTATCCAATAAAATCATCTTAACAATATGAAGTTTGTTACACTTTGAACAATAGAAACTGTTTGAGAATTTTTAGCTTTTTTAACTTAAAAAGGTTTTATACTTTTTTCTTTTAAAAACATAACATATTTGGTTAACATAAAATAAAAATAGCATTTATTTAAAAAAAAAAATGAAAAGAAATACTTTTGAACTTACGTTAGGTCGTCTGAATTTTCCTCTTTCTTTGAACAAACTTTCAATTTCATCAAAATTTGACCAATTTTTTGGTTTTTGATATTCTGGTATTTGATAGACTCTAAAAGTTTCCGAGCGCTTTTGCATTATATCCCACTAAAAGAAAATCACAAAAATAAAAATGTTTTTATATTATTATTTAAAAATATATTTTTACTTAAACAATACAAAACTTATTTTTATATATTTTGTCATTCTAAAATTTACTTTTTTATTTCTAATTCTTTTTCAAATATTGTATGGCGCATCCTAGAGTTTAGGAAGCCACTACCCTCTCCTAAAATTACTTTAGTTTTTATAAAAAGAAAGTTTTTTATATCATACTAACCTGCTATAAAAAATACATATACAAGGAGTGTGATTTTAGGAGGTAACAATAATAAAAAAAATTATTTTTTGTTTTATAATAAATAATCGCTCTTACATAGATATTATATATGTATAATGCAGTATACATGTATTTATTTTTATAAACAAATACATACATACATACAAACATACATACATACATACACACATACATACATACATACATACATACATACATACATACATACATACATACATACATACATACATACATACATACATACATACATACATACATACATACATACATACATACATACATACATACATACATACATACATACATACATACATACATACATACATACATACATACAAATAACCTAACCTTATAAAAGTTACTAAATACTTCATCTCGAGGCATGCTGCGTAACTACAAAAAATTACAGAAGTAAAACAAGTAAACTCATTTACAAATAAATATAAAATACAAAAAATTTTTATAAATTAGTTTTAAATTGTTTACAAGTATAAAAGAATTAAAAGTTTTTCTACCTGTGGTGGTCTATGGTTAGATTTCTGATATCCGTACAAAACTCGTTTTATATTTAGTTCACTTGAGCGTTGTTTGCTTGATGCTTCATGCTGAGGTAGACATATATCAAATTCGCTGACAACAAGAGGACGGTTTCGAAGCCATCTGTTGATAGGGAAAATGGTTTCATACTCAGTTTCTTCATCAATATGACGCACTGTGATTCGTTCAACATACCACTCCACGTCATTTTGCTCTTTATTTTTTTCTACAATAATTCTATTAATAGTACCAAAGTCTTTCATTTTGTATATATTGAAACTGTTTATTCTTCCTTTTTTGAAAACGGTAACACAGCACCCTGATAGTTGTATTTGCTTTTTCTCTTTTCTTTCGTCATTAATAAGCGTCACTTCTGCTTTACTGTGAAGTCCTGCGCCTTTTGTATCTCCTGTTTTTATTGAAATAATGTAATTGGGTACGTCAAAAAAGTCTAAGCACCCTGAATTACCGTTTCCCATTTTAAACAAAATCCTCGCTTTTTAAACTGTTGTTTTTTGAACAAATTAATATTGCAACTTCTTGTTAAATCAGTAAATAGCTCAGCAACTTTTCGTCTAAACAGCAAAAATGTTTTTAGTATTTTTATTCATTTTTTATTCCGAAACTCCGAAAGAAATTTCGATACAAAGTTCTTACTCAATATTTATTCGATGCATAACAGTCATTAAAACTATATACAATAAACATTTAATCGACAAGGAAAACTAGCATTAAACGTTTTTACAAACTTCATGCAAGCGAGTATTGCAAATTTTATATACTTAAATTACAAGGAGCGAATTGAAACTCTATATTTAAATATTTTAGTGCTATTGATGAATTATTAAAAGAACGGCCGTTTCATTCCATAGAACGTTTTAAATAGAGGCGCATTCAACACACTCACACACAAAAGCAAACTTTCACAATATGATAGAAAATAAATGGTGTCAAATATAGCAATGAGTAACACTTTTTACTTACAAGATTTACACAGAAAGCATGGTTTCGTGGTTAATGAATGAATAATTTTAATTGTTCTGAGTAATTTTTTAATACAATCACAGTCTCTTATTTTAAGTTATCTTTTACAGTCTTACAAGTTTGTTTTGCAATATTTTTAAGTTTTTTGAAAAAGTTTTCATTGTATTAGTATCATTTTAACGTATGAACGTAGCAACGTAGTATATATTACGTTGAAAGAATAAAAACAATAACGCTCTTTTACAAATAACAAACAAATAATACAAATTGTATTCCTTTAATATATTTTAAAAGTATACATTTTTATATTTTAATGAGTTTAATTACGTAAATGCTTTAACAAAAAAAATTTTATGTTAAAATAAATCTCTTTAATACATATGCTAATAAATTATGCTCTCACACTCTCATATTTTGAAGTTCTTTTTAAATTTTGTTACAAAACTGAAACTAATGATAACTTTTCCAAAATAAGTTTTGAAAACTATGAACATAAAAATAAACAAGTTAAGAATGAAAATGCAACATTTCTTATTTTCTACCAAAATATTTTTTTATATTTTCATAAAACATAAAAATGAAAATAGATAATAATAAGATAAAAATTTTTATTTATCTTTAACTTACTCATCAACTCAAGTCATAATTTCAAGTGATAAATAAAAAAAAAATTTCCATATGTAGATCCCATCCTTGTCATGGATCACTGATAAATGATCTTGAAATCCCTCTTGGATTTGAAACTTTTGTATTATTTTTTATTTTTCCCACTGTTCAATTAAATAAATATTAAAAATTAAAAAATACTACCTAAAGCGTAATACCGTTTGCATAATATATGTATAATGTATAAGTTTCAAATTAATTATGTATATTTAGCGTCTTTCATTGTTCTAATATTTTAACCTTATTCTGACAGCGACTTTCTATAAACGCATAAACATTTTCTCAAAAGTATAATTAGCCGATTTGATGGATTCAAATTTATACAATAAAAAATAAATTAGGCATTTTTTTAAATATTTAGTTTTTATTTATGCTTTGTAGCAAAAAGCTTAAACGAATAAAGAAATTTAAGGATTCTTATTCAAAACACTTAAAAACATATTTAGGTTTAGTTCTTAAATTTTGGCATGCAAAGCATTTGAATAGAACTAATTATTTTAAATTTTAATAATTAGTTTGAAAATTTTCATTTTTATTTATCTAGTTTTAGTCTTTTTTAATTCTTATAAAACTTTGTAATTAATTTATACAATTTATATTTATTTACATAAATTAAATTTTTTTACAACAGTTGTAGAGGGCAGGTACATTAGGGTAGTGCGGGACTAGGTGAGTATAGGAACATGTTGTGAAAGTAAAACATTTTAAAAAAACCTACGCTTCGCATGAAAAAACATCTAAAGAATAAAAGGACAAGGAAATATATATGCCATTTTTTAATATTAATTTCATTTATTAGACTCTCGATTTGAATACGTCACAAATATATTTGATTTGCTCAAGATTTAATAGTGTTTCAAATTCTGCCAAAAATAAACAGAAAATAGCTGTTGTTCCATAAATATTTTGCTTCTGTGAGCAAACGGCATTTCAAAATTTGTATATTTTTGAAAAAAAATAATTCGTTCGAATACTGGGCATTTTTCTAGAATAATTTTGTATTGTTGAAACTGTCCAGAATGCCCGAAATATTCAGAATGTATAGAACCTATAGGAAAATAGAATATATCATAGAATATATAAATTATAGCAATATAATATAAAATAAAATAAAAAAAACCTATATAACCTAATAAAACTTATAAGAAAACTCTAAAACTTCCAAGTAACTTCCAGAACTGCAAACAACTTCCAGAACGTTCTTGAACTGTTCTTTTCAGCCTCAATTTAAGTTTGTATTTTTGGTAAATAAAAAATGAATCACATTTGAAGAGCAACCTTTTAATTTGAATGACATCAAAATGTTGTTTGCATCCAGCAAATACATTTTGCTACGCGTGCGACCAATTTAAAAAGACAAGATAAAAAAGGTATTCCGTGCAGTAAGTTGTAAAACATAATTGATTTTTGCTGATGTGTTTTATTTTGTGGAATTGACAAAGTCTTTAAAGATATCAGTGTACTATAAGAAAGTATGTTATACCTTAATATGATTTCCTGCATTAATTGACGTGTAAAACTTACAACTATCATATTTATATAATTACCCAGTGAGCACAAGATGTGGACGTTCTGAACGCGTATAAAACGTATTAAAACGCTTTTTAGAAGCATAAAACACATGTTGTGCTTGCTTATCCCTCCAATCGTATTCAGACGCTTCTTCGTCCATTGCTTCATTACCGCACAGCCCTGAAATTTCTGTTTCCATTCTCCCTAAGAGGAATTATTATCTTTAAGCTCATACAAAGGAACTTTACGTGAGCTTACGTCATAGATTAGAGGTAATGTAAGAAAACATTTCCAACTTCTTCAGTCAGAAAGGAGAATTGTGCTTCTGCAATAATGTTGCCTGTCATTTTGAGGTTATTGGTATCATAAGTAACCCGAGTCAATGGTGTCTATTTATAGACAGTTCAACCAAAGCTTCAAAGATGTGGTGCTTTACAATGGGAATAACTACCGGTATTTTTTTATAGTTTACTCTGTACATCTCAATGAGGACTAGACGAAAGTTAAAATGTTGCAGAGTGGCTTGAAGTACGACAATTATATATATATATATATATATATATATATATATATATATATATATATATATATATATATATATATATATATATATATATATATATATATATATATATATATATATATATATATATATATATATATATATATATATATATATATATATATATATATATATGTATATATATATATATATATTAAGGAGTACAGATTAAAAAGTTTGTACTCTCAGGAAGAAGGGTTAAAAAATTATATTATCATATTTTAAATTAATAAAAATTTAAACGTTATAATATCAAATAATAAAATATCAAAATTATTAGTAATTTAGCCAAAGCAATAAACTATGCAAAGTAAACCAAAAATTATGTTCTAAGAAAGCTTATTACCATTAAATATATGTTTTATGCGCTCTGCTTTGAGCCCTTTGTTAAAGCAGAAATTCCGTGTATAAAGTCATTAAAATTAATAGTCCCATCTTTATTTTGATCATAAAACTAGAACAATTGTTGAATAACTAAATTTTTCCTTCACGTCAGTGGTCCAAGACACATTTTAAAATGTGTAAAAAATAATCTACCCTAATTACGTTTTACGTGTTATATAGATTATTTAAATAAAAGAGAATTATTTTTAAATGTAAGGCTACAAATTTTACATCAGCCAAATATAAGAATAATGAAAATTATAAAATTGTTTAATGATAAAATTGAAAAACTTGACATCAAAATATTTAAATGTAATTAGTTCGATTTCAAATTTTCATAAATTTAACTGCTTTATTAAACTCACCTTGTTCTTTATTTTCATCGATACTGTAGTAATTGATAAAAATAAGAAGTTTGACGAGCTCAATAAAGCACTTAAGTTTTATGAGCATTATTTATGATAAAATAGTTGTGATAATCAAACATCACAAACATCAAACATCAATGAATAAGAAAATACTAACACGATTAACAAATTGGTGAATTCGAAAATAGAAATTGGAGAAACATCTTAAAATTCTGTGAGAAATAAAATAAAGAAATGTTTAAATAATAAACTTCAGTTACGCGAAAACGTTGAATTTAAAAGAGCAAATTTAGTTGGAAAGAAATTAACTGGAGATAATAAAAGAGTCAGATCTACCGAAGTCGGATTTCTAAACTAGGAAGTTTTTATAGTGGTAAATTTGTTAAAACTTTGAACTTGAATATTATTACATTTTAGTGATGATTGTATCTATACGGTCTTGATGCATCAAGACCTTTTATAGACAGTCATCACTTTTATCTGATCACGCAGTAGCTGCTCTTGTTAAGCAAATACATAACGCTTTAGATAATGACTGTTTTATATTAGAAGTTTTTATTGATCTGTCAATAGCTTTTGATACCGTAAATCACAATATAATAAAAAAAACAACATAAAAACTACTGTTTGTATAAGGAAGGAGGGAAAGGAGGTTTTTTTAAGATTTCTTTTGATGCATTGAATCCAGACCGCTGGTAAACGGGAGGGGGCAATTTTTCAATTTCATAAATTATAAATAGGCTAGCTCACGAACCATTAACCAAACTTTTTTGGTTAAATTTATCTTAGAATAACTAGTCTGTCTCAATCTATGTAACTAATAAATTACATCATAGATTGGTTTACCAACAGTCTGATTTAAACTTTGCGCCGCAAAATTTTATTAAAATTTCAAACCATTTTTAAATAGCCTCCCTTATTTTCTTTAAAAAAAAACTTGATTAAGTATACAGCGGAGAAAATAGAATTAGCCTCACCTTTATTTTTTGTTTTAATTTAGCAAAAATGGCAGTGAAACAATTATTAAATATACTTTATTTCTTATTATCTTCTGCTGCAACTAAAAAGTTTATAAATTGATATGTTTAATTAATTACAAATGGAAAAAAAATTAAAAGTATTCAATTTGTGGAGAAAATAGAATTAGCCTCATTTACGTTATATACAAGAAATTACACAAAATATCTTGTTTTTACGTTCATTTAATATTTAGTATTGCTTCCTAAATTTTTAATGACTTCAAATATGCAACTTGACATACTAGTTACAAGATTTCGGATAGTTTCCACGGATATTTCATTCCCAGCTTCTCTGATACGAGTTTTCAGCTCGAAGGTGGATTCAAATTACTTACCATTTTCATAAACCTTTCTAGAAAGTATTCCCCATAGATTTTCAACTGGGTTAAGATCTGGACTACATGCGGGCCATTCCATTACGTAGTTATTGTTTTCCCTAAACCAAGCTTTTATAAGCTTTGAATTATGGATAGCAGCATTATCTTGTTGAAAAGTGAAATTTTCACCCATCAATTCATCACCATGTTCAAGCAAACTTATTTCTAATAAGTCAATGTAGTCCTGTGAATTCATTTTTGTTGAAATCCATGCCAGTGGACGTTTTCCAGCCAGTGGACGTTTTCCAAGGAAAAAGCCCCCCCCCCCCCCAAACCATAACAGTTCCACCACCAAAGTTACGACTCATCCGAGTTTCTTTCTCCTTTTGAAGGTCGTGCTAGTAATATTGATAGCCATCAGGACCATCTAGATTGAACTTTTTTTCATCACTAAAGAGAACTTGATGCCACTCTTCCCGCCAAGACATATATTCTTTTGCAAATCGTAATCTAACTTCTTTATGACGAGCAGTAAGTTTTGGTTTACGCTTTTTCCAAACTGTGTTCGGATCTTCATGTAAGATTTGTCTCACACGTTAAACATTTACAGGTAATTGTAAATCAGCGCGAATTTGAGATGCAGTCATGTGCTTAGCAGCAGCACGACGTACAATAACTCGTTTAGTACGATTATCAATTTTACGTTTGCCACCACTTTTGTTATAAGTTCCATAATTAACGCCAATCTTGAAGTAATTATTATTAAAAATTCACAAATACGTATCCCCAGATCAAAATATACAAGTAAATCAAAAATAATTGTTGATGAGGCTAATTCTATTTGTTACCGCAAATACATTTTATGGTATTTTTAAATGTACCGCAATTTAATTTTGCTATATTGTAATCTAAAAAGTTATTGTTTGTAACAATAACTACATGTGTGTGGATACAAAAGATGAACCGTACAAACTTGCTTACAGATTTACAAAATATTGGATCAATACATGGTGAAACTAATTCTATTTCCTTCACTGTATAAATTTACATAAAACAATTCTTTCCAAAAAATGTAGAGGGAGCAATCGTTTTAGGAATACCCCTCTTACCATGGATCCCCTCTTCCCATGGATCTGCTTTGGTTCAAAGGGTATCCGACAAACAAAAATTAATTTTTATACTATGATTAAATCAATGAACTATTCAATAAAATACCGTGGACCTTATTCGTGGAAAAAATTTCCAATGATGATTTCCAAATTATTGATCACAATAGATCTGAATTTAAATGTTTCTTTTAAAGTAAGCTCAAATCAATATAAAACAAATTTAATTATATCAATTAAGTTCAAGTAATGGTTTTAATTATAAATATTTTTGCATTTACATTTTCTTTCAACCCTAAACACCGTCCCAGCTTACACAGAACGTTCAACGAACGTTGTGAACGTTCAAGAACGCTTTATAAACGTTCGTAGAACGTGCTCAAACGTTCACAACGTTTTATAAACGTTCGTAGAATGTGCTCGAACGTTCACAACATTCGTTAAACCTACTTGAACGTTAGCTGGGGTAATACAAACATTGTTAAACAAGGCACAAAGAAATAGGATAAGCGCTGTACTTATAGCAGGGTCAGCAAGAAAAATGGGCAATTGAAGTTATTTTCTCGAGGCATCAAAGTGGATGCAGCATCACATATTCTTAATAAAAAGAAGAAATTGTAAATAGTTAATAAAAATAAAAAACTACCTATTTTGCAAATAAACCGTTACTTTATTGTAAAACTATTTCACGAGTAAATAATTTAGCTGATAGTTTGATAATTACCAAACTTTTGTGTAACAATTTTATTAGTGATTTATTCGTGATTTAAATTTGTTAAAATAGGAATACAAATAAAATATTAATGTACTAAAATTTTCATTTATAATTTAAACGCAACCGTTTTGATTGGCCTTTTGTTTTCATAAAAAAATAAGGCCATTAAGATTGAACTAGTTGTCCGAAGATGCTGAAAGAAAACGAGCAAAGATTCCAAAAGGAAAGAAAGATGAGAAGAAAAATAAACTAAAACTTTTAGATTGCGTTCGTTGGACAGAATATGAAATTATGCGCGAGCAGGTAATTAATTTATTTTTAAATTGTGTCATTTTTGTTAAAGCGAAATTGAAATAATTCTGTTATTCAATATGTCTTAATAACTTGATAACATAAAGATTTATATCTATGATTTCAAAGAGTCCCAAAATATCTTTAAGACAAAAAGTCTTTTTTTTTAAAAGTTATTTTTCACAGCGACTGAAAAAAAGATTAAAGTGATCTTGATACACAAACTAGACCAACTTCTAATGATCCTGTTCATCAATCAATCAATAAAAATTATTAAAAATTATCAACAAAGCAATGTTTACCAAAACTATAACTTTTCATATGGAAAACAGCCACAATCACTTAAAAAGTCTAAAGTTCGTTGATCATTAATTAAAAAAATAAATCGGAGGTGAAACAAAGCAATGCAATGCATTCTTAACGTGACAGTATTTCTAGCTTTTAGAAATTTAGCTTTTAGGTGTGAAAATACTGCTTTTAAGTTATAAATTATATTTTGTATTTTGTTTTTTGTAATTTAGAAATTAAAATTATAAGTTATAAGTAAAAATAAGTTTGTAAATAAAAAGTTATATTTGGACGACTAATTAATTTTTTTTTTTGTTTATTTGCAATTAGAATTCAGTCAAATGTTGAACAAATATGGGAATGGAAACTTTCTTGTTGCACTTGAATTAATTGCTTGCCTCAAAAAAAAATTGCAAGATTATTTGAATCTTGCTAATACGGCAGTTATCTACAATGGAGTTCAGGTTTTGATTAGAAAGAGTAACCTACAAACAACTTTCATTCCTTGCTCTGTTCACAGTTTATTAAATTATCGTATACTAAAAAATCCTATTTTAGAAATATTTAAAAACTATACTACTTGCTCAGCTGGAGCCCAGGTCGTTGGAAAACTTTTAAGAAGAAGACATTGCTATCATTACATGAAATTTCTATTACGCGTTGGAGCTCTAGAATTCACGCAGTCAACTCGCTTACAAAAATTCAAGAGAGATCACGAAAGCATTACATCTTCTAAAAAAGTTAAATCTTTCAGTTGAAATTAATAATGAAGTGCATTATATGATTAAGTGGATGAATTGCTTTTGAGTATTTTTACTGCTTTTTGGGGAATATTTGTTTGTAGTTAAAGACGTGAGTCTCCAATCCGCTCAACCTTTTGAAGGATCTTGATCGAATCCGTTTGATAGAGAAAACAGATTCTGCAAAAAATTTGCAATTCAATAAAATCATGTTTGTTGAAATAAGATTGCAAAAAAAAAATATTCCAGAATGAAACTACGTGTTAAAACCACGAAGAACCATCCAAAAGTTTCGAATGTAAGGTATTCAGAGTTGTACTGGACAATCTTACTAGCCAAATGAGAAAAGATTTATAGTAATTTAAGAGAAATGTAACAAGTGTTCTTTCTTTTTGTCTTAACAGAAGTTTTTAAATGACGAAGAGCTACGTTAAGAATCTTAACGTAGTTCTTCGCTAAACTCTATCCAGCAGACTTGAGTAAAAATAAATTTTCCGAGTTTTCTTTGAAAATAAATTAAAAAATAAGTGTACTAACTTGTTTGCTATTTATTATTTTAAGACTTGAAGTATGATTGAGCATCCAATAAACTTTTGAACATAAGCATCACAAAAACTTTGCGATGGACAAAGGTATAAGATGGATTGAACTTGCTATTTATAAGCCGAGTGTTCTCTTAATTTTACTTGTAAACTAATGTAAACTACTTGCAAACTAGTGGTAGAAATTGGTTTTATCATTTCGTAAAATATATACGTAATAAAATTTAAATTAAATATCGTAATAAATATCGTAATAAAATGCGTAATTCGCTAATAAAATTCTTAAACAACAACAACAACAACAATAACAACAATAACAACAACAAAAAGTAGAGTGGTAACATTAACCAAAAACGTTTCTCAAATTTTAAAAATTTCTTTTTTTGTTATAAACTTAAATGAACTTAACGAACTTGTCGTACCTTTGAATACTTTTTGAAAGGTATTCCATACTTTAGGACCTCGATATGAAATGCTATATTCTGAATATTTATTTATTATCCGAGGCAGTTTATATGTGTTTAACATATTTGCTCTAAAATTATAGTTTTCATTTTTATTTAATTCAAACTTGTTATTAAAGCTTATAGGAGAGATATTGTAATTGTAACGATACATGAAAGTTAAATGCTGATAGACATTTATTTTAAACACATTCATCGTTTTCATATCACTCATTAAGGGTTTAGCGTGTTCGCGCCTATCCTTATAGTAAATGATTCTGCAAGAATGTTTTTGCAAACTATACAGTTTTTTAAGCTTTGATGTTTGAGTACTTGCCCATGAAATGTTTGCATAGCAGATGAAGCTTTATTAGCCCAAAGTAGATTAATTTCAGACTTTGTGTATTGACGTAAGGGCGAACTCGATACATCAAACCTATGATTTTGGTGATTTTTGACTGGATTTATATTATATGAGGGAGCCAGGATAAATTTTCATCAACAATGATTCCTAAAAATTTTATACTGGATTGCTTTTTAATTAGTTTATCATTTAGGAATAGTTTAGGCAATTTGAGAGGAAGATTTTCCTCTTGTATTTTTTTATGGAATAGTATATAATTTGTTTTCTCAGCATTAAGAGAGAGTTTGTTAGCTTTAAACCAGTTGTTTACTTTAACTAGTTCTATATTCATGTCAGCATATAATGTTTTGATATCATTGTTGGTAAAAAGTAGATTCGTGTCATCAACAAACATGACTGAATTCAGTTTTAAGGATGCATTACAGAAGTCATTCATATATATATATATATATATATATATATATATATATATATATATATATATATATATATATATATATATATATATATATATATATATATATATATATATATATATATAATAAAAAAGAAGTGGACCAAGAATTGAGTATTCTGGAGTATTAAATGTTTTATGTGGAGTCCCTGCGGGACTCCACATAAAACATTTAATACTCCAGAATGGACATTATGTAAATATTGTTTTCTGTTGGTAAGATAGCTTTTAATCCAATAATAGGTTTTATTAACTATTCCGTAATGTCTTATTTTATCTAAGAGAATGCAATGATCCACTGTATCAAATGCTTTTAATAAATCAAGAAACACTCCTAAAGTAAACTTATTATTTGCAAAACCATTAGTTATTTGATTTACTATTTCAATAATTGCATGCTCATTTGAAAGATTTTTTGAAAGCCAAACTGATTTGGGTAAAAAAAATTGTTTTTAATAAAGTAATCATAGATTCTATTATAAATTACACGTTCGAATAGTTTTGAAAATACAGAAAGTATTGATATGGGTCAGAAGTTTGTAATGTCAGAATGATCATTACATTTGCATAAAGGAGTTACTTTTGCTAATTTAAGTACATTGGGAAAAATTCCAGAATTCAACGAGAGCTTTAGTATATGTATCAGAGGTCTATTAAGGCTGTGTTTGTTTGCAATAACTATATCAATAGGTATCTCATCAAACCCTGATGCTTTTTTTTTTTTTAAAGAGGGAAAAGCTGCCTTAAATTTGTAATAGCTTAATTCGTAATCGTGCAACGTTATTCGTGGGTTTTTAAAAAATTCAGATGTTGGTATTATTTTTTTGACAAGGTTCGCACCAATAATAATAAAATATTTATTGAATTTATTCGAGATGATCGTTGTTTTCAAAAACAATTCGTTTAGGTAGCGAAGGTGAATTTAGTTTTTCTCTTCCCATTATTACATTAAGGATGGACCATGTTTTTTTGCTATCAAATTTACATTTGTTAACTTGATTACTGTTATATTTTTATTAAAATTTTAATATTTTTAAATTAAAACTTTTTTTATTATAACTAATTATGTATTTGCCAATATTTACTTTATAGTCAGTAATTGTGGTCAATAATTGTATCTTAGCTGATAATTTTTATTGGTTTGTTGAATTGGTGTGAGTATGTTAGAAGGTAACAAATTTTACATAATTATTTACAAGCTTTACATTTCACAAAGACATAAACAAGTTCTCTAAACACCAAAAAAAAAAAAAAAGAAAGTCTAGTACGACAATGCAAAACAAGATGGTTTATATAAAGTTTTTGATGTAAAAAGTAACGTTAAGTTATTATTATCAAATAGGAGGGGTGACCACAACATTTCATGCCCATTCCTATCCTAGGTTTATAAATAGGTATATAAAGTTTTTGATGTAAAAAGTAACGTTAAGTTATTATTATCAAATAGGAGGGGTGACCACAACATTTCATGCCCATTCCTATCCTAGATTTTAATAAATATCTCACAAAGTTAATAAACTCCAAAATATCATATTAAAAACGATCACATATTTAAGTTTATATTTTATAAAGAATAATAATTTTAAAATTCTTATTATTCTTTATATTTTATAAAGAATAATAAGAATTTTATAAGCTCGCTTACTTTTTCGTGTTTCATGCATAATTTCTAAAATTTTTATTTGTTTTCACTTATTTTCTCTCAAATGAATTATATTACCATGATTAAAAAATGTTCCAAATTTCATGCTAAAATGACTAGTAAATTTTGAGTAATTACAAAAAATCTATTATTTACAATTTTTTGCGGGTAATTGAGGCAAAGATTTTCAAGTTTGAAAGCATTTTTGAAAATTATTTGAAATTATGTATTTATGTTGTAAAATTGAGAGTTTGCTCTAGTTCCAATAAGATTTTGATATATTTCTTGGGGGTACCACTACATAACTTTTAGCTTTGATTGCTGTATTTATTACCGTTAATAAGAAATGGGTTCAATCAAAAAAACACGTAATTAAAAACTTCTATACAATAACAATGATGTTTGAGCTTTTACTTTTTGACAGCTCGTTATAATTGTGCGGTTTTTTTTTTTTTTTTTTTTTTTTTTTTTTGAGTGGTAACAATAACTATTACCGCATTCTAATTGTTTTCATTCTTTAATTAATAATAAAAACATTTTGAGTGGATTGAAGTTAATTTAATTAGCAAAATTTACATAAAAAAGTTAGACTGATCCATTTTTGTGGTTGATCCATATTTGTGGAATAACTGTAACACTAACTAATATTTATAAACAATAATAATTGAACTAATATTTATAAACAAATGTTTCAATATGAACTTGATATCAATAATACTTTCCAAATTTAAGATATTTTAAATATGAATGGAATTTACTAGCTATTATTAAAATTATGTGTTTTTAACCAAATTTCGTAGTCATTGTTTAATTGTTTAAAAAAAATATTACTAAAAAAAGAAATGAGCGTAAAACATGCAGTTTAATTTCTAGAGAAAAATATCTGATTCTAATCGGATCCTTTTAGAGATAAATACTTGTATCTTTTGAAAGATATAAATTCAGTGCCTAATAGTTTGAATAATGATTCATTAAGCATTGAAAATTAACCTTATTCAACAAATCTGTCTAACTGCTTGCTTTGATGACAAAAATGTGTAATCTCTCGCTTCAAATAGCAACGTGGGAAATTAACTACTTTCTATAATACGTCGCGTCAAATATCTCTTCAGCGATTTATTTTTATTTAGAAGTAATTTGAACAAAAAACAAACACTTGTACATAGTAGGCTTGCTTATCAAGCTTTAAAACTACTTGCATGTCAAATTAAATTTTACTTAAAAAAAATATGTTCGGTTATTTTCTAAAATAATTTATTATACAAGTTTTTCTCATTGAGAAAATTTAAGTGTCAATAATATGTGACGCTCTGAATCTTTTAGGTCGTTACGGTCACCACATTTTATGCAGCTATCATCACATTTTACGCAGCTGTCATCACATTTTATGCAGCTGTCATCACATGTTATTACTAAACTTATTCACTTCAGATTGAAGCATATTAAAAAATATTGAAAGTATTTAAAAAATTCGTTTCGTTTTATTAGAAAATTTGATTGAGATTAGAATTAGATTTAGATATTAACTTGGACGCTTTTATGCAATCTTGTTCCAACATATGTAATTTTTGTTTTCGATTATCTGCTTTTTCTCTTGCCTCTAAAATGCGTAATGAATTGTCTATTTCACACATTGAAGCCTGGAACCAAAACATAAAAAATCAACAGAAATGACTTTTTATATGAAAAGTAAAAGGAATAAATAAGTATGAAAACAACAAATAAATAACTTGTAATAATAAAAATATATGACCTATAAGTTAATAATGAAAACTCACAGGTCTTTCTTTGCGAACAAAAGATTTTCTGTCTGTTTCTCTTAATTGACACTCGTCGTTTAAAGACATATGATGGCATCTTCTTGGATTACTAGTTCTAACGTTTGAAGTTTTGTCTTCTGTGCAGCCTGCTTGATTACCGTTTACTGAAGAGTAGATTTTCCTGCCACATAAGCATCTTGAATAACCTGATAACAATAAAGTATTGATTAATTGTAATTGGTCAATACAAATGTAACAATACAATATATTATAATGTAAAAATGTAACCCAAAGCATAGACTTGTAGGCAGGGCTGTACCGACGGGGGTGTGAGGGGTGGACACCCCCCCCCCCCCAGATTTGCAAAATTCTGTCGGTTTTTGACGGAAAATTCAAAAATTAGGATTTCTGTCGCTTAAAAAAAAAAAAAAAAAAAACCTCTTGTCGTTAAAATTACATTTTTTCATTTTTATCCCCCACCCCCCTACCCCACGTCTTTATCGTTCGGTACGGCCCTACTTGTAGGGCAAAGTTGCATAAGTTAAGCATGTTAACAGGGTATTGTATTTTGCAGCCAAAATATTATTATATTTATATTTTTGCAGATTATTATAATTTAGTTTTTCCTTATAAAGAATATAAAAAAAAAGTTCATTAAATAAAAAAAATTTTATACCGAAAATTGCGTTATTTTCAACACACCCAATCATTTCATCTTGGGAAACTAGTTTCCAAATAGGAGCTTTTTTAATGGAACTCAAAAAAATAATCATAAAATAAATAAAAAATTGAATCTTTAAGGACTATACTGAAATTAAAAAGTTATTTTTCAATCTTAAAAAAAAAAAAAAAATTAGAAATCTTTCCTATCTCTTAAAAAGTTTGCGTTGCTATTTTTTGATAAAACTTTCGCTCTTGAAATACCAAAATAAAGCTCCGTGGAGAATAACTTTAAAAAACGCACCTTTTTAAATAAAATGCCGCATCTCATCTTCAGCGTCTCAAAACGTTTCAACTTAAGTAACTTTATCAAGTACTATCATAATTTAAATAGCATGACAACAACTTATGTATTATCTCATTTAACCCATGGAATTAGCAGTATATGAGCATAAAATATTGAGGATATAGTAAATTTTTGATGATCTTGACGTTATTAAAAAATAATAAAAAATTATAACGGGAATCGTAAATTTTTTTAACAATAAGACAATGAAAGCATATTAACTATCCAACCAAGAAATTAAAATAAATAACCCCTCCAAACTTGTTTGAATATAATTAACCAAAAAAATTCGCAAAAAATTTAGTGGTAAAAGAGGTATACCATCTAAGGAACCTGCTCATCTTATGCAACCTTTCCAGATTCAAAAATGGTTTGAAAATCAAATTTAAATATTGAGTGCATTATTATTAGTGACCACGGCATCAAAACTCTGTAGGTTGGCCTAGTGATATCATGCAATTTATTTAAAAGATAATTCAACAATTCTATATTAATGTAATTATCCAATCTGAAATAAATCTGGTATATAATGAAACTAATAAAACCTTTATTTTCGCTACTAAAATATTTTTAGTTCAACAGCTTACTTGCATCTGATGTTGCAGTGGCTCTGCGTCTATTTATATAGCTAATTCCTTCACCAGCATCACTGTTCTAGAAAAAGTAAATTTATTCCAATTAAAAGTTAAATATTTCTAAATATTTGTTAAATTAGTTTGAGATTATTTGAGGTTATGTAGATTAATACATCTGATCAACAAGGGTAACAGTGCTCAGAGTGTAAGTAATTTATTTATATATTATTTATATAGCTAACTTTATCGCCAGCATCACTTTTCTAGTAAAAGTAAATTTATTCTAGTTAAAAAATTCAAAATATTTGTTAAATTAGTTTGAGAGGCCAGTTTCAGGGGCGTTTACAGGAATTTTTTGGGTAAGTCTCGAAAAACTGTTCCCCCTCCCCCTCCCTGGTTTTTTTTTCAGCTTTTTGTTATAAAAATGTTTTAATAATTCTTTAAATGACTTTTTTTTTTTTTTTTTATAATTTATTTCGTCACTATATATTTTACATACAACAAACTTTAATTCGTGTATACATTTATAAATAAGATAAAAATTAAAATAATGACAGGAGCAAGTAGAAGACTGCAGTCTTATCATCAAGCCCCTTTCATTTGGGATTTTTCAATAAGTTTCACGTGAGATTAACGTGACATTAAAAATTCATAAGTAGAAATAAAGCAAATACTTAGCCTTGTAGGTAAAAAACAAAGCCTTGTACGTAACGATCTGATAGATGAAGATAGAAAAGAAAAACTATTTGTATTGTGATATAATCATCGTTTGTGGTTATAACATTGCTAAAATTGTTGCTATATAAAGCTCATAATATGATTTTTGCAAACTAAAAAAAATATTTTTTGAATATACAGGTTATATATTTTTGTATATACAGGTTATATTTTTGTATATACAGGTTATATTTTTTTAAATACAAAATTTTGCTGTGTAAATTTTTTTATATAATTTTATAAATTTTAATTATCAATAAACTTTATAAATACTTCAAGCTTATTTTAATAAATGTACAATGCCTAATTTTTACAAAGATGTCTGGCTATGGAAAATAGCTAAGAAGCTTTTTGAAATTATATTTTTATTAAATTTAAATTTCATTTAAAACAACTCATAAGTATTTATAACAAACTTGTTTACTATCTATAGACTCTGTGTGAAAAGCTAAACTAAACCATTAAGACTTTATCTACCATTTTGCTTTGCAGCTTCTTTTTACTTTTCTCTTATAACCTTTAAGGCGCCTCAGTAAAGAAAAGGTTTGTTGCTTGTAATGTTTCAGTATTATTAGATTGGAGTTCATTCTTGAAATTTAGACAGTTGAAAATTTAGACAAGTGAAATTTAACTAAACTTTACCCAGGTCAAAAGCACGTAATAAAGCCTTTGGTTTGGCAATAATAAATAAACTTAATAAAGCCTTTGGTTAAATAAAAGAGACTTAAAGATATGATGTGGTCTTTGCAATTGTATAACAAAACACTGAATTTCTGCAATTTTTTTTTAGAAGAAACTGAAGATTTAGAGGAAACAAAGAAATTCAAAGATAGGAAAGGGATTATTCTAGACCGTTTTTGACAGCGCCAACCGTATTTGAGCGCATAATTAGCCGCCATTCAAATTGAAATTAGAGGAACTTTTTTTTTTACATATTTTACGGAAAATATTTTTTCCGCAAAAAAACGCCGATTTTCTGCAAAATTTTGACGGAACGGGGGTATCACCGCCCAAATTGGTTTCCTAGAATAGGCTCTGACAGGACCTTTATAACACTTTAAAATTGTATCACCAAACATTGTGTTAAACTCAGTATTCAGATGGTCTAGTAAAGAAACAGTGATAAACAATTTAAAATAATTTAAAACGCAATTTTTAGGCTTGTTTAAAGCATATTTGGAAGTGTCGATTAAAAATATTTTTAAGCATAGAGACACAATCTTTTTTTATAATTACTTGCTTGCACGATCGTGTAATTAAAAAAGTTATATTAAAACCATATTTGCTATACACAGTGCAACAATAAAATCAAAATTTGTTATCAACTTCAGTAGAAAAAGCAGTAGCAGAGGTTGTACCATTAAATATTCTACTGATATTTTATGACATTCTTTGAGACAGAGAACTACAGGAATAAAAAACTTCTGTAAAGTATCTATTATGTAAGTAAGTAAAGCCACGATTTCGCACTTCATAATATCCAAAGAAAAGTAAAAGTAAGTTTTATTATTTATAATTTATAAAAAATTAGTAATAGGTTTTATTAAAACATTAATTAAACAAGTTTTTCCTTTATGTGGTTCATCATAATTCCTATTATGGTTCTCATGTCTCCCATAAAGGATAAAGAATATGGCTAAATAAAAATTTATACTTAATAAGTCTAAAATCTGGAAATAGACATTTCTAATTTTTTGCTACAAATGCTTGAGTATCAAAGAAAGCCAAGGAACAAACACTAGTGTTTATCGATGCAATTATAAACAGCTTCTTCTAGTAATAACTCTCTGTCTTCCTTTCTTTTATCCAAAGGAAAACGCGATATCAAAAATTCTACACAATTATTATAATATTTGATCGCCTAACTTTAAAAGAATGATGTTTTCTTTAACGGACTAACTTTCCTTTGAAATGCTGTATAAACTTGTGAATTAAGCTATATTTTGAACTAATTAACGGCCATATTTTATGTTTAATAAAATTCAATAATTACTTAACTCAAAAGTTATTTTAACCTCCATTCAAATATTTTAATTATTATTTTTTAATAATTGCAAAATTATGAAACTGAAATACTATTATGTTTTCTGGTTTTACATTTTTTTCACTGTTTCAGATGTGCATAATTTGTTTAATTTTTGCAGTATTTTGGTTTTAATAGTTACTTATAGTAAAACTTTTTTCAATTTGAAAAACTTTAATTTAATTTTTTTGGGTACGTCCAACGACGTAGCAGACATCCCCTAGACACGCCCCTGAGTTTGGTTTATATGTTATTTAGATTAATACACAACAAGGGCAACACTGCTCAGAGTGTAAATAAAAAGTTCCTAATAAAAAATTTTGTCACCCCTCCCCTACCGTATTGACCTCTAATATTTTTGCATGATTTTTTCCTACTTTAGTTTCAGGATTTTCTTAAAATAAAAATATAAAAATGTAGTCTATTTGCAATTAAATGAACCTTTAGCCTTTAGGCTTCTAAGAAGGATTTTTTAAATTAAATAAAAATGTTTTTATAAATAAAATTATTTTTATTAATTTATAATTTCGATGCGTAACACGATTAATGTTAAGTAAATTTTGGCATTAAATTTGAGAAAATAGTTTATTTTCATTTTGAAATAAAAAAATATATTGTTTCGTAAAACTTAATGCCAAAACATTTATATGATATAAATAGCCAATGCGCATTTTTCTACTTTTTAGTGAAATTCCAAAACCAATATCTATCCATATACCGAAAGGTAGAGTTAAAACATATGTTGACATTTTAAATCTGATGTTTTTCCTGTTCAGGAAGTGTTTTTCAGTTTTTTTAATTTGTTTGCGCTTTAAGTGTTTATTTTAACTAATATTTACAAACAAATAAATATTTTTTCCCGCTTATCTCACTTTACGAAGGTGCGAATAAAAAAAAGTTGTAAGTTGATGAAATAAATTTATAAAATATTATTTTATTTTGTTTTTAATGTTTCAAAAAGATTTTCACATTATGACGTGTCTGAAAAAAAAAAAAAAATACAGTTTATGTCTAACTTAGTTGGCTTAAAAAACATAAAATAAAAAAGAACTTTTTTACTTTTATGTCTGAACAACTTTATTTTAAATAATATTTTTCACAAAAAGCTATGAAACGGAAACTAAATACTGACACTTGATTCCATAGTTAGTGTCACTAATTTACAAAAATAACATAAATACACTTTTAGTGACCAGAAGTGCTTTTTTAAATATTATTTTGAACTGGTGTTTTTTGTTCACTTAAATAAATCTCAATAAAAAGACTACAATTCTAAAGAATGATTTGAATTTTTTGTAAACGGTGTGAAAACTAGTAAAATGGCGTGAGTTTAAGTTTTGTGATGCAAAACGGTGAAGTGTGGTTTGAATCAATGGGAAAAAAAAATTGTTGTAAAGTAAAATGAGTTTCATTGAAATTAAGTTAAATTTAATTAAATTTTACAAATTTGACACAACAACATAATACCAATCAACTTACCAATCTCATTCTTAAATCATGTTCCTAAAACAAAAAATATTTATTAATTTCATATACTTTTTTAAATTAAAAAAAAACTTTTATTAAGTAATTGTTACGATTTTTGTGAAAAAAGTTATTCATATAAAGAAAATTATAAAAAAGCAGATTTCATCATTTTTAAATTTTTACTAAGTTTATTAAACATAATTACTTAACAGCAAGCAATGGAACAACATACACGTACACACATACCAACATCAACACATACAACTGCGCACTCACGCATAAAACAGGACAAGATGACGAACATTTTGAAAACCTTTAATTTTTGCGAGTCTGTCATGGAACAGTAATATTTTGTCAATATGTTTATCTTATCTTAATGATTTATTGCAGCATGAGTTTTCAGTTTAGAATTGGAAGAAGTTTTAATAACATTTTTATTGAATTTTCGAAACTGCCCACTACTTTACCAGAAATATTACAAAATAAACTCACGTCGCAATAAAATAAACTTAAAAAAGTTCTATCCGTGGAGTACTATCAATTAGCAATAACCCTAAACGTATTATTTTTTTTTTCAGCTAATAAAAAACTTACGCGAATAAAATCACATTAACAATAGAGGAATGTTCTTAAAACGCACTCTACCCTCAAAATGTACTTCCTATGATATCTAAAAAATGTGCTAAATAAATGCGATAAATATTGTTTTATTTGATAGATGTTGCGACAGTTGTACACATTTGATATCAAAACCATGCTTATGTCAGACTTGAACTTGCACAAAGGAGAAAAGTTTTAGCACTACTTTCACTACCCAACGAGCACGGAAAAAAAGGCGTCTCTTGAACGTTTTGAACGTCTTTTGAAAGTTTAAAAGATGTTTTTTTCAGATCCTGTGCCCACTGGGTAAAGTTTAGCACTTTTCTAAAATTGTTTATAGTATTTCAAAACTTTTTATCAGAAAGCCTAAACTTGTTTAAACAGATGTAAGCAATGTCGAGGCTTATTATTTTTAATGTTATGGCTTAAATATTTTTAACACAGTTTCCACATGAATTCTGAGAACAAATATTCGTTAAACTAATGTCTTTATTAATTGAAATATTCAGGGTTACCAGTTTCTAAGTTGTAACATGCCATTCCATGTTTTGAGTCGGCATTAATCATGGATCTTGCTTTTAAAAAGAACATACAAAATTTATTTAAAAAGTTTTGTAAACGCTACATTATTTAGAAAAACTGGTATTTTAAAACACAAGCTATAAATACAGTTCTATTTCTAGCTTTTTTTTTTTTTAAGTTTTTATTCGGCAATTTATTTTACCCCGTCTTACACACAAACACACACGCACATACTTAATATACAAGATTTATCAAAATAATGTATATATTATATAGTAATAAAAATGTTAAAAAAAACATCTATAAACCTTTTCTAACAGTTTTTGATACTTTCCCAATTTGAAATTAAAATCTTTTCTTTCATGATCATGCAACATTTTATGGCTTGAGGCGTCTGAAAATTTTCTTACGCAAACAGTATCTTCAGAACACTTTTCTAAATCCGAAGTTGAAGAATATCTAACAATTGCGTACGTAACACCAAATCCGTTTTTGTTCATTTCAAAAGCAGTCATTTAGCTATTATTTGAAACTTGCTAACAAAGACTATACCACAGACTATATCATAAAACGATACAAACTAAATATTTTTTTTTTAGCGTTAATGGAATTTTTACGTGAGTTAGTAAAAATAATATTGACTTTTAATTTTAACTTTATTATTGACAACTGACAAAATGGTTACTTTTAACAGTTTCGGTTCACATGAAAGTTATAACTAAGCAAGAAGCATGTTTACTTTAATATTCTTAAAAATATTTGCATAACGGATAAAATATGAATAACACACAACAGCTTGAGAAAAAAAGGTTGGTATTTTATTTTCATCAAAAACGAAGGCAATACAATTAATATTACTTTATTATCTGAAAATGAAGCCAAATAATTAAAAAAGGAGGGGTTAAATTTAATCGAAGACTATTATTACAGAGTATTACCAAGAAAACGGCTTTAGGATTACAAAATGAAGTTAAGTATTGACTACTCTGCTTAATAATATTTTTGTAATACATTTTATGTTTATTATGTAAGCAGTTTAATCAAAAAAATGTTTTTGCTCGAATTAAAATTGAAATTAAAAAACTGAATGGGCATTAGAGCGAACATTAAATATTGTGTTATAAAGCTAGATCAATTATAATTTAAATAAATGTATTTATGACGTAAGCAGTGATTAGGGTTTTAATGACAATTGTTGTACATTGATTTTAAGTCACTGATTTGTTATAAAATTGTTACATTGTGAATAAATTAAAATATTTAAAGAACTATTGTTCAATGATAAAGTTTGAAAGCTAGTTTAAAAAAATTGTTTTTTACTTTGTTAATTACAACCATATAATTCCATTAAGTTAACTTTACATTATTAAAATAGAGGTAACTAGAAGAAGAGTAAGAAAAATTGAATGAAGAAATTAGAAAGTTATTTCGTTAATAAGTTTTTGTTATAAGACTCTAAACATAAAAAACATTTTAAAAAATTGTTGTCAAGTAACTTATTGTTAATTATTTTTTACCATGGTTTATCAAGATCATCAGATGTTGATAAAGAATTATAAGACTTTTTACCAAGTCGTTACAAGTTTTTTATAAAATGGCAAAAAAAAAAATAAAACTAAACTAAGGTTTTGACACGGTTAAACAACTGCTTCTACTTAACTACATCTACTACTGCGCTCAATTAAACTTATGTTTTTGTAATTTAAAATCCCAAATTAAATTTGATTTGATAATACATATATTGACGTCATTAAATACTTTCAAAATGAGTAGGCTACCTTTAAAAATATTAAAAAAAAAAAAAAATATCTTTCGTAAATTTTTTGATTATACAAGTCTGATCATCAATATTTAACTCGAAGAATTGTTTTGTCTCGTGTTAGTAATGTATCTACTTTGACTTGGTATTATCACAATAAAATTCTAAGAAACCGCACATTTCGTTTGTCTAAAATGATTTTAGTATAAGCTTCGATATTCACGTTAGACTTTATGTAAACAAGAGTATATATTTACGATTGCAAAATAATATTACTTAAATTCATACATTTACGATATAAGTTTACGAAAGCGAATATTATTATCATGTAAAATTTCTGAAGTGTTTTTAGAATTTATCCAATAAATCAAAACATCTTTCTCTCTTTTTTTTTTTTTTTTTTTTTTTCTTTCTTTTTTTTTATTATCTAAAGTATTTCATATGTTTTTTCATTTTATTATATTTTTTGTTTAGTTTTCAAGATTTCCTGAAATACTTATTGATAAAAAAAAACTTCGAAATTTGTTGATTTTAATAATTTAATATTTTGGGAAAGTTTACCTGAACAAGTTGAATTTCGTTCTAGTCGACGAGAAATTACGTCATATTTGAAGAATGTGTCATGCAATTCATTGGCTTCAAATAAAAATTTTTCTTTTTTAATTAAATCGAAGATATCTTACAAATAAGTTGTAAAAAATTTATCTTATGAAAATTACTTGATGAAGTTTGATTTTGCTGTAGTATTTTATTGATAACATTATTTTTATATAGTTATCTAATTACACTGCTAGACTTTTAAAACAATGTTTCTAAAACTACCGCCTCCAATTTTTAAATTGGTTCCAACATCCAAGGCTACCTTCCCATAAACCTCAATCATATGATTGGTTCTAACGTTTAACTACCGCTATAAATTAGTTATATTGTGATAACTATTTCAAAGTTTAAAACTTTTTTAACGATTTGCAAAGTTATTTATACTTTGTTTAATTTTTAGTCACTTGCAAGTTGATTTTCTTACATTAGGCACAAGTTTATAATCTTACATTATTAGGTTTTTGAATGTACTGTATGTGGTTAATCGCTCGGCAGTGTCATTTAAACATTGAATTATTAAAATAAATATTTTAAAAATTTTTTGAAAGTGTATCACTAATCCATTTCCTTTATCTAGATTTTTTTTTTAATATTTCTTAGGAATCTTTCATAACTTTAAATGGAGTCATATTTATGTAAACCTGTTTATGATTATCAGGTAACTTTGGGTGTTAATCTACTATATCAAAGATGACTTAGGATGTTAATCTACTATATTAAATAACCTTAAGCAGGTCGGAAATATCCGCGATAATGCTAACACAAACGGCTTTTAATCATATATAGAAGTTTCTTTTTTTTAATTAAAACCCGTTATATCCTTTGATTTAAGAATTATTAACTGCTATTAATTATTTATTAATAACGGGGAGCATTATTGGAACACTCTTTTAATACTAAGCTTTAATGTATTTCTTGGTTTATGTACTGGTTTATGTTTCTGGTTATGAATGTCTTGGTACCATAATTGATTTTGACCATGAATAAGAGATGTTTTACAGTGAGTCGCTTACTAACTCATGATATATGAATTTATGTTTTTACAGGTTTTTTTTTAAAAATCTTAATTTTTTTCTAAAAATGTCAATAATTAATATTAGCTGAAAATTCGTTCGCATTTTTAAATAATGATCAAATTTTGATTATAATGATCAAAGTAATATATTGTTACTATAGTTACTATTGTGTAGAGCTGGGGTATTAAACTAGCTAAATATGACTTTTAATGTGTGGAGTGCTATAGCTGTTATATTAGCCGACTGATTTCATTTTTATTATTCTTTGTTTTCTAAAATACAGCTTTAAAAATGTATAAAAAAAAAACGCTATTGTAATTTAAGATTTTTGTTTCACACCTTTTACTTCAGGTTTTAGCAGGTTGCACTTGGCTTTCCTTCTCTGGAGTTTGCTAAAATAACTGATTTTTAAAAGCTAACAATACAGATTATATATAAATAAATTTGTATTTTAATAAATTTTTCAGATAATATATCAAATTTAATTGTTATTAATGATTTATTTACTAAAAACCCGTATTTTGGGTTGCTTAATGCTAATATATAGAAGTTTCTTTTTTAATTAAAATCCATTATATCTTTTAGGTTAAGAAAATTTGAGTTATACATTAGCAAACATATTTTTTCACATAGTTGCTGCTGCTTTTAGCTTTTAGTGTCAATTATAAGTTTGTTTATTGTTACTAATTTAACTCAGATTATATTAGGTCGGTAAATAAGCAAAAATAAAAAGTTTTTTTGAAAAAAAAGTTTGAAAAAATTGTCCTCAAACTTACATAAACACTCATTAGTTAAAATTTTTTTTAGGTTAACTTTTTCTTATTTTTATTGCTAATGTGAATTTATATAAATAAACTCTTATAAAAAGTTTTATTTAATATTTGCATCTACTAAATATCTTTGTGAGAATAAGAGTACATTTTATCATGGATATCAATATTTGTTGCGTCAATAAAAAATTTAAAGTTTTTGAATGTTTATTACTTCATCGTAATGGAAAACAACTTGTTACTGGGCTTGAAACTAATGCATTAGTTTTATCCCCAATTTTTTATTATAATGAAAAAATGTTAAATTAACAAATTATGTAACAATTTATTAAATGCACAAATTTTGTGTTGGTGTTGGCGTAGGCATTTTTATTTACATAACAAAAATATTAACTACTTTTTGAATCAATAATCTGAATGCAAATAATACAGAGGTGAGTTTTGAGTTGTTATGCGTTGAAGGAATATTTTGGTATTATATTTGTTTAATGAGAAAACATGTTTTGTCATTAAACAAATATAATACCGATAATTACGGTTTTAAATCAAAACTAACACCCCCTCAATGTACCGAGCTTAACGACTTTGAAAATGACCTTTTAAATTTAGTAAAATCTCTCAAATTTAGAAACATAAACAATCAATTTCAAACAAAAAAAAATAAAACAAAAATATTTTTAAAATTGTAACTAGCAAAGAAGTTCATATCTTTGCTGTTAAAACCAATAATCTGTTTAAAATAATAACGAAATATTTAAAAAAGCCGTTTTCTTTGCCACTTTAACAGACCAGCAGCATAGAATCATAAAACAAAAAAATCCCTCCTCTACTACAACAACAAGGGGATAAAAAAACTGAATCATGAAAGTTTTGATTTAACAATAGACAGCTACAATAGCGCTGAACTTTGTGAACTTGTAGGGATCTACATATATGTAGGGATCTACATACTCAACGAGCTATCCAATATAATTATAAAAATCAACATAGGATTTTACCATGGTGATGGCTTGTTGATAATACGCAATTCTAATGGCTAAGAAATGGAGGAATGCGGAAAAACATAATCAAAAAGTTTAAAGATATAGGATTTCAAATAGACATAAAAACAAATCTTAAATCAGTTAACTTCCTTAATTTCACCTTTAATTTAGCCTAAAACACCTATAAGCCTTTCAAAATATCCGAAGACAATCTTTAATACATTCAGACATCTTCTAATCACCCTCCACAAATTCTGCACTGAAAAATATCGAAAAAGTTACAAAAACCACAATAACAAAAATTATCTTCCCAATAATTGAAAAAAATGACCCAAAATGCAACTGCAGAAATAAAACAGAATGCCCCCGTAATGGTAAGTGCAAATCCATTATATACAAATGTATTTTCGTAGCTAAAAACTAACCCAACAATCTCAATATTGGGTTAACGAAAGGTGAATGGAAAACCAGACATAACAACCGCAAATCATCATTCAGTAATGTTAAATACAAAAAGTTGACCGCCCTATCAAACTACGTCTGGGATTTGAAAAACAATCTTAACAAAACCCCTACAGTCTATTCTGAAGTCAGTAACCCCTACTCGGGTATTTCCAAAAGTTGTCCACTATGTTGGTATGAGAAATTTTCTATTATAATGTATCCAAAACATGATAAACTGCTAAATAAAAGGACCGAAATTATATCAAAGTGCCGCCACGAAAATAAAATTTTATGAAAAAATTACAAACCTCGCTACAAACCTAACTAACAACTAACAACAACTATATTACTCTACTTCATATATCTTTACAGGGCCGACGACACGGGTTTTCAAGTGGGGCCACAATCATCAATTTTTGAAAAAAGTCCTCTATATCGAGATTTTTCTTTACAAAAAAAAAAAAAAAAAACTTTGGGAAAACCCCGGCCCCCTTCCCCGGTGTTGTCGGCCCTGCTTTAGGCTAACTAATAAATTACTCACATACATAGCTATTGTAATATACTTCATAATATTATTTTTATTTTTATGTCAATTTTCAATTGTATATATTTTTAATATATAAATAATGCACATTATCACATAAACGAATATTTTAAACAACCACTAAAACTCAGAGTTGCAATATCAAATTATATTATAAACAATAGCATTTAGCTAATTACTGGTACTGCAGGTAACAGTAACATTATACTATATATATATATATATATATATATATATATATATATATATATATATATAATATATATATATATATATATATAAAATATATATATACATCGGTTAGGAAGGAGGCGTGAACTTCTAATTAAATGCTCATCCGCGGTGCTCTGTAATAAGACCGTAAGGACTTCTTGGGGCACCTAAAATAAAAAATAAAATATATATATATATATATTTATTTAGGGTAGGTTAGGGTAATATGAGCACCTTGGTAATATGAGCATACTAAAAGATTTCTTAGATCTAAGCAGTGAAGTTAAAGTTGCTTTCTATTTTTTGAATCGATTTTATGTGGTGATAAAAGGAATCAGTATAATTAGAGTAAATAATTAGCAGGTATCATCTAATTAGCAGGTATCATCTAATTAAAACGCTATCAAATTTTTTGCGTTGTTTAAATAATATTATCACACATTAATAAATCTGTGACGCGAAATTTTGGTGCTCAAAGAATGAAATTTATTTTTTCATGAAGAAAAATAAGTAAGCTAGAAATCCGTTACATTTTTGTTTAAAAAACAATGCATAGAAACATTTAGTTTTAGCTTTACTTAAAGACGCCATTTTTGTGTAATATGAGCATGATCAAATTACCCAGTGTTTTTCATTGAAATTACCTTTTTTAAAGTCCTAATATCGCAGTAAAGTAAAAAATTTTAATATTTCAGCAATACTAAATAGTTTTCTGTAATTTAAATTAAAAAAATTTAATTTTGTTATCGTTTAAAGGTTTGAGGTAATAAAATTGAAAAAGTAAAGAACTTTTTTTTTTTTTTTTTTTTTTGCGGAAAACAAAATAGTATTGTTTCAATAGAAAGTGGTTTAAAATTTGATTTTTTAATGATAAGTTTTGTTAATAACAAATCATTTTATTCCAAAACTTAGTTATAATTGACAGGTTGGTATTTTTTAAAAAAATAATATTATTTATTTATCATAAATAATATTATTTTTTTAAATAATGTTAATTTATAGTTCTCATATTACCAAGTGGTCTGGGTAATACTTATGCTACTTTTTTAAAACCTCTGAGTTTTTAAGAAAAAATTTCGGGTGCCCAAATATCTATGTGGATCATAAATAGGGATTCCTAAAAATTGTTTATTCGCAAAAGTTTTGGATCCAGCGTAATTATTTTTGAAAATATTTCAATTTTCGCTTAAGGTGCTCATATTACCCTAATCTACTCTATACATGTGAAATAACCAACTTTAAAACAAAAGAAGCATTCAAAATTTTTTTACTTTCATATATATGACGTAAAGATTCTTGACACAAAAAAATTACTGTGATAGGATAAAACTTTTTCTTAAAAAACTTAAATTCATTTTTTATTCAAAAAATGAATTAAGTTTTTGAAGAAAAAGTTTCTTATATTAAATTATTACTAAGAAAATATTAAATATTACTAGAAGCCTTTTAGTATTTATTATCAGTAGTACTATTGGAATTGTTATTATCACTGTTTTGATACATGTAAAAAGTTATATAATAGAAATATTTATCCTTCTCCACTTATCTTCCTTTAATTCGTAAAGACTCCAATAGTTACATGCTTGGCCTGGGCATTTACATTTTTAAGAATTCACCTACTTGTTGGGAAACTAGGTTTGAATCCACAGATTATTCTTTTATGTGCTATCGTTTATTTCAATTATTCTTTTATGTGTTTTTGTTTAGCATCAATTTACTCAATCGCCTATCTCTTTGTTCTATATCGCTTTCCTTCATTTCAAGACTTCACTCTTTTAGATGTTATTTCTGATCAAATTGCCCAAGCCCTTTATCCATTTATCTCCTTATCCATCAGCCAATATTGTTGTTGTTGGTGATTTTAATGCTTATCACACTGAATGGCTTGGCTTTAGTGTCAGTAGCTCTGCTGGCGTTAAGCCCTTCAACTTTTGCTTCTTTCAATCTCTAACTTAACTTTTCAACTCGCTTTTCAGTCAACCCGAATCATTTATCTTCTCTACTCAACTTATATCTTGTTTCTGATCCTAGTCAGTGCTTAGTTTCTTCACATTCACTTTTAGGTGCTTCTGACTAAGGTTTGATCTTTCTGAAATTATTATCTCATTCTTCTTCATCATCAGAATCCCCTATCATCTTACCTCTTATAACTACCTTAAAGCTGACTGGGACTCTTTCCGTGATTTTCTTCGTAATGGTCCTTGGGTAGACCCCTTTCGCCTCCCTGCTGACAAATGTGCTTCTTACATAACTTCGTGGATTCAAGCTGGCATGGAATCTTTTATTCCCTCTCGACAATTCAAGGTCGAGTCTTGCTTTTCTCCCTGGTTTTTCTTGCATTGTGCCGCTGCAATTTCATATTGAAACCGTTACTTTCATATCGTCTGTTTATTACTGCTAGAAACCATTGTAAAAAAGGTTTTGTCTAACGCCAAATTTTGCTATTCTGAGGTCATAAAACCTCGTATTTCATCTCAAAATTAGGCTCTCGTGACTTAGAGAATTTTTAACAGTATTAATAATAAGAGCAAATCTTGACTTCTGTCTAATATAGCCGTCAAATAGGTTGATCCATTGCTAGACATTCGTATTACTCCAGCTTCTGTTTCAAAAAAAATTTCCTGCTTCTTCTACAGCTTGTGTAGTAAACAACATAGCTGTTGTAGTCTTGCAGAAGAGTTCCCCGGAGCTGTCATCTATACTTTCAAAATCTTCTTGTTTTCTTGCTGGAAAGCGGCATCTGTTATCCTTATTTTCAAAAATTCTGGAGAACGGTTTGACTCGTTAACTACCGTCCCATCGGTAGTCTTCTTCCTATCATAAGCAAGGTTTTTGAGTCTTTAATTAACAAACACTTAATCTCTCATCTTGAATTTAATAACTTTCTTTCTGATCATCAATATGGATTTTGATCTTCTCGTTCTACAGCTAATTTACAAACAGTAATAACCGATAGGTTTTATTATGCATTAGACTGAGGTGGAGAGGTTAAGGATATTGCCCTTGACATTTCTAAAGCTTTTGATAAAGTTTGGCATGCTGGTCTTCTCCATAAGCTTTCTTCGTACGGTGTTTCTGGTAACATCTTTAAGATTATTGAGTCCTTCCTTTCCAATTGTCATATAAAAGTTGTCTTTGATGGACAGCACTCTTTTTCCTATCCTGTTACTTCAGGGGTTACTCAAGGTTCAATCCTTTTTCCTACATTCTTTTTAATTTACATTAACAATCTTCCAATCTTTTTTAGAAGCCGTATATCAAATCCATTGCCAAACTAGCATCTGCTGATGTTGCATCTCTTTATCAAGCTTGACGCCTTCTTACTTCGGATTCTATTCTTTATCTCTATAAATCTTAAATCCGTCCTAGTATGGAATACTGTTGCCATATCTGGGGCGGATCTTCTAATGATGTCCCTTCTCTTTTAAATAAGGTATAAAAACGCATTGTAAACATAATTGGTCCTGCTCTTGCAGCCAACCTCCAACCATTATCACATTGTCGTACCGTATATTTTCCCGTACAGCTTTCTAATGTTCCTATACATAATGTTCATGAATAGAGGAATTTGATGTATAAAATGTTTTCCGTTAATTATATGGTTGTGAGGATCACTCAATTTGTTAGATAACACGATTTTGAATATGAATGCCATGATCATTTTAATGAGTGTACTTGATTAATGTAAATGAAAATAATCAAGGTATATAATCAGCTACTAAATTTTCATGTCTTTTATGTCTATGTCATGACTTTTCCATAAAAATTTAACATACAAAGCAACAAAAAACTTGCTTCAAAAGTACTCACATTTACTTTTAAGTAATGATGTTGTTATAAGACTTTTCCTTTTTTAACAATCTTATTTTGATTGTCAATTCAAATAATAACTTATAGTTTGCAAGTAAATTAATTAAAATTCCTTGAGTTTTGCAAAATTTATTTAATTTCCTGATTTTAGCAGGATGTCCAAGCTGCTGGCAACCCTGATTATTTAAAATTAATAAAAGTAAATAAATTGAAAGAAAAGCATTATATTATTACTTACAGATTAAAAATCTAAATACATTTTAAAGAAGGGTATTAATTATTAATTTGTCTATTGTCTGGTTTAAAATTTTTTTCATCGCCTTTTTGTACTATATTGAATTTTTATTACTATACTATATTTTTTTTACTATATTGAATTGTATACTATATTTTTTTTTTGTATTTTATTCAACTCAATCTATTCTAAAACGAGTGTAAAGTTTTTAAAGTTACCTAATCTTTTAAATTTGAAAATTTTAATTTTTTAGTTTTTAAAATTTGTATGAATTGAAAAAGCTTATGAGAATATTTGTTGTAGTTGTTTTACGAGTTCAATCTGAATAGACTATCAGAAACAATAACTATTGTTATTGTATTAACTTTTTCAGAAACAATAACAATACCTGTGATTTACAATTATTGTAATACTGTAATACAATGACATTAAATATTGTATTGTAATTCATCTTTATAATACAATAACAATTTATTGTTATTATAATTTTAAAAAATTATAGTAATGTCAAAATTTAATAAATGTTTCAACAGTCCAGTCTCCGAGATATGTGACCTTGAAATAGGGTAAAGCTAATATATAATTATTGATTCTATTTCTATTTTATTTGCTGAATATCACTTATCCTCGTTACAAACTTTATATAGCTCTATAAAAGTATGTTTGATTTTTACTGCTGGTGATAGACATGATCAATTACTACCATTTCTTCCACTTAGTTACTTGCTTATTAGTTGTTTGCTTTTACATTGAGCACCCATTCAATTGTTTTGAAACTTACTCAACTAACACTTACTCAAATATAATTTTGTCTTTTGTTTCTCTGAGACTTTTATGTCTGCATGTGTTTCATAAAATAACTGGATTTTTAGATCTAGTTGCAAAGTTATACAAGAAATTTGTTACATAAATCAAAAATAATGTTTTATTGGTATTCTAAACTGACTCATTTTTCAAAAATGACCTCTACAAAATTTACCAGTACGTTCTGATAGGTGATAAGTAATATGAAAATGTAGAAAATTTTTTTCAAAGCAAAAGTAGTTCACATTTTTAGACAATCTAATTGATAATTACCCAGTTCTTTCCTTGAATATTTAATATAGTTTATGCAATAAGATAGTTAAGATAAAAATCGTTATACAATAAAAGAAAATATATACAAAAAAAAAAAAAAACGCGGAGACTCGCAGAAGACCTTCAGGTCTTATCATCGAGAACCGCTCGTGAATATTAAGTACATTAAATTAACATGAAGTATAAAATCAAAAAAAACAAAACAATGTCGTAGTAAAAATTAGTAATAACTAGCGAGAACGTAAATTTCGTAATAATATATAAATAACACTTCACAAAGTAAATAATTATCTAATTACAAACATATGATAAATTATACTTGTATGATTTTGAATAAATATTATTAACGTTAATTCTAAATAAATTATTCTTTAAACAGTTATTGAACTCAAAATAAATAAAAAATTTATATGTAAATGGTTGCTAGAAACGGCTGCCGCAAGCGCCCCTAAACCTAATATTTATTAAGTATACGTAATATATATACTTCTTTGGCTTTCCTAGCTTCATTTTACTTCTCAAAATAAATAAAATTTATATATATATTAATGACTGCTAAATCGAGCCTCACGGGCACCTCTGAATTTTCTAGTGCCCAAATAATAATAAGTGTGTGGGAAATATGTTTTCAGCCTGCAAGTATGCGCGCGTATGTTGTTTACAATATAGACGCGACGTTGAACGGAAAGTCGTCTATATCTTATCGGCTAGAATTTATTTATCCAATAATAAGTACCAATTTTAGCGAGTTGTTGTATTTATAATAAGGTTTTATCACATTGGTAATATAGTTGAGTATTTTATAGCATCTCTTTCTGACCATCTTGTTTTGCACATCCCAATCAAAATCTTTTTTCTTTCAGTTGATTTACAACGGATCTCTGCAACATGTTCCAGCAAGCGCTCTCTTTTTGGAGAGGTATTGAAATAAATGGATATATTTCTGTATACCTACAAAATGTTATCAATGATTGGTATTTTTGATGTAGCAGCAATTGATAAATTCAAACTATGTGAGCTACAATGTGTTACAACTGCTTTTGGTGATCCTTTTAAAATAATAAATATTGATGGCAACACCTTCTTTTACAGATTGCATGTTTGTTGCGCCATCGTAACACTGGCCTCTACAAGAACTAAGATCAATTCCACTTTCGCTATAAAATTTCATCAAGCTTTCCTTATATGTTTGTCTGTTATCGTGTCAAGATTCAAAAAGTTAAAAAATACTTCTCTAATTTCTTTTTCTCCGTTTACGTACCTCATACACAGCTTTGATTTCATTAATTAGCCGCTCTTGAATACATTTCTTTCCAATTATATCAAATAATTCATTTTGAATTTTTGGGCCAAGGTAGCTGACATCTTTGCGTAATGGTGTTTATATATGCGCATTAAGTTCAGCGTTATGGCGAGCTTTTTCTTGCACAATCGCAAGATAGTTTCCATGATTATCTTTTCGGTCGAAGGTTTCCATACACTTTTCATAAGTTCCAAGAAACGCAAGTCCTTGTTTCCAGATCAAATGCAATATTCTACCTAATGTTTCAACAATGTACGGGTACATTTGTTGTTGGTTTTTTAAAGTGCTATCGCTTTGTAATGAAATGGTTTGTCTTGGATCTTTAAAACAACAACAAATGCCATTAGCTTGTTCGATAGCTTCTCTATGGTATTTATTGTCTATATGTAGTTTTTGTTTCTCTAAAATAATGTGCCATTCCTTATATCCACGGTTAACAAAAGCTCCCAAAAAATTTTTTTTATTCTGCTTTAGAAATAAAGTGCAGTATATGCAGTAGACTGCGTCTTCACTTTTGCTGTAGACAAATCTATTTTGTAAATATTCTTCTTTACAAGCGCGTTTGCAACCATGTTTTAATGTTTTGGGAAATTGAAAATGTATCTTCTGTTTTAAGTTATTCGTAAACATTTTATATATTTCATTAGGTAATAATTCCAGATCTTAAACTATACCAAAATTAAAAAAACTCGCATAAACATTTCAATAAAAAACAAGTAACAAAAAAAGTACATCATAAAAAAATTTAAGGTATAGATAGTATCTATATCTATATCTAGTTAATATCTATATCTAGTTAATATCAAATTAATCAAACTAATTATTATAAAAATAAGATCAAAATAACTTTTTTACTTAAAATATCCAGCTAACAATTTGCATTTCTTTGCATCATTTTGAAGCTCTTTTCTATCAGCTGCTCGTTTCCTAATTTGGTTAGGCATGTTAACTCAACCATTTGCTTTTAAAAGTGAATTAGTAGAGAATTATAACTACAGTATAAACTCTGGAGAGACTATTTTTTATTTTTCGTTTATAGAAGATTTCACAATGCAATGACTTATAATGATACCTTACGCTTGTGAAACAATAAAGTAAAAATTGTTTCATGAGAATGATTAAAATAATTATCATAAAAATTTTGATGAAATATTTTGACATCGAAAAGAGTCTAGAAATAATTTTTGGCGTCAAATTAATAAAGGCACTTTACATAAAAAGGAAGTCGATTGCACCCAACGACCCCCGCCACTGTATGAGCCTATATATATATATATATATATATATATATATATATATATATATATATATATATATATATATATATATATATATATATATATATATATATATATATATATATGTATATATATATATATATATATATATATATATACATATATATATATATATATATATATATATATATATATATATATATATATATATATATATATATATATATATATATATATATATATATATATGTATATATATATATATATATATTAATATATGATAATAATTTATTAATATGTTAATAAGGAAAATTGCTTTATCAACGAAATAATGAAAATTTGCAACCGCCTGGAGCTAAGCTTCATGCAGTGTTTGATTAAGGGGGAAAAAATCATTATCAAACGTCGTAACGGTGACGTAAAGTTAATATAGCGGAAAGTTTAAACCAGTCCATTGAATTCTGGGACATCAGAGAGCAGAGAATGATAATCAAAAATTTGATGGAAGAAAGCATTCCAAAAAGAATCTAAATTAGAGTTTCAACTTAGAGTATAAACTATTTGTTTTATGACCTTTGTATTTTTTAACTGCAATTTGGGTGATGAAAAGAATAAATAAATAAATATTAAATAATTATGCATATTATATAAAAATAAGATGCAATAATTATGCATTATAATTATGCAAACAAAAGACCAATCAAAACGCGTGCGTTCAATGGAAAATGAAAACCTTGTAAAATAATAATTTTCCTATTTTAAATGTAAACAAAGTTTAAAAAGAGAACGATATTAATACATACATACATACATACATACATACATACATACATACATACATACATACATACATACATACATACATACATACATGTATGTCACACATACGCTTATATATACACACCTACACACATGCATACACATCTGCTGAAGAACCTCTCTACTGATGCATTGGAAATCGGCAAAGTCATGTATATTTTATACAATCTTGTGATATTTAGATAAATGTCATAAAGATCATTAGTTAGTATAAATTTTAATACATTGTTAATGTTCAGCTCTTCCATGTCCATTTCTTTAAAAAGAATTTTGAATGAAAGAAATTCTTGAAAAGCATCATCCAGATTTGTGGTATCAATCGGTTATTGCTCTGAGAGAAATTTGATAGGTTCTAAACTATCCTCATCCTCATAATGCTTTGGATCCAGACATTTGAACTTTAAAGCATCCTTCACAAAATGTTGAAATTGATTTTTATTGTGCTGACCACAGAGTCTAGTGAGACCAGGTAGGTATCAACCACAAAGTTCTTTCGGAAATCTTCTTTTCTCTCATCAATTGCAAGCTCGTAATAATGTTGTTTCTTTTTTCCAACTTTTTTCTGCTTATAAGCTGTTGCTATGTTGCATTTTAAAGCAAGGTCATTTGCTTCTTTTTCCAGATTTTTCAAACAAGTATCATATTTTTCTCTAATACTTTTAAGTTGAGATTCAAAGATTTTGATGAAGCTGGCAGAAACAACCATGTTTATAGTACTTTTCTGTACTTATTGAGACAAATAAACAGCCAGTTTTAACAGGTTACTCCATAAGACTAGAATAACAAAAAATTCAAATTTATAAAGAGATACTAGAATTCCCTTAGCTACTGCCAGGTGCTAGGTTGTACAATTTTTTATTGGCCCTGCACCAATTTTCATCAAAGCTACTACCAATGCTGGAAGATTCTGTAAAATAGAATCAAAGGCTGCTTTTCTAGATGCCCATCTTGTGCCGCTGAGACGTTTTAAATTTTTTTTTTTTAATATTATTTTTAGGTGCCCCAAGAAGACCTAATGATCTTGTCACAGAGCACCGCGGAAGAGCATTTAACCAGGAAGTTCACGCCCCTTTCCTTACCGTGACGCGAAAATAAAACTTAAGGCAAAATTTTCCACACTCTGATTTTGTTCTTCTTTTAGCAAAGTTAACCTAGGCATACTGCTAGTAAAAAATGTGTATACGGTTTCTGAAGTGCCAAAAAATAATTTTGAATGCACATTATAATTTACAGCATCAACCAGCACAAAATTTGAATTGTGGGCGTAGCAATGTGTAAACAAAGCATATGGTGCAACATCTTTAACTCTTTTGTGCAAGTCTGAAATTTCACTAGACATGGTGCTTGCACCATCATATGACTGGCCATAGCACAGTTCTGCTGGGATACCCAGTTCATCTACAGAATACTTTAGAAGATTAAAAAAGGTTTCAGCATTTGCAGTGGGAAGCTCTAAGAACTGAATAAACCTTTCAGTTGAATCTCCACCAGCTGTAACATATCCACCAGCTGTAACATATCCGCCAGCTGTTACATATGACATGGACATAGAAAATTGATTAACTCGATTTATATCTATGGTGGAATCTATAATAATTGCAAAATACTTTGCGTTCTTCACTTTTGAACATATTTTTGGTTTTAATTTCAGATATCAAAGACTGTATGAGGTCATTCGGGATGTCTGGACTGAGATAGGAGGCATTGCGGTCACTTTAATTGACATGCTGCTCAAATACATTGTCATATTTAGCAAAAGCTATGAGTTCGAGAAAGTTATCTTAAATACAGGAACCCCTACTACCAAATTCTCTGTGTCCACAAAAAGCCAATCCTTGTTTGCCTAAAAACAATACTCCATCTATGATAGTCTTTAAAATTTTCTCTCTGTTTTTTGTGACGACTGTGAGTCCTGTGACTTATTCAATATCATCACGTTGTAGTGGTATATCAGCATAATCTTTGGCTGTCTTGACCATCAGCATCGTGTACGACAAAATCTTTTGGCGTTTCCATAGGTTTTAAATACATTTGAATACTGCCGCAGTTTTATTGAAATTTTTTTTAACATTCGGCGTCTTTTAGTTTTTTATATTCGTTTCTAGACAACTTTTTTTTTTATTTGATGTTTAATATTTAATATCAATAATCAATTATCGAAGGTAAATTTACTATAATTAAATTTAATAAAATTTATTGTAGAGATTTTAAAAAGTAAATAAGCATAAACATTTTTTTTTAAGAATTGCACTTAATTTGATTATCTTAACTAATGGCTAACATAGTAATAGATTTTGAAAACTACACTATAATATAATAAAATATAAGTCATAGATTACACGAAAAATTGATAGAAAAAACATAGACTTGTGATTTGACAGTTTTAAGCACCTATTAATTTGGGAAACATGTATCTGCTTTTTTTTTTAAGTTTCTTTTTTTGTTACTGGTGAAAGAAAAAATGAGTTAAAGTTTGGGATCTTAAGAAAATCGTTAAATTTATTAATTGAAGGTTCGTTTTTTTCGGAAATATTCGCTAAAATATTTAAAAAATAATCATTAAATGAATTAGCAACTGATTTATTATCGATAAATAAGTTGTTATTGATCATAAGTTTAATAGATTTGCGTGAAACTGTTGTTATACAGGTAAAATTTTTATCATTTCAATAATTTTTTTAAGGCATATGTGATACCCGATAGATTGTGATGCCCGAGGCAAACTAATTCTGTTGCCCCTTCCCCCTCCTCTTAACGGCCCTGTGTATGTGCCACTTACTGTTGTTCCAACTTGAAACATTGTACAAATGTAGCGATAAAAAGGATCTTTGTCGCACGCTTTAAGACAAACGGAATTGATTTGATTTATACCCAAGGTATGATATACTAGTAGTACCTGGGCGGTACAATGATTGTATTGCTCGAACTGCTGGTAGCGGCAAATTTTTGTTGTTATAATGTTTTTCAAATAACAAGTCCCAATTACAGCTATCAAAAGCCTTATTAGCATCTAAACTTCAAATATAAACTGTTATCATTATTGTAGAGTTTTATTGTTTCACTCAAAAGGAATTCTGCATAAAGTGTTTTGCTTGAAACCAAATTGACGAGAGTGGCTATCTGATATTTCCGGACATACTTGTTGATAATATATTCGAAAAGTTTTGTCAAAATTTTTACGTTTAAATTTGCATTTATTAAATAAAATGCATTCCTGCGATCTGTTGTAGTATGATTTTTTCCATTCCTTAAACTTTAAGGTTTACTTTAAG